>CM053601.1:140700389-140789760 GCA_028646575.1 Pseudocheirus occidentalis
CAGTAATAAAGAATATTACATAGCCTCTACTAGTCTTGGAACCTTAAAAAATCTTGAAGTATCTGGATCTATCTTTTCAATACAAGAAAAGCCTTCACTCAAATGATGAAATGCTTCTGCCAACTGTACTGGTGTCAACTTTTTGGTTTTGACCTTGGGTTCCAAAGCTTTCCTTTCTCCTTCTGCAACCTGTGCAACCAACAGCTCAGTCAGGAGCTCCTTTGTCAGGTCTTTTCCATGAGACTCAATCAAGTCCTCTGCAGGAATCTCATCTACTTCTAAATCTTGCATTAATTTTACAATCTGATTGTTCATTTTTTCAAATGTTTCATCTTTGTCAAGAACTGCAGGCACACTTTCCCCAAACTCTTTTCATACATGTTTCTCTTACATCTTCCCATGCCCTGGCAATATTCCAGAATGCATAGTAAATAAGTCTTCCAGAAAATTCTCAATGTCAGGTCCTCTTATTGTTCTAGCTGGATCCGATTCTGTGATTACCCCCTTTTGGAAGTTTTCTTGGCAAAGATAATGGAGTAGTTTGCCATTTCCTTCTCCAGCTCATTTTACAGATGAAGAAACTGAGGCAGTTAAGGGACTTGCCCAGGGCCACACAGTTAGTAAATGTCTGAGGCCAGATTTCAACTCAGATCTTCCTGACTCTAGGGCCCATGTCCTGTCCATTTTGCCACCTAGCTGCCAAGTCAAGTCCTTATCTGCATCCAAAGTTTCAATTGCCTGGGCAAATGTGTAAATAATATGACTTGAAATTTGCAATCATTCCATGATCCAAAGGCATAATAAGGTAGTGTTGGGGGGAAGACAGACCACTTTTACATTTTTATTAAAATTATCCAGATGGGGAAGGTGACCTGGGACATTATACAAAATAAGCAGAATCTTGAAAAGAATTCCATTATTATTACAAAACTTATTGGGAAAGAAGCAGTGTATAAACCAGGGGTCAGAGATGACAAGGGTTATCTATACCTTAGGGTTACTGAAATAATGTGCAAGTACTGTTGCCTTGTTAATTGTTTTCTAAGCAGTGCACAAGAAAAGGTTTTAATCTGCAAGTCCCAGATGCACTGAGGGTGCATTCCCTTCAAGCAGAAGAGTAACTCTATTTTTCAAAGCTTTAAGCCCTGGCATAGTTTTTTCCTTCACTGAGATGTAGGTTTAAGATGGCATCCTTTGATAAAATAGGTCAGTTCTGTCTACATTAACTATTAGCTCCAGCAAGTAGGGACATCAATCTATTATATTTTGTAGGAACTCTGGAAACTTCTCTGCTGCTTCAATATGTGCACTGTGCCTTTCCTGACAACTGCACATTATGAAATCTTTCATGATGTGTAAACCTACCACCACTTGCTGTAAATAACTGTGTTCTTTCAGGGTACTTTATCTTTAAATCTTCAATGAGGCTTAAAGACTTGACTTGAATTTGTTATCAAGCTTAAAGGAACATTCTTCTTAGTCTGGTCTTCTACCTATATAGTTAATAGTTTCTTCATCTCTAAACTAGCACCTTTTCTTCGTTTCAACAGTTAAGCCAACTTTATGCAAGCACTGCTTTTTGTGTACTCCTGTATCCAAGCAGCATCCTTGGCTGTAATATTCACAAGACAAAGTTCACAAGCTATCAATGACAGTTTTTGTCCTCCACATTTTCTAATTATTTTCATTTCCAAGTGTACTGGCTTATGGTTTTTTGGGGTTTGTAAAAATGTTTTTGGAGGGGAGTTAAGTGACTTGCCCAAGGTCACAGGGCTAGTTTTGGTGTTAAGTGTCTGAGTCCAGATTTGAACTCAGGCCCTCCTGACTCCAGTGCCAGTGTTTTATTTACTGCACTACCTAGTTGCCCCCGGCTTATGTTTAAGAGATAGTTCACTTTCCCATTCAACAGTGTTTGCCACCAGCCATGGTAAAAATATAAAGCTCATTACTGAACACAGGGAAAAGCAAAATATCACTCACTATCTGTAGACATGTAGGAACTGACTTAGAGATGCTTCTCAGCTTCCCAAAACTGTTTAAGCTGTCTGCACTATATAGTATCTTATCATACAGACTGCTTTGCATAAAGAATTTTTGTAAATGTTTTCAGATGTGGGTTTCTTTTAGAATTCTCTATGTGGAGTCAAATTTGTGTAATATGCATTTATGTAAAACAAGAACTGTACTATGTATGATATTGTATGGCAAATTCTAATTGTATGTATATTATATGTATTTATTAGATATTGTATAGAATATTATATAGTATACCACTTATTGAGGATACAATATAGTATACAATTGTATATATACAATATCTACACTACAAACACACACACAATTATTGTACACTGTGCAACAGTATAGCATACAAAATAGTATAGTAATACACTATAGAAATCCGCTGAAAGCAATATAGTATTACTGTATATTAACAGACTATCATAAGAGTATAATACATAATAATGAAATAAAATAATATGCTATAGAAATCTGTACATTTTATAAAATAGTGTACTATCAGTATGCTATATTACTACACTGCTATACAATAGTACCGAATTGTACTCTATACGCTATTGCATACTGCATTATTATATACTATTATGATGATGATACTGTACTATATTACACTACATTACTATGTTGTATTGGAAGAGCTTTTCCCTTGTAACAACCTTATGAGGTAATAGTACAAAGTCCTTTTTTATGCTTAAGGAAACTTTGAGGCTGAGTGACATGGCCAAAGTCACACAGAGAGAAGGAAGTGGTGAACTTAAAACTTAAAACCACATCTCTCAAATCCAAATCCAATGCTTTTCCTACTAACCTACATTTCCTCTCCAAAATTCATGAGAATTGGTGAGATGTGTGACAATGAAAATATGTATGGATACATTTATAGGAGCTAGCGCTGGCTCTGTAGTCAGTAAAACCAGAGTTTAAATGCAGTCTCAAATACTTACTTAGCTGTGTGACTCTGAGTAAGTCACTTAACTTCTAACTACCCTAAGTTTCCTCAAGGATGAAATGGGGATCATAGCACATATTTCAGTGTTGTCATGAGGATCAAACAAGACAGTATTTGTAAAGTACTTAGCCTAGTTCATGATAACACAGAGTAACAATGTTAACACATTGTGACACTGTTTATTAAATGCTTGTTTTTCCCCTATCATGGCCTTCAATATAATCTGGATATGCTAACAATGTTGGTGTCAGACTTTGTAAACGTTCCATAAGAAAGGGTAATTTAAGTATTTTGGGGAACAAATGTACTTTCCCCTGATCTTGCCCACCCTATTGCAAAAGAGTAAGTCAATACACACCATAGTTAGTATTTCTGAGAAGCCCTAGAGAAAAACAAATTCATTGCCTTAAATACAAAAAAATTAAAAAGACACACTGTGGGTGGCACAGTGAACAGAACACCAGCCCTGGAGTCAGACACTTAGCACAAAAATTAGCCGTGTGACCTTGGGAAATGACAACTCCAACTGCCCTGCCTTCCCTCCTCCAAAATGCTCCCCACCCCAGACACTGTAAATGGAATAACATAACAAATGCTATCATCAGTTTTCATGTACTAATATCATGCCATATCAAGAAGCCATAGAGGCAATTTTCTTTTATTTTTTTTTAAAGTAATAACAAAAATAATAAAATGTACCATCACATTTCTAAAATAAGGAGGTTTACTTGAAGACACAAAATTAGAGAATATCAACGTACTAAAGCCTTTGCATTGTCCAAATCTATCCACTTCTTCAACTATGCTCTTTGGAATTTCTACTCCATAATTAACAAACTCACTTTTATCTTGACCTTTTTTATTTCTCATTTCTTTCATCTTATGGCACTTACTGACACAGCTCTCTGCTGCTGACACTGCACTTTTATACAATTTCCCCCAACTTACTGGTCACGATGGCAGTGTCAGAATATTCCTTGATTTCTGCTGCTACTTCCAAATATTCCATCATTACTCAGAAACTTCTCTATTTCTGAGGCTAACACCATTCAAATTTATCACTCAATTAAGCTTCCTTCCACAGTAAGTTCAGTGCTCACCTCAAAGACTTTCCTCCTCAAATCTTTCATAGTTGGAAACTTCAACATATACAATAACAGTCTTCTAAATAGCTTAACTTTCCAGTTCTTTCATCTACTCAATGCCTCTTAAACCTCCACCTCATTTCAACTAGATATAGTCACATATCTCATTTTTTCATCACCCACAAAAGGTTCTATATTCATGAACTCTAAAAGATCTTTATCTGACCCTAACTTTTTATCGTTCAATCTCTTCTGGCCTTATAACCCCTATTCTTATTCTTGATTCGCATCATGACCTCCAGTTTTCACCAGGCCATCACCCCTACACTGGCTGTACTCTCTTCCCTGCAACTCCATGGTGAATGAGTTCAATTCTATACTTGAGTTCCTTGTCCCTTAGTCCTATTCTAGTCATGCATTACCAAACCCCAACCTTGTATTACTCTCTCCATCTGCCACTGCTACTCCTATTGAGAGGTTGCAGAGATGAGATGGAAAAAGCAACAAAACTGTGCTTTTTGGGTCTATTACAACTTGTGTTACATATTTTGAACTGGGCCCTCCCTGACCCAGCATGATCCTTTCACATTTCCCTTCTTAGTTTGCATCACCCACCCTAATATATATGGCTCTTCTGAACTTTGCCCTCTCTCTTCAAGCCTCCACAGCACCTGTTTCCTCCCTCTCAGCTGAGGATCTTACCTTACAGAAAAAACCCCAGTCATTTGTTAGTAGCTCCTTCTTATTCTCTTCTCCTTATCTCACATCCCTCAACTATCTTTCCCTACTATTTCTTCTTTAACCCATCTCTCATGAAGAAGTAGCTCTTCTCTGTGTCAAGACAAAATTCTTTTTTATGCCTCTTTGATACCCTCCCCTCTCATCTTCCCCAGCAGATTTTCCTATCATCCTTACTCTTTTGCCAATCTTTAATCTTTCCTTAACTACTGTCTTTTTTCCTTGGCATCCCATGTCTCCCCCATCCTTAAAAAACAACAACAACAACAGAAACCATCACTTTATCCTGCAGGTGGTCATCCTTTCATGGTTAAACTCCTTGAGAAAATCATCTGTACTTGTCACTTCCTCTTTCTCTCTTTTAAATTCTCTTCAGTCTGGCATCCAACTGCAACTGCTCTCTACAAAGTTACTAACTACCTCATAATTATGACATCTGACAGTTTTTTCTCAGTCCTCTCTGCAGTCTCTGACACAGCTGATTACTTGGTTCTTCTGGATATCCTCAACACTTAAGGTTTTCCCACCCACCTCTTGAGACAGGCCTTTTTACTTTTGGAAAGTCTTATTTTTAAATAATATTTCTTCTCCCAATTACTTGTTGAAATAAAAATTTTTTAAGTTTTTATTTACTTAAAGTTCTGAATTCCAAATCCTATCCTTCCCTGAGATGGTAAGCAACCTGATATAGGTTATACATGTGCAGTCATGTACAATTTTTTCCATACTAGTCATTTTGTACAAGAAGATTTGAAAAGATGGAAAGAAAGAAAAGGAGAAGAGGGAAGGAAGGAAGAAAGGAAAGGAGCATGTTCCACTCTGCTTTCAGATATTATCAGTTCCTTCTCTGAAGGCAGATAGCATGCTTCACTATCAGTCCTTTGGGACTGTCTTGGATCACTGTATTACTGAGAATAGCTAAGTTATTCACAATTCTTCATCATACAATATTGCTGTTAATGTGAACGGTACTAATTGTAATCACTAGGATCATATGATTTTTGAGTTATAAGTGACATTACAGTTCATTTATTCCAATCCTTCACTTTACAAATGAAGAGATTGAGGTCCAGAGAGATTAAGTTAATTGCCCAAGGTTACACAGGTGGTAGAATTAAGATTGAAGCTCAGGTTCTCAGACATAAAATTCAGCATTCTTTCCAATGCACCATCCCATCTCCACTACTATTCATCTTAATAGCTTGCAAATGTTCTGACAATGTAATATCCATCCTAAACCTTGCTACTTTGGTTCAACATAAGTAGGAACGAGCATGTAACCAACAGCAAATGAAAATAACTCCAACATGTCTACTGAAACCATCTATTAACCATTAAATGTCCTGTTATATTGTTTACTTGAGGAAACCTAAGGAAAGCCAAATCAATTTTTCACATTTAGGTTATATTACTTAAAACTGAAGGAACTTTAAGGATCACCTAGGGGTCAATTCCTCACCTTGTAGATGAGAGGTTAATAAGTGCATTGGCTAACCAAGGTCACAAAGGTACTGAGAGCCACGACCCAAATACAGGTCTTTCTGCTTCATCAGACATGAAACACCTGTGCCACTACTTTATTTTAAAAAACCTTGCCTACCAAGTATAAAATCCTGATTCTGGTGGCTCCAAACTATCTCTCCCATTTTATCTCATTCCATTTCCCTTCATGCTGAATGAGAATTCCATTGCCTTCATGCAAGCTCCTTCAAGGACTCTTTTGCTTTGTCTTTTTATTCCTAGAGAATAACATAGTGCCTTGTACCTAAAATGCATTTAATGAATATTTGTTAAATTGAATACACTCTAGCATCCCAAACTGAACTACTCCACACACTACTCTTATCTAAGTCCTCCTCCTTGAGTCCTTCTTTTTCCACACCATCATACTTCAAGAACAAAAGAGATTCCATGGACTTCCACACATTTCCTTCTGGTGATAACCTCTTTCTATTCATTGAAGACCCAATTCAGATACCACTTCTTCTATGAGTTTCCCCTAATTCCCCTCCCTCCACCCCCCCCCCCAACTACTTTTCCCATTTCAATTGCCCTGTCACTTTCATGGGCCTTTCCTTTGCCCTCACCTTACTCTGCCTTGTACTTATCTTTTCTCAATCTGCTTCCTCATTAGAGTATAAACTTATTTAGAATAACTGTGGCAGATCTACTTTTATTCTCAGTGCTTATGTCATACTGCCTTGCAGATAAGAACACTTCATAACTATCTACTATGTTAATAGCAGCTTATATTTATGGATACACGGCACATTACATACTTTATAGCAACTATATCAAACCTCAGTACAAGGGATATAACTATCTTATAACTTATTATATTTATAAACAGGAAAAAAGACTGAGAAATTAAACAACATATCCAAGGTGAGTAAAAGGAGGAACTGGGACATGATACCAGGTGTTCTAACTCCCAGTACTATGTTCTTTTCAGTAGATAAAGTATTTTTGTTCTGGTGCCATTAAAGATAAGTAGTTACTGAATAGACTGCATTCATACCAAGCTATGACTAAAAATACTTATTTAGACATTTTATTTTTGTTCTGGTAAAATAATCTGGGTTTTTATATAAGCACTGATTTTTTAAGCTATCCCAGGATAATCCTGTATAAAAAAGGTGTGTGTGTGTGTGTGTGTGTGTGTGTGTGTGTGTGTGTGTAAGTTTATGTATTATTTTGAGACATTCTGGTGAATATTATTGCAAATGCAAAAAAGGATTTCAGAATTATCAAGAATTTGGGCATAAAGCAAAACAGGAGGAGGAATGTGAATAAATAGGAAGAGTGCCACAGTCTCAAGAAATACTGGAATCACTGATCTAGAATGGAAATTAATTGGCAATACAACTGAATTAATTCCAGGTTATTATATAATAATGGAGCTTTAACAAAAGGCTTAAAACCGAAAAAATTCATGTTGTTTCCTGTTAAAATGTCATTATTGTTCTAGGGAGAAAATATAACATATAAAAAGACCATTAAATTTCACAGTAAAATAATGATGAAAAACTTTCTTCTACCAAATTATAAAACTCTAACTTTATAGGCAATTCCCAATGTACCAACATGTTTTTCTTTAACTGATGGCTTATTTTTTGTTTCATTTAGCAAAATACTCTTGAAGTTCAAGCTATATATTTCAATATCTTTTAAAAGCTGGTTTTCAGAAAAAAAAAGTTCTATCTTCTTTAGACAACTTTTTTTTACCTTTTATCTATAGATATTTTATTATTAGTTTATTGAAACCTTCCCCTACCCCCACCCACCCCCAATCAAGACTTACAAATTTGGGGCAGAGCCATTGTCTGTGAGGATGAGTCTGGGATGTTGTTGAATTGTAATAGGAGAACTGGAACCTGACCCTGAGCTTGCTGATGACATACTAGGTGGGCGCATCTCAGAAAGATAGTCAGGAGCAGAATCAACTTGCAGCGGTAGTTGGTTAATATGCATGTCATCAGTGATTGGTGAGTCCATGATGCCACATGTAAGGATGTGTGAAAGGCTGCAGTCATCACAAGTACATCTAATTAAGAATTAAAGATAATTATAAAGATATTCAAAACAAAATGAAACTTTTTTTTATTAAGTCATTCTAGTTTTCTGTTTAGTAGAATAAAGATGAAATATTCTCTGTGTGGAGTACCTATTGGTGAGGCTCACCTTCTCCTATAATTACAGTTGGGACAGTCAGGCATGCTCAGACGTGATGACAACATATGCCTCATTGTATCTGTGAAGTTGTTCTCTCCTGCTAGTGCTTTCTTATTATTTAGCTAGAGCAAATAATAAAAGAACAGTTTAATTTTATAAGACATTTACAGGCAGATACAATTCAAAATGTAAATGAGTATAGAAACAGCCATATCTCTCAAACAATCATATCTGTCCTCACACACAGAACATGTATATCTCATTTCATACAGAAAGAATCACAGCTGCAGGCCTTAGCAGTTACTCACAGAAGCCCGTTACTTGGCCATAAGGAAGTGTAATTTGCAAACATATTAATTAGGTTCCCCAAGGTCACACAGACGGAGAACGAGTGAGTGTGTGTGTGTGTGTGTGTATGGGGGGGAGGAAGAAGAGGAGAAATGGTTCATGTGTGATGTAGACATCATGGGAGATGTATCATGTCTCAGAAGATAGCCCTCTGTCCCATATACCATACTTCTTCTTTTTTTTTTTTTTTTGGTCTTTTTGGAGGGGGGAAGGCAGGGGCAATTTAAGTGACTTGTCCAAGGTCACTCAGTATCAAGCGTCTGCAGCTGAACTTGAACTCAGGTCCTCCTGACTCTTGGGCCAGTGTTCTATTCACTGTGCCACCTAGCTATCCCTCCATACTGCTTTCTAAGGAGTTTCCTGTCTAAATTAAATGATAGGTCTTTTATATACAATCTGTTATACTCATATACACTAGTCTGTTCAGCCATTTCCCAAATGATAGCTATCTAATTTCTTGCTGGATTTTGCTTTGTTCTTACTTCTACCAATACTGCTACTGGGAATACTGTTGTGCAGATAAGACCCATTTCTCCCATTAATAACTTCTTTCAGGTATAGTCAGTCACAGGATTCACCGAGGCAAAAGGTCCACAAGTCTCTCTCTATTCCACTATATCCTCTAGTCTGCTGCCAAAGTGATATTCCCAGAGCACAGGCCTGACAATATCGCTCCCCTGATTCAATAACTTTCAGTAGCTCCCTATCACCTCCAGGATCAAATATACAATCCTCTGACAAAGTCTTTCATTATCTGTCCCTTTACCTCTTTTCAGTCTTCTTCTATGTTTCTCTCCCTTCACATAATCTGAGATCCAAAGACACTGGCCTCATTGCTATTCCTAAATGACATACCCTTATTCCCTGAATTTGAGCATTTTCAATGACTGTTTCTCATGCCTTGAACTGCCTCCTCTCTTGCCTTATGACTTGCTTCAAATATTAGACAGAACCCAACTTTCTACAAGAAGCCTTTCCTAGTCTTTCTTGATCTTAATGCTTTCTGAGACTGCACCCTGTCTCCCAATTTATAATGTATTTATCTTATTTCTATATAGTTGTTTGAATGTCATTTTCTTATTATGCTGTTAGCTCCTGAAGAGCAGGGACTATTTTTTACCCTTCTTTATATTTCTAGCACATAGTTGAGTACCGGGAATATGGTAGATGCTCAATAAATGCTGAGTGATTTACTGATTGACAAAAAGGCTGGAGCAACTCACAATACCACTAGAGGAATATGACATGCCTTATTTATGCCACAGCCACATAAACATTTAATTTTTTCTATATCTCTACCGATTTGATGGATGCTAATGGAAACTCAGAGTTGTTTTAATTTACATTTCTCGGACTGTCAGTGGTTTTTAACATTTTTTCATATGGCTGTTAAATATTTGTGGAGTTTTTTCCCCAAAAAACTGCCTATTCATCTACATTTGAGCTACATCTACAATGACATACATTTATCTATTGAAGAATAATTGTTATAATCACATAAATCTTTAATAAATTCTAGATATCAGACTGATGATCATACATGTTAAATATAAATTAATTTTCCCAGTCTATATCTTTACTTCTTAATCCAGGATAACTATAAGCCATTTACAATCATTTTCTCAATAAAAAAATTTAAGTCACAATTCTCTGGATGGTGCTAAGTACAGGGAAGAGAATTATGTAGCGCAAACTCACTTAAAAAATCCCTAAACTTCATTATTGAATGACAATCAGTATAAAATAAGTCTATCTTAGAGTCAATCACCTGAGGTGGTTTAGTTACTGAAGTACTACAAGGACATCTATCATAAGTGGACCTCAAGTTATGATCAGTATAGACAGTATTTATGATGAACTTTCAGTACAGTGTTAAAAATATACTAAAAATTCAAATAATGAACTTTAGATAAACTACACACTGAAGGTGTAACATTTTTAAGGCTTATTTCACCTGTTAATACTCCTCCCCCAAAGAGGAACAAGTGAATTTATAAAAGCGAGAGAATGGTACTATATAATTTTTAATGTCCTTAAAAACTCTAAATCTTTATACTATGAAGAAACCTGGTAGAAAAGCAGTAAGCCAGGCTGATCATCATTGTCCATGTCTTGGTAAGAATGCGCCCAACTAATAAGTAAATTACTTTGTCAACCAAAATTGCCCCAATAGGTCCACAATTTTACCTGTTCTTCAATAAACCGTCTTTGTTTAAAAAATTCCCAGTCTTCTTTTAACATACGCTGTTTGGTTTTCATTGCCATCTAGGTAACAAAACACATGAAAATTATAATCTATCGTTTGTACAGAACCATTTCTAGGATGCCTGGATCTTCAAATGACATACATGATTTATAGACACCAAAAATACAATGGCAAAAATGCATTACTTGGCATTTCAATTTAATGTTTTTAATGTTTTCTTGAAATCACTAAAAAATCTTCACGAAAACTTTTCTTACATGGCAAAATATATATGTTAAAAAGAGAGAGAGAGAGAGAGAGAGAGAGAGAGAGAGAGAGAGAGAGAGACCGAGACCACAGCATCCAGTTCTACAGGTGAAGGAAACCTGAGAGGCAATCTCATCTAGCCTCTTTACTTACAGAGGAGGAAACATGGGGAAGGTTAAGTGATATAAGTACAGACAAGTAGTTAAAAAAAAGATGAAACTTGAACTCAAGGGGGCCTCTGATTCCAAAGCCAGTGCTCTTGCCACAGTATCACAAGTTTAAAATCTTATCTGGGAAAGGTTCAATGTATGGCTGAATTCCCTGGTTTAACTTTCAGGTATAATTAAAAATAAATAAATAAAAGCAGCCAAATTACAAAGTTAATTTAAAATATATGACACTTGAAATTCGTAATGATTGCAATTAACCATTTGATTGTTATATAATCAGGGCAAAACCTGCTCTGTGCCTCTAGTTCTTTACTCAAAGGTTGGAGTGCCTACCACTAGAGAAATTAGAGAATCACACTGGGAGGGCAAAGACCTCAGCAGTCACTGAATCCAATCTACTCACTTTACAAATGAAGACAAATGAGTTTCAGTGAAGTTATGTGACTTGCCCTGGGTCATGTGGGTAATAAATAGCAACACATTTAAACCTAGATTCTCTGATTCCACCACAATTCTCTTTCTTTCCTCATCACAGTGTGAAAGTGAGTTTGGTACTCTGGCATCAAGCTGGAAAAGCTACCAATATGATTGATGACAGGTTATGTCTCTTCCATGAGAATCAACCTAGTTAGATATAGAGAGACTGATTATCACATAGGTCAGCAGTTTAAAATGTTTAAGCAAAAATAACTCATGTAAATTGTCTATTATTTTGTGATGGGTATGTGATTTATGAAAGTAGTACTTACGTGGAAGAAAGCACACCCCAGCTACCTACCAGGATACCAGTTTCTACACAGAACTCAAGCAATCTGCCCTCTCATCCCTCCTATTTGTTTTAATAGAACTGGACCGCTGAGCCTAATGCCCCTAAACTATGTATACCACTCTCCTAATCCTGGGTAAGTCACTCAGTTTTGGGGCTTCACTTCACTCATAAGCTGAACTTTTCTGACAGATAGATGAATAGAAATGCATTTCAGTAGTTGACCAGTCACTAAACACTTACGAAACATCCATTCTGTATTAGGCAATATTCTAAGAGTTGGGGATACAAAGAAAGGCAAAAGTTAATCCCTACCCTCAAGGTGCTGACAGGCTAATGAGTAAGGCAGCAAGCAAAGAAATACGTACAAACAAGCTGCACAGAGGATAAATTTAAGGTAATCAACAAAGAGGAGGAAAGGCATGAGAATTAAGAGGACCTGGTAAAGGCTCACTGCACAAACAGGATTTTAGAGGGATCTGAAAGAAGAAAGAAGTCAGGGAATGAAGATGAGGAAAGCTCCAGACATGGAAGACAGTGAAAATGCCCAGAATTGGGAGATGGTACTATATTGTTTGAGTAATGGGAAAAATGCCCCAATGTCATGGGATGTCAAGAGTACAGGGAGGGTGAGTAAGGGGGTAGGGAGTAGGGAGGAGTTATGAAAGCCTTTGAATGTCAGAGGATTTTATATTTGATCCTGGAGGTAACAGGGAACTACTAAAATTTAATGAAAGGGGGGGCAGGGTGACTTGGTCAGATCTGTGCTTTAGGAAAATCACTTTGGCAGCTGAGCAGAGGATGAACCGGAGTGAAGATAGACGTGTAGCAGGAAGACCAACCATTAGGATACCACAGTAATTTTGGTGAAATGATGAAGGCCTGATCCAGGGAGCTGGCAGTCTCAGAGAAGAGAAGGATGCATATACAATAGACATTAGGAAAGTACCTTCAACCCACTATACCTAGCTAGTCAAAGAATATGCTTCATATTACATCCAGCTGTCTACCAAGATATCAGGACCCTGTCACCACTTATGCTTACCCAAATACTTCTTGACCCATTCCCCTTTTATCTCTTGCTCTGGGAATGAGAATAACTGCTATTTATAATAAATGCTATTTATAAATTATAATTTTATATTTGTGTATATTTATGTATATAGATACATCAATATAAATAGATCAATCTATCTTGCAATCCATATATGTGTGCACATATGACAACAGAGCACAATAGTACTACAGGGCATCCCAATGAAATCCACCCATCCATCCAGATAGCAAGACTGATAAAAATCATATATGCATGGGTATACACATGCACATGCCATTAAAAGGGGCCAAAAGAACATCAATCAAAGTAAGTCAGGCAAGAAAGGCTAAGCTTCCACACTAAGAGTGAGCTTCCTTTCCTGATGTTTCCACTGCTTCACTCAGCATCAACTTTCCTTAACTCTACACATCAAAAGGAAAAGGGCTACCACCTTAGAATTCCCTCTTAAGTGATGGCTACTTATCTTTGATGTGGAAATATTATGTAGACATACATATGTAAAACTTGATCTATTCATGATTATTTATACATATGGTACACTAACACATAATCATACACATTAAAAACATCTGCACACACCAGATACTATCAAGCAGGCGACTGCTTATAAAATTCTTACCTGCTCATCTACATAATCATCTATTCTCTTCTGACATTCAAGCCATTCTTCAGCAACTCGGCCCATCTCTTCTTCCAAGTGCTGATACCTCTGTAATAAGGTACTGTACATATCTTCACTACAAGAATCATGTGATGTTGTCCCAAGCCTGAAAGACAAAAAGTCAAAATTTTAGTAGGAAACTGAAAGAACTACCATAGAAATAAATGGTGGATATAAAAAAAAAAAAACCAAAGCACTTCGTTTATTTAAAGAAAATAATTAGAAATAAATAAATTTCAAGGATATGTGTGTGGGTTTTTAAGAGTTGCCATGCCCAATTTAGTGACGAACCTTTTCAATTTAGCTCAAAGTCTTTCCGGTTTAGAAGGATGTAACAGGTTTACATTCCATCATCATAAGTCTTTGAGAACCCAGAGATAACTTCACACCATAATAATACATCAGAGTACAATTTCAGCATAGAAAGAATAAGGTAGGCATTCAAACTACTTCCTAAAATCTTGCAAAATGCTAAATAAAATTCAGTTTTAGCCACCAGTTCAAAAGGTAGGAACTTTTCCCCCATTAAGATCCACCTGACACAACCTGGAAGTGGAGGCTTAGGAAACACACTTGAAGCCTTGAATTAATCAAGGGCCCTAAGTAAAAATCAACTTAATTTAGTATGTATTCAGCATATGATAAAGAAAATAGTTCTCATCTTTCAAAATTAAAAGGAACATATATTAATAATGCCCAGTTAAAAGAAAGAACAGAAAGAAAAAAAACAAAAGAGTAGAAAATGAAACTGGTCTGAAAGTAATAAGGAAAAAAGAAAAACAACAAAAAAGAAAATAAAAACAGTAACAAGTTTAATGGAACATCATACCTCCATGCTAAAGGTGAACTATGTTTTCTAAATTATAGGAAAGTACAGGGTTTTTCTTCTTTGATACCTCTACTGTTCACTGACTGAGGTTAAGAAGAGGAGCTAGAACAGACCTGAGCTAAAGAGTTCCTAACCTTTTCTTATATGTAAAATGGATAATATATAAATGGACTATTCATAGAGCTTTGGGGGCTGTTATCAGGAAAGCTTTTACTAAACAAATTTGAATTGTTATTATAATTATGGGTGAGGATTAATACTATAAGGAATAATTTCAATTTAATTCTATTTATTTTGGGCCTTAGACCTGGTCTCTTGAAGAGTTGCATATGAGAGATGGCATGGTAAGTAGAAAGGGTGCTAGACTTTTAAGAAACAAGAAGACATGGTTTCAAATCCTACCTCTAATGCTAGCTGGGTCACTATAGGCAAGTCACTTAACTTTTTAGTCTCAGCCTTCTCATCTTTATAAAGTGGGGGAAATAATATCCATAGTATCTTTCCTGCTGAATTGTTGTATAGCTCAAATGAGATAACAGACGTACAATACTTTGCATGCTTTGTACCACTATAGAAATGTTAATTATAATGTTATTACTGAGAGCAAGCTCTTTCAGAACAGGGTCTATGTCTTCAAGTTTTGCAAAATTCCTGGCATAGTATAACAAAGACCTAAAGGAAAATAATTCAAATCATGATGCAGAACTCTCAAGCAGAACTGACCATCTTAAGTTTTTATTGTGGTTTAATAGAAATATGTCAGTGTGGATGAACTATGGCAACAATCAGAGGAGATTAAGACTAAGATTACAAACTTAAGAGTTTGAAGGGACCTTATAGCCTTTGTTCACCTTCCTTTAGATAGGAAGAAATTAAGGAACAGAAAGTTAAATGTCTTGCCCAAAGTCATAGAGTTAACCATTTGGTAGAGCAGAGACTCAAACCTAGCTCCTCTGGTTTCAATCTCGGAGTGCTTTTCATACTATGTGGCCTTCCAAGAATGTGCAAAGCCACCAAAATTAAAAAAATATATCTGCACATAGTTATGGAACTTTTCCCTACCCTAGATAAATACTTGAAAGAATCATGATTATAATGTAAAAAGTTTAAAATTTCCAAAAGATTAACTGATTCTTAAGTTTCTGAGTATGGATTTCACTGTAGGGAGGCAAGAGGCAGAAGTGAAGAACATCTAATTAAAGGCAGATAAAATGATAAAAGGGAAATGAAGAGGCACAGAGAAATAGTGAAGGGGTTCTGGGAAAAGCATAAACTACATTCATTTTAAATTTCAGGGTCATTAATATATGACCAGTTCTAAACTAAGGAGCTTTTATTTATAAGATCAAAGACCTGAAGAATGAAAAAATTACTTACAGCATAGAATCCATCTTCACGTTCTACAAACTGCCTAGCACAGTAATATATACCAAATAAATACTCAAACACTGATGACATTACTCCAGGAATATAAATGTCCCACCTTCTCTAACCACAATTCATAGATCATATAGGTTTTTTTGCCAGGACAACAGATAGATATTCTATCACTGTAATCTTTTTGCTTTCTCAGTTTCTATGTTATTCCTTTTCAAGGTCAATCCTGAACCCAATTTCTACAGTTTTAGTTCCACACTCACTAACAATCTGAAAAACTGAAATATCAAAGGAAACACTAGCTTTGTAGCCCATACTCACTGATATCCGCTTTCTACCCCTGCAAGATAGCAGATTTAGTCTCCTTTTCTAAGTTATGAAATAGAGAAGATCAAAGATGTGATCACACTGGGAGCAAAGCAGGGGGGATGTTTCCCAGTGTTGCTCTTGTCTCATTCTGGGTTAACCAGCACCCAATAATTAGGTACAAGATATTTTCCAAGACAAAGTTTCACTGGAATCCAGAGAGGAAAACACAATGAATATTCCATCTCAGCAATAACAGCATTAAGTACTGACAGGCCTGATGAAAAACAACAATGTTTAAGAAAAAACTTTATTAATCTTAATTTTAATTTTTCTACCATGAGACAGAATCTGGCAAACAAACAGTATACCTTCTATGAAAAAGTCTATATGTAAAGCAGGATTTCTCACAGTAGACTGATTAGAAATGATCATATATTTCTTTAGATAAGCATGTTTATTGTAAATTCACAATGTTGACATTGCAATAATTCTTTCAATTTTGCTGGCATACTTTAAAAAACGGAGTAGAAAAGTAAATTAATACTGGACAAGTTTATTCACATGATCATTATCACAGTGTCTGAAGCAACCACAAACAGTACTTTAAGGAATTACGCTTGCATGTATGTTATTAAGTTTTTACATATGCATGTTATAGAAACATTTGTACATTAAACCCTCAACTTGGAAGTTAAATTAGGAAAACAGTTCAACATGGGCCAAACTAAGGTGAAATTTATTTAGTCCCAATAAGAAAAATTGTATGATATTTTATAAACAATGCACTTTTGTCTATTTGAGGGGCAATGTGAACAAATATAAGATGAATATCTTTCAGGGACCATGAATCATACTAACTTGCCCTCATTACAGTGCTCACCAAATAGTAGGTGCATGAATTTCTCACCAGACTATTTTGTGTTCTATAATACTGATTTGGTTTTTAATTACTTATCTTAACATTTTACCTAATATAACATTTGGGGAGAACAGCAGAAGAAAGAGAGAAGATACAGAAAGTGAAGAGAGGCTAGAATAAAAGAAATCATGCAATGTCAAAAAGGACTGAATAGAAAGTAAACTATTGTTTCTTTGCTGCTTTTTCTCAGTCTCTTTTTCTTCCACTAACTTTCCTAGACTTCATTTTTCAGGAAGTAATTCTGTATAGGAATGTGCAAACACAAGCTTGTTTCTATTATGTGTGGAAGGAGTGGGAGAAGATGACACTGAGGAGGGAAAGGCTTAAAAGGTAACAGGATTTGGAAGTGGGAAGCAAAGACTGGATGGATATCTTACGACTTGAGTTTGAAGGAACTTTAAAGGTCTTCCAGTCCAATCACATTTCACTACTACGAGATTTAAGACCCAAAAAGGTTTCAGGAAAAGAGGTAAAAAAAATTTATAAAAGAATAATGGAAGTAGGAAAGGGGCAAACAGTATTCAACAATAATTTACTAAAATAAGACTTATCCCTTCTTCCTAAGAGGTCTTGTGACTATACTGTACCAAAGGGAAATAAAGAATACTATTGTTACCAATATTAATTTCTTATACATATTAAACAAATACCTGAGCTGTGAAAGCAGTGTCGGCAAGCTGTTCTGGAGGAGTGGCTCAGAAAAGACCAAATTTTCAAACAGGTGTTTATTGTGCAGTTCCCATGTCACCTGGAATTTTTTCAAATGCTCATTCTCCTAGTTAAAAAAAAAAAAACACAACACATACAAGCACACACAAAATATACTAAATGGATAAAGAAACATCAAAATAACCAGATGTCAAAAATATGGGAATACTTGCTTACCCATTTTACATTAATTTACTCAGGAGAGGGGGGGGGAGTGTGTGTGTGTGTGTGTGTGTGTGTGTGTGTGTGTGTGTGTGAATTAACTGCCAGCTATCTAAATCTGAGCTATGCAACACATCTTTGAAACACCTAACAGTCTTAAACATGAAAACTTCTACATGGTTTTAAAAAAACATCTCAAAAGTAACAAGTTACTAGTAATATATTAAAGATTATCTCTTACATAGTACACTTCAAAAAAGTCCTAAAATTAAAGCATAAATAGTTAAAACTTTTAAAATATTAACAATACTAGAATATGAAGAATTTTTTTTTAAGTTTTGGGGGCTACTTTATAAATTTCTTCTCTTTACCAACTGTACTAACTTGATAAGACTAAAGCTATTTTTCTACTAATGAAATTGTCCTTTGTCAAAAGACTATCTTCTATTTCTTTAATTAATGAATTACATTAACTGAACTAATTAAAATGATCTTTGAGTTAAGACATGATCATTACAAGCAATGATACCAAGATTAATCTATTACTGCCTCTTGTATTTGAAGATCACACAACCAACAGTATTCTTTTAGTAGCAGAAATTGATACATAACCTGTGATACTGATTTTCCTCCTAAAGATATGGATGTTCTTTCTGCAAACAGCAGGTCCTGCATAAAGCTGTACTTCTGAATCATTAGTTGCACATATGATCTTGTTCAAATTGTGTCATTTCATTACTTATTATTCCTCCTTCAACAACAAAGTTTCAGAAACTGACAAAGTTGCCTATTATTGTCTCTATATAGGTTTCTTCAACCACTGATTACCAGTGGTAAATTGTTTAAGTTCTCTGCTATCATATTACCTTTTCACATTTTTATTATCTAACCAAACTGAGTTGGAACAAGTGTGGCTGGGATGCTGGTGGGCTGACTACACTCTTGAGGATTCTTTGTCATTACCGTGATATTTCAACGAATATGACTAAACATGAATGACAGATTAAACTAGTCCAAAAGCAAAATGTGGTATTTTCAGCAAGTCCTACCCTTGCAAAATACACACAGCAGATTGATGGATAACATGCCACCATTTTTCATAACCTCTGGTAATAAAGGATAGGGAAGCTGGCATGAAAAACAAATCCACAGAAAATCTTAAATTGTCAATAATTTTCAACATGCTCTTCTACCTATAGTTTCATATTTTTGTTTTTACTATCTCACAAAGGTGCTTTTTTAAACTTTAAAAATGGACTAAAAGATTGGCAGCAAAAGGGAGGAGAGACCCAGATATTTCCACAAATAAGGTAGTCAGTCCTGAAGATGATGCCACTGAGAAACAGTTATATGTTGATATAATTATAATAATGTACAATAACATGTATTTATATATAAAAATCTAACTGATCCATTATGAGTAGAGCATATCCTAAAACTACTTATACACTCCTTCAGTAGGTCTTTTCAGGTATGGAAATCTTTACTTTATCAGCACTTTTTTTTTTTAAACCAATTGTAACCTGCTGAATGTCATTTTATAAGGAGTTCAAACTTGAGTATACTTCAATTCGGAGTAACCTTTTTCTTTTCTTTTTTTTTTTGAGGGCAGTTGGGGTTAAGTGACTTGCCCAAGGTCACACCGCTAGTTTTTTGTGTGTGTGTTAAGTGTCTGAGGCCGGATTTGAACTCGGGTACTCCTGACTCCAGGGCCGGTGCTCTATTCACTGCGCCACCTAGCCGCTCCTGAGTAACCTTTTTCAAGAAGAAGCATAGAGAAAAACCACAAGATTTACTAAAATTACATTTAAAATTCTGGCAGATAAAATCTGGAGTTTAAATAAAATTCATTTCATTTCTTCAGGGAGAAAATTTAGAAGTCAGTGTACAGGTCTAGCAAAAGCAGAGTTCCAATCACTGTATGAAGTAGCTCGCTAGAAAACTAAGGCGTTTTCATTTCCCATTCCCTAGGAAATTAATGCAATTCCACTGTCAAGGAAAAGCAGATATGTCAAAAGTCTTTGTTGAAATGCTTCATAAAAGTCCAAGATCCTGCTGTCTTGTGGAGTTAAATCCAGATTTGTTGATTATCATCACCTTCAGGTATGAAGCATATTGCACATATGTCACAGTAAAGTTTTAAAACCAGTTTCATGATGTTTTTGCATGACTGAGTAAAATAAATAGAATAAATGTAACCTCAACCATTTCTGCATTCTATAAGACTGCAATGAAAATTATTACGTGAAGCACAAAAATATTTTGTTGAAAAGTTTCAACATTTTAGTAAGTACCTGAAGTTACTCTGGTCCCTTTAAGTAGGTACTGCCAAAGTTAGGAAGAAATGAGCATCAGTAGTAGAGAAGCAGCTTTGCTAAAGTCACTGAATAATGATAAGGTTCATGTTCCCTATATACAGCATGTAAAATTCATGTTCATTGTAGAATACCAGAGACTGAAGTTATGTGATCGAGGAAGCTAACCACTAATAAGAAAATATAAGAAACAACACTATAGGATGTCTAGTAAATAATGCTGCTAATGAAAGAAAAACAAGATGCTTCAGTTGTTGCCAAAATCATCTTCTGAACTTTTCTTTTGTAGATAATGATGGAAATGTATGACATCAAAGCGTATTCCATATTTCACGAGTAGAGGAAAAGTCCATGTAGACTGATCATCAAGCAAGATTAGACTTGGGTATCTTGGTAGGATGCTATCAAGTACAAGGGCTTTGGTTCTAAAGTGCTAAGTTCAACAGATGAACAACATCCATACTGACACATCTATGCAAATTATTCAAACTGCAGGTAGCACTGTCGGTGCCAAGTGAAAGATGAATCAAGAATGTTGCAGCTTCAATTACTTTTCTAGCTAAACTAAAGAAACCAGCTTCTAAAACTATTGTCATTTTGCTATAATATCTAATAAGTAATAATTACATGTGTAACCCAAATTAATTGGCCTGTACTAGCAGTTAAATCAAACGATGCAAACTACCCCCTTGAAAGTAATAGGGGTTTTGAATAAAAAATGGTACCAATATAAAACTGTGAACTTCATTGTTTTTTAAAGCTACCTTTGTTTTTAGAAATGAATTAAAGCTGAGGAATACAAAGATAAGTAATCTTAAACTATATAATCTAAACTGCATTACTTTCACTATTCTTTTAAAAAAAAAGACAAAATGAAATGTTAAGCGTATACTTATTATTCAAGCCCTTGACTAGGAAAATGGTCCTTTAGGAAACACAATTATATGGCCATAAGATCTCTGCTGTATTTACTTACAGTATCTAACTAAAATACTGACCCATTATCAAATTATTTGCAGTCTATTAAATTTATTAGACCACACACTCAAAAAATACCCTTTTAAAAAAAGTAAACTACCAATTTGCTACGGCAACATGATCTAAAGTAACTTTTTTTTAGTTTCTTAGTCTCTAAAGAGCTGAGAAGGCCTAACTTTAGATAGCAATCTCTTGAAACTATATACCAAAGGAATTTAATTCCTGCACTGCCTAGAGGAAAGACTAGGAATATGTTTGGTTTGGGCTAAATTTTTAACATGAGCTTTCTGTACTGACCATAGTCTCTCCATGCTGATCTTGGTTTGGTGTCTCTTCACCTGCACAGGGGCAAAAAGTCTTAATGCTTGTTCTTGAACCTCTCCAAATAGCTGGACTCCTTTGAAAGGAAGGAAAATCAGTCACAACTTCACCAAGAAAAAATGGTTGGAGGTCTAAGACTTTCCCCCCTACAGTTACAAACTATGCCCTGAACAAGAAGCCTTACACTGAAATTTATAAAAGGTACAAAATGATACACTTTCAAAAGTCTATGCCTTAGAAGGTAAAGGGGTCCATTCTATTTACTTGACCAATGCAAGCTAACCACAAATTCCATGTAACATCACTTTCCCTTGCCTCAGTTGCGGCAAGAAAAACCAATAAAAATTCGAACAATCTCTCCACACACTTCTTAATTAACTGTTACATCAAATGAAGTGTTAAAAACAAAAACTGAGCAGAAAAGTGGCTAGCAGAATGCCTCTGGATTTTAACTACTATTTCAGCACATCAATCTAAGGAGAATAAAATCTAATTTCATACACAAGAACAGAATCCTGGATTGTCAGAGTTCTCACAGATCAACACCAAGGTTATTTTTTGAGTGTTGCCCCTTATGATAAAAGGGGAAAAAAGAGAGGAACACTGCGAGAAAAACTCTATAACTTAAGGTTTATCACTGGACCTAGAAATACTCATATATACCATAGAGAATAAAGTTTTCACGGTATTAGGTTACGCTCAGCACTTCTGGTAATAGCCCAAATCATTTACCTATAATTGAGAATATAACAATTTCCTTCAATCATACTGGGTTGAAAAGAGGGAGAAGGTCTAGGATAAAACCTGATTAGTCATTTCTCAAGAGAAAACAATGACACTGGAAACAATACAGATGCACACAAAATGTTCAAGAAAATAAAAATCAGGTTTTAATTACTTTATTTTACCTTTAGTTAAAAATTACTCTTAATGGCATTATACAAAAAAACTGAGAACAAGTAAGCCTTTATTACCACCTATTTACTTTTGAAGAAAATGTTGCAATGGCAGAGCTGATTCTATGACCATATAACATCATAACATTCAGCACATAGTAAGTACAGTGTTGAAGTAAAATGTAAAGAAATCCAAGATAACATTTTGATTTCAACAGGTACTTGTATATCAATCCCCTAACCATATGTTCAACATTGTATGAAGGGATCAATATATGGTCTTTTTATTTAAATATAAGTTCTTTCAATATTTCTGGTTTGAGTAGTTTAATTCTACTAGATTATAAAGACCTTGAATTCAGAGACACCAACTTAGGAGGCAATGATTCCACGGGAAAAAAATGTAGTCTTTAGAGTAAGAGGAAGTGGCTTCAAATCCTGGTACTGCTACTTACTAGTTGGGTGGCCATGGGCAAATCACTTAAACTCTAAAGGGGGCTGAACAAGATGACTTCTACGGCCCTTTCCAGCTTCTAAATATGTTGCCTACAGCACCAAAAAGAATGTCATACAGACAAAAGGATGTCAATATTTACCTATGGAATGGTTATGGGTTGGGTTATGTGACCAGTAAGATCACTTCCAACTCAAAATTCTGTGACAGAAAAAAACAGTGAAAAGGACTCCTGCCACTGAAGTGGTCAGATATATTTATCTGAGATAGAAAAAGAATTATCTATATCTCACTTATTCAAATATTTGTTGAGGACTTACCACATAAAAAACTGCAAGATACCACAGGAAAAACAGTGAAGTAAAAGATATGATCCACAACCTTAAGGAACTTGTAATTTAGTAGGGGCAAAGGAGCTGAGGAAGACACATACATCACTATAAAACAAGGTAGAATGTATGAAGTATCAGAGGAAACACAACAGATCATGAAAGAAGTTATGTCTGGCTAAGGGTTATGAGGGAAAGCTTAATAGTAGAGCTACCATTTGAGGGATGGGTAACATTTTAACAAGGAAAAAAAAGGGAAACAGCAAGTAAGGTAGGCAGAATTATACAAGAAAATACAGGAAAATATATGGCATTTAAGGAACTTCTAGTAGATGATACAGCTAAAGAGCGGGGTAAATGGATTTTTGTGACATAAGGTTAGAAAGCTAGTATAGAGTCAAAATTTGGAAGGCCTTAAATGCCAAGTTAAGGAGACAGAGAAAGAATTAATTACTAAGCATCTAATTTATGTAAGGCACTGTGCTAGGTTCCCAGGGCACAAAGATAAAAGTCAAAGAGTTTCTACCCTCAAGAAGCTTATGTTCTCTCAGCTGAGACAACATATACATAAATAAGTATACATGGAATAAATTCACAGTAATTTGGGCAAAGAGAGCTATAACACCTGGGAAGATCAGAAAAAGCTTCCATGTAGAAGGTAATACATATATCACTGAGTCTTGAAGGAAATAAAGAATGTTAAGAGGAAGAGATTAGGATAGCGCATTCCAGATACAAGGGATAGCCAATACCTAAAGGGAGATGCGAAATGGTCTCATGTATAAGAAAACGAAAAAAGGCCAGTATAGCTAGGCCATAGAGTGTGAGAAGGGGAGTAATATAAACAGGGCTGGAAAGTTAGGTTGGGATCAGATTATGAACACTTTTAACTGCCAAAGAGGAATCGATATTTTATCCTCGAGGCAATAATAGGGAGTCACTAGAGGTCTGACAGGGTCAGATCTGCTCTCTAAGAACATTTTAAGACATCTAGATGGTGTCAAGCTTTCTATGTCCATAAGTGAACTAATTTCTCTATCTCAAAACTTCCCCAACTTTATTTCTCTTGAAACAGCACATTGACATCCCAATCACTAGAAAAAACTAAAGAGTAACCAGGTCAGTGAACAGCCTTAAGATCATTCCATATGAGGAATAGAAAAAATGTAGATGTTTAAGGAAGGGAAAAGAAAACTTAAAGGGGACATGACAGCTTTCTCCAAATATTTGAAGGGCTGTCAAGTGGAAGGCAGATTAGATTTGTTCTGCTTGATCCTTGAGCAGGACTATTAGTAATGGGCAGAAATTTCAAAGAAGCAAGTAAGACTTAATATAAGAGAAACTTCCTAATAATTAGTTATTCACATACTCAGTGGGCTTTCTTAGAAGTTGGAGAGTTCCCTAAAAAACACACCCATATATAGCCTCTAATATTTCTTCCAAATCTGAGATTCTATCACTTTTGACTCTTCCCTCTCTCATCTTCCCCAAAAAGTCAGATCTTATCAATCCTATCTGTGTAGTATCTTTCCCATCCTTCCTCTTCCTCACTGCCAACTCTGAAAGTAATCATTTTTATACTGACATCTTTACCTTTTTTTTTTAACCTACATTATTCTAGTGAGAGGATAGTCAGCCCATTTATTTTCCATATCTGGAACTCTTTCAGCTCTATCTTGTCTCCAAATTTTGTCTACGAGGGTGCTCAATTCAGGAATATGGATTCCTTCCAAACTCCCTTCCCTTCCTTCAAAATCCTAGACTCACCATTAAAGTCTCTGGCACTGACAAATGGTTTCTACATCAGAGAAAGATGTGGTTTGCTCAGGAGAAAGGACATTGAAGAAGATACACAACCATCAGTTTTGCCACTGCATCCCAAGGATCATTAGACCTTTCAATTTAATTTACAACTGAAAACTCATGTGTTGGTTCCTCCATTAGAATATGAATTTCTAGGGGCAGCTAGGTTGCACAGTGAATAGAGCACCAGCCCTGAAGTCAGGAGGACCTGAGTTCAAATATGGCCTCAGATACTTGGCATACTTACTAGCCGTGTGACTTTCGGCAAGTCATTTAACCCCCATTGCCCTCCAAAAAGGAAAAAAAAAATGAGATTCTTAAGAGTAGGAACTGCTTCTACTCTTCTATTTCTATCTCCAATGCTTAGCATACAATAAATACTTATTAAATGTTATTCACTGATTCACTGATTGACAACTTCCCCATGAAGTCTTCCCTATGAGATGATCTCTTCCATACTCAGATGTTTTTCCGCAGTAGGCCTTCAAACTAATCGTGTTCCTATTTACCAACTGTTTATGTATGATTTTTTTTGTTTTATTAGACTGTAACTTCCAGAGAACAAACTACCCCAATGGGTAAGTACTTAATAAATATTTGTGGAAAGAATATAAAGCCTGATGATTTGAATCTAAACTTAACCTAGAATCATTTTACTTTGTAATCACTAATCTATTTTAAAAAAGAAAACAAGAAATCACCAATACTGTAAAGCTTAATCACTTAGCAAATTATTACAGACATACTGTAGTTAAATAAAAAATGCACTATCATTTCAGACTAAAAAGTAAGTAGTCAATTCTAAAAGTATTTTTTAAATGTAATTTTATTACTGTTAAGTAGAAATATTAACTGGAACTGGAGTAGCCACATATTTACATAATAATAGTCTTTAGGTCTTTAATAATAGTCTTTAAGTTATCTACTATAACAATATAGAATCATGATGTACAAGTATGTCAATGATAAATAAATGGATACTTCTAAACTACTTTTTCAGTGCTTGAAAAATAGTTGGTTCTCTTAAGAAACTTAAATAAATACTTCAAACATTTTTTACACAATGAAAAGTTCAAATGAGATCATGTATGAAAACACCGAGGAAAACAATATATGAATACAATAGTGTTTACTGGCTTAGCAAACATTTTCTTCAATGTAATTTAAATTTACTTCTTCCTAAGCCATTATAAATTCCAAAATATTGGGCTTGGAAAGAATCAAGTATTCTTCTATGAAATAACTTTCCTTAATACTTAAACTCTCACCAGCAACTAATATCTTAAAGGTTATCTTGGCTATTCATTAAATACATGAGAGTGTTAATATTCTGAAGAAAAACACACACACACACAAACACACACAATCAAATCTTTGAAGAGCTGAACATGACATAAATTATGACATAAGGAGCTGATTTGTGTGGATCTGTTACACATCAGAGCAAGTGGCTGCACCCTGAGCTTAGAAGCACAGTACTCTTTCCATTACAAGATACTATCTCTTAGATTTGAAACAGAAATGGAAAGTAAACTTCTTGTCCTTGAAGACTGTACAATGTAATTGAAGAGCTGTCAGACATGATAATACTCACAAATTAACATCAATATAAGCTCTAATTAATATAATGTAAATTAGGGACATAGATACAATGGAATAAAGAAACAATTGACTATAGAAATTTAAAAAGAAGTAATTTTGGGTCTGATGTAAAGAAAAGCCTTCTATTAGAGGTACCCACAAATTAGACTAGGCTACCTCAGGTAGATTTCCTTTACTTCAAACAAAGGCTGAATGCCTAAATTGCCAGGCCCTGCTTTCTAACCACAAATATGCCCAGGTCTCTCATAACTTTCAAACAAGAAAACCAAAAACCTTCACTTGATCTTTTCTCCAACTCAAGCTACTGTCCTTTCTCTCTAGGCTTCACTGCTAAACTGCTACAAAAAATAACCTAACTTGCTGTTTCAACTTTCTTACTACTCCTCAGTTCTCACTAATCATTCCATGGCTCTAAAACCTTCAATTGCCACCTCCAGCCTAAGGGATAAAAGATCTTCTTTCTGGAGAGGAATTTAATGCTCTCCACAATCTGATTAACACTCTTTCAGTCTTGTTATATACAACTCCTTAGAGTATTCTCTAAGTTCCAAGAGCATTACTGGCTTGTTCAATCTCCTTCTGCTTGCCTCTTTCCCTATGTACTTGTGCACAGGCTGTTTTCCACGCTAGTAAGATACGTGATCAACATCCCTCCCTGTAGAAATTCTCTTCTGAATACAGCTCAAATACTACTTCCTAATGAAGCATTTCCAGATTTCCCACTTTTCTGATCAAAGTAATTTTTCTCTCCTTATATTTTCTCATAGTCTACTTTAGAGAAGCAAGGAAGAGTGAATAGACAGCAGTAGTGGAGAAGGACTCGGTCCATGAGTCAGAAAGACCTAGGCTGAACTCTATCCCTGGTAAATACTGGCTATGTAGCCCTGGGCAAGCCAGTACCTTCTTAGTACTCCAGGTTAAACTCTGAGAGTAGGGTGTACAGCAGGTATAGAAAGATCTACATGGTCAGAGGGAGGTCTTGTCTCCCATACCCCCTGCCAACAAAGATGTGCTTCAAATACTTTTCATATACCATCTATTAGATTACAAACTTTAGAAGAAAGAGACTATGGAGTTGTTCATTTTTCATTCTTCAGCTAGTCTGATCCCATATACTTAATAAAGGTTTGCTGAATGGAACTGGAGCTGATGAAATTATTTGGGAAAGCTTTATCAAAAAGTAAGTTTAGGAGGAAGGAGAAATGAAATTAATGTTGTCAGACACAATTGTGGGAGATCTGGGCCTGAGTAAATTGTGAAGTGAAGGGTAATTAGTTGTGCTTCAGTCTAGGAGACAGGCTTTGAGATGATTTCTTAAAGATGAAGGCAATAAAGTGAAATGAGTAGAGGCATAACACTTGTATACAGTAACAATACTGTAAGATGATCAATTGTGGATGGCTTTGTGAGAAAAGCAATACAATGATCCAAGACAACTCTGAAAGACTTACTATGAAAAAAGCTATCCATCTCCAGAGAAAATTGATGGAATCTGAAAATAGATAGAAGCATATTTTTTTAACTTTAATTTTCTTGGGTTTTTATTTTGGTCTGTGTTTTCTTTTACAACATGAATAATATGGAAATATGTATTGCATGACTATACATGTATAACCTATATCAATTCTTACCTTCTCAATGGGGGGGGATGAGGAGGGAGAGAACTGGCGACTCAATTTTAAAAACAAATGCTGAAAATTGCTTTTATGTGTAATAAACAAATAATAAAATACTTTTAAAAATGTTTAAGTGAAGGTGCTAAATTGGTACTAGATTTTTAAGCTAATGTTGAGAGTGTGAATTCAATATAATAAAAAAGACATTCTGTGCATTCAGGAAAATGATAATATACAAAATGTTTTTTTCCCCCCTCGGAAGATTGTTCCTATTGCAGAGAAGTTTGAATAAATAAAGGATCATAGAATCAGAGACTTTAGAATTAGAAGGGACCTTAGAATCAGCCCAGTTCAATGGAACCATTTTATAGCAGTATTGACTTAATCAAGGTCACAAAGGTAGTAGAGCCAGGATTCGAATCCAGGGCCTCTGACTCAAAAAAGGAATGTATGAAGCAGAAAACTAGCCTATAAAAGGATCTATTAAAGGACGTGGGTATATTTAGCCTGGAGATTTTGTAGGACCCAATAGTTGTTTTCAATGCAAGTATCTGAAGGGTTACTACATAAAAGAAGGATGTTATAGAGATTACTGTACAAGTGTGGGCTAGACTAGTTGACCTCTGAGGATCTATTCAAGTCTATCATTAGTCTGAAGTAAAAGCATGCCGACAGTAAGACCGGCTAACAGAGGTGCTGAGGAGCAAGACGATCAGTAGGCGAGGCTGGTGGCTATAAAAAGGAGCAAAGAGAAAAAAAACAAAACAAGATGTTTTAGAGGAAGTAGTAGTAAATATAATGATATGGTTACAGACTACAAAAAAAGAGGACCAAAGGGACGACAGAGGAGGAAGAAGCAAAAATATTAACATCTCGCTTATTTAACACTCTAATAAAATGCTTTCTTCACAACAACCCTATGAAGTATATAGAATAAGTTTTATTACCCTCATTTTATAAATTACTTCCAAAGGGACTAGCAGTTATTCTTGTGATGCACTGGGGAAATTAGGCAGGCGTACAAAAATAGACAGTGTACCTGTTCTTAACCTGGGGCCTGAGAATGTTTAAAAAATTTTTTTTTCATAACTGTGTGTCAATGTAAATAGTTTCCCTTGTAATCCTATGTATTTTATTTTATTCATTTAAAAACAAAATTCTAAAGAGTCCATCAGAATGTCAAAGGGCTCCATGATATAAAAAAACCACTCCTGAGGAAGACAAAGATTAATTTCTTATGTATTAATTTCTTCAATTTCTAATGTGTAAAAAGCTTAATTTTTTTAGGTAGGATATTAAAGATATCAGAGGTTAAGAGCTAGAAGGACCTCAGAAAGCCATCTAGGGGAACTTTCTCAAAACAATTATGACATGAAAGGATATCAAGGTTAACTTAGATATTTTCAAGTTAACTTTTAACAGATGAAATTAAAACGTCAGAACAAAATTCAATCAGATGGAATAAAAAACAACCTGTTTATCCATATCATGAAGTTTGTTTTTTAATAACTGTATAGTTAGAAATAAATTCCTTGGTGTGAGTCCAGGACTTTCGAAGTCCATCCTCTAGTGAATATTACCAAAATAAAACAGTACTTAGAACTCACAACGGAAGAAAATGTTGGGTGTAGTATTTTCCCCAGCCCCAAGACTATCTCCCTCAATGCCTTTACAGAAGTTGCTAGTTGAGATAAGCAGTTTAGGTCTTTAGAATATTTGAAGTACAAGAGAGTGAAAGGAAATGAAAACTATACAATAAACTGAACTATTTCCTATTTCCCAAAGGCACTTTAAGAATTCACAACCCCATTCCCTGGTTCATGTCATTCTATTTACTTAAAGTAAGTGACCTTTGAGTTATATTTTAAAATAACTCCTTAAGTGTTGAGGATAGGTTTGTTTGAGACTGTCTAACAGTTCAATGTAGCTTGACTATAAAGTACATGGCAGGAGAATATACTGGATATAGATATCTGGCTATAAAGGAAGAGTGGTACCACATTGTGAAGGAATGGGATGCTATGAAAAAGAGTTTTACCTTCTCTTGGAAGTGAATAAAGAAGGGTTCAACAAAAGATCTTTGAACAGAAAAAGGACATGAAAAAAATTACTCTATCTGTGGTGTGAGGTACAAACTAGGGAGAGAAAAGAGTGGAAAAGAAAATACCTATATGAAGGTTATAGCAAGAGTCTATGCATCTAGCAATATTTGTGAGGTTGAAATAAAAGTATTAAGTGATTTGCTATGAGAGGTGGGGGTAAAGGGAGGAGTCAAAGAGAACTTTAAGGTTTCAAAGGTATGACTAGATGAATAGTGGTACCACTAACAAAAAGGAAGGCCAAGAAAAGGAGTAGGTTTTGGGGTAAAAATAATAAATTTGGTTTGATGAATGTTGAGTTTGATGGTGGGACACACAGGCAGAAATGTCTGCTTCACCAGATCACATGATATAATGACACAAGTACTATTAAGATCCGTTTACTGAGATAGAGAAATATTTTGCAACCAATGAACAAAGAGAAATATTTAGCTAAATATGTATAATTTATATACTGCTATAATTTATTCTCTAATCATACGATAGAATCATGATTCTTACAGGTGTCTAACGATTCTCAGGTCTCTAACGAACTCCTCTTAAAGGTGATAAGGGAACCAGAGAGGGTAAGTAACTTGTTCCAGGGCAAAGAAGAAGCTGGTATCATAGCCATAATACTGCAATTTTACTGATAGCAGAATCATAAAAATGTTATTTTGCTATTAAAGGGTCTATTAATTATATTTTTTCTGGGGAGAAAAATGTTTAAATTCAACTAATAAAAATTAAAATGCCTTTTCTCTTATTCATGCTCTACATCTCTAAGGTCTCTGAGAAATATGGATTTCTCTGGCAGGCAGGATATCTTGAGGGGAGGTAAGTGACATGAAGGCAACTGAAATGACAAAAACAAAACCATAACACCAACTCCACTCTTTGCAGGTTAACTGCTGGCTGTGATCATGAACATACTTTAGTACTATAGTTAAATTCTAAGCTTGGAAGACTGCAGAAATTAAGGAATTCTATATAATATTTATTGCATCTCTCAATGGTATGACACCTATCATAGACATATTTAAATATAGATTAATTTTTATGAGATGATTATATTTTAAGCAATTGCACAAGTTTTTTTTTTTAAAACCCTTTGGCAACAAATTATAAAAGCTTCTTAAGATTGATTATTTTAAGAAGTTCAAGGAAATTCTTTGGTATCTGATATAAAATACTTTAAAATAAGTGTTCACCAAATGTTTATTCATAATCGCTCCTGCTTGTGAGGGAAAAGAACTACATAAATTCTATGTTCATGTTTCTAAAACAAAATACTTTGAAAATGTTGAAAATCACTTTACTGGCACTCTTTCCTTATTAATATCGGAGGTGGTAGTTTGAGATGGGGGCGATACAAGGGTGAGGATAAAGCTAAATATAAGATAGCCATTCATCTCCACCCCTGGAATCTGTCTAGCTTCCTGTACCATGACAGTTTTACTGCCACCATAGAGAAGAAATGATTAAGTCAAACAACTCAAGATCTTCTCAAGTTTTATATGAAACTTAGAGTTGGTCATATTGGGATCAGAGCACATATTTATATCTGGAAGGACCTTAAAGATCATCTAGCCCAATCCCTTCATTTTACAGGTGAAGAAACAAAGGCCTAGAGATACTAAGTGATTTGCATAATACATCATGCAGGTGGGTAAATAGCAAAGTTGGGATTTGAGGTTGGTGACTTTTGCCTGGAACACTTTTGCAACCAGTGTCATGAAACTTTAAAGACAATCTTCAAAGCATAATGCGTGTGTGTGTGCACCTGTGTTGGGGGGAGTGAGGGAGGTTGGTCCTAGATGTCCTCACTTTTGCCTATTTTTGATTGGGGGAAAGCTGGGATAGAAGTAGTTGGTGTCAAAAACTAGAAAAACCAAGAAGGAAGGTTGAGTATAGGGTACTTGAAGATGTAAACACTATAGACACAACGGGGTTACTAAGGGGCAGATATCCAGGTCTATTCCCTATTTTGTCCTAAACAATTCCTAAGTATGACTCTGAAACTTCAGGCTGATTAAAATATGGATTTCTAACAAAGAAATACTTATTTTGACTGAATTTAATAGAATATATGTTCCAATGCCTTATTTTAATAAACTAGATTTTCAATTTCTAAGTTTTTATTTAGTCAGAGAACTATCTATGTCTTCCAATTAAGAGGTAACCAATATATATATGTTGACCAATCCCAAACAAATTTTGTCCTTATTTCATACACTCATCATGTTTTATCTATGTGTCTTGAGACCATCTGGCAACCAAAACTCCACTTTCATCAAACATTACTTGAACATTCACCCTTGATCTCTTCTATGAAGCAAATTTCAGAAGAAAAAAAACAAAAAAGGACTGGGGATAGGGACACAAAATACTAGCCAAAATGAATATACACTCTTACCTATTTGAAAGAGAAACTGGTTTAAGTATTGTGCATGAATGTGCACATAAACTAAATTTTTCTTCCTATCAGCTTTGCAAGTAGCAAGGAAATGCCGCTACAAGAAAATAAGAGAAGCATCCAAAGTTGTTTTTTTTTTAATTACTCATCAAGTTTTTCAATCTTACCAGAGTGACAAGGAAAGAGCTGATTGTGCGTGCTGCCTGACAGAGTGCACTATATTCCTCAAGGAGAAGTGAGATGAACTGATGTGCCTGTGGTGGGCCTTGTATTGTTGATGTTGCTTTAACTTTAGATCCCAGAGATAAATGTCTGAGGAGTCGAACTTTCATTTCTAGCACATATTCTCTTGCTTGTTGTTCTAATCGCTGGTATAGCTGGTAAGGGTCTCTTTCGCAAAGCCTAAATATAAATGAAAAATTGTGATTAACTAATTAATGTGATTAACTTAGCTAACAACCAAAATAGTATAATCTACCACATTTCCCAATTGTTTAATGAGCATATTTACCTTTAAGATGTATATCTTCATTAACCATAATAAAGTTATCACAACAGTAACTCACATTTATGTAGCTCTTACAAAATGTTTCCCTCACAATAAACTCATAAGGAAGGTAGAAATATAAGATCTTATTGTTCCCTTTATACAAATAAGGAAAATGTCCAGGGGTAATAAATGTTAGAGTCAAGACTTAAACGCAGGTGTACCAAATCTGATTCAATATATTATGTTTGCCACATTCTGGAACTTACCAGCAATATCTACAGCTACATAATATTTAAAGTAAAGCATATTCTCATGCAAGAGACTTTTCAACTTCAAAGCAGTTTTATAGAATTTAAGCATCAAAAGAGTTAACAACAAACTGAGATTACACATATTACAACTTTTTACACCGAACACTTAGGACAAATATAGGCAAAGCACAACATAGCCTAAAAAATGTCATCTGGCATCTGAGAGGGGAAGAGCAGAGCAAGGGACAGGAATATGCATTCATATAGCACCTACTATGTGCCAGACATTATGCTAAGTGCTTTTATAAATATTATCTCGTCTGACTGCCATAACAACCCTGAGAGGCAGGCACTGTTTTCATCCTCATTTTACAGATGTGGAAACTGAGGCAAATAGTATGTGACTTGCCTAGGATTACAAGGTCAGATTTAAACTCAAGCTTTCTGACAATGGGCCAAGGGCTCTATCTACTGAGAATCTATTTAAGTGAGGACTTTAGGCAAGCAGGGACCTAACCCGTTTTCAGTTAGTTCATCCCCTTTTGAATAGGTTTAAGAGATGAGAAGTTTTGCTTTATATTAAGTCTATATTTGCCTCTTTGCAATTCATACAATCACTTATACTCAAGTAATGATTTAATGGCCCTTTGAAAATAGTGTGTTATGAAAGAAAGAAAAATGACTGAAAAAGCATTAACTATGTACTCTGAACTTTGTACTGTGCACTAGAGACAAAAAGAAAAAATCAAAGATAGCCTCTGCCCTTAAGGAACTCACATTCTAATGGTAAAGAAAACACAAAGGGGACTGGAACATACGGATCTAGAAAGTCACAGGGAAACTGAGTGTAAGATGAAGAAGATGAGTCACAGAATCAGAGCTGGAAAAGAATTTAGAAGCAATCTCGTCCAAATAATACTCAAATATCCCTGCCACAATGCACTCAAGTGGTCCAACTCCTGTCTTTTTCTGTTTTTCTTTTTTATGGTTGAGGAGGCAAGAAAGATGTAATCACGGTCAAACCTCTTCTAGAGGGATATAATTTTAATCCTAGAAATAAACATTAAAGCAACGTTACTGTCCGCATTCATTAGGAAACCAAAATGTCTCAGAGAATTAACAAATGTTGCTCCTGAACTCAATCTAATACAGCAATTCTCAACCTGTGGGTTGCGACCCCTTTCATAGGGGTCACCTAAGACCATCAAAAAACACATATTTCTGATGGTCTAAGGAAACGAGACACTGCTCCTCCATCTGTCTCCAGGTGGGTCCACCCACATACAAGTATTAAAGGGTCACTGCATTAGGAAGGTTGAGAACCACTGACCTAATACGTTATAATTAGATTTTTTAAAATCTCCTAACCATGACTTCTGATGAGTGATGATATTCACTTGACAACTATCCTGAAAACAATATTCCCTAGCCTCCTCAGGTTGAAAGACTAGAGAAAATGGATCAAAATTTTGAAGGATGTGAAACCTCAGATATGGAGATAATTTTGCAACTGGAGATACAAGGTTAAATAAAAACTAAATTGAGTTCTTTGTTTCAATACATATTTAGTCATCACAGAGTATTTAAACGTTTTTTAAAAATTCAAAAATTATCTTTACCTTCCCTGAATATTCAATGATAAATATACTACTTTGAAAAAGCCTGATGTTTTTTTTTTCTCTCCCAAAGAAAGTTAAGTCACAATTAAAGACCTCTCTACATAGTGGCAGTTAAACAAGTGACACAGGTGAGATTTGGAGTCAGGAAGTTCTGATCTCAAACCTGACTTCAGACATCCTGTGTCTGTTGTGACCCTAAGCAGGTTATTTAACTTCAATTTCTACATGTATAAAATGGGAATAATAATAATAATAATAATAATAATAATAATACCTACTCCCCCCAGGTTGTTGTGAGAATAAAATGAGATATTTGTTAGAAGTGCTTTGCAAATCTTAAAGTACTACACAAATGCTAGTTATACCACTACTACTATCATTCCTTTACCACCATCACCCCAGTCCTGAGTATAAGGAATTACACCAATATAGAATATTGAATAATTTAAAGTTCATAGACACTTAAAGTTTTTTTTTTAATTGATGCCATTTGCTTTTATCACAGAAATGTTTAGTCCTCTGGCATTAAAAGCTTTTCATAACCGGTCCCTTCCTACTTCTCCAGTCTCTACATTTCATTGCCCTCCAGGCACTCTACAATCTAGCTTGTTGGTCCTCAAACATTCCATTTGACATTTCCCCTGCCTTAGTGTTGGCTGTCTCCTAACCCCTTCATAAATTCCCCTGCCTGGACTGCTTTTCTTCCTCATCTCCAGCCTTTGGTTTCTCTGGTTTCTTTGAAAACTCAACTCAAAGCCCAGCTTCTACCTGGGGCCTTCTAGCCGCTAATGCCTCCCTTTTCATAATACTTGCAATCTACTTTTGCATGTACCTAGTTACTCACATGTTGCCTCCCTCATTAGAATGCATTTTCCTTAAGGTGAGAGACTATATAAAAAAAAAACACCTTTCTTTGTATCTTCAATACTTAGCTTAATGCCTGGTACACAATAAATGCTTAATAAATGCTCATTAACTTCTCTGGTAACAAAGAAAATATAGTTAGTTAAGCAAAATCTACTGATGTAGTACCTACATCTGACAGTGTGTACAACATTTCTAAGCACAACCCTCCAGATGTTTATATTGAAAGGAGAAAGGTAAAATGCTGACCATGTAGCAAAATAATAACATACATGCTCTTCACTTGATTCTCATTCCAAAGTCTCATATTTGCAAAGCGGTGATTCTAGGATGTCAAGTGCAATACTATCTGGGCCTTAAGTTCATGGTCGTTCTTAGAAAATTAGAAAGGTTTCAAGTATGACTAACAATGGACCGGCCTAGTTAGTGTAGAAAGGCACAACACCAAATAGTTTGCTACCAGGTGACAAATGCATAAGCCACAGAAAATTGTCGAACTGTCAACTAGAATGTGAAGAAACTGTGATTTCAGTGAACAGGAAGTTGGATAGAATGGAGAGAATCCAAGGAGTGTATTTTCTGAAAGTATATTGAAATATTTAAGTATGCATGTATGTGTAATGTGAAATGGTTTCCATTTTCTGGCATTATTCTTTATTAGATATGCTTCTAATTCCTCCATTCCTCAGTCTGTTCTCAAATGGACAGAAATGCTGGGTTCTCTTTTTTCCCTTCCCAACCATGAATCAATGTAGAGTTCAACTAGACAATGTCCTCTATTCTTGAATCCCTTGCCCTCTTGTTCCATCACCATTCACACCTTGTCAAAATACAAACCCGGATAACTCCCGTCATCTACCTCCATTGCTCTTCCCACTGATGCTGATTCAAGATGGAATAAGTCCCACATAAGAGTTGAGTCCATTACGTGTTTATGTTACCTAATTTTAATTGGGCCCACTCACTGCTCAAAACAATCTATTTAATTTTCCCTACTGCACTACCCACAGATGTTGTCCCAAATGGTCTTTTTTCTTCTCAAGCCTACCAGGTCTCCCCCTTTTCCTGCCTTCTCAATTGAGGTCACTTCAAATTTACCAAGAAAATTGAGGCCCTGCACCATGAGCTACTTTTTCCACCTTTCTCTCAAAACTTGTTGGCACCATCCTCCACTCTCAATATGTATGTCTCTGATCCTATCCTCTCCCACTTTCTTCTCAAAGACTGCTCCTTCCCTGATCTATTCTTTCTAATCAAATAAGATGATAAAGTCAATATGCAAATTTAAAAAGCTATATAAATGCTAGTTAGTTTTTGGTTTTCCCTTACTTATCAATTCTTTACTTGCTGGCTTCAATTACATCCACCATCCCCTATCCTGCAAATGCTCACTAGACCCCACCACCTCCTCAAGCTACTGACCTCCAGAAGTCTTAGAAAAAGTTGTCTACACTCATTACCTCCACTTTCTCTCGTCTCATTCAGTTCTTAACCCTTTACAACCTGGTTTCAAATTCCATCATTCAACTGGAACTGCACTTTTTGAAATTATTAATAATTTCATAATTGCCAAGTTTCATAGCCTTTTCTCAGTCTTCATCCTTCTTGATCTCTCTGAACATTCAACAGTGCTGGCTAGCTTATTCTCTTGCATGATCATTCTACTCTAGGTTTTCGTTTGCTCCTCGATTTCTCCTACCTAACCATTCCTTCTCAGCCTGTTTTAACGGCTTATTCATCTTAGGCCCCTTAATTCTGGTTCTGACCAGCACCCTCTTTTCTCTTCTCTGTTGTTGTTGTTCAGTCACTTCAGTCATGTTAGACTCTTCAAAACCCCACCTGCGTTTTTCCGGGCAAAGATACGGAAATGGTTCGCCATTTTCTGTTCCAACTCATTTTACAGATGAGGAACTGTGATAAACAAAAGTTAAATGACTTGGCCAGGGTCACACAGCTTGTAAGTGTTTGAGGTCAGATTTGAACTTAGGAAGATAAGTTGTCTTGACTTCAGGTCAGGTGTTCTATCCACTGTGCCCCCTACCTATCCTTTCTTCTCCATATGTTATCTTTTTTTTTTGTGATCTTTTTAACTTACATGGCACTAGTTATTCTATGCAGATAACTCCCAGATCTTGATGTCCTGCCCTACTAGTCCCATTACCAAATTTCCATTGGCTAATTCAATGTATATCTTTAATAGAAATTTTAAATGAACCATGTTCAAAAACAATTCAACATTTTCTCTCAAAAACCTACTCCGCTGCCAAAATCCCCTATTTCTACACTACAATCCTTCCAGTCTACTACATTCATAGGTCAGTATTCTCTCCAAATCTTCATTCACTCTTATACACCTGTTATGGGAATCTGAAGATCTTCCCTGCCTTAGGCCCTCTGATAGGCTTAAGTAACTCTGAGAACGTTCCTTGATTTGAAAACATACTCTGCCCCACCTAACAGGCTGAATATGGTCACATGGAACCTGTGGCGGGAGGCTTGTTTTTCAGGAATGCCCATACTTTATTGCTTTGTGAAGGGGCAGGGAGTCAAGAGGGTTGTGACATTCTCTGATCCAGGAGAAGGCTGTATATACCGATGTGAGTTTTTGTTTTGGGGTTCACTTTGGAAAGAGTTGTGTGATATGGCCACACGAGACTCTGGGCAGCCGTTGAGGCCCCCGGCTTTGAAAACCCAGATGTTGGTGCTTCCCTCTCCTGTAACTAACTAGGTATGGATGTAATGGTCAGATGGCTGGAAGCCCATCTGCTTAACTATTTCTCTGTCTGCTTGTAACTTGTTTGTATTCTATGAAATTCAGGGTGCTGATTTCTTCCCTTGAACTAGGTAAATGATATATGTTTGATTGATTAAAGTAAGATTGTTAATCCATTTTGAGTTGCTTTCCTTTAGAAAAGCAGATCTAAGAACCTGTGCTCGCAGCCATCCTGGGTATATATGGTACCGTGCTTGCTGATACAATAACCATAATGAATTAGTAATCCAATCTTGTCATCTGTACCTCTACAATACCTTTCCCATCCATTCCCTTATCAATATTCAAACAGCTACAACCTTAATTTAGGCACTCCTCACTTGTTGCCTCATGAATGGTCTCTGTATCTCAAATTCCTCCCCTCTTTAAATCGTACCTATAGAGCTGCTAAAGTGATTTTCCTTAAGCACAGATTAGAACAAATTATTCCCCTACTCAATGAACTCTAGTGACCCTCTAATCACCCATAGAATAAAATATAAACTCTTTTGTTCGTCTTCATTCTGAAGTCCAAGTTGATAAGATTCTTGGTTTCCCTGGTTTCTGCCTGGGAAGCCTTTCCTAATGTTCTCAGCTTTCAATGGCATCTCCTCAGAGATTAGCTTTCCTTTATTTTTCACATATCATATATTTGCATGTCCCCCATATCTAATAATAATCATCATCTGAAATATTATTTATCAAGGGTTCTATTACCTAATATTATTTCTGCCTCTACATCATCATTTATTCTAATAAAAAAATATTCATCATGCTAGGCTCCATAGTGGATAAAAGTAGTGAAACTGGAATTTTTAAGACTGAAGTTCAAATCCTGCCAGACACTTACTAGCTGTTTGACTCTGACTAAGACTTGTCTGCAAAATGGAGATAACAGCATCTCCCAGAGTTGTGAGGATAAAACAAAGTATTTGTAAAATGCTTTGCAAACCTTCAAGCACCATATACTTGGTATTGTTATCACAAACACAAAAATAGATGCATTAGAAAATTGTGAAGCTGTAGTTGCCACTTCATAAATGTATTTTCTTCAAATAGACGTTCACAAGATCTTTCTCTTAAGCAACAAAATGTTACTACTGCAGATTGTTGCTAATGTTTGCTTTTCATTGTGCTGATTAAAAGCTGATATTTATCAAGTTCTTAGACCAAAAAGGAAGACAATATACATTAATTAGAAAACCACCTACACATTTAGTTGAACTATTCAGTACCCAAATGAGAATCCTTTCTATGACATATCTAACAAGCAGTCATCCAGCCTTTTCAATCAAGAGATGAAGTGAAATCCAACTCACTTCCAAAGAAACCCAGTACACTTCTGAATAACAGTAATACTTGGCAAGTTTTTCTTACTTCTAGTCTAAATTTCCCTCTCTGCCACTTAAAATAATTGCTCTTAGTTCTGTCCTGTCAGGCCAAGCAGAAAATACCTAATGTCTCTTTTACCTAATAGGACTTCAAGATAGCAATCATGCTTCACTTTTTTCCCTACTAAACTTTTTTTTTTTGGTCTTCTAAACCACAGTTCATGTCATATGAAGACTGAATGAAGGAACTGTAATTGTTCAGAAGAGAAAAAAAATTTGGAGGGAGAGAGGTGAGGCATAATAGCTCTTTACCTCTTTTTCTCCTGGTTATCTAACTCTAGATATAACAACAAAAAAAATACAAATGACAGTTTTTAAGAATATAAGAAGTGAAAGATGATAAAAATAATAGTAGCTCATATTTATACAGAATTTGTAGTTTTGCAAATTACCATAACTACCTCATTTGACAGAGTTCTTTACCTCCCAGGTTGTCTTCCAAAAAACTGTTTGCTTTGAATAAATACACTATTCAAAATTCAGTCTATCTATATAAGTACTTACATGTATTTTTGGTTTAAACAAAACTGTGCACACATATGTCTTTAGGTGGGTTTGTGTCTAAGGCTTTTGGCATAGCTTTTAGGCAAAGATTTTTGAAATAATAAATGTCCAATGCTAATACAAATACAGAGCACTTATTACATGCAAGACAATGTATAAAATGGACTAGCAATAATAGATGCTCAACAAGAATGGAGTGATAATGGAGATAAGTGGTTCTTAAATACGATATGAATTAGTTTATGAAGTATAAGCAGGGATGACAGAAGTCATTAAGACAATAGCTTGTTCTATGGGAGAAAAAAAAGGAAAGGAAAAAATACATACCTATCCACAAGTTCTTTCATGCCCTCTTTATCAGGAACTAGAGACTGGTCTTGGTCATCTGCCAGAGGGGTCCCAGCTTGACGATATATACATCGGACCATATACCGTACTTCTGACCAATAATTCTGAAGCTGCTGGGATTCTCGTTCAGTCTCTGCTGAAATTTCTCTGTTAAATATTAGAATCACATGAAATACATATTATATCATACTGACTCATGTATTACCAGTAGCTTATATGATATTGAAGGACAGGAATGGGAAAATATATTTTATTAAAATGTTTTTTTGTCTCTTGGACCCAGCAAAGCCCCCAAATACATAATCAATTGTCTCTGTATTTGTTAAAAACCTTAACAATTACCGACTTTGATGGAAGACTAAAAAGTTCTGGGTTATAAAAAAGGAAAATCAAGAGGCCACATAATAGACTGTTAAGGATAGACCATATTTCATTTTTGCATTTACACCTACAGTATTTGGCAAAACATTTAACACATCATAAGTGCTTAATCAAACTGATGTGAATACACAAAAAAATTAATAAAAGTAGGCCAGTGATCAACAATTCTCTCTTGATATCATGGATAAAACTTAAATCAACAAGGAGGATTTCACTTAAATATTAGGAAGAACTTGTTAATGAAGGATAAGGGGGAAAAATATTTTAAGAGGTTACAAAACTATCCCAAGGAATTTCTAAAAGTCTGACAAATAATGATTTTGAATGGGATAAACAAAGACCCATCAGTGGCCCACTCCTGTTGTAAGACTTCCATCATTCTCTGACCACTGCTTTTATTATTTGTAGCTTTGATTAAGGGCTTAGGTTTTAGACTTTATGGGTGAAACCATGTTTTATAAAGACCATGTCTTACATTTCTTGAATTACTTACTCAGCACTAGGAAGATAGTAAGAGCTAAATAAATATTGGCCAAAAGCGTTTTTAAAATCATCATCAAAAATTCACAATTTATTATGTCCACCAATACACGTTTAGTATTGGCACCACCAGATATTTAAAGAGGCAGAAAATGATTTGTTTCCTATGAACCTAACAACATTTTATTTTCCAATGATGGGTCACACATGAGTTTATCTCAGCTGTTTATGAGCTGAAACCACTTTGTAGGTGATACCTAAGATACCAAAGAAAAATGACAAATGTCTCTCACCTTCGTTCATTACATGCCTCACAATTACATGCTATATCTGAAGGTGTGGAATTACTGAGATCTGTGGAGGGTACCGTCTGTGCTCCAACAGTAATTCTCCCTCCTCCTACTGATTCTTGCTGTGATCCACTATTTCCAAGAGGGGTGTGCAAAAGGAAATCTTGGTTCTAGATTTAAAAACACACACACAAATACAAGACATTCAGAAATCAAAGTAATCATTTTATAATTACTAAAGAATACAACTAAAGGGAAAATAATATTTTTAAATGTTTTAAAATTTTATTTAAAAAACTAAATTGCAAATGTAGCATATGCTTTGACATCTAAGGATATGCTTATAAACAAAAATTTTTACTGCTTTTGAATTTCTAGAACCAATGCCATTGCCATAAAAACCTTCCATGATTTTTTCCCCTTCATTTACAAAAATCTCACAAACCTCATTATACCAGAAACTTATAGTAATCTCTTGTTTTCTAAAATACAATCTTGAAGATCATCACCATATGGGTACTTTAGAAGATGTTAACTGACTGTAAATTATATGGGGACAAAAAGCACACTACTAAGTAACCAAAAGTCAAACTATTTTAAAGCATTCTAAGACTGCACATAATGAAAATGTTTAACCTTGAAGCAATGCCCTAAAAATACAGATAATTTAAAAATACAATAGTTGTAAAATACATAAAATGACACTTTTGTCACGATTTTTAGTCATGTATTTACTGATAAAATTCAGGAATAGTATTTGCTATGTCCAACACTTAAGTCAAAAGCAACAGAGGTTCCCAAACTTATTTGGCCTACTGCCCCCTTTTCAAAAAAAAAAATTTACTCAGTGCTTCCCTTGAAAGTTACTTTCTTTAACCTTCTAATAGTGGTGTTGTTGTTTGGTTTTTTTTTAAAAATTGCATCACTTAAAAAAAAGGTTATTAAAAATGCATTTTAAATTTAATAATTTATTGTAAATTTGTAGAATTTTTCCTGCACTGAAATTTTGATAATTATGTCTTGTAACCATATATATATATATACATATACATATATATATATGTATATATATATATATATATGAATATATAAAAAAACAAGTAATTACACGCACATATTCCTGCTGATGCATGGTGGACTTCTTGACAATGTGGAACATGCTTGCCTGCCAATACTTAAGACCAGTGGTAGACTTGACCATTGATTGGTTATAACTTGCATTTTGTGTTTATTTGAAAAATAATGTAATCTCTATGACTTTAACTCTGTTACACAACAGATGAAACAGGTAGCTTTTCGAAATTTTCGTCTCTTCTTTCCTTATGCTTCCATTGTCTCCTTATTTTTATTCAACACCCCCAATTGCACCTGAGACTACTACTGTTGTCCCCCACCTGTGATTGTTACAGTACCCTTCCCATCCCCACCCCACTCCCAGGGGGGCAGTATTGAGAACCTATGCTCTACATTATAGAGAACTATACTCAAGGAGGTGAAAACTAGAAACAGGAAAAAAAAAACCCTATTACTAATAACTTCCTCCACTAAAATCCTGGCCCAAAGTAAAAAGATTATAATTATTCATTGAGGGCCAATTGAAATTAGGTAGCAATTGTGTAATGGGCCAAATTAATACAGAGGTATATATACCTCCATAAGCATAGAGCAGCACATGTGTAAGACCAGAGGAGGAGAATGATACACACAGCTGGCTAAATTCACTTATATTGTGTCAATCTCTTCATTAAAGACCAAACCAAACAAATGGCTAAAATGGGCTTTCTCAGCCATGGTATTATTCACATATTAATCCAAATCATAAAAGGCTCAGTTACAGCAAAGGTAAACATGGACACTTAAGTTCAACAAAGGTTATTTCCAAGAGCTGTATAAAACATCTTACGTAAAGATCAAATGAAATAAAGATCTTTGTATTGATACAGTCTCTAAATTATTTTTTCCCCAGAAGAAATCATGGTATTCCAGAACACTAGAGTCTCTTTAGTGAAATTCAGAGTAATGAAAACTAAACTGGCATAAACATCCATACTAAAAAATGCAGTATCCATAGTATAAGAAATCCAAAGTGGAGTGGGGGAGAGGGGAGAGAGAGAGACAGAGAGACAGAGAGAGAATGAGAATTAAGTATATCAGAAATGAAGAAGAGGAAATTATATTGCATTATATTTGGTGAATTCTACAGAACATTTAACAATAGCAAGCTATTAACTATGGGAAAAGCAAATCACAGAATAAACATAGAAAATGTAAAACTACCAGAGATTCTTTAGGAAGCGGAACTTCTGGCAAGACAAAGAAAGAGAGTGAATAAGTAACTACAATACCTAAAAATAGTATTAGATGTGTAAAATGAAAAAGGAAAAAGAAGCTAAGACAAAAGAAACAGGTAAATACCAAAAGGTCTTACTGTAGACAAACAGAATAAAGAAAAAGGAAAAAATCTTCAGGAAAAAGTAAAATTGTAAGAATGACACTCCAGAAGTGAGAATGATCATATAGAAAGAACTTCCAGAATGGTTTAGAATAATATTAGTTCAAGAACTTCCAGAATTGTTTAAAATAATATTAGTAAAACAAAGAGATCTGAAACAAAATAAGGTTAGGAACAATATTAATTAATGAAGAATTCAAGACTAATGAAAATTGACGACGTAGAAGAATATCAATGAACTTAGTGGATTCTCATAGGATTATATGAAGAGAACAAAAACAAATGGATCAATGGGAAAAAAAACAAAGTGAAACAAAGAAATGACAAAATAAGAATGAACTTCAAATCTCTACAGACTTAACAAAAGAACTCAAGTTTTAGGTCTAAAGCAACAATCCGAAAATTACTGGTAAATTAGAAAAATTTTGACTACCAGAAAGTCTGAATACTGTATTTCTGTAAATCATTCAACAAAACCAGGGCTTCTTAAACTTCTTCCACTCATGACACCTTCAGCACTTCTCAAACTGTGACCTGCAAACCACAGTTTAAGAAGAACTGAACAAAAAGTATCTAGAAGCACTGGAAATATATACAAGATTATAGAGCAACAGAATCCATAGGGTGAAGAAGTTTAACTCACCTAGAAATGCAATGAAAAAAGCTCACAAATAAATATGAGAAAACCACTTATTCAAAAAAGCACTAAATGAAAATAAACAATATACAACAGCAATTCTACTGTAACTATCTCAAGAGATATACCTGCAGTGCTGATAGGTCAAATGATTTTCCCAGGATGAAACTCAATAAAGAAAGGGACTGGAAAGATCTTCCTGACTCTTAGCTAGCTCTCTATATACCACCCCATGAGAAGGCGCTTAGTAAAGTGAAGGCTGTCATAATGCTAAAACATCTATTAATGTACCAACCACTTGTAAATATCAGTTACCACACCATTCAATCATTGTTCTACAGTTAACACCAATGTTTATTATCTGTTACCAATACCAGCACATCCTTCCAACCCTGCCAAAATCTTTGTTAGTCTCTACTGTCAGTTGGATTTCAAAGCAGACTGATTCAAAAATTTAAAAATAAGAGGATCTTTGGGAAAATGTATATGTAACCTTTGAATATTTTTGCATAAATTTCCCTATTTATAGTCTTACAACAAATTCAAAGCTGAAGTAAAATATTGTATTACAATCCTGTTGGAAAAATTATATGTCATCTAACATGCTTGATTCACTTTGATTTTTATAATAGAGTATAATTGCAATTACAACCTAAATTTTATAACATAAGGTAAAACAAAATATCTTATGTGATAGAATGTAAACATCTTGAGGGCAATGTCCTCTTTATTTTATTCTTTGTAACTTCAGTGCTGGGCACAGAGATGGTATTAAATAAAGCACATTTAATATTAATAAATAATATTTAATAAATACAATGTATTCATAATGTCTAATTCCACTTTTCAAGATGAAATCACAATCAAACTTTTAATTTTCACCATAAACTATGAAATGTTGTCCAACATTTCATAAGGATGCACTTAATTTTATTAATTTTGTAGTTAACTTTAAATTGAATTTCCCTTGTGAATTTTTAAAACTGCTATATGAAAATGCAACTGATTTTTTTGGCTTATTTTGTAACCTGTAATTTTAATAAAACTATTGTCTCATCACTGTTTAACCATGATGACAGCCTTCTAACTCCCTTCTCTTGCACTCCTGCTGATATAGCCTCTACTTGGAATGTCTCATTCAAGAACTATCTATCCAATTACTGTCCATTTTGATGTCCAAGTTCTAAAGTTGTCTCTTCCAAAAAATAATAACAGTAGTTTACAATTATAGAAATGCATAAGATTTACAAGTCACCTCTGTGTGACCAGGGGAAGTATTGTATTTTTCTTAATTTTACTTTGTTGTAAAGATTGGCTACAAAGGTCACATACATAGCGTGAGAGAGAGGATCTTTAATTTTGATTTAAGCACTAAATTCCATGATCTGGAGATTCGAGCAACAGGTTCAACTGTTGCTAGTCACCTGAAACAAAGTCCTTTTCCCTGGGAGGCAACTTGAGGTATCAGAGAACATACAAGTATGGAATCAAGAAATCCTGGATTCCAAATCCACCACGGGCAAATCATCTAACCTCCTGAAGCTTAAGTTTCCTCATCTGTAAATCAAGGATTGTAATGATACAATTCCCTCACAAGGTCACATGAAACTTAAATGAAAAGACAGACATAAAGTACTGTGTGAACTTTAAAGTATTATATTAATATTAGCTATTATTTAGACATATTTATGGAAATGAAATAAATGACATTTATTGAACATCTCAAAACTGCTAAGACATTTTACATTATATAGATGATCACAAAAGGGAATTTGCCTACAATATTATTCATTACATTCATGTAGCATACTATCACTTTTAAAGCCCCTTTACAAACTTAAACTTATCTAACCTTGACAGAACCATAAGAGAAAGGAGTTAAATACTTTCCATAGGCATTTTACAAAAGAGAACATAGAGAGAGATATAACTTATCCAAAGTTCCACAACAACTCAGTGGTAAAAGAGAAAAAAGTTCCCACATACACAAAAATATATATGGTATCACTTTTCAGAGCAACAAAGAATGTGAAGCAAAAGTAGATCCCAACTGTCTGGGGAAGGGTCAAACAAATTGTGGAACACAAATATAATGGAATATTATCACAGTGCTAGAAGAAATGAGGAATATAATAAAAACGGAATAGAAAGATCTTCATTAGTTGATGAAGAGTGAAGACAACACAAGAATACAATATACATGACTACATAATATAACCACAAAAATGTGAATGCTGCAAATTTATAAAGAACAAGCATGTCTCCAAAGAAGAGCTATGAGAAGATATACTCCCACTCCTTTGCAAAAGTGGGAGGTCCTTGAGTAAGAGACATTACACACATTTGTAGACTTTTTCAATATTGTGACCGGTTATGCTGAATCGCTTCCCTTTTATTCCCATGAAGATATTGTTACATGTGATAATTCTCTGAGAATGGAAAGGGAAGGATATCAAGGGAAATTATGATGATGTAAAAGGCAAATATCAACAAAAACTTATTATGAAAGACATTCTTTTTGTGCAAAAGCCTTTTAATTTTATATAATTAAAATCTACTTGTTTTTGATGATCTTCGTAATTTTCGGCTTAGGGAAAATTTCAAAGACTGTGAAAGGTAGTTTTTTAAATGATGTGATCTTTTATATTTTAAATCATGCGTGTACTAGGAGTTGCCTATGGGCATATGGTATAAATCATTGATCTCAACCAAATTTCTGCCAAACTATTACCTACTTTTCAAGGCAATTTGTGATAAACAGGGAATCATGACCTGAGGGGCTTGTGTGCAGGGTTTTGCTAAACACTAAATTGCTGTGTACAGCAATTTGCTGCTGTGTCTGGCTTGCCTATTCTCTCTTAGTCATCAGAACTAATAAACATTTATTAAGTACCTATAATCTGCCAGGCACTGTGCTACACACTGGGGATACAAAAAAGGGATAAAAAGATATCCCTTCACTCAAGGAGTTCATAATCTAATAATTGCAATAATAATGTCACTACTTTTATTATTTTTTAAACTAGCAGCAATCAGTTTTGATAACTACTGCTTTTTTTAATAATATAATCTGTGAAGTAATAATGCAATTATTCCTTCACTCCTGGTTTCCTAATCCCTATTTTCTTTAAGACTGAAGATATCAGGGAGGATTCTGGGAAGATGGAGTAGACCAGGAAATTCCAAGCCCTCAAGATTTCCCCCCACAAAAGAGATAAAATAGCACCTTAGGGCAAACAAAATGCTAAAAATAGATTTTTTAAAAAAGGGGACATAACCAGGGTTTTCCAAATTCCAACAATTTGGGAATATGAGAAGAAAAATCCCAGGACAGATTTGGTCCCTGTGAAGAGTAAATACCTCCAAGCTGGGTCCACTTTAACAACAAGCAGCAAGTCCTAGAGTTAGTTGGTTTGAGAGGTTGCCTTGGCCCCAGCCACAGTAACTTTTACTCCTGGGATGGTAGAGGAAGTTGCACATCTGAGCCTGGGAAGATGGAGGGAACCTCTGCTGACAAGGAATGCCAGACCCAGATATGCTACACAGGGTGGGGGCAAGAAGGAACTAGCACATGCCTGGTTAGTGCAAAGCAATGGGGTAGAAAGCCCCTGGCTATAGGTACTTACAGGAACTTGGAGGTGTGGCTTTGGTTCCAGGCTAGAGGGGAGAACTGAAGATGTGTGGCAAGAAGAACCATCGCCCATACCCCAGGGCTAGGGGTGATGATAAAAATTAAGCTATTACCACAAAAAATGCACAGGCAAAGGAGAAAGAATCCAAACAAAGAAAGCTATTATAGGAATAAAGAACACAGGGTTCATCTTCAGAGGAGGATACTGAAGTAAAGAAATCCCCAGAGAGTAACATCAAATAGTCATCTGCCCAAAAAGAATTCCTAGAAGATCTTTAATAAGACTAAAAATCAAATGATAGAGATAGAGGAAAAACTAGGAAAAAAGATAAAACTAAGGATAATCCAAGAAAAACAATAAGATTATAAAAGAAAAATCAGCCAATTAGAAAGGGAGATCCAGAATCTTAAGAAAATGAAACCTTGAAAATTAAAATTGGGCAGGGTGAGGCCAGGGAAATTATAAGAGATCTAGAAATAATTAAACAAAATATGAATAATGAAAAAAATACAAGAGAAAGTGAAACATCTTATAAGAATAACAACAGATTTGGAGAATAGATCAAGAAGAGAAAACAAAAATAATCAGAATAAGTGAAAGTTATGATAAAAAAATCTTGATACAATAATACAAGGAATAATTAAAAATAATTATCTTGAAGCATTAGAACAAAGGGGGAAAGTGGAAACAGAAAAAGAAGACATTGAATACCACTTAAAAGAGATCCCATGAGGAAAACTCATAGGAACACAATAGGCAAATTCTGAAACTCCTAGCTCAAGGATAAAATATTAAAAGTATCAAGACTAAAACAATTTAAATATGATGGTACCACAAATGGAATTACACAAGGCCTAGCAGCAGAGACATTAAAGGATCTCAGGTCTTGTAACACTATATATCAAAGAGTAAAAGAAGTGGGGCTCCAGCTGAAAATATCATGTCCAGCAATGTTAAGCACAATCCTGAATGAAAAAAAAGTCATTTGATCAACTCTCAGACTTTCAAGATTGCTAAAAACAAAACAAAACAAAACACACCACCACCAAAAAAAAAAATCCAACAATCTGAACTTAATAGAAGATTTGACATGAGAGAATCAAGGGAAATATAAAGTACAACCAATGACTGATTATGAGAGCTTCATAAGACAGACTGTTTACTTTCTATATATGTAAAATATAAAACATAAGTCTAAGATTCTTATTAATAATTGGATAGCTCATAAGAAAGATTGGCATAAACCCAAGTATATGAATTTAAAAAGTAAAACCACTTAGGAAAGCAGCTAAAAAGAGTAATTATTTTATACAAATGAGGTGTAAGAGGAAGAAATGAAAAGAGGAATTAGATGGGGGAGGAGGGCTGGTAGTTCAGGTAACCTACTTTCCTCAGGAATAGGTTTAAGAGGGAACAATATATACATAGCTAGAAGAATATAAAAGTCTTCTAAATTCAGAAGAAATACAATGGTAGGTGCATAGGGAGGGAGAAGAGGACAAAGGAAAGATCTTTAGAGAGGAGGGTGAGGGAATGGGTAAATGGGGGATATAGAAGTGTTTAGATTTATGGGAATGGGAGGACTGGGGAAGGATCCTTGGTGGGAGGGTAGGCAAGTAACAGGAAGGCAAGGTAGAGGGTAGAAATAAAGTAGAAGAGGCAGGAGGGACAGGAAAAAAGATATGCACAAACAGAAAAACACATCAGGAGTAGACTTTGTTTAGGAAAAGTTTATGTCTATAAATGTATGTATATATCAACAGCTATAGAGAAACACATCCAAACTTAATGGTAGCCTTTGAGGGGTGAAGAGGGAGAAGGGGACAAGAAAAGAAAAACTCTCTGCGCAGCAGAGAACAAAAGAAAACTTACAAGGAAGGATGGACAGTTCTAAGCACAACTTCTATTATTTTTAATATCATATAGGCTTTCTTGCAATGAAAATTTATTATTAAGTATTTTGAATCTTATGTTCTGCAATTCACATGATGTGTTTTTTATTTTCTTTCTTACTTTGTATTTAAGTTCCAATATTTAAGTTTATGGTATGTTTTTGTTTCTTTTTTCCTATTCTGTATTTGTGTTCTGGCCTTTGGGTCTAAAATAAAATTTACAGGAAAAAAAAAAGATTGAAAATATTCTGTTCCTCCAAATGAATTTAGGAATTTTGCACAATTTTACATGATAACTATCCTTTGATACTTTTAGTATTTCACTAAATCAGATAATTTAGGTATTCATTTTTAAAATGTTAGTGAATCATAATCATGAACAATGGTTTGCCACTCTATTTTAAGGCTTCATTTGTTTCTATAACCAGAACTGTATAGCTGTATATAGTCTGGCTACATTATTTTTGCATTTATACTTCTTTTTATAGAATTTCTTAATCATTTCTTTTCCCCTCGCTTTTTTCATTCCAAGATATTTGCTCTTTAGTTTTAATTACCCACTTGTAAATAAACAGTTCTGAAGATTTTTATTTGTTAAACAATGATCATCTTAAGGAATTCCCTCAGTTTTCCCTCTTGCAATCAATCTTGAGTAATTAAATATAATGTATCAATTTGGTGGTACATGCATTTTGCTAGAAAACACACACATATACAACCAAATGAGTTGTCTTTGCTCCATTCTGTCCCTATACTTATGCATCAAGACAAAAAAGAAGAGTAAACTATATTACCACTAATGGGGCTTACTATAAAACAAAAATGTGACTGCATTTTCAATTACCAACCTCTTGCTTTCCTAATTTTTTTAAAATTAAAAATGCAAATGCCAATATATAAAACAGGAAAAACAGTCACTGGAGAAACGGAATGCAGAAAAAATATTGTCAAATGTGTCTTTTATTAACTGTAAACTTAAAGGTAATGCTAATGAACATTTTCTGCTTCCCTAATAACAAGTACTGTTTCAACAGTTCCTTTGAGATTTTGTGAATTAACTTTTTATGAGTTATCTTTGCTCATCTGTCTGCTCATTTAAAAAAAATATTAATTTATTTCTACAAGCTTTTATTATAGTTCCCTCTTAAAGTGCCCTCCATTAACCACTGAAAAAGAAAAATCTAAAATCCCCATTAATAAACATATGTAGTCCAACAAAACAAATTTGAACATTTTCCACTTCCAAAAATGCAAGTGCAATACTGAAAACTAATTTAGATACTGGCTCAAATTAGCCATATGCAATCAATATTTCTCCAATTATTCAGGTCTGTATTTCTAAAATGCTTAACACCTGGATTCATCTTCTTCCTGGATATGTCTTGGTGTACTCAGTCCTAAATACTTCATTTACAGATTCTGTAGTTCTTTAAATTGAATTTTTCTTTCTAGATTTTCCGGCTGGGTTATAACGGTTAACATAAAGAAATGTATATGAGTTACATGAAATTATTTTATATTCTAGTATTTTGCTAAATTTATTATTTCAATTTTTTTCTTTAGTAAATCCTTTTGGAGTTTTCTAAAAATAATCGAATCATCCTTAATAATCAATAATTTTGTTCCCTCCTTAAGCTTATTCCCTCAATTTTTTTGTCTTATTTTTATAGCCAGCATTTCTAGCACTATGTTAAATACCAATGATGCTAATAGGCATCCCACCTTCACATCAGATCATATTAGAAAGGGTTCCCCCCCCCATTAAATATGTTTGCTCTGGGTTTTAAACAGGCATTTCTTATCATAAGGAAAAGCCCATTTACTCCTATGCTTCCTAGTGATTTGAATAGAAATGGGTATAGGATTTTATCCAAAGCCTTTTGAGCCTTTATTGAAATAATCATGTGGTTTTAGTTATTTAAATTATTAATATGATTAATACTCATGTTAAATCTTGCTATGAATTTCACATTGTTCTTTACCTATTGCTTAATATTTTATTGAAATTATTTGCATTTCATTAGTGAGGTTGATCTATATTTCTCTTCCAGGGCAGGTGGGTGGTACAGTGAATAAAGCACTGACCCTGAGTCAGGAGGATCTGAATTTAAATCCAGCCTCAGACATTTGACACTTACTAGCCATGTGACCATGGGCAAGTCACTTAACCCCAAATGCCCTACATTCTCCCCTTTAAAAAGCAATATATGTGTGTATACGTATATGTACGTACACACACACACACGGTTTAAGTATCTAGAGTATATTAGGGGCAGTTAGGTGGAGCACTGAATAAAGCACTGACCTTAGAGACAGGAAGACCTGAGTTGAAATCCAGCCTCCAACACTTAACACTTACTAGTTGCGTGACCTCCGGCAAATAACTTAATCCCAATTTCCCTGCATCCCCCCTCCAAAAAAAAAAAAAAAGACAAAAAAAGGAGCATATTGAATGTTTAATAAAATTCACTTGGAAATTCATCTGTTCTTAGGCAAGTGATATTTGACACAACTTTTTCTTACACTGGGTTATTAAAAAAGTATTTCTTCTTTCATTAACTTGGATATTTAAAATTCTTTTGCTAAGTATTATTCCTTCTTCAATTCTTGTAAATTCTCCTTTTCCACTTTTAACATAAACAATTTGGATTTCCCCTTTTCTTTAAAATCAGATTAATGTTCACCTATTTTATTAGGGTTCTGCTCTCCTCCAAAATAAAAATAAAATCCAACATGTATGAGCTATAATCAATGTTTTTCCTCCTTTTGACTGTTAATCTATTCTTTGGTGATCAATTTTTGTGAATATGCCATTCAGAGTTAAGAAAAATATAACTGGATTCTGCTCCCATTAAGTAATTACCAAGGATCTATCATGTCTAATTTTTTCCAAAGTTCTTTACTTGCTCATCTTTTGGCTAGATTTTTCTATGTCTGAAATGGATACTAGTATAATTCTACTAGTTGCTTAATTTTTCTTTTAAGTAATTAGATGCTATACTATTTGGTGGGATATACATGTATTGATGCCATTAAGTACAACACAATTTACTTATTTTTTTAAATTGGGCTTTTATTTACTGCTGTCATCTATAAAGATTCTGCTCTAGACTAACTTTGACTCTTCTGGATTTTTATGTTCTTGTAAAGAACTTATTACTAGATTGTTTTTTAATTTATTCAACTCTCTTCTACTTTTTTGGGGGGGGGAGGGCAGTTGGGGTTAAGTGACTTGCCCAAGGTCACACAGCTAGTTTTTTGTGTTAAGTGTCTGAGTCCGGATTTGAACTCAGATACTCCTGACTCTAGGGCCAGTGCTCTATTCACTGCGCCACCTAGCCGCCCCTTTCCTCTTCTACTTAATGAGCAAGCTTATCTTCTTCACACTCATAGTGGTGATTGTTAAATGTTTGTTTCCCTCCATTCCGTTCTTTTGTAATTCTTTCCTTTTTACTTCCCTCATTTTATAAAGCGGTGGTAAAGGACATGGATTTTGCCTGACAACTGGGATCTATAAATGAAATGGCCTGAGTCTACTTTATCTTGGCTTTTATCTTTATCTTGCCCAATCCCTGATACCAGGTTTTTACTTCTTTTTGTTTTTTCCATTTAATGTTTCCTCAGCATTCCTCTCTTTCCTGCTTACGTTTGTGTTGCTTATAACTATTACCTTATTAATCCTGTCTTTCTTCTTAGATCCTTCACTTTCTCTCATGTCTCTAGTCCTTCTACTATTTCATTTTTTAGTTTAATATATTTTCCTTCTGCCATTTTTATACAGAGTTGGAAGGAAAGGAGGGCAGGAATATGTTGAAGGGTGAGGGTGAGTGGGTGTAACTGTATTCAATTTGTTTCAGATCAAAGTCAGGTTCCTGGAATGCCTATTACCCCAAATCCATTTGTTCTCATCAAATGCTCTTTATCTTATGTACTCCCATTATGTAATAGTAATAATTTTCTTTCCCTACCTCCTCCTATCTTTCCCAACATAGTTACATATCACTGCCATTTCTGTCCTATCTTGAGACTATTACATAGAACAAAATCTCATAAAAGCTTCGTTCCAGTCATACTTATTTTTCCCTATGATTCTTAAAATTGTTAGGATTTCAAAAGACATTTATTCTTCAACCACCATTAGCATATCATACTGACAATTCATTCTCAAAAAAGATCCTTCTATGTTTTTCTTGGCTTTTGCACTTCAATTTCAAAATGTCTATTCAGTTCTGGCCATGTTCATCAAGAATTGTTTGCAATCCAGTATCTCATTAAAGATTAATTTTTCCCTGTAAAATTATACTTAAGTTCTTCTAAATATTTATTTTATTAGCCTTTATCTTTTGCACCCTTTGGAATATCATATTCCAAATTATCTTCTTTATAGACGAATAAGTTGCTAATTTTTGTTATTTTTAATGTTGCTTTCTTGTTACTTGAACTCTCTCATTTGGCTACTTATATCCAAAGAATAATAAGTTCTGGATTTTGGTTATGATATTTGTGGGAGTTTTCATCTTTAAGATTCATTCATTAACTGACTACCCAGATTCTTTCTTTGTATATTTTGTCCTTTGATTCCAAGTCTTGGGTAATTTTCATTTTTTTTGAAATGTGCTTTATAGGCTCTTTTGGGGTGCAGGGGGCGGTCATGATTTTCAAAGTTTGATAAATCTTAGATTATCTTGTCGTGATCCCGTTTCAAAATCAGTTATTTTAAGTGTTTTAATCTGTTAATTTTGCTTCACTATTTCTTGCTCATTCAATCTTATCTATCTATCTGTCCATTCCATTGTTTTCTGTATGGTCCATCTCAGTTTTTAGGGAATTTAGTTCTTCAGTGAGGCTTTTCATCATCTGATCTAACCTATCAATTCTCCTTGGCATTCTTTCCTCTCTATTCCTGTTTATATCTATTGCTTCATATTCTTCCAATTATTCTTATTCTGGTGGCGAGGGCAATTTTTTTTTCCTCTCTGAGGTTTTACTTCGATTTGTTGTGGGGTTGCCCTCTACTTTGGAGTTTACTCCCTGTGTGTTTTTCAATCTAAGGCATTTCATTATAGTATTTATACCATGATTTTCTTGGTTTGCTTATCTCAATAGTCTCAATAATTAGGTTGGGGAAGGAAAAGGGAAAAGGGGGCTGTGCTTGGGTCAAGATCTGCTCTTGTATTTCTGAATAGCATGGTCAGGCTATGCCTGGTCCTAAGTGTATTGGGACTCTGGAGTTGCACTCCCACACTAGACTCTTCTCTCTTTCCACAGAGCTCAGGAAAACTATATTAGATTCTGGCTAGGGCCTTTCTCATCCCACTGATGGGTTCATTAGCTTCTTCCACACTGGGCTGCTACCATGGGGTTTCTTTGTCAGCCTGCTATAGTCTTTCCCTAGGGCCCCTCTTCTAGTATTTTTCCTGTCAAATTTCATTTGGAGCCCTCCTCTTTCTCCATGCTTTTTACCTACCCCAGTCTATGCCTTAAGGTTTCTTCAGGATTCTAGAGGGCCTTCTGTGTAGCTGTGGGCTAAGTGGAATGGTCTATATGTGATTTTCCTTTTTTATTTTAAACTAGTACCTTTAAAATTTTTTCTGGGATGTTTGTGGAATCTAAATTCCTCTAGCTCTTAGCGTATCACCATCTTACCACGTTTTGTAACTGATTTTGGTCAAACTGATTTCTAACCTGCTACTTTAGTGAAATCTTAAATCATTTTGATTTCTTTCTCCAATAATTCTTTGGGGTTTTCCCAATAAGCCATAGGTAACAATCCATTTAGGCATAACTTGATAATCTCTCTGAAAATATTTCTTATCTTTAATTTTCTGTGTTGTCTTACTGCTAATAGTCAGCATTTCTAAAATATATCAAATAGTAGTCAGGAGAAAGATCATGCATGTTTCTCTCTTTTTTTTCCTTTGTTTTTTGGAGGGGGTAAGGTAGGGCATTTGGGGTTAAGTGACTTGCCCAAGGCCACAGAGCTAGTTCTACACATTTCCCTTTACCAAATATTTACTGGAAAAAATTCAACTGTTCCATTACTCGCTATATCCAAACCGAAACTTTTTATTATTCTGCCAAACTCTCCCCTCTTCTGAACTTTCTTCCTTCTCTTGTAAGAAAGCTCTTAAATTTTAGATATATACTTTTGACCTTGTCAGATAAGTGTCCTTCCATTTTTATGCTCCTAAGGGATAAACTTAAATGAATATATTTAGTTAAAGATTCTGTTTTAAAAAATCATTTTAGGAAATAGACATATACAAGTGATTTTTATTGTTCATATGACTAATATTAATTATTTTCCTAATGTTTTAACCAAGTCTTACATTTCTGATATTAATCCAAGTTGATTTATATAAATAAGCAATTTTTTGGATATATGGCTATAGTCCCTATGTTGATATAATATTTTTAAATTTTACATCAACATTCATTAGCATGATTGGTCTACTACTTATTTCCCTGCTTTATTCCTCTTCTTTGAGTATGAAATGATATATTTGTCTCATAAAAGAAGCTTGAGTAGAATATGTTTTCTTAATTACTAAATGGTAAAGATTGTTAAACAGTCACTGGAATGGTAGTAATAAAGGTATTATTAATATGCTGCTGCTGCATTTTATGAATTAGTCTAAACATTTAAGGGAGAATTAGAATAGCCACTAAAATATTTACTCATGATCCAAAGGTATCACAACTGGTCATATATAAACAAAAAGGTAAAAAACAGAAAGGTCCTATTTGTACAAGTACATATAGAACATTTTGTGATAACAAAAAGCTAGAAACTACAGTAAATGGATAATGAAAGATAATCTCCCTCTTCTGGGGTAGAGGGAAAGTCTGAAGAGAGAAAAGAGGATGAAGGTAAGGTTCAAACTATTACATAACTGTCAGAGTGAGAAGTAGGGAAAACTAATGTTATGACACTGGCTGGGAATGGAAGGATGATGATGATACCCTCAAAAGAAAGAAGAGGGGTGAATTTGGCAGAATAATAATAATGAGTTCAATTTTCGATATGTTGAATTTGAGAAGTAAGTAGGTCATCTAGTTTGAAATGTTTAATAAGACACTGGTGAGGCAAGACTGGAGCTCAGCAGAAACACTAGCAGAAGATTTTATAAAGTGTTTTACAATGTGCTTGAAGTTTCACAAAAGTGCTTTACAGATACTATCTCATTTCATTCTCACAACCCAAAATTCTCCATTTTATACATTAATCAATAACTCAATCAACCAATCTATATTAAGTACCTACTAGCTGCAGATACTTGGGTCAACTGCTGGGGTTACAAAAATAGGCAAAAGACAGTCTTTGCCATCAAGGAAGTTACAATCTAATGAGTAAACAACACGTAAACAAACATATAAAAGCAAGTTAAACACAGGATAAATAGGAGATAATTAACAGAAGGGATTGAAATTAAAAGGGCTATGTAGGGAAGGCTTCTTGTAGAAGGTAGCATTTTAAGGGTGTCTTAAAGGAAGCCAGGGAGATCAGCAGTCCAAGCAGAGGAGAGAGAACATTGCGGGGACAGTCAGAGAAAATGGCTGCATTTGAGAGGTATCTTCTTCATGGAACAGCTAACAGGCCAGTGTCACTGGATCAACAAATTCATGTTAAAGGAATAAGATTTAAGAAAACTAGAAAGGTAGGTGTGGGCTAGGTCATGAAGGGTTCTGAAAACCAAACAAAGTATTTGCTCTTGCAGGCAAGAGGAAGCAACTGGAATTAACTGAGGCAGGGGGTGACATGATCAGATCTGCATTTTAGAAAAATCATTTTAGTGGCTGAATGGAGGATGGACTGGAGAGTGAAGAGACTTGAGGCAGGCAGATCCACCAGCAGGCTATTGTAGCAATCAAGGTGTGAGATGATGAGGTCATGCACCTGAGCAGCAGCAATGTCAGGAGTCTGAGAAAAGCAAGAGAATTTAAGAGAAGTAGCAAAAGTGAAATCAAAAGGCCTTGGCAATAACTTGGATATTGGGGGGTAGGAATAAGACAGTGAGGAGTCCAGGATGACCCCTAAGTTGTGAGCCTAAGTGACTGGGAAGATGGTGTTGTCTTCTACACCAATAGAGGGAATGATAATGAGTTCTATTTTGGACATCTTGAGTTTAAGATATCTACTGGACATTCAGTTCAAGATGTCTCAAAGGCAGTTGGAAATGCAAGATGGGAGGTCAGTAAAGATAAATTTGATAATCATCAGCATAAAGATGGGAAATAAATCCATGGGAGCTGATGATATTACCAAGTAAAGCAGCAAAGCAGAAGAGATTCCTGATAAGAGATAAAAGGACCTGCCCAGCATCACAGTATTAGTATGAACTGAGATCTTCTTAACTCTAGGTCCAGTGTTCTAGCCTCATCTTGAGTGACCTGCATAGTGACATTAACTGAGTCCAGAAGAGCTGATGCTGTCACCTTTCACTATTTGAAGAAGGCCATACTTCAATGGACAGAGGAGCTATTGAATTAATTGAGTATATCTCCTACTAAACTGGAACTTTTCTTAGTGGGATAATGAGTAACACTGAAGAAGTAAGATATAATTTGGAACTATGCTTCCAATATTACTAAGCAAGACATACCCTTTTACCTAGAATATGAATAGACATATCTCAAAGAAATCAAAGAGGAAAAGAACTCATATAAAAAAATGGCCTAATTATCTATAAATATATTGATTTAATATTACTTGTGGTAATCACAGCTAGCATTTATATAGTATTTTAAGTTTTCCAAAGCACTTTGCTAGTATTACTTCACCACACCCATTGAAAGTAGGCACTTATTATCACCCTCATTTTACAGACAAGAAAACTTGAGGTAGGTAGAGATTAAATGTCTTGCTCAGGGTCACACAGTTACTAAGTGTCAAGTTGGATTTGAACACAACACTCTATCCACCTAACTGAAGGATCTTAATTAAATGTATCATTCTTCTTCTCTTTTCCTCATTCAGTTTCCTCCCTTTGGGGGAAAAAAAGGACCCACTAGTTGTGTATTTCTGCTGAATAAAAGCTTCCAACTTTTACTCAAATACCAGAAGTATCCAGGTTAAAAAAAACAACAACAACAAAAAAACCTGGGACCCAGATTCTGAACTATCTTGTATGTGATTGAGACAACAGTCATCATTTCTTCCTTGTTTTAGAAGAGGTAAAGCAAACATGAACATAAAGACAGACAAATCTTTTATAATGAAAACACCAACCACTAAATTCTAGTTAAATGACTACCAGATCTTCAAAACTTACTAGGTGTCATTCCCCTCAGGCTCGAGGAGCGCACAGTCTAACTGGGGAAATAACATACTAACAACTATGTATAAACAATCTACATACAAGATCAATAGGAAAATAATCAATAGAGACAAGGTAATAGAATTAAGAGAGTTTAGAAAATGCTTCCTGTAAAATGTGCGACTGTAGCCAGCATCTGCAGCCAGGAGGGAGGAAGAACACTGCCAAGACATGCCAAGTAAAAATGCTTGTTGTTGAATGTCTTGCTTGAGAAGCAGCAAGTGTCACTGTCAGTGACACCGGATCAAAGAATACATGGGGCAATGTAAGGTATAAGCAGACTGTGCAATCTCTTCTTAGAATAATGCATAAAATTACATACATAAAATTACAAAGGAAAAAACTTAAAATGAAATACAATTATAAAAATAATTTTTCAAAGAACTCAATTTATAGACTCCCTAAAATCTATCTACAGACCTACAAGGGGGTCTGTGGACTGCAGCTTAAAAGTACCTACTTTAGAACAATTCCTTACTATTTGTTTAAAAGTGTTAAAAAAGAAAAAAGGTCACATATTCCTTCCTTTCAGTCTGGAGGTGTTTAGTGACTACTACAAAATCTTCATGAAAAACGGTAGTGTCATAAGTAAGCTTATAGTCTCCACCTAAAATGCCCTAGCTCCTACAATTATTCCCTATTGTCCAAACTAAAAATAAAGTAGGAGAAGATTTATGTTCTTCCAAAGGAGATTTCTTCTTCCTCCTCATCAGTCCCTGTAGGTGTGCTTTATTCTATTACATAATTCCAAAGGATCATTTACATTAAGATTAGAAGTCCTTCAGTACAAGCAATTTTAGACCAAAGACACTATTAAAAATAAGTATAATTAAAACCTCTGATGGCAGAAAATAAAGAGGAATCAAGAAACCTCTTGATGAGGGTAAAAGATGAGAGAGTAAAAGTTAGCTTAAAATTTAACAACAAAAAACCTCTAAGATGCTAGCAACTGGTCCCATAACTTCCAAACAAGAAGAGGAAGAATGGAAGAAGTATCAGATTTTATATTCTTGGGCTCAAAGATCATCACAGATGCCAACTGTAGCTACGAAATTGAAAGACACTTGTTCTTTTGGAAGGAAAGCTATGATAAATCTGGTCAGTGTACTAAAAAGCAGAGACATCACTTTGCTGACAAAAGTCTGTATAGTCAAAGCTATGGTTTTTTCCCAGCAGCAACTGTGAGAACTGGACTTGTAAGAAATGCTGAGCACCACAAAGCTGACGCTTTCAAATTGTGGTGCTGAAGGAGCCTTTTCAGAGTTCCTTGACAGCAAGGAGGCCAAATCAGTCGATTCTTAAAAGAAATTAATTTAGGATATTCACTGGAAAGTCAAAAACTGAATGTGAAACTTAAATACTTTGGCCACAAAGGCCAGGACTCACTGGAAAAGGCCTTGACTTAAGAAAGTCTGAAGGCAAAGGGAAAAGGGGATGGAAGAGGATGAAATGGACAGATAGTATCATGGAAACAACGAACATGAACTTGGACATACTCTGAGAGGTAGTGGAGGATAGAAAGGCCTGGTGTACTATGGTACATAGGATTACGAAGAGTAGGACATGACTAAATGATTAAACAACAACAAACACTTAAAATCTTATAATACAAAATAAGGAGTTTTTACCTTACAGTTCCATTTAAGCTTCCTTTTAAAATCCAGAGTTTAAGACTAAAAAAGTGAATTTTAGGCTCAAAGTTTCTCCAACAATTGATGAAGTTTATTCTAAGCCCAAGGAATATGCCAAAATCTGGTAACTGCTCTCCACATTCGACTTCCCTTCCCCCAACAGCACGCAATATATTTTAGGAATACAGGAGCACAGCTCAAAGTATGAGAATAAAGAGTTCCTCTAAAAGTACTCAATTAAAATTTTTTCAAATAAAAAAAATAAAAGTAACCAACTCAATCATATCAAAGAATAAGCTTGAAGAAGAAAGTAAAAGAAGGACTAAGCCAATGCTGTGTTAATAACTCTCTTTTTCCCTGTTGTCTAGAAAGGGCAATGCATTCACAGGAACATGAGTAAAAAAGTCCTAATTACTGAGTCCAGCCAATTTATCCTTGGAGATGTGGGGGCAGAGGAGAGGGAGGAAAGAAAGGAAATGGAAGGTCTAGTTTTCTTTATTTGGAGGAGTCAAAATATTTCCCAGCATGAACTCAGAAGAGGTTTGGAAAAAATAGATAGTTCAAGAGTCATATGAACAAGTTTCTTCTAAGACAAAAAGGAGTAGAATAGCCCCTACTCCTTTCGGACATCAAAATATTATTTGTCAAAAAGTTTTCTCATGCCAATGGTCTTCATGAACTGAGTTCAAGTTCTCTTTCAAAAGACTAGGATTTACACTAATAACATTTGTAGGTTTAACCTAAAATAGAAAAACTGAAGTAAAGAACAAAGGCATAAAGACCTAAGAAAATAATAAATGAACAAGGGAAAAAATGAAAATGAAAACCATCTATGAATGGAAAAATCACAAATGGGACACAATACTAAATCAGTCTCCCATCAGATAAAAGCAATGACCAAACACTGAGAGACATTAAAGAAAATGATGAAGTTGAAATTCTGAAAGGTGGTAAATCAAGGCTGACTTCTATTCTCCTTTCTTACAATTATAGCACTATTCCCCCCCCCCCTTTTTTTTGGACAGTGGGAGGCAGAACAATTGGGGTTAAGTACTTGCACAAGATCACACAGCTAGTAAGTGTTAAGTGTCTGACGCCAGATTTGAAGTGAGGCCCTCCTGACTCCAGGGCTGGAGCTCAACTTACTGTGCCACCTGGCTGCCCCCCCCATCATAGCACTATTAAGCTAAAAATAGTTCTGTGGTCATCCAATCAAATCCTGTAATTTTATTGATCAGAATGCTGAAATTTAAACCCGTCAAACATCACAAAGATAACAAGTGAAAGAAGACCTGGGTTCTTATCCAGAGTTCAGGCCTCTTAGAACTACACTCAGCAACCTCTCTAACATAACCATACATAATGTCTTTCAAGCACACGGTAATAAAAACCTAGCGTTCCTATTCTGTTCACTGAGGAGCTACCATTTCTTCATGTACTATTTCCATTTTCTTTCAATTCTTTTTACCCTGCCTTACTTTACTTTTCTGTTCACCCATCCTATTTACTTCTTAAAGAGTTCAGAAGGGTTCAGAAGATTCAGAGTTCAAAGGGACCATAAAAATAATTTAATCCATTCCCTTTATTTATGGAGGCTGAAACTTAGCCCAGTCAAGTGACCTGCCCAAGGTCCTATAAACAGGAAGCCCTCTTTTCACCTCCGGGCCTTTGCACATGCATGGAATGGATGTGTTTTTAAATTCCCATGTCTACAGGATAAAGTTTCTCCTTCCTGAAAGACTCAACTCAGAAGCCTCTACTCTGACACTCTCTCAAATAAAAACTGTCTCACCTTCTTAAATTTTCTCAAAGTATTTTGCTAGTAGTTCTAACAGGTTCACAGATTTAGGGTTGTAAGGTACCCTGGCAGATCATTTAGCTCACAATTTCCATTTTACAAATGAGGAAACTGGGCCCAACAAAGTGAAGTTACTTGCTCAAGGTCATGCATAGTAAAAGCAACACTCAAGATTACAAAGTATGCAGGGTGGCTAGATGGCACAGTGAATAGAGCACCGGCCCTGGAGTCAGGAGGACCTGAGTTCAAATCCTGCCTCAGACACGTAACACTTACTAGCTGTATGACCTTGGGCAAGTCACTTAATCCCAATTGAGCTGCCTCCCTCCCCTCCTCCCACAAAAAGGAAAAAAAAAAATTACAAACTACATCCTTCAATTCTAAATTAAAAGTGCTTTCTGCGCTCCATGCATGTACATCATGTCAATCCCATTCTTCATTTCATCATGATCATCTTTTCCCACCTCATCTAACTAGCTTGCAAGTTATGAGAATACATGAACTTATGACATAACTATCTTTGTATGCTTGGCATTTACCTACTAATAAGTTCCTTAAGGGGTTTGCTGAATTATAAAATATTTTTGTTCTAATAATTCAATTTGTGACTTTTGGTTTCATGAATTAGTTTTTAGTGCTTCTCATGCTCCCTCCCTCCCTCCCCCCCTTATGTAACAATTATGATTCTTCAGCTCACTGGGCCAAATGTAGTAGTAATTTACTTTCTTGAACAATTTATTATGTAAAACAGACACACACAAAACCAGCAAGAAAACAGCTAGGAATATTTATTTCCAAAGATACTCCAGAATATTCTTTATTCACCCAGGAACACTCACCATAAGAGATTGTTCCAAGGTAGCATGCCTCTCTTCTTTTTCCACTGTTCTTCGACAGTCTGGACATACCCAAAGTGGAAGATGCAGCATACTATTTGCTTTAGGAGATGTGGAAAGTGCCATTTTGCTAGAATTTTTAATCCCACTCTCTGAAAGTGAGGAATCTTTCCGCTCACTTCTACAAAGAAGACAATGCTCTCCAGTTGTATATGGTGCTCTCTGACCCAAGCCAAAAGTAAATGGAGTCTGAAACAGATTAAAAACGTTTACGTTTTCAACATATTATAGAAACAAGTTCATCTTTTACCATAGATTGACATTTTTTCACTGTGCCACTAAGATATTCAGAAGGAATAAAAAGTTTATGCAAATGATACCTAATTATCTGAGTTGATATGTAGTGTTAATATGCTAGAGCCTCACAATATGTCAAGTCAGACAAACCAGTCATAATAAACACCTTATTCAGGCAGGGGCTTTAAAGTTATTTAATTTCTTTAATCCATCTAGAAATCTCATTTGCTACTACTCTTTGTCTGGTAACAGACAAGATACAGGAAGAAGCATATGGAGAAGCAAACCTGCTGTTTAACAATGCAAGACAGCTTCTCCTTTCAGGTAATGCTCTCCTTAATATTTCTATTCTCAAATTGTTTTCAGCTAACTAAACTGTACTCCCTTACTCATCCAAAGGGAAACTGTCATCATACCTTATTTCTTTTGGCTCCCCAATGAAGCTACTAATTAATGGCTGGCCCCAAACTTTACAAGAAACTGCAACCCAGGCTGATTTAAAAGGACATTGATGTCACATTGGCTGAACCAGTTTTTTAGGTTTTCAGACTAAGCCAAAGTACTTACTTAATCTACAAAAATGAATCTCAAAACTTTTAACACTGTTAAAGTTATTATTTGCAATAAAAGTAAAACAGAGATGGCTCTCAACACTATGGAGGTATTTAAGGTAGATAAGTTAACACAAGAAAATGATCTGTGCTAAAAAAAAGGGGGGGGAACAATTGATTTAAATCAAAAGGTGAGCACATACATAATGATCCTGAATTAAAATATCACTTCAGACAATCTGACTTATAGTTTCTCACCTATAGACCTGCAATTTAAAGGAAAAATAAAAAGCTTTAAAACCAAATGAGTTGCAGTACTTAACTTGTACATTAAATGCTGAGGTTGACATTAAGAAAAAGACAAACCATAATCCAGTATAATATGCCATCCAAACCTATACACCTCTCATTCAAAGAATACTAAGCACATATGTAGTGCTATAATGGAGACAAGATACCAAGATAAATATGTAAGTCTTCCAGGAACTTACAAATTATGGCAATAAATATAGAAAATGAAGAAGATAAGAAGAGTGCTGGATGCTAAAGTTATCAACATAATTGTTATTTACTAGTTTTATGACCCAGAATAAATCACATAACCTCTTTGTGCCTCCTCTCTTATGGGTAAAATGGGGGCAAGTCCTTGTATTATTTACCTCTTAGGATGCTTCTTTGTAAAACCTTAAAGCTCTATATAAATGTGAGCTATTTTCTATCATCTCATTTTCACTGACAGATTATATAAACTAGAAACCTTTGATGGTAGGGACTAAGTCTACTTATTTATCAGTTAATTCTCCTCTAGCTCTTAATACATAGTATGAACTTAATAATTAATAAGCACCAGTAGAAAATTATCACATTACAGCAATGTGGAATTATGAGAACTAAAATAGCCATAATTTCTGACCTAGAAATTCTGCTATGAGACCTATACCCTAAATGATTAAAAAAACAAAAAGGAAATGCATGCACACATACTTATAGCAATACTTTTTTGTAGTAACAAACAAGTGGAAACAAAATAGGTAACTATCAATAGAGGAATGACTTATGAGTTCAGGTACATAACGGAGTATATGACATAAGAAACATAAAATACGATGAACACAGAAGGATGAGAAAATTTCTTTGAACTGATAAAGGGAAATAAGCAGAACCAGAAAAAAAAATACTCAATGAGCATCACTAATTAAATGAAGACATCCTCTACTTCTCGTTAAGTTAGTTTTCATATCCAGTAAATTGCCATATCGATTGGCTGGTTGTTGTCCTTCGTTCTCAAAGAAGACCAAAACAACATCATTATGCTACAGTGAAGTTTCAGTGTGTCTGAATGTGGCTGATCAGACCAATACGAGCTAGGAATTTTTTACCACAGGCTGGGCACAAATAGTTCATGTGAATATTTGGGGTGGATTCTCTAAATCTGTACATCTTACATTTCTTTTGAGCTTTATTTCTTTAATTTTTTTTATTTAATTTCTTTAATTCTGCTTTGTTCATTGAGCACAGCACCTTCTCTGATGAAGGCACACCATGCTGAGTGGTCCTGTGCCAGTATGTTCCCTGTCACACAATCACCTGCAAAGTTCTTAAGACCTTGAGAGCATCCTTGTTATCACTTCTTCTGACCACTTGCACTGTGTGAGTTCTCCATAAAAGTCTTTTTGGCAAAGCATATATTTTGCATCTGAACAACATGGCCAGTTCATTGGAGTTGTGCTCTCTGAAGTAGAGTGTACATGCTTGGCAGTTTAGTTCGATATAAGACCTCAGTGTCTGGTATCTTATCCTGCCAGGTGATCTTCAGAATCTTTCTAAGACAATTCAAATGGAAGTGATTCAGTTTCCTGGTGCTAGTAGACTGTTCAGGTTTCACAGGCATACAACAATAACCGCTCTGCAGAACTTCAGTTTGGTAGTCCAATTATTAGCTCTCTTCTCCCATACTTTCCTTTGGAGCCTCCCAAACACTGAGATAGCTCTGGTAAGGTGTGCATCAACCTCATTATCAATGTGTACATCCCTGGAAAAGTATACTGCCAAGGCAAGTAAACTTATCCATAGCATTCAAAAATTCTCCACTGCCTGTAACCGATGGTTCCACATATGGTGGTGGCTGATGGAGTACCTGTTTTTTCTTAGTGTTAACTGTTAGGCCAAAATTACAACAAGCAGCAGAGAGCTGATCCACACTTTGTTGTATCTCAGCTTCAGAGGCTGCACTGAGTGTACAATCATCTGCAAACAGAAAATCATGCACCCTCCACTTTGACATCAAGGTCTGCAACTGCACTGATGGTAAATTCTTCAATTTGAAAAGACTACAAGGCAAGGTCAAATATTGCCATTTCTTTCTCTACAATATCTCTCCCATAAATCCTCTTCTTTCCACTCACACTGCCACCACACTAGCTCAAGCACTAATTATCTCTTGCCTAGATTAGCATAACAGCCTAGCTTTCATTTCTCTGCCTCAAGTTCCTCCTCATTCCAATCCATTCTCTACACAGCTGCCAACAAGATTTTCCTAAAAGATAAGTCTCACCATGTTATGTTCTGGGTCAATAAATTCCTGTGGGTCGCTAACACCTCCAGGATCAAATCTGAAGTCCTCTGACATTTAAAACTTTTTACAAACTAGTGTCTTCCTCCATTTTCCATCTTTTTACACTGCATCCCTTTCACACATTCCTTTGCCGTTCTTCCTAAAGGACATTACACCGTCTGTCTCTAAGCTTTGGCACAGACTGTTAACCCATGGCTTGAATGTTTTTCCTCCTGACCTCTTAGAATCCTGGCTTCCTTAAAGATTTAGTTCCTTTAGTCTGTATTTATCTGCTAGGTTGTGAGTTCCATCTGGCATATCCCTCATTAGAATGTAAATTTCTGGAGAACAGAGATTGAGAGATTGTTTTTTCCTATTTCTTTGTATCCCGAGTAATTAATATTTGTTGAAAAAACAATTTAAAAACCACAATAAAAATAGAATGATGCAAACTCATAATGACAAGCTTAGCCCCAAATGAGATATATGGTAAGGCATCTTCCTCTACTTCTTGGCAAAATCTAGCATATGATGGAATATAACATGTTATTTTACAATGTTAATTTTGCTGAATTGTTTTTTCTTCTTTTAAAAAAAATCTGTTACAAAAGAAAAGTGAAAGGGGGAAGGATATCTTAGTAAACATATCTGCAGTGTGCTCACAGGAGGAGATGCAACATGGTCCAGCTGAGTCGTCTTTGGTACCACCTTAAGTATGATCTTCCCTTAGATCAGTGGTTCTCAACTTGTGGGTTGCGACCCCTTTGGGGATTGAACAACCCTTTGACGGGGGTCACAGGGATCACCTAAGACCATCGGAAAACATATTTCTGATGGTCTTAGGAACCAAGATACTGCTCCTCTATCTGTCTCCAGGCAGGTCCGCCCACATGCAGATATGCCCACATATGAGTATTAAAGGGTTGCAGCATTAGGAAGGTTGAGAACCACTGCCTTAGACTTTAATAAAGAAAGTCTAGGACTTTGAGATCAGGAGCCCAGCAAATATCAGTGTTCCCCACACTACCAGCCTAGTACCCAAAGCCACTGTCAAAGCTTTGTACATAACAATAAACATTTAATAAAAGCTTTTTGACTCATTCATCAATGAAAATTTATTTTAAAAAGTTATTGCAGGGGCGGCTAGGTGGTGCAGTGAATAGAGCACCGGCCCTGGAATCAGGAGTACCTGAGTTCAAATCCGGCCTCAGACACTTAACACACACACACACACACACACACACACACACACACACACAACTAGCCATGTGACCTTGGGCAAGTCACTTAACCCCAACTGCCCTCCAAAAAACCCAAACAAACAAAAACAAAGTTATCGCAGCATATATTTTTTAAGTTTTTTTTCTTTCTCATTTCACCATGAGTGCAAAGGGCATATATATATACCAAGAACTGGGGACATAAGGTTACAGAATTTTACAGCTGGAACTGATCTGTCTATATCTTTCTCACCCTTAAAATACCTTCATTTGATCTAACTATGCCTGTTTTCTATCGTCCTGTATCTCTCTTTTCTCAGCTAAATTCTTTGGGAAAGGTGTCTACACCATGTGATTCTACTCCCTTTCTTATTTTGAAACACTCAGCAATATATCTATCAAACACTTTTCAAGATCATCAGTGCCCTTTTTCTCACATTTATGAGTTTTTATAACTTAGAACATGACCAATATTCAGAAACCATATGGGAAAGCTAAAAAATGTTTATTTTCTTTTCCAGTCTCATTTGATAACTGGCAGGTGCAGAATATTAAACTTTTCAAAAGGTCTAAGTAGGCCCTTAACTTTGGTACTACTCATCTTGGAGTTAAATTTGCCTTGGTCAGAAAAAGGATACCAAAAAGTCTCCATCTATTACCATTTTGTAGTCTATTCTTTTCCCTAATTCAATCAACTTTTCATTTAAAAATTAAGATTTGACTTTTTATACATATGTACACACACACACACAAGTACTGGATATTGTTTCATTGCCTATGGTGTCTCTAAGCATAATAAAACTTCCCTGTATATAGCTTTTACCTATATTTATTTTTAACGTTGCCGTTCCTGAGATCATGATTACTTTTCTTACTTTTGTGAGCTCACCTGAAATTACTTTAACTGTATATGAATCTTTATGTTTCAAATTTTCTTGGAAAAAAACAAAAAACATATCTGTAGGACTGTTTCCTAATCCACTGTTTTATCTTCCCATTTTATGTATGAGTTCTTCCTGTATATGTTCAAAGTGATGGTGATTCATTCTATTTCCTTCAAACTCATATCTTTTCTCCTCTTTGACTCCTTTCTGTATTCTCTCTTTGCAGAGAAGATGGTGAAAGATAAAGAATATGATTGATATTAGTGATATGCAATGGAAGAGGTCTGCCTCCACTCTACTTTCTCTCCTTTCTTCTTCTCTAAGCAATCAATCATTCGCTCTCTTTGCCTTTATTTTTTTTAACTTTTCCCTTTATAATTTACCTTATAAGGCAGAATTTTTTTTTCCATGTGACTATTCCCTACCTGACTGTAGCTCTTAAGCTCTGTTCTCTCCCAACTGTATGAACCCACAGAAGACTTAATGTATTTATAAAATTCTTTTTCCCAGTTCAAATAAAGTGAGGTTCATATGATGTCTGTTATCCACATTCTTTCCATTTTTGTATATTTTGTCATGCAACCCAATTGTGAGGAATAATTCTCCTTTCCTCTTTTCTTCCAATAGTCCTTTGTCTGCCACATTTTTTCCCTCTCTTAAGACCATCCAAATACTATGAAAACACTGCCCATCTATCTGTCTTACTAATTCCCTCTGTAACTCTTGGAAAATCATTAGGAGTCTACTATTGTGCTACAAGAAATGACAAAGCAGGATGATTTCCAAAAATCCTGGGAAGACTTACATGAATGGATACAAAGTGAAGTAAATACAACAAGGAGAACATAGTATAAAGTATCAGCGATATTATAAGGATGGTCAATTGTGAAAGATTTAGCTACTCTGATCAAGACAATGACGTGGAACAATTCCAAAGAACCCATGATAAAAAATGTTATCTACCTACAGAGAGAAAGAAAACTCAAGAACCCTGAGTACTGATTAAAGCAGCTGTTTTTTTCACTTTCTTTATGTTTCTTGATTTTTATTGTTTGCTTGTGGGTTCTTTTGGGGGGAGGAAGCGGGGAGGAAACATAGCTAATATGGAAATAAAATTTTTTTAAAGGAAAAAAATTATTAGGATTCTAAAAGGATCCTTGTTTCTCTTCTTTTCCTATTAGAATGTGAACATTTCACATTATCTGACCTCTCTTTATTGATCAAATGTATTTACTTTTTTAGATTTCTTCATTCCTGTGTTGTCATTTCTACGTATCTACTTAGTTTTGGTATTTCAATATACAATACTTTGATACACATATCCCATGAAATGTCCTCACTCCCTACCCTCCTGTCACTTCCCCTGTTCTGTCATGGTTATATTTGGTTACAGAATCTAAATTATTTAATATAATCCTTTATTTTTTGGAATGCCACATTCATAAGAGTTTGCTTCTTTACATCAAGAGCTGCCAGGTGTTGTGTATCCTGATGGTGATTCCTAACTACTTAAATTCTTTCTGGATGCTTGCAGTACTTTTTCCCTGTAACTTGGAACCTCTGAATTTTGGGCATGATATTACTGGGGATTGTTTTTAGTAAGTGACTGGTGGAATGCTTCTATTTTTACTTGGTCCTGTAGGTCTCTATCTGGGCATCTTTGGAACATAGTTTTTTGATATATGGCATCTAGGAGTATAGAGAGTTTGGTCATGGTTTTCTTGATGTTTTATTGTTAAATTATTTCTCCTTGACCTGTTTTCCAGGTCAGTTGCTTTGACAGTGGATACCTTGTAGCATTTTATTTTTTCCTGATCTTTAAATTTTGTTCCAATATTCATAAATGTCTTATGTAGGTCTGAATTCTGCTTGGTCCATTCTAATTCTGAGAGAGTCTACTACCTGGGTGAGATTCTCCATCTTCTATTCTATTTTATTCTCCTAATTTTTTCTGCTAGAATTCAATTTTTTAATCTATTGCTTCATTTCTTCTTAGTACTCATAGCACTTGCTAGGAATCAATTTTCCCCCTAAGGTTATGCTTACAGTCATAATGGAGTTTACTTTCTTCTTCTAGGTTATCTTCTTACTATTTCTTTTTGGTACTTATATTTTTACTCATATATCCTTAGTTCTTGATTTGTGACTTGGCACTAGGGTTAAACTTCAAACCCTATAAATTGGGTGGCCAGGCTCTGTTCCTGATCTAGTTTTCCTAGGTTCCTGCATCTGGTTTCTACTTCCCCTCACGCGTCTGAACAATAAGTCTTGTAGTCTCCTAGCTCTTTGCTGCTAGGGTCTTCTACCCTTAGAATTCTTTCAGACAGCCGTGGACTTCTGTTCTATTTACCTGTATTCATGCTGATTTCTATGACAGGATCCCTTCTCCAGTATGCACAATTTCTGACTATCTTTTTGTACAATCCTGGACCAAATAAAGGAGCTTAATTGATGTTTTCCTCCTCTGTATTTTCTTGGTCACTGTTCAATCTAGTGTTCTTTCTAGACTACTATTCTGGATCCAGAATAAAAGCTGATCTCCCTCCTTCACAAGGACATCTGAAGAGGAAGACCTCTTGCTCAATTCTTAGCAATTTATCTCATTCCCTACAAAGAATGTTCTAAAACATATCCTTTCTCCTCAAGCCCCAATATGACCATCCCACTTCATTGAGAAGATCATACTACACAACTGGAATCCTCTTAATACCCCTCCTTCCATTCCTCCAAATATCTCAGTATTATAATTTATTCTTCCCTCCTTCTTCAGATTATAGAAGAAATGATTGACTAATAACCTCCTTGGGATAATTCTACCAGATATTCTCTAGATCCCATTCCCTTTTGCCTCCTCCAAGATCCTGCTAAAGCAACCATCCCTACTATCTGATGTCTATCTTCAATCTTACATTTTCCACTACATAGCAACTAGATTTCCCTGATATGAAAAAACAAAAAGCAAAAACGTTTTCCTTGTACTTTCTATTCCATCCAGGCACCATCCTACTTTTACTGTCTTTCACTTACAAAATTCTTAAGAAAGTTATTGAATACTTGGATTCCCCTTGAAGTTTGGGGTTTTTTCCTACCTGCTACTCTAGGTCAAAGGTCACCAATAACCTCTTTTTATCAGCAAATCTAATAGCCTTTCTCCTGGTCTCCTTCTCCTTAATCTTACCATAATATATAATAAATTAACTACTCCTTTCTAAGTACTGTGTTCACCCTCAGTTTCAGAGGTATCATTCACTGAATTTTCCTATCTTTCTCATCATTCTTCATTTTGTCATTAGGAGGCAGCATGGCATGATGGGGGGCGGGGAAGCTTGCAGCCGGAAGACTTAAATTCTACTTTTTTCTACTTATAGCTGTACAACTCTGGGCAAGTTACTCTACACCTGAGTTTCGGTTTCTTCACCTGTACAACAAGGATAATACCTTTAATACCAAAGGGTTGTGAAGCTCTAATTAAAAATAATTCAAGAGGCAGAGAGGCAGTATTAATGAAGAAAGCACTGGAATTAGAGTCAGAAAGATCCAAATTCAAAACTTCTCTCAGTTATGATATGACCCTGAACGAGAACCTCTCTATTGCCTTCATCTTTAAAACAAAGGGTTATTTAAAATCTATTTTATATTCTGCTAGTTTGGGTGTGACATATTTTTATAATCTTCCATTTCTTTTTTAATTCTCAGTTCCTCTGGCACAGAATTATTTATGACAGCATCTAATAGCTATTTTAATTCTTCCATTTTTTATTACTTTACTGTGTTCATTTTAATAATTTCATTTTTCCTTCTTTTTGATCAAGTTATCTAAAAGTTTATTATTAATTTTTAAAAAGTATATTCTGTTTATCAATCCTTCTTTTTCTATTTTGTTAATGTACAATAGCAGAGATAAAATTTTTTCCTAAAGGATTGTTTTATTTGCATCCCAATAATTTGGGAACATTTTCTCGTTATCATTCTCTTTCACATAATTTTTATACTTTCAATTTGTTCTTTGAGCTACTCTCCATTTAGATTGTCATTTGGTAAGTCTAAGTATAGGTCAACATCTTTAGCTTTTATTTCTAATAAAAATGGAATAGTTTGGTATAGACTTGCTCAGTGAGAGCGCCATGACATAGCTTAGTATAGACTTGCTCTGTGAGAGCACCTTTAAATGGCCTAGCACCCCACGTGGTGAACTTGAACTTTCAATAAACTTTACTTTTTCCTTGGCTGAGAAGACTTGAGTGGAAGTCTTTCAGCAGGACCCAGCATGTTGGTATTTTGGGGTTTCAGGCAGCCCTAACCCTCTTTGGGCTCCTCTTCATTTTTATGAAGTAACATATGAACATATATGTTACAATATAAAATTTAGTAAAAGAAGCTTACTATTTCTGATTTTTTCCATCTGTTTATAATTTTTCTGCCCCAGGATATGTTTCTGTAAAGGTATTACCTGGTGCTGAGAAAATGGGTATTCTTGAACGTTTCTATTAAGATGCCTTAAGTCTTTTAGTTCTTGATACTCTTAATTTTTTCAGTTTTATATCATGCTTTTGATTTATCTTTTTTAGATATGCCCAACCCAGAGAGTAACATGAAAGGCTTTTAAAATGTTTGTTACCATCTATTTGTCTTTCTATTCAGGCAACTTTTCCTTTATGAATTTAAATGCCATGCTATTTAGGATATATATGTTAAGTGTTGATATTAGTTCATTGTCAAAAGTTTAAGAACAACGTAGTTTCCTTATGTTTCTTTATAGTGTGAATTTTTCTTTTTATTTCCTTTGCATTTCTGATCCACTCCCTCTTAAGGCAATACTTGCCAGTCTGTTTCCACAGGTTCATCTCAAATATCCACTCTTGTTTCCTTAGTTCTCAAATCTCAAGTTCTCTGAATCTACTTAAACTTAATTTTCTTTTTTCTTTTTTTTTCTGCTTATTCATCCATTTCTTCTTTTTTGTCCTTCTTATTCCCACAGTTAAATAAGTGGTTAAAAATCTTCCCCTTCTGCCTCCCCTAAAAACCCTTGTTTAAACTTTCTTTCCCTGTATACTCCTAAGAAATTTTGGTCTTGTCTTCATAGCTCTCTTCTCCTCCAGTCTATACAGTTACTATGCCTCCCAATGCTGTTTATCTATTCTCCTGCCACTTGCTCTATCTTGCTGACTACAAAAACCACTATTTCTTCATTATTTACCTAGAATAATAGAATTCACCTAGAAACAAGGTAGGAATGTATTACTCTCCTCTCATTTGCTTTCTCATTCCCCATTCATTCCTACAAGAAAGATACTGCTTTAAATCAATCATTTTGAAAATCAGTCTGGAACAATGACCCAAAAGTTAATAAGGTATGTGTGCCCATTGACTCAGAGATGCAACTTCTAGTCCTCTACCCCAAGGATATCAAAGAAAGGTGGAAAGGACCAAAATACACAAAAATATTGATAGCAATTCTTATTGCGGATACAAGGAACTAAAAACTAAGTGTCAGTAGAGATATATTGAAGAAGGGCTATAAAAATTATGGTATATGGATGTATACTGTGGCATAAGAAATGATGAAAGAAACAGTTTTGGAGAAACTTGGGGAAACCGCTATGAACTGATGCAGAGTGAACAGAACCAGGAGGAAAAAAATCATATAGTAACAACAACGGTATAAAAATAAACTACAAAATACTTCAGAACTCTGGTCATCTGAGATTCATCTGGAATCCACAATCCCAAACATCAGATAACGAAGCATGCTACTTACCTTCTGAAAGAGAGATGGTACACTCAGGGTACAGAATGTAATATATATTTTTTTAGGCATGGACAATGTGGGAATTGTTTTGCTTTATTATATATACTTTTTCAAGGATTTTGCTCTTCTTTTGGGGGAGAAAAGCAATGGTAGGGAAAGAAAATAAATGCTTGTTAACGGGGGGGGGGGGGGAATTGATTAAAAAAAAAGGACACTGATTGAATACATCAGGGATTTAGTACACAGAATACTTTCTTTCTCCTGATTAAGAGAATCCCCTTCAATCTTCAGCTCTTTGGGTATTTGTGTCCTTTGATGAACCTTCTGTTTCTTCTCTTTTATCCCAGAGACCAGTCTCTCTTATTAAACAAGAAGCTATAAACATGAGATAATTCTTTTCATTGTTTATTCTTATTTATTTTCCTTGTATTTCTCTTATTTGGGCTGTTGGCACACTGATTAATCTTTCTACATACATACTCTCCAATGATTCTTTTGTTAAATTTCTTTTTTTTCCCCCCCTCATAGAAGTTGAAGCTTGAAAGATATACTACTTAATATTGACTTAATAGTGTAGACTGGGCTCCTTTACTTTTCTGAGAATATGCCATTCCATTCTCTCTCAATTTCTCATGAATGAATTAACTATTATTCAAATTGCTTTTCCTACTTGTTTAACTTCTTCCTGGATGTGCAGAAAATCTGCTGTTGAAATTGCCCAATTTGACCACTATGAATAATGGAATCTGAACTACACTTATGTTTAGATTTTTTTTCCTCCCTTAGTAAATGAAAACCTGTGAATCCTCTCAATCACTGCTTTCTTTATCTATATTAAAAAATATGGGGCAAATTTATATTATTTCTTGAAGTATTGTATTATTTCTGTGACATAATATTTATTATGGGAGCAGCTAGTAGTTCAGCTGCTAGAGTGCTACACCTGGAGTTAGGAAGATTCATCTTCGTGAATTCAAATCTGGCCTCAGATACTTACTAGCTCTGTGACCCTGGGCAAATCACTTCACCATATTTACCTCAGTTTCCTCATCTGTAAAATGAACTGGAGAAAAATGGAAAACCACTCCAGTATTTTTGCCAAGAAATCCTAAATGGGGTTGCAAAGAGTCAGATACAACTGAAACTTCAGAATAGAAAAGAAGAGGACAGGAATATGCATTTATACCATTACCATGTACCAGGAACTGGGCTACAGGCTAAAACCCCCCCCAAAAAAACACCAACCCAATTATCTCATTTGATCCTCATATATTCATTAGATATTACTGACATGAGGTGATATTTATATTTTTTTCTTTTAGGTTTTTAAATCTGTTATGTTTTTCTGGGAGACCTGTGCTCCTTATTTCTATGCCTTTTTGTCTTTAAAGTCAGCAGCTCTGGTCTGTCAAGAAGTCTTATTATATTAACACTATTGCCTTCTGCTTCTCTTCTGCCACATTTCCCTACACTTAGGTATAGTGTTCTAAATCTGTTAGTTTCTCTGAGTTTCTACTTCTTTTGAAATTTGAAAATCCATGAGTGTAAATTCTGCATTCAAAGTAATGAGCTCTGTCCCAATTTCACCTCATTCTTAATTCTGGAGTTTCATACTATTGTCCCATGATCTCTAAAGTTCACAAGACTCTCTCATTCATTCATTCAGTAATGCTGGTTCATTTTCCTTCATATTTATTTAAAATGCTTAAGTTTCTTTGTGAGGTTTTATTAAGTTTGATTATCTTTATGATCACCTCCAGGATAAAATATAAAATCCTCTGCTTAGCATTCCTATTCTGTCCGATTCCAACATTTCCAGTCTTATACCTTACTCAACCTCAAGTATTTTTAATAGCAAAGCAAGGATCCCAGTCTCCCTGCTACTTTTTACATAAGATATTTCACCTCCGGATTCTGGTCATGTTCAATGGCTGTCCCCTGTGCCTTTTCTGTCCTTCCTGGCTTCCTTTAAGTCTCTTAAACTTTCACCTTTTACAGGAGGTCTTTCCCAATCCCCCTTGATACTAGTGCTTTCCTCAGCTGATTATCTCTAAAGAGCTCAGAATAATTCCTGGCATATAGTAGGAGCTTAATAAATACTCACTATCTTATCAAACACTCACTTAAACCTTTGTCATCTTACTTTCATTATCAGCATTCTATGCTTTACTTAAGCATTTGGAGTCCTCTACAATCTTCCCCCAACTCAAATCAGTAGCAGTATTCTCCAAATATATCACTTTCTCATTCTTGTAGACCAGCCAAACAGGACAACTTACTACATAAAAGTACCTTCTTTCTTACCTCTGTTTTTCTACTATGCCTGGAATACCCTATCCTCCTCATCTCTGTGTGAAGAAATCTTGCTCCTTTCACATGGACACCCAATACCACCTCATCCCTGAAGGCTTTCCCAATAAATCTATTGGATTGAAAGCCATGGCTCCTTCCTCTGATCTTGCACATCAGATGTGCACATCTCTTATGCACTTACATTCTATTTGCACAATTATTTCTTTAACTTTTACTTCACCTGTTAGTTTGAGGGTAAGCTATGTGCTATTTCTTTCTATCTTTCAGCACCTAGGCAAGGATAATGTTCTGCACATAATAGGCTGTTAAATGTTTGCAGAATGAATAACAATAAATACATGAAGGAATACCCATATATTCCAACCAGCAACTTTTTGCCCACCCACATTTTTCTGAATAAATCTCAAATCAGACAATCCCATATCACATTGTTCATACCTGAGAAACACCTGGGAAATCTGAACCAACAGGGCCATCAGCAAATTGGGTGCCATTTAATGAAACCTAGGAAAAATTAAAATATATGATTAAGAATATAGCAAGAAATAAAGATATCTATTCCTTCCATGTTTCACTTGCTAAGTGATACTGGGTTTAAACTGTTTTCTTAATAAATGATCCTACTACTATTCTTCTTTTTCTATTGCATGTAGCCTTTTCATTTCTTCCCTCTGTTCACTGCCCCTGCATCTCAGAAACTTTCTTCCTAGAAGCTCTAATTTATAACACTCAGGTGTGACTCCTAAAGAACTTAAGGAATTACTCCTTCCGACAAGTCCCAAGAGATAGACGCTAGGAATAAATAAAATGTTCCCCTTCCTTTAAGGAACTGATGTTCTGTCTCCAGGTTGCTGCTATGCACATTAGTGGCTGTTCAATATTAGTACATCATGATGAGCCATTTTTCCCTGGAAATTTGGTCCTTTCCTTTCACTCTCCAAAAAAGGATCAGCAGAAGATTCCCTTATCCATGTACCTTCTTAAAGAGCTTTTTTTTTTCCCCAAGAGACAAAAGCCGTGGTGGGGATAGGAGGACGATACAGCACATTTAAATCTTGCACAACACATGACTATGCAGTTATTAAAAGAGCCAACAACTTAATTATTTGGAAAACAGAAGAAATTATTTTACATAAGTATCAAATTCTTAAGTATATAAATTGTTTTGTTTTCAGGTATATTTGCTGAACACTGGGCAAGGCCTTCAAAAGAAAAATTTCATGGAGGAACACATAACTAAAACTGTTGGGAATCAATTTACTTCAGTTATTATTATAGCTTATAAACCAAAAATTATTAAAATTGATTTGCACAAAGAAGGACTGATTCACATTTCCAAAACAACTATGTTACCAACCAACAATAATTCAGAAGCCATTTCATAGGATCATATTTTTAGTGCTAAAAGGGCTAAAGAGCTTAAAAATCACCTAATCAAATGCCTGCCTTCCTTTTACAACAGCAGAAAATGAAGCCCACAAAGCTTAAGTTGACTTCCCCAGAGGCAGACAGGTATTAATTAACTGCCACGACTGAACCCAGTCCTTTTAATGTGTTCTCTTCTCTTTTTACTAGTCTTATTAATGAAATTAAATACTATACTAAAACCACAGTTGGTCTAGAAAATGAGAAATCATCAACTGAAGCAGAATAGTGTAAAATATAAAATTACTTAATTAAAAAAAAAAAACTCTAACCCATCCAAAACAATTATACAGAAACATTTTCTAATGGTATCAAACTAGATCACAGGTTAAATACCTAACAACTGATACATGTATCAAATGAACAAAATAATCATTTCTCCACACTATGCACTACACGTGATAATTCTCCACACTGAAATTTGTAAAATAGAAATCTCCTACCTATTCAAAATATGAGTGCCTTTGGTTTTTAAAAACAATTAACTTTATACATGTGTAAATGACTAACATAAAAAAGCAGTTATTACTACTTGCAATGTTATGTATCTATAATCATTTATAACCAGAGGAGGGAGCCTGGGTCCCTCTTTAAACTGACAACAAAACTGCCAAAGGCTGGTCATCCCCTATGATTGTTTAGAAGTGAAATCAATAATGCTGGTCGGGAAATTCTGCAATGACCCAATGCAAGGAGAAGTCTCCTAATTTAATGAAGAAAAAAGTCAGATTTTTCAGTACAATAACATATATACTGTACACATTGATTATGTTTGTTACAGTCTCAACTGTGGTTATATACATGTTGAAATATACCAATAGCAAATACATTTCTTACAACTATGTCACCTGCTACCAATGACAGTATAATGAGGAGGCACTTAGTAGTAGAGGGGATAGAGCACTAGGCCTGGTGTCAGAAAGATCAGAATTCAAATTAACCTCGGACACTTGCTAAGCTGTGTGACTTGTGGAAGTCACTAAACCCGTTTGCCCCTGTTACCTCCAACTATAAAATGGGGGTATAATAATAGCACCTACCTTGAAGGATTATTATGAGGACCAAATGAAATAATATTTGTGAAAGTGCTTAGCACAATACTTGATATATGGTAAGTGCCATATAAATGGTTATTCTCTTCCTTTCACCGACAAGTGAAAGAATATTTCTTTCTTGAAAAGACACCTATGGAATTATCTAATTAATAGTAACTGCTCAATACTGACACTAATTAAAGGGTATGAAGCATTTAGGGATAAATACAATCCTACCTTCATCTTAACATGATACAAATAGCATACAATTTTTTAAAAATATAATGCTTGAACTCATTTTATTTAGTTGTTTTTTAAGCAGCCTACAAAACACAGAGTTCCACAAGCAAAATAAATTTGGTGTTTAAGGCACAAAACACCTAAGTACCATATCCTCAAGGTACAGAAATACAGAAACACACTAATATACTCATTCTACTACTACTTCCATAATAATTTCTCCCATGTAGTACATCATACCACTTTTACTGAAAGAGTGCCTTAATATTGAGGAGGGAAGTAGTAATGCAAAGGTCTACTGTTGTACTGCTTGCTGGGAAACAATATTTGTGCTGTTTCTGCCTTAAAGAGGTGATGAAGAAAAAAAATCAATGATCCTCACTAATCATTTACACAACCCCCACTAAACTATCTAGAGATTTTACACATTATGGAAGAGACAAATCAATATTCTAGGACCCCCCTCCCTGAGAAATGAGTCTTAAGGAACACTGAGTTAATTAAGATAAGGAAATCTGCTCTTGAGAGAAATAAAAAGTAGCTGGGTACTACTTAGTCACTGGTAGAGTGAAAAATTTGAATAAAAAATGACACCACATTTTACTGAGCAACCAAAAAGTCTATAATGGATGACAAAGTATAACTTCTTGCCCTCAGACATATGACAGCTATTTATCCTATTTCAACTGATACAAATTGGAACACATCAAACTAGAAAAGACTGAATTATACTCCCAAAGCCTCCTCTAACAACTCAGTATAATTTTTATTTTTATTTTTTTTAAGGACTGGATCTGGAATCAGAATACTACTGTTGGAATCCAAGTTCTATCACTTAAAGGTGACGAGGTGAGGAATTATTCATAGCTGAACTATTTACATGCCAACATGGAAAAACGGTACATGCAACTTATGAAACTTTTCTCAGTATGAGGATAGTTGAAGGGAATATATATATACATACACACATACATATATATACATATATGTACACATATGTCTATATAGGAGGGTATATATGAATACATATGTGTGTGTACATATGCATACACAGACAGAGGGCAAAGGATCAACTGAATAGTTATAGAATGAGAGGATATAGGGAAAGACAGAATGGGGTTAATCCTCTCATATAGAAGAAGCAAGGGATAACTGTTACAATGGAGGGGAAGAACAGGAAGGCAAAAGGAATGGGTCAACCTTACAATCATTGAATTTGGCTTAGGGAGGGAATGACATAAACTCTAAATTGTGTGTCTTGCCACACAGCAGAGTAGGGGGGATGGGGATGAAAGGTGGGATGATGGAGGGGAGGGCATGGTGGGGTGGAAGGTTGTTAGAAGCACACACATTTGTAAAGGCACAGGGACAAAGTAGAGAATAGAACAAGTAGGAGGCGAGATAGGAAGGAGGGACATACAGTCAGTCTTTCACAACAGGTCCATTGTGGGGATGTTCTGTGTAACTACACATGTACAGCCTGTATTGAATTACTTTGTTTGGGGGTGGGTGATGAGTGAGGAAGGGAAAGAACCTAGAATTTAAAGTTCTAAAATAAAATGTTAAATATATATAGAGATAGATATAATCACTATTATTATTTACATGCAACTGGGAAATAAGATATACAGGAACTGGGGGTAGGGAGATCCATCTTGTCCTACTGGAAAGTCAAAGAGGTGATGGGGGAGAATATAGGAGAGAACAGATTGGGGGAGGGGGTATACAGTGGGATCTCTGTTTGGGGGTGGTGGGTAGGGGAAAGATGGAGAGAAAAATTTGTAACTCAAAATCTTGTGGAAATGAATGATGTAAACTAAAAATAAACAAAACTTAATTTGAAAAAAAAATAAAGGTGATGAGAAGGCGCAACTTCTGATATGATAATGTAATCATAAGCAAATCATTTAGTTTTTAAGTGCCCTATGTCCCTTTAAGACTACATAAGTGGGACGGCTAGGTGGCGCAGTGAATAGAGCACCGGCCTGGGAGTCAGGAGTACCTGAGTTCAAATCCGGCCTCAGACACTTAACCCAAAAAACTAGCCGTGTGACCTTGGGCAAGTCACTTAACCCCAACTGCCCTCCAAAAAAAAAACCAAACAAACAAAAAAAAGACTACATAAGTTATTATTAAACTAAAAAGGGCTTGTACAAATAAAACTAATGCAACCAAGATTAGAAGGAAAATAGAAAGTTGGAAAACAATTAGAGTAAGTATCTCTGATGAAGGCCTCATTTCTCAAATATATACAGAACTGAGTCAAATGTAAGAGTACAAGTCCTTCCCCAATTGATCAATGAATGGTAAAAAGATAACAGATAGTTTTCAGATGAAGAAATTGAAACCATCTATAGTCATATGAAAAATGACTGAAAAAATATGAAAAAAATTAAATCACTACTGATTAGAGAAATGAAAATTAAAACCTCTGAGGTACCATCCCATACTTATCAGATGAATCAATATAACAGAAAGAGAAAATGACATATGTTAAAGGGGTCACGACCCACAGGTTGAGAGCCACTGACCTAAGATAACTCTGAAAGACTAACGATGAAAAATACTATCCACCTTCAGAGATATAACTGCTGGTGTCAGAATACAGACTGAAGCATACTTCTTAAACTTTATGTTCCTTAAGGATTGGGGGGTGGGGTGGGTTCTGTTTTCTTTCACAACATGTTGCAAATGTTTTGCATGGCTACACGTGTATAACCTATCTCAAACTGCCTGCCTTCTCAATAAGGGAGTTTTAGGAGGGAGCAAGGCAAAGAATTTGGAACACAAAGTGTCCCTCCCCCCAATCTTTAAGTAATCTATTTTTAGTTTTTAGTTTTCAACATTCATTTCCACAAGATTCTGAGTCACAATTTTTTTCACCATCTCTCCCCTACCCCCTACCCCAAGATGGCACGAATACTGAATACCCCTTCCCCCAATCTGCCCTCTCTTATATCCCCCCCATACCCCTTCCCTTACTTTCTTGAAGGGCAAGATGGACTTTTATACCCCACTGCCCGTATATCTTATTTCCTGGTTGCATGTAAAAACTATTTTTTTGAACATTTGTTTTTAAAACTTTTGAGTTCCAGATCCTCACCCACGCCTACTGGGATGACAAGCAATTCAATATAGGTCATACATGTGTAGTTATGCAAAACATTTCCATAGCAGTCATGTTGTGAAAGACTAACTATATTTCCCTCCATTTACTGTTTTCTCCTTTGACCCTGTCCCTTTACAAAAGTGTTTTCTTCTAACTACCCTCTCTTCTATCATCCCCCCCACTTCTTTCCCATAAGGTAATATGCCCAATTGAGTGTGTATGTTATTCCCTCTTTAAGCCAAATCCAATGGGAGTAAGGTTGACATTCTATTTTACCTTCCTGCTCTTCCCCTCCCCATTGTAACAGTTTCCTCTTCCATCTTTTATATGAGATAATTTGCCCTATTCTATCTCTCCCTTTCTCCTTCTCAATATATTCCTCTCTCATTTCTTAATTTTCTATTTTAGATATCATCCCTTCATATTCAACTAAACCTGTGCCTTCTGTCTATGCATACATGCATATACATATATACACACACATATATACATGTACACACATATACCTATACATACAAATGTATACATATATATTCCCTTCAAATATCCTCATACTGAGAAAAGTCTCATGAATTACAAATATTGACTCTCCATGTAGGAATGCAAATAGTTCAACTTTAATAAGTTCCTTATGATTTCTCTTTCCTGGTTACCTTTTCATACTTCTCTTGCTTCTTCTATTTGAAATTCAAATTTTCTGTTAAGCTCTGGTCTTTTCAATAAGAATGCTTGAAAGTCCTCTATTTCACCAAATGTCCACATTTTCCCCTGAGGTATTATGCTCAGTTTTGCTGGATGATTTTTGGTTTTAATCCTAGCTCCTTTGACTTCCAGAATATCATATTCTAAGCCCTTTGGTCCTTTAATGTAGAAACTGCTAGATCTTGTATCCTGACTGTGTTTCTACTCAAATTGTCTTTCTGACTGCTTGTAATGTTTTCTCCTCGACCTGGGAACTCTGGAATTTAGCTATAATATTCCTAGGAATTTTCTTTTTTGGATCTTTCTCAGGAGGCAACCAGTGAATTCTTTCACTTTCTATTTTGCCCTTTCCTCTGGTTCTAAAATGTCAGAGCAGTTTTCCTTGTTAATTCTGTGGAAGATGATGTCTAGGCTCTTTTTTAGGTCATGATTTTCAGTTAGTCTAATAATTTTCAAATTATCTCTCCTGGATCTATTTTCCAGGTCAGTGGTTTTTCCAATGAGATATTTCACACTGCCTTCTATTTTTCATTCATTTGGATCTGTTTTATAGTGACTTGGCTTCTCATTAAGTCATTAGCTTCCAATTGCTCCAGTCTAATTTTGAAGGAATTATTTTCTTTAATGAGTTTTTGAAATTCTTTTTCCATCTGGCACATTTGACTTTTTACAGCATTCTTCTCCTCATTGGTTTTTTGGGCCTCTTTGCCATTTGAGGTAGTCTATTTTTTTAGGGTGTTATTTTCTTCAATATTTTTTGGGTCTCTTTTAGCAGGCTGTTGACTTGCTTTTCATGATTTTCTTGCATCATTCTCATTTTTCTTCCCAGTTTTTCCTCTACTTCTCTTACTTGATTTTCAAAATCCTTCTTAAGTTCCTCCATGGCCTGGGACCAGAACATATTTTTCTTGGAGGCTTTTGATGCTGGAGTTTTGACTCTTCTGTCTTCTTCTGGTTCTGTTTTGATCATCTCTAGCACCAAAACCCTCTGTTTACTCTTCTTGCCAGGCAATTACTTGATTTTTGAGCTCTCTATCACAGAAGAACTCTGCTTCCAGAGTGGATATGTCCCAAATTTCTGGGGTTTTGCACAGCTGTTGTCAGAGCTTATTCTGGGCACCTGCCTCAGACCCATGAGGAGGACTCCATCACCTCAACAAGCTCTACCACACTAGCTCTCCTCACTCCAGGACTGCCACCCAAGACTGCAACCCGATCTAAGCAGGACAAAGCAAAAGAATCCTGCCTCAGTGCCAGCAAAGAGATTCCTGCAGTTTTCCTCTAGACAGTTGCTTCATCTCCCTATGATCTGTAGGTCTGGAGCTCAGGAGGCAGCTGCTACTACCATTTCTACTGCCACTGGGGCAGGGGCCAGACAGTGCTAGTCTCATCTAGGATCTCCCCACTGACTTCTTACCTTCTCTTTGGTGTTTATAGGTTGAGAAGTCTGGAAACCACCACAGTTGCCAGCAATTCACTCTCCTGAAGTCTGCTCCGGCTGGTCTGTTCCGGCATGGCCCATGACAGACTGTGCTCCTAGCCTGGTTCGACAGACCCTTCCTGTCAGCCTGCCAGGCTGCCTTCAGCAGCTTTGTTTCTCTGTGTCACTTTGTGGGTTCTGTAGCTCTAAAATTTGTTGAGTCGTTTTTTTATAAGTATTGGGGGTGGTTGGAGAGCGAGCTCAAGCAACTTCCTGCTTTTATTCTACCATCCTGGCTCCGCCACCCAGAACAAAAAGTTTTAAAAACAAATATTAAAAATTGTTTTTACATGTAACTGAGGAAAAAGAAATACTAAATAATTTATTTTTTAAAAAAAGTAGTACCCAGAACTGAATATGGTACTGTGGATATGGTCAGACGAGTACATGCTACTTTCTTTAATGTAACCAAGGCACTGCTTCTTTGCCAGATCTACAGTTACACAGGTGATGAGGACTCACCCATGAGGAAACTTCCTCTTCCAATACAGATCAGCACCTGTTGTACTAATTATAGTCACCAAGTTGCCTGGAGCACTTATAGGTTAAATAACTTTCCCAGGGTCACACAGCCAGTATATATCAGAATCAGACCTTGAATTCAGATCTTCCCTACTACCACATAAGATGGTCTGAGCTCAAGGTCTCAGACTAGCTTTCATCTCCCTAGTTTCAAAAGTAACAAGCATTCATACCTCAAGGTTAAACTGCTGCAGGAATCACGTTGTACTTGTACTTGTACTTGTAGACAACTAGATCATTCTTTGGAGAGAGTTCTGAAATTCACATTCCACTCACTGTTGCAATCCCACCAAAGTAGGATTTTGGAAACTTTGAACTGTGTCAGCAGAGCTAGAATTAATAAGAACAGGGACGAAACCTAACATTTTATGAACAGATATAACAAACTGCCTATTTTTACACAGTTGAGATAACTCTGTCGCCTGCTTCCACTGCTAAGGAAAGTCTATTTCTGTACTGAGCTTGTATAAACCCTGGTCCTTAATAAGCAGCTTATAAATAAATGCCTGTTAATTGATTTTTCTAGAAAAATATATGCCTAGAATATCCTATTCAGTGGGATAAAAAACAAAATACAGATGGTACTTATTAAAGATAGCTGAAAATAGGTTAAGATACTAGGATCATAAAAACGCCTTTTAAAATTTAAAATAATTACCTTAGATGGGTAGAAATATAAAAGTGTTTAAAGTTACTAAAAAAATTAACCAAATTGTTAATTTTATAATTTAACTACTAGACACATCTTGAGATCTACATACACACTTATGAAATCACAAAAATATCAAGAATATTTTCTTTTCAATCTGTTTTTTAAAAAAGCTTTCTTGTAATTATTAAATATCTTACAACATATGCAAGAGGGTCAAAAATATTCCAAGTGTATAATACAAATCAAAAAACATGATGCACTAACAGAAATTTTCATTACAACAAACTGAGTTCATATAGCTAGTCACATTCCTGAGTTCTGTTCTCACTAAACCATGCTGGGCAGACTACCTTTAAAGTTATTAAATTCCTAGAATATAATACTAATCAAGAGAGGAAATAGGGTAGATTTGTGAAACTCCAAATAAATAATACTAAAGTATTAGACAATTAGGGCATCACTCATTTATTTGAATATTAGTGTATCATTTTGTATCAGTGAAGACCCATAAGAGGATTTGTATCAATGAAGGAATATCTCAACAAATGGGAATATTATTCATGTAATGAAAATAGAAATACAATCATTGCAATGGAAGAAGTGATGAATTTAGTTAAAATTGTTTAAACTGTTATAAACTGATGCAGAACAAAATAAGCAGAACTAAGACTACAAAAGTCTGATCAATACAGTGTCTGACTGTAACTTTAGAATACATATCAAATGACATCTCCCAGTTTCTGGACAAAGATGTGATGAATTACATGCATGAAAAAGACATTTTGAAAGATGGGCAATTTATTTTTCCTGCCTCTACTTATTTGTTACAATGATAATCATAAGATACTCAAGAACAAGCTTCAGTGCTTTGTCTAGATAAGTCATGGAAGATTTATAAACATCATAGGCAAGAACCACATAGGATAAAAACCTGCAATTTGGATGTGATTTGTATAGGTGAAAAGCACAAACATGTTGATAAAATTACAGGTCTTTTCCAGGTTTCAAGGAAGAAAATCAGGAAGTTTTATGTTTCTATGATTACTAAGGTTCTAGCTTTTGTTAGAAGAAAGAGATTCTGCTATGGAAACTTGTTACACTGTAGTGTACATGGTGCATTAAAATAAAAACACTGCTAAATTCAGAGTCAAAGGAGTTCATCATAGAGCCTGTTTGGCTACCTCCAAAATATAAAGAGGTTTTATCTGTAGTCAAGCAACCTGGTTTCAAATCTGTACTCTCTGCCATTTGTGACCTGGAACAACTCATTTTAACCTCAAAGATACCTTAGTTTCTTCTATAAAAATGGCACAGATTAGACTAGATGACATAAAGCCTATTCCACTCTAAAACAGCTTCACAAATCTACCCTATTTCCTCCCTTGAAACCTACTCTTAGATAACACTGACTGCAAAATGGCCACCAAGTCAAAATAAAGAAGGCAAATGATAAAATGCCAGATGAACTGAAGTCACCTAACTGATGACTTACATACTAGTTTGTAGTAGGAAAGGGGGAGATGTGACTGCTGAGTATTGAATGATGAATTTTCAAAGATCAAGAGAAATTGGTTAAGAATTACAAGGTTGGAAGGGGAAAATATTGTCCCAATTTTCCAAAAAGAGAAGAGAAGCCTAAAAACTGCCATATATAGCCAGTCATTAAGCATTTATTAAAGCACCTACTATGTGCCAGGCACCATACTAAACACTAGCAATGCAAAGAAAGAAAGGCATGACAGGCCCTGCTTTCAAGGAGCTAATAGCTTACTGGTGGACACAAAACGCAAACAACTATGTACAAACAAGAGATATACAGGATAAATTGGAGATAAGCTCAGAAGGAAGGTACTAGCAGCATGAAGAGTAGAAGGTAGGGAGGAGGAAAGGCTTCTTATAAGATGCAGGATTTGAGCTAAACTTTGAAAGAATCCAAGGAAACCAGAAGGTAGAGATTGGAAGAAATTATGGGCATGGGAGAGAGTAAATGAAAATGCCAAGAAACATCTTGTGCAAGTTAGACCAAGTCCCAAATTTTGCGG
>CM053601.1:140790260-140807384 GCA_028646575.1 Pseudocheirus occidentalis
GGATAGGTGAAGGGAATACAAATGGATATATATGTATACTTACACATGTCTATATAGGAGGCCATATATGCATATGAATACATAACTGAGCATGTGTATATATGGGTATATAGAGGGCATAGGATTGATTGAATACAGAGGGATGATACTTTAAAAGGCAAATTCTAAGGTGGGAGAGGACTAGAATGAGAGGAGATAGGGAGAAACAAAATGGGGTTAATCATCCCATGTGGAAGAGGCAAAGGATAACTGTTACAACTTTACTTTCATTTCCTCTCATTGAATGTGATTTAGGGAAGAAATGGCATAAACTCTAAACTGGGCATCATGCCACACAAGGGAGTAGGGGGTATGGGGATGAAAGGCAGGATGATGGAGAGGAGGGCAGGGTCTGGGGGAGGGATGCTGGATGCTCACACCAGTAAAGGGACAGGGTAGAGAACAGAACAAGGGGGGGGAGGGATAGGAAGGAGGGACATATGATCACTGTCACAATATGTCCACTATGAAGATGTCCTTTATAATCACACCTACACAGCCTGTATTGAATTGGTTGTCCTTCCAGCGGGGGTGGGTGACAAGGGAGGAATTGAAAGAATCTAGAATTTAAAGCTTTGCAATACCTGCAACTAAGAATTAAGATATACAGAGGCTTGTGTAGGGAGACCCTCCCTGCCCTACCAGAAAGTTAGCAGACCAGGGGAGGGGCTCTACAGTGGGATTGCTGTTTTGGGGTTGGAGTAGGGAGAAAATCTGTAATTCAAAAATAAAAAATCTCACGAAAATGAATGATGTAAACAAGAAACAAATAAAATTTATTACATTAAAAAAAAAAAAGAACATTCTAGGCATTGTGACAACCAAAATCCTTTCTATCCTCACCCTCCCCACGCCACCTCCACCCCTGCCTGGTTTCAAGATGATACTGATTAGAAAAATTAATATGGCTTATTCCTTGAGTAGAATACAGAAGGTAGATAAGTTTCTTGACTACATAGGTTACACCTGTCTTCTCATCTCATCAGTTCCTGGAGAAAATCCTAGCAAAAAGAAATCTTCTTTGAAGATACTGGGTATAAATTCAGAAAAGTGTAAATCTTAGATTAGCTGCCAGATGAGCTGATTGACATTTCTGTCTCTAGTACCAGGTCTGCCCATTTCCTTAAAAAAGCCAACTCTTCTTAGCAACATGGTGGGCCACTGACAAAGGTAAAGTACTCAGGAATCTTTAGATCTGAGAGAAATGCTCTCCGATGGACAAAATTTTATGGATGACATCTTCCAAGCAAATGACACTTACTTTCCCTTGATGCTTCACAATCAGAGTATTATCTGTTAGGGAGACTTATTTATCCTGGTGGTTTGTTCTCGTTTCAGAGGGAGCTCATGGAGAGACTTCAAGTTAGATAGCAGTCCCTTCAGGATCCCTAGCTATGTAGCTATCCCTTCAGGATACCTACATAAGGCTCTATAATTCACAGGTCAAGAAAGATGTCACTATAAATTTTCTTCAGACAAACTGTCTCTAGTGTCTTTGTCACCTGGATACTCATTTCATTAATCTTCTACATATGGAGTTCAAAGACCAGACAGTGGCTCTATCCCTTATTATATGACACCCATGCTTCTAATATAGACATGTGAGATGTGTTATAGATATATAGATATATTCACATTCTATAGACATATCTATATTCTATAGACTATAGATATTCTAATAGGATTCATGCACAAATGATTTCAGCCACTGGAATTCAAAATGACTCCCTTTCTTTCACTTCCTCTTTTCCAAAAGTAATTGCTTAGTCTGGAGTACTCTGAGTGCTTAATATGCTTTCTTCTTCTTCAAGAGGTTCTCTGGGGGGGGGGGGGGAAGGGAATCTTTTTTTCTGGGCTCAGGTTCAACTAACTTTCCTATGCTTCCAACTAACCATATACAGCTTCACACCACTCTTTAAAGTCCAAAATGAGTGCAGCCAGGTAGGGAATGAGATGTATGAAGAGATGTTAGTTCTGTTCTCTTCCTTAAGTGGAGTTTATAGTTCCACTCTCCAATCAAAAGCAAAAATGGTACTTACAAAATATGACAACAAAGGTAGGTCCTGCAAGATGACGAGAAATTCCAATGAGGAGCTTACAGGGGATATAAGACAGATAAAGAAAAGAGTAGCCAGGGCAGAGGTAATGACCTGAGAAAGAACTGAGAGACTGGTGAGTATGGCCACACATGTCTGTAATGTCAAACTGAGGACTGTGGATCATTTGAGCTTGGGAATTCTGAGACCCAACAGGGCTAAAGTCAATCAGGTGCAGCACTAAGCCTGGTCCCAACACAGGGTGCCCCCAAGGAAAAGGGATCACCAGGGTTGAACAAAAAGAGATCAGAAATACCAAAGGTCTAAGCTTCCATGCAAATTAGGAGTGGGACTGGGCCTTTTGAGAAGCCACCATACATTCATCCCTTGACATTTATCGGTATGTACATTTGCAGTTTTGGTTATTTGTAGGTTGGCCACTGATAACTAAATGAGAATTTATAGAGATATGCAGCTTATTATGGGAAATTTCAGACAATGTGCAATGTGTAAGAAAAGTAAAAAGTTTTTAGTTAAGTTATAAATGCATAAATATTGTATATTTTTAATCTATTATTTACTACCAGAAGCATATATATGTAAATCTATGATAAACAAATTTTGTTAAAAGTTTCAGTGTGCTAAAGAATTACAGGCTATAAATTTTCTTTGGGAACACCTCCTTGTTTCTCTACCATCCAGACTGAGTCACGTGATTTTTCTCCCACAGTGATCACTGTATCTCACACTTTTGCCAGGAGAGGGAAATCCATGAAGCAGCTGCCCTCGCTATACCAGCTGCAGCAAAGACTCTGCATAGTTTGTGAGATATGAATCTCTTTCAAGGAGAAATTGCAACTTTTTTTTTTAATGGGTGTAGTGTGTTGTTTTACTAGTATTGTTTGTTAAATAAATATCAGCATTGTTAAAAAGAAAAGTTTGGGGCAGGGCCCAGAGATATTCATATTTTTTCACATTCCTGGAGGTCATGAGCCTCTAGTCCTCCTCCCCAACCACCCATATCCCAATGAACATTGAAGTACCAGGGTACTTCTATCCTGGACAAAATAGGACAAATTGACTGATTCAATCAATCAATCAATCAAACTAAGGGTGTAGGTATTAGAAGTCATGGGGATTTCCAATAGGTGATAAGGGGGTTAAAAAGCAGAGGGGAAAGTAGAATAATAATAGATTATGATCAGATAAAGAAATTTTAAATCTCCAAATATGGAAGTGGAACATTAATGGATGATAGCAAGATCAAGCACATCATTTCTGTTTGTAGCTGAGGAAAGTAGAATGGAACTGGTTGAGGGAAATAAGTATGTCAAGAAACAAAGAAATTAAAAGAGTATTTGAGGGAATATCAACATGTATGCTGAAATCCCCTAGTAAGAAAAAAGGAGTTGGAAAGGAAATAAAGACTGTAAGTGAGGCATTAAACTTATTGAGGAGGGAAGGAGTGTGTCCTGGAGGTCAGTAAATATGGTCAAAATCTTGGCTGGGTGATAAATATGAATTGAATAAGCATCAAAGGAGTAGAGATTACTTTGTGAGGGAGATGCAGGCAGAGTCTGCAAGTGGCAAAGGAAAAGCAAGAATTACGCCAAATTCCCCCCCCCCCCAATGAATCAAAGGAAATGAAAGTGAAAGCAGTTCTGAAAATAGTGGTTAGTGATGCTTTGACAATGGGGGAGCCAAGTCTCAGTCAACACAAGAAGGTGAAAGGAGGACAAAAGGAAAAGGTTTAAGATAAAAATGATTTGATTACATATGAAGCAGCCTTTTCAGAGATCACAGTTAAAATGGTACATAAATATTGGGTGCTGAGTGTTTTGGAGGTTGACTTGAGGATGAGAACAAAGGATTAAGGAGTAGGAGAGGAGAAATGGGATTAGTACAATGACAGGGGGCTTTAGAATCACTGGCATTGTGCGGGTATGATGGGGTGGAATATGGCATCACTGAAGTATTAGTTTGGGTAGATTATCTTCATCTCCAGGGAACCAGGCAGCCAACCTGGAGTGAAGCACACCCATGAAATCCTCATTAAATGAGTCCAAGAAATAACCAAGCTAAATATGGATGGGGGGAGATGGTGAGGGTAAGAAGAAGGAGTTAAGGAGAGAGAAAAGGGGTGGAGAATGGTAACAAAATTCTAGCTCTGAGAATACACACCATAAACATCATGCTGCCCGTTACTACCATATGGAAAAAGGATGACAAGATCAACAAGGCTGGAAAAAGAAAGGGAAGACCCAAAAGGGGGTAGACAGGCTGGCAGGTGGTTGAACAGCTCATTCTAACAATACACTTGGGAAATTATATTTCTAAACTAAATTCTATTCCAAAACGTTGATACATATGTCTCTTCTGTGAACATCAATGTTAAGAGTAGATATTTTTTAAAAGCCGTATGAATTTCCCTATCACAAAAACACTAATAAAATATTATTCCATAGCCATATGTCCCTCCCCCAACAAAATTCACTTTGCTGTTTTGTTTTTATACACACAAGCATCTGAACTAAATTATGCCTTGAAACATAATGGAAAAATCTTCTAAGTATTCTGAGCATTTCAATATAGACAAGTTAATAAATTTCTATGGAATGAATAATGAAATATAATAAAACATGGAGTTATTCTGTTCTATTTCTATAACTAAAAGGTACAAAAAGGTACTAAGAAGTGTAGATTTATTCTTCTTTAAAAGAAGAACAGCTTTTGTTTTTTAAAAGCCAAGAGAACTAAGTGGTCTTTAAGGCTAAAGTAAATTAAAAACTGATGGCAGTAATGTCTAGTTTCTGCTTTATAAATGATTCATTGTGACATCTAATGAATAAAAACCTCTAAATTGTTTCAAATAAGGTGATTAGATGTTTTATATTAAGATAATCCAAGTTTTCAACCTAACCTAAATGTATATCTATATTATGAACAGCATTCAATATCTAGTTAAAAATTTTACGTTCCTGACGTTTGATGTAGCAAAAATAAACACTTCAAGACAGTATGGACATAAAGGCACCATAAGTTACAAATACCAATCTTACAAATATCTTATTGACAAGAACTGCCAGTCAAATACTTCTTTTCTCCTTGCTGAAAACAGGAGCCAAGATATACTGGGCAGCCAGTACCACCTGGTGTGTAGCATGAGTTACTGTCTGGCCCAGCATTCTATTTTTATCCGATCACCTTACCCTGATAGTCTGTGAACACATTATCTTACACATTTTTTCTCTGTTACCACTGGAAGCTCAATTAATCCCATAAAAGATAATCTCTTTCCCATATCTTTTTTGACCCCTTTCCCTTTTCTCTGCCAATATTCTTTGCAGTTAACTCAGGAAAACTCATTAAAGTTTTCCATTTGTGAAGTAAAAGTCTTATTCATAGCTGAAGTATAGGATTAGCCTTGCTAATAAAAGTTGAGCAAAAAAAATCATCAGTTATAAAGCAAAATTTGGCACAACAAGCAGTATCTGCCTTTAAATTTTATTGTCATCAGAAAATCCTCAAATCTCTGAAACACTCTACTGAAGTTTCCATATATATATATATCCCCCATCCAGCTCTACTTAACCTGATTTTCTTCAAATACATAGATTGTTAGAGGTTCAACAAGAGGTATATCCAATTATACAAAATGCAAAATTATGGTTATGTCTCTTCCATCCTCAAAAAGCCTTCATTTTATTTATTAATCTTCACATGGTATTATTTAATGTCTCTTCTGCAGGTGGCACTTTCTTGGTAAAACACATAGTCTTAGAGAATTTCCTGGGGCACAAAATTTTTAGTGACTTGCCCTAGGTCAGTGTGTCAGAGGTTAAGGTTTGAAATGAGATATTCTTGTCTTCTAGGCCAGCCTCCATGTATTTATAAGTAATTTTTAAAAAACACCCATAAAAATAATGAGATAAGAGTATAATATAATTGTTAGTCAATAAGCATTTATTAAACACCTACTATATACCAGGCACTGACTACTGGAGAGACAAAGAAAGGCAAAAATCAATAGTTTTCATTTTTTAAAATGCATTCATTATACTGAAATTTAACCTTGATTTGGCACTGTTATCAATAACTTTGTTTAAAAAAAAACTTCCTTAATAAGCTTCAGCAGTATATTAAACCAGTGTAAGCAAATGAGTATCTTTAAATACAGCTCATTTTTATCCATCTCCAATTTAAAACAGGAAGACTTTACTTTCTCAATTAATTTATCATCAAAGTCTTTTAACAGATAGGCAATTCTTCCCACAGTATTAACTGCAAGCAGAACCATTCAAATCTACTTTGCGTATGATACTTTAAGCATCAGTTCAACTACACCAATACTTAGTTTCTCTATAATCAACCTATTCAAAGTAAGCAATCCTAGTGATGTCTGAAAATATCAGTTGCAACAATGCCAACTGCAATCAAGATTAGAAGGAAATCAGACAGCTGGGAAATAATTTTTCTACACATTTTCTCTGATAAAAGCCTCATTTGTAAAATACACAGTTAAATTTGTAAGAATGCAAGTCATTCTCGAATCAATAAATGGTCAAAGGATATGAATAGGCAGGCAGTTTTCAGAGAAAGAAATTAAAGCTATCTATAGTCATTTGAAAAAATGCTCTACATCACTACTGATTAGAGAAATACAAATTAAAACAACTCAAAGGTACCATCCCATACCTATTAGACTGGCTAATATGACAAAAAAGGAAATTGATGTTGGAGAAGATATGAGAAAATTGAACCCTAATGCATTGTTGATGAATTTGTGAAGTGATCCAACCATTTTAGAGAGCAATTAGTAATTATGCCCAAAGGACTATAAAACTCTGTATACCCTTTTGATCCAGTAATTCCATTGGTAGGTCTGTATCAGAAAGAGATCATTGAAAAGAGAAAAGGACCTATAATGTACAAAAATATATATGGTAACTCTTTTTGTGATGGTAAAGAATTGGAAACTGAGCAGATTCCCAACAACTGGGGAATGGTTAAACAAGTTATGGTATATGAATATAATGGAATACTCTTGTGCTATAAGAAATGATAAGCAAGAAGATTTTGGGAAAAACCTAGAAAGGATTACATGAACTGATGCTGAATGAAGTGAGCAGAACTAGCACACTGTACATAGTAACACTGTGCAAAGATCAACTATGATAGACTTTGTTATTCTCAGCAATACAATGACCCAAGACAATTCCAAAAGACTCGTGATAGAAAATACTACCCATGTCCAGACAAAGAACTGATTGGAATCTTGAAAGCAAACTGAAGAATATTATTTTCACTTTCTTGGAGTTTTTTAGTGTTTTTTTCCCTTTTGTTCTGGTTCTTCTTTCACAACATAATTAATGTGGAAATATGTTTAATATGATTATATATGTACAACCTACATCAGACTGATTGCTGTCTTGGGGAGAGGGGAGGAGGAGGGAGAAAAAAATATGGAACTCAAAATTTTATAAAAGTAAGTACTGAAAACTATCTTTATGTGCAATTGGAAAAAATAAAATATTATTAAATGGGGGAAAAAAGAAAATAGAATACACTGCTTTTTATAAGAAAATGAACAAAGCCCAAAATATTATCAGTTGCATTTTATAATTTTTGTTAGAAAATTCTTATCCTGACAACCAATCCTACACATACACTTTCAAGATGCTTATTTCAAATGATTAGTTTTCAAATAACACAGAAATAAAGCGTTTGATTTTCCTCTCAAAATTTTATTATTTTTTTAGCATTCCTTTAAGTTTTGAATTCCAAATTCTCTCCTTCTCTCCCACCAGACTCTCTCACACTTACTCAGAAGGTAAGCAATATGGTATCAATTATACATGTGAAATCCTGCAAAACACATTTCCACTAAAGTGAAAAAATTATACTTCAACTTGCAGTCAGAGTTCATCAACTATCCCTCTGGAGGTAGAGAACATTTTTTCATCACAAGTCCTCTGAAATTGTCTTGGATCACTGTATTGATTAGAGTAGCCAAGTCTTTCACAACTGATCATTACAACATTGATGCTGCCATGCACAATGATCTCTTGGTTCTTCTCATTTCACTGTGCATCAGTTCACAGGTACTGCCATTTTTCTGAAACGATCCCTCATTGTCATTTTTCATAGCACAATAGCATTCTATCATAATTATATGCTACAACTTATTTAGTCATTCCTCAATTGATGGGCATCCCCTCAATTTCCAATTCTTTGCCACCACAAAAAGAGCTGCTATAAACATTTTTTTGTACATATATGTATTTTTTCCTTATCTCTCTGGGATATAGACCTAGTGGTATTGGTGGATCAAAGGGTATGCAGTAATAGTTCCAAATTATTTCTAGAATGGTTGGACCAGGTTACCACCCTATCCGCAGTTTATTAGTGTACCTATTTTCCCTTATCCTCTTACCACCCTATCTGCAGTTTATTAGTGTACCTATTTTCCCTTATCCTCTCCAGCATTTGTGATTTCTGATGGGAGTATGGTAGTACCTCAGAGTTAATCTGCCTTTCTTTAAGCAGCACTGATTTGGAGCATTTTTTTCATATGACTATAAACAGCTTTGATCTCTTTTTCTGAAAACTGCCTGTTCATCTCCATCGACCATTTATCAATTGGTGAATGGATCTCATTTTTATAAATTTTACTCAATTCTGTATTTAGTATGCATTTGAGAAATGAGGTCTTTATAAAAGAAACTTGCTATAAAAATGTTTAATATAGCTACATTGTCTATGGTACCTTTTAGCAAAATATATTATCCCCTGGTTATCTTCTTTAATTAAGTCTATTTTTGCTTTTGCTTTGACTGAGATCATGATTACTATCCCTGCTTTAAAAAAAAAAAAACTTGAGGAGAAGTGTAACAGATTCTGCTCCAGCTCTTTACTTTAACTGTGTGTGTGTTTCAAGTATGTCTCTTATAAACAACAATGATAGATTCCGGTTTCTAATCCATTCTGCTATCTTTTTTTGTTTTATGGGTAAACTCATCCCACTCACATTCACAGTCAGAACTGTTAGTGTAGAGTCAAACAGGTCGACCCTCCATAATAAAGCTCTTCCTCGCACTCATCTTTCATATGAGAAAATTTCCCCCATCCTACCTTTACTCCCTCTTTCTCACCCCTTTGGTTTTTCTGGAAATCATTCCAACATAATTGACTTATACCCATGCCCTCCCTCTGTCTATACAAAGTCCTTTTAACTGCCCTAATAAGGATAAAGTTTTTAGGAGTTACATGTATCATTTTCCCATATAGGAATATAAATACTTTAACTTTATTGAGTCCCTTGTGATATTTTACTGCTTCTCTTGAGTCTTGTGTTTGAATGTCAAATTTTTTATTCAACTCTAATCTTTTCAGGAGTGCCTGAAAATCCATTATCTCATTAAATATACATTTTCCCCCTGAAGGATTATACTCAGTTTTGCTGGGCAGGTTATTCTTGGTTGCAACCCTAACTCCTTTGCCTTCCAGAATATCACATTCCAAACCCTCCATTTCTTAACATAGAAGTTGCTATTCTGACTGTGGCTCCATATTTGAATTTCTTCTTTCTAGCCACATGAAATATTTTCTCTGTGATCCAGGAGCTCTGGAATTTGGCTATAATATGATCCTGGGAATTTCCATTTTGGAATTTCTTTGAGGAGGTGATCAGTGGATTCTTCCAATTTCTATTTTACCCTCTAAGATACCAGGGCAATTTTCCTTGATAATTTCTTGAAATACAATGTCTAGACTCTTTCTTTGATCATGGCTTGCAGGTGGTCCAATAATTATATCAAATTATCTCTTCTTGCTCTACTTTTTAGGCAAGTTGTTTATCCGATGAGATCTGTCACATTTTCTTCTATTTTTTTTTCATGCTTTTGATTTTGTTTTTTTTCTTGAAGTCCCAGGGAATGTTTCCCCTTGCCCAATTCTAATTTTTAAGGAATTACTTTCTTCAGTAAGCTTTTGTACCTCTCTCATTTGGTCAGTTCTGTTTTAAAATGTGCTCTTTTCTTCACTGAATTTTTGTGGCTCTTTTGGAATTAGGCCAATCCTACCTTTTAAGGTGTTAATTTCATCATTTTTTTGGTGCCTCCTTTGCCAAGCTATTAACTCTTTTTCCATACTTTTCCTGCATTGCTCTAATTTATTTCCCCAATTTTTCATCTTCCACTCATCTCTTTCTTTAACTTTTCCAGGAATTCTTGTTGGGCCTGGGTCCAAATAACATCTTTCACTGAAGCTTTGCTTGTAGCTATTTTTACACTGATGTCTTCTTGCGTATTCTCTTGCCACCATACCAGCTTTTTATGGTCAAATTCTTTTTCTGTTGTTTGTTCCTTTTTTAGCCTATTTCTTGACTTTAAATTTCATTTTAAAGTTGAGTTTTGCTCACCTGGAGGTGGGGGTGCATTGTGCCAAGCTTCAGTCCATTTAGTGCTGTTGTTTTCATAATTAGCAAGTTTTTGGTGTTTCCAAGGTGGTATGATTCCAGGAAGGGTAGGGATCCTATTCTTCTGGTTTGAACTCTGGTCTTTACATAGGAAGGTCCTCTGCTCTCTTGTGACCGACTATCTGTGGTCCTTTCTGCCCTGGAACTAAGACCCAAAACTAAGTATGGGCAACAGAGTTGCCACTCAGTGCCAGTTATTCCCAGTGGTAGCAAAGTGTCTTTTGTAATCTCTTTCTGTTTCATTTGTCTGACCCCCCTTACTATCCCTGGGTTAAGAACTCCCAAACTTGTTGCTGCTATAGCCACTACTGCCTCCACTGTGGATAGGCTCTAGATAGGCCTCTACACCAATGTCACAGATTTCTCCTGCTGACCACTTTAAGTTTTACTTAGGTCAGAAAAATGTCTCACTCCAAACTTTTGTTGACTCTGCTGCTTCAAAATTTGATTTGGGCATTATTTTAAAGTTGTTTAAGAGAGGAATGTTGGGAAAGTCTGCTGAGCAGGTGCCTATAATCTACCATCTTGGTTTGGAATAAAGCATTTGTACAAAGTAAATACAGAGGTTTTTGTTCTTCATCAATAACAGTACTTATGAATACAAATGACACAGTGAATCATATATTCCAGAACTGGATTTTTGTATTTCTAATTTCCAATACTTAAATTGTTTTAGTACCTTTGCTTGTAGTTGATTGAAATGCTGAATATATTTTTTCTTCAAACTCATTATGCACTTATTCATCACAAAAAAATAATATTTCATTCTTCAAAAGTTAGTGACAAAACATTAGGACAAATTTAAAATTAATAACTACTGGGGGGCAGCTAGGTGGCACAGTGAATAGAACACCAGTCTTGGAGTAAGAAGGACCTGAGTTCAAATCCTGCCTTAGACACTTAACACTTACTAGCCATGTGACCTTGGACAAATCACTTACCCCCAATTGCCCTGTCTTCCTCACTCCAAAAAAACCCCAAAAACAAAATTAATTAATAACTGTTGGTAATCTGAAACAATTCCATTTTCCAGGTATTTAGTTTCTTTAAATTTATACTTTGATTGGAGCATGGGGGGGAGGGGGGGAGAGTAAGCAGGGACAGAAGACTGTATTTAACAGAACTAACTGTACTAAGAAATATAACATACTGGTACTTTTAGCTTCCACACAAAAGCTGTTTTAAGTTCAGACATTTCACATTCAAATGTAACAACGAATAAGACACAATTCATCTGTGTCAAAATTCTACCCAAGACTACAAGCAACTGTGGCAAATCATGCCCATATCAAGATTGGCCCACTGTTAAAACTAACTGCATTTGTACATGTTGTACTAAATAATTAGAGCTGCAATTACTTTTAGTTCAAGTTTATTCAAGTAAGTCTGGCTTCAGACTTGGGTTTGAACTTGTTATTGAAACAAAAAACAGTATTTACATAGGAGTTGTACTCAAAAACAACCAATAATTTTGGTCACTGCTTCCTTCCTCAAGAACCTAGCAAACCTTTCCCCAAGTATGCACATGTCTTAAGTTTGAAAAATTTTGGAAGAACGCAATTTTTATTATATTATATAAGCATAATGCAAGTCCTACTTTGATGACTCACCTTGGAGTGAAAGCGATCCTGGGTTTTCCAAGGTTATATCAATTCCCAAATCCAATCTGTTGTCAATGACTACCCATTTTACTTCTGTAATATCTCCCTCATCTGTCCCCTTATCTCCTCTGACACTACCACCACCCTGACACATGACCTAATACCCTACACTAGGACTACGAAAATTTCAGAACCATAAGAAATCTTACAGGTTATTCATCCTACCATCCTTCCTTTCCCAAGTTCCCACTTTCACTGCTTAACTCCTCACTTCACTTACCCCACAAGCAGTTGCTGTATAATGCTATTTCTAAATTTAGTGTGTCTCAGCTAGGTAATACAGTGAACAGAGCACTGGACTTGGAGTTATAAAGACTTGAATTCAAACTCTACATCAGATACTAGCCTGTTTCAGATACTAGCCATTATTCTGAACACGACACCATTGTCTGTCAGCTCCAGGTAGCCTCCAGCACTTTCCCACCCTTAGTCACTCATTACTGGAGTCTGACCTCATTGATTCCTCCTGACCACACTCCCCAAACTCCTCCAGAGCACCGCTAGATGCCTCCCACAACCGTTCTGTATATACGACCCCCACCTTTCCTCCATGTAGTGTGAGAGCACCATAGCATTTTCCAATACAAGCCTTACAGATATCAAGGCTCCTTGGGAGTCTATGCAACATGGCAAGCTTTTAATAAACTTTACTTTTCTTTGGCTATGAAAAAAAAAAGATCATTTCCCAACTTTCCAGGTATCTAAAGTTTTTTAATGGGGGTTTTGCCTAAGGAATAGGAACAAAAGAAATAACAGTTTCAATAAAACACTGTAAATTTTTAAAAGATGAGGAAAACACTGAAATAGACACAGGACAAAAGACTTTAAAAAATATAAGCTTCTTGATTATGACTGGAAGAAAAAAGAAAAAAGGAAAAAGAAAGAGGAAGAAAGAATAATTAAGAAAATAAAATACCATACAGTGAACTTAATCAATACTACTGTGAATACTGAGAAAGACCCAAAAAGAAAGATTTAGAATTCAATAAAACTAGCTGTTCAAAACAAGAAAAGATTCAAAAAGATTTATAGATTCCAAAAGCAAGGAGAGAATTTAAGAAATGAGGGACAACTCTGTGTAACAGTAAAGAAACCTGAAGATCCCTTTGTATTGCCAAGCTAACAGGTACTTAGCATTTAGTTTCAAATTAAGCTTCTGTAAAGAAATTGAAGGTATGAAGCCCTGTTGCTGGCATAACAGGAAGGGGGTGAACAGGGAGGAGCTAATATCTTATATAAGGAAAAGCCCCAGCTGGGAGGGTCAGAATTTATTGAGGTAAGCATCGTGGAGGCAAAGCAGCTGCTGCAGAAGAGAGAACTTCTCACAGCAAGCATCTGAAGGCTGGGCTGCTACTGCTGGACTGAAGACTGAACTGAGAATTGAGAAGAACTGAGAAGACAAATGAGAATTGAGAACTGACACAGAATTTTTTGGAGCAAGCCACATGGAGACTCGACAAAGTGATTTTGATTTTGAGAACAGAACTTGTAGCGGCAGAACTTCTTCTGAGAACCAGCCAAACTCCTTCTGAGAGCTTCCAAGAAGCAGCTGGAGCTACATAAGACTTCTGAGAGCCAGCCAAGCTGCTGAGGACTTCCAAGGGCCAGCTGGAGCTGTCAGAAGAAGCATGACTGTGGTACCGGTACTCTGTCTGTTTTGAGTCTATGTTGATTTCACAGGCAAAAAGTGAATTGAGATGACAGTGCTGACCATGTGTGTGAATATTGTTGTAATTCTGCTAAGCTTAATGTGTGTAGATATTGTTGTGCCTCTGTTAAGTTTTCTTTTCCTAGGAACAGAAAGTATGAGAGATCTGAGGTGAACTGGACACTGTGAGCTTTGATATGGAGCAGGAATTGCATGGAGAGCTGGACAAGGAACTGGGAATTGTCTTCCTTTGAACTCAGTTGGCAGTTGATTAGATCTGGGTGGGATCATGGAAGAGGAACCATGGAAGCTGAGAGCCTGCCCTGAGTCAAGATAAAAAGACCTCTCGTAGATTCTGATGAAATTTTAAATTACTTGTGACCTAGGGGTGTATAGCCTTTGTACTTTCCACTATCCCTTAAGAAGGTACTGAACAGTGACTGGTGAACCTGTAACTTAATTGCACCCCTGGGTGGAAGACTCTGACTTTTGTATTTTGTGTCCCAAATCTACTTAAGGATCACTGAATGACTGAGTTACTAAATGACTGTATTTGTTTAAAACTATGTAACCACTTTGCTGAAAACTATGTGGCCATTTTAATGTTAAGTTGTGACATGGTGAATGCTGTATTTTGATTTTCTGTGAATGTTTTGCTCTGACTTGTTATTGAATAGAGTTCATCATATTGTGTATCAGAACCCTGAAAAGCTGTTTGTAGTAGGAGTCCTCTGGAAGGCTGCTTGTGCTTGGCTTTATGCTTTGCAAAAAAGTGCATAGGTAAGAAGTAGATTATAATTAAAAGGGAATAGCAAGAATAGTTTGAATTAAAGTCAGAATTGCTTAAGGAAAATAATTTAAATCAGTGAACAAATAAACTTAAGCTAAAAGTAAAGAACTTTAAATTCCCAACAAAAGACTGCATTTTCTCCCAAAGAAAGCTGGGAGACACTGAGGTTTCTTAAGCAGGGGAGTGACACGGCCAGACCTGTGACTAAGAACATAAAATTTGGAGATGTACGGTGAATGGAGAATTGGGAGATAAATTAGGTATAATTGATTAGGACAGATTCTAAAATAGTAGCTAAAAGAGATAAAAGGGATAATGTGGAAGAAGAATTAAAGGAACTTGGAAACGTAACTGACGTAAAGGATACGGGAAAGGTAAGAGTTAGGGATGACTCCAAAGACATGGACCTGGGCAAATGGAAAGATAGGAACAGGAAATAGGAAATGTGTGGGGAAAAGGTATGAGACTGAGATACCTATGGTACATCCACCAGGTGAAAACGTTAAACAGGCAAAAAGTAAAGCAGAACTGGAGCTCAGGAGAGACACGAAAGAAAGATATGTAAGTTAAGGAGCCATACTGGTTAGTCAATAAGCATTTATTAAGTATCTATGATATGTTATACTATATATGCCTGCCTACTATGGTAAGTATATAAAGGAAGGGAAAATACAGTCTTTACCTCAACAAGTTCACATCTAAAGGGGGAGGCAATAAGCAAACAACTATGTACAAAGAAGCTATTACAGGATAAATGTGAAATGATCAATACCAATAATCAACAACAATAATCAAAAACAGGATTACAGGAAAGTATTCCAACGAATAGGAAAGCATTCCAGGCCCTGGGACATTCGGAGAAAATGTCTGAGGGAAAAAAGAAAAAAGAAAATGTCTGGATCCAAGACAGAGTATATTGTTTGAAGAACAGCATGCATGGGAGGAAGATAGGGGGGAGGGGGTTTGAAGAGTTAGATCATGCATATGAAAACAAGAGGGCTAGGCTTTGACTGCCAAACACAAAATTTTATATTTGATCTGGGAGGTGACAGGGAGCCACAGGAATTTATTTAAAAAGGGAGTGACATGGTCATACTTGCACTTCAGGAAAATCATTTTGGCATCTGAATGGAGGACAGACTGCAATGGTAAGAGATTTATGGCAAGCAGAGCAACAATCAAGCTATTTTTCCAGGTTTTTCTGAAAGCATCCTGCTCATCATTTCTTATAGTACAAAAATTCCATCATAATCACATATGATAACTTGTCCAACCATTCCCCAATTGATGGGGATCCTTTCAATTTCTAATTTTTTGACCCTAAAAAGAGTTGCTATAAATATTTTTGTACATATAGTTCTTTTTCCTTTTAGGATGCAGACCTACTAGTGGAACTGCTAGGCCAAAGGATATAGATGGTTTTATAACCCTTTGGGCATAGTTCCAAACTGCTCCACAGAATGGATGAATCAGTTAACAACTCCACCAACAATGCGTTAATGTCTTATTTTTCCCACATCACCTTCAATATTAGTCATTTACCTTTCCTGTCTTATTAGCCAATATAATAGGTACAAAGTAGTACCTCAGAATTGTTTTAATTTGCATTTCTCCAGCCAATAGTGAATCAGAATATTTTATATGACTATAGATATCTTTGATTACTTTATCTGAAAACTGATCATTATCTTTTGATCATTTATCAGTTGGGGAACAGAACCAGCAGGTTATTAGAAGAGTGCAGGTATGAGGTGATGAGGTCCTAAATAAGGATTATGGCAATTTCATAATAGAAAAAGGGACATATGCAAGACATTTTGAAGGTAAAGGGGGGAGCCAAGATAGCGGCACAGAAGCAGCAAAGCACCACAGCTCCCACACAGACACGCTAAAAAACTCATAAAATGGGATGCTAAACAGATTTTCAAGCTCCAAAACTCTCCAAAAGACAGAAAACACATCTGTTGCTACAGGCAGCGCAGCAGGCGGGGCTCTTCCCAGCAGTCTGGGGCCCACGGCCGAAACCCCTGCCGGGTCAAGCCATGGGGCATCGGGCGGGGAACCGCAGCTATAGGAGAGCAGATCCACTGCACTGGAGGCACAATTACCACATCTATCAGATCAGAAGAAAAAAAGGCTAAGAGAAAGGTTGGTGGATTTTGCTAACTGGGGAGGAGAAGAGCGGGTCCGGCCGAACTGCTCCCATGGCAAGGAAGCAGTGGGAGGTGACTGTAGCAGCAGGAACATCTGAGAGCCGCAGCGGCCCCCACTGGGATGCTTCAGAGTCCTCGGCCTGCAGATAGCAGGGGGGCTGAAGCCATCCATCAGGGCCAAGGGCTCTTGCGTTGAGTGGCCTGGATCTGGATCATGGTCTTGAGTGGTGGTCCTGGGGTGCGCTTTCAGTGAGCCAAGGCTGGGAGGTGGGGCTGCAGCACCCCACTAAGAGCTCCGGCAGCTGTGAGGGCCCCAGCAAT
>CM053601.1:140807884-140825987 GCA_028646575.1 Pseudocheirus occidentalis
AACAAGGAGAGGGGCAGGATAGGAAGGAGGGACATATAATCAGTCTCTTGCAATATGTCCAATGTGGAGATGTTCTGTGTAATTATACATGTACAGCCTGTATTGAATTGATTATCCTCCCACTGGGGGTGGGTGACAAGAGAAGAAGGGAAAAAATCTAGAATTTAAAGTTCTATAATCAAATGTTAAAAATATGTACGTATATATTATTATTATCATTGTTATTATTAACTACATGCAACTAGGAATTAAGTTATACAAGCACTGGGGTAGGGAGACCCATCCTGCCCTACTGGAAAGTCAGAGGTGCGATGGGGGAGGACATAGAAGAGAGCAGACTGGGAGAGCGGCTATACAGTGGGATCACTGTTTTGGGGCAGTGGGTAGGGGAAAGATGGGGGTACAGTTTTTAACTCAAAATCTTGTGGAAATGAGTGATGTGAACAAGAAAATAAATAAATAAATTTAAATTTAAAAAGAAAAGAAAAGAAAAGGAAATCCACCAGACCAAATTCTGATCATGAAAGCCATGAAAAAATCATGAGTTATTTTTCTAACTTAGAAAGACAACAAAGAGGGCTATGGACACTGAGGTGGGGAATGGACAGGAGCACAGTGGCAATATGGCAAGTAGCATTCTAGCACTCAGGGACAGAACAGAGGCTGAGACAAAGTACCAGGGCAAAAAGCACCAGGAGAAAAAGAGATCCCAAGGAACCCCTGAACTAGTGCTCAAAGGAGGAAAATGTGCTACCTGGTAGATCTGTCACCCATTACTGCATTCCAGGTCACAGTTCCAGGGCAGAAAGGAGTGGCTGAGAGTGAAAAGGGGTCCTAATCGCATAAGGAAGAAGAACCAAGAAAAAAGTTCCAGAAACTTGGCTGAGCCCAAGAGCAAGGTCATAATCTTTAGCCTAGGACATAAGGCTGCAGCAGAATAACCAGCGAAAAAAAGGTAGAGCCAGGACATGTCATTCTGAACCCCCAGAATATAACAGGAGCCTAATGGTGACTGAATACAGCAGTAACCAACCAAAACTCAATCATATATAAACCAATAGATCTAAACCTGAGTCAGGAGCTTGTAGAACCTCAAACAAGAAAAGCAGTGCAAGGTCAAGGGAGGTCTTATCAAGTCAACAAACAATTTTTAAGTACTTACTATTTGCCAGGAACTGTGTTAAGTAGTGGGGATACAAAGAAAGGCAAGATATGATTTTTATTCTGAAAGAATACATATTCTATGGTGGAAATAACATGCAAACAACTATGTTTAAACAAGATACATACAGAATAAATAGGAGATAAATGTCAGAGGGAAGGCAATAACATTAAGGAAGGTTAGAAAAGATTTCTTGCAGAAAGCAAAGCATTAAGACTTGAAGGAAGTCAGATTTTTTTTTTAAAGGCAGTGAGCAGAGTTTTCCCAGGAACATCCCTCTTTGAAAGCACCAAAAATTTGAAGGACTCCAGAATAAACTTTGAAAGCCACAGGACATAAAAAGACAAACACTCAGGCCAGGCTTTCCTCCCACCCCCAGAATGAGCAAGACCCAAGACTAAGATAAAGCACAAAGTCAAGAAGCAGGCTGGAAGAACGAATAAAATTTTTTTAATGTTTATTTATTTACTGCTTTTTTTTTAGAGGGGGGAAGGTAGGGCAATTGGGGTAGTGACTTACCCAAGGTCACACGGCTACTAAGTGTTAAGTGTCTGAGGCCGAATTTGAACTCAGGTCCTCCTGACTCTGGGGCTGGTGCTCTATTCACGGTGCCACCTAGCCGCCCCAAGAACGAAGAATTAAAAAAAAAAAGCCCTCACCATAAAGATCTACTATGGTGACAGAAAAGCTGATGACAAACCCAGAAGACAATGACTTGAAAACATCTACAAGTAGAGTCTCAAAAAAAAAAAAATCAAACTGAACAGAAATCTAACAAAAAATCCTAGAAGACTTAAAAAGATTTTTTAAAAGAACAATTAATTCAAAAAATAGGAGTAGTAGAAGAAAGAATGGCAAAGGAGCTATGAAAAAAGAATTATCTGCTTGGTTAAAGAGGTTCAAAATCTTACTAAAGAAAATAACTCCTTAAAATAGAAGCTAAGGACTCCATGAGACATCAAGAAGTAATACACAAAATCAGAAGACTGAAAAATAGTAGAAAATGTAACGTATTTCTAAGGAAAAACAACTAACCTGGAAATTATTTCAAGGAGAAATAATTTAAGAATCTTTAGGTGACCTGAAAGCCATAAACAACAGTAGCAGAAACCTAAATATCATATTTTCAGGAAATTATAAAACGAAACTTCCTAGATGTCCTAGAACCAGTGGCTAAAGGAAAAACTGAAAGAATATACTGGCCACCTCCTGAAAGAAATCCCAAAATGAAAACTTCCAGGAATATTATAGCCAAAATCCACAGCTCAAAGAGTCAGAAAGAATTCAAGTATGGCAGTGCCACAGTCTGGATCATAAAAGATTTAGCAATCACCACTACAGAACATGATATTACGGAAGGCAAAGAATCGAGGATTAGAGTCAAGCATCACTTACCCAGCAAAACTGAACATAATTATATATACAAAAAAATGAACAATTAATGAAATAAAGGCCTTTCAAGCATTCCAGAAGAGAAAACCTGAGTCAAATAAAAAATCTGATATTCAAACGAGCCAAAAGGAGCATAAAAAAAGTAAACATGAGTAAAAAAAATCATAAGGAAGTAAACAAGGTTAAATTGTTTAATTCTTATATAGGGAGATAAGAGAAGCAGCTAGGATCATCACTAGGATTGTTAGAGGAAGTCTACTTAGAGAGCCTAGGTGTAATTCTATTATGTTTGGATGGTCTCAAAAGAAGAATGGAAGGACTAGGAAGAGGAATAGATTAGAAGTTGGATAAGGGAGATGAATAACAAGAAAAATTAACTCACAGAAATGGAGCATGCAAGGAAGAGTTTATGCATTGGAGGGGGCAGTTGGAGTGTAGGCAGTAGGCAACACATGAACATCACTCTCACATGAACTTTACATTGAGGGAAAAAAATACACATCTACACACAGCTGAGTACAGAAATTCATCAAATTCCTTTTACCCAACTGGAAAGTAAGAGGGATAGGGATTAAGTAAGGAAAAGCTAGGGAAGAAAATTGAGGAAGGACAGATTAAGGAAGGCAGTGGTCAGAAACAAAATAGTCAGAGGGGTGACAATAGGAAACAGAAAGAAGACAACTTGTTTAGTAAAAAAAAACAAACAAAAATAAGAGAAGAATGGATAAGAAACCAGCATCTAATAATATGTTCATCACAAGAAACACACTTGAAACGGAAAGATACACATAAGAGTTAAAGAAACTAGAGTAGAATCTATTATGCCTCAGATGAAATTGAAAAGATCTCAGACAAAAGTAAAATTAGAAATAAATTAAGAGATTAACAGAAAAATCTACATTTAGCTAAAAGATATCACAAATGATAAATTAACATTGATATTATACATATATGCACCAAAGAGCACAGCATCAAAATTCTTAAGGGAAAAGCTAAATGACTTACGAGAAAATAGTAAAATAAAAACAGTGGGATGTGATCAGATGAATCTAACCATAAAATAACTAAGAAAGAAGTTAAGAATAAGAACAAAACTTTGGAAAAGCTATATACCTGGAGAATAGCTCTCTCTGGAGAATACAGAAAGGAAAAGGAAATATACCTATTTCTCAGCAATGCATGAAACCTTGAAAAAAAATGACCAGGGATGAGAGATCATAAAAACCTCATAAATGAAGGAAAGCAGAAATATTAAATGCATCTTTTCCTCATCATAATGTAATTAAAATTATACTCAATAAAGGGCTTTTGAAGCATAAATTTAAAAAAAAAAAGTAAACTGATCCTACTAAATAACTTAATTCTAAAGAATGAGTCAAGGCCAAATTATAGAAACAATAAATAATTTCATTAAAGATAAATAGAATGAGATGACATACCAAAATTTGTGGGATTCTGCCAAAGTAATACTTAGGGGTAAGTTGTTTTTTTTAATCTCTAAACACTTATATCAATAAAAGAGATAACAAGCAGATGAATGAGTTGGACATGCAACTAAAAAAAATTTTTTAATGACCAGTTAGAATATTCATAGTTAAATACCAAGACAAAAATCCTGAAAAATTAAAGGAGAGATTAACAAAGTATAAAAGCCATTGAACAAATAAATAACCCTAAAAGCTAGGTGTTGGTTTTTTTTTTAAACAAAAGACAAGCCATTGTCTAATTTATTTTTTTTAAAAAGAAAACCAAATTAACAGTATCAAAAATGAAAAAGATGACTGCACAACTAACGAAGATGAAAAAAGCAATTATTAGAAGCTATTTCACCCAACTGACAATATAAATGACATCGATGAATATTTGCAAAAATAGAAACTTCCCAGATTAAAACAGGAAATAGAACACTTAAATAATCCTATTTTAAAAGAAATTAAGCAAGCCATAAATGAACACCTTAAGTAAAAATAACCTAGGAGCAGATGGAGTTATAAGGGACTTTTACAAAATATTTAAAGGAGAATTAATTCCAACTCTACTTAACTTTCTGGGGGGAAAAAAGTAAACAAAACAAGTAGAGTCCTACTAAATTCCTTTTACAAAGCTAACATGGTCTTGATATCTAAACTAGAGTCAAAAGAGACAAAGAAAACAATAGGTCAATTTACTCAATGAATATTGATGCAAAATTCTGAAGTAAAATACTAATAAGGAGATAGCAGCAAAAATCAAACACTATAATCAGTCTGGATTTATACCAGGAATTCAGGACTGGTTCAATATCTGGGAAACTACAACCACAACTGACCATGTTAATAACAAAGACAACAAAAATTATATGCTTATTTCAACAGATACAGAAAAAGCTTTTGACAAAATACAACATTTATTCCTGTCAAAAATACAAGAAAGCAGAAAAATAAATGAAGTTTTCCTTAAAATAAGTATTAGCTATCTTAAAGCAAAATCAAGCATTAGCTGTTAGAAATCTATTCAACAGAATCAGGAGTAAAGAGCAAAGATGTCTATTATCACTATTACTGCTCAATGTTGTACTAGAAATGCTAGCTATAGTAATAAAACAAAAACAAGAAATTGAAGGAATAAGAAAGGAAGAAACAAAACTATTACTTTTTGCAGATAATATGACTACTTACAGAACCCCTAAAGATTCAACTAAAAAACCCAAAAACTAAATGAAACTATGAACAACTTTAGTTGCAGGATATAAAATAAACCCATCTAAACATTAATATTTCTATATACTGCCAACAAAACCTAGCAGGAAAAGCCAAAAAGAGAAATTCCGTTTAAAATAACTGCAACAATATAAAATACTTGGGACTCTACCTACCAAGATACATATATGAACTATATGAACAAAATTACAAACTACTCTTCATAAAAGCAAAGATAGATCTAAATAAATGGAGAAATATTAATTGCTCATGGGTAGGTTAAGCCAATATAATAAAAATAACAAAACTTCTTTAAGTTATTTACTTATTCACTCCCGTACCAAACAAAATACCAACAAAGTGCTTTTTAGGGCCAGAAAAAAATAACCACAAAATTACGTGGAGGAACAAAAGGCAAAGAATATCAAGGCTTAAAATTTTTTTTAAATGGGAGGAGAGCCTAGTAGTACTAGGTCTCAAAATATGCTGTAAAATTAAAATCACTAAAAACAATTAGTTACTGCTTAAAAAAACAGAAAGATTAGTCAGTGGAACAGATCAGATATACAACATATACATGTAAATGAACACAGTAACTCATGTTTTAAAGAACCAAGGATACCGGGGTTAGTTGGGTAAAAACTCAATATTTGATAAAAATTGTAGAGAAAACTGGGAAATAGTCTGGCAGAAACTAGGTATATGAACATCTCACACTATATACCAAGATAAACTCCACATGGGTACATAATTTAGACATAAAGGGGTGATATCATACATAAACTAGTGAAACATAGGAGAAATTATCCATCAGATCCCTGGAGAGGGAAATAATTCATGACCATACAAGAGACAGAGAGGTTCATAGGAGTTAAAATGAATAATTAATTACATAAATCAAAAAGGGTTTGAACAAAGAAAATCAATGCTGCTAAAATGAGAAGAAAAGCAGGGAAAAGGGGGGGCAGGGAAAGGGGAGAGAAGCTCTGCAGCAAGTTTCTAATAAGGATCTTACTTCTAAAATACATAGGGAAATGAGACAAATTTACAAGAATAAAAGCCATTACTCAATTGGTAAAAGGCCAACAGTTCTGAATAGGTAGTTTTCAGAGAAAAAAATAAAATCTATCAGTAGCCATAAGAAAAAAATGCTCTAAATGACTCATAATTAGAGAAACACAAATCAAAACAACTCTGAGGTACCATCTTATACCCATCAGACTTGTCAAGATGACAAAAAAGAAAAATGACAAATTGTGGAATGAATGTGGGAAAACAAGATACTAACGTATTATTGGTGGTACTCCAACTGTTCTTGACCTATGAATGAATTAACTTGTATGAATTAACAAAGAGTAAGATGAGTAGAATCAGGAGAACAATTTATACACTAACAACAACATAGCAAAGATTTATCAACTCCAAAATATTAAGACTAATCAACATAATCACTTAAGGCAATTCCAAAGGACTCATAATGAAACTTGCTATCAACCTTCAAATAGAGAACTGATGGACTCAAAGTGAGTATGGAAGAATTTTTTTTTGTATTTTACCTTTTTAAAAATGTGGCTGAGGCAATTTGTTTAGCATGTCTATATACATATTTGTAATGTCCATACATACATGTAATTTTTTTCTTGCCTTCTTGATGGGTTGGGAGAGAGGAGAGAGGATGGAAGAGAATTTGGAACTGAAACTGGGTAACTGGCAAGATAGTGAAGTGGAAAACATAAAATGACCACAATAAATTGAAAGAATGATCCTATTCACCCCCACTCTCTAATTTTCTTAATAGAAACAAAACATAGTATATTTTCTTAAAAACCCAACACCACAAATAACTGACATTAATGTAATGTTTGAAAGAATGCAAAAAGCTTTGCTTTTATTATGTCATTTAGGCCTCCCTGTGGGGTAGGTACTTCAGGTATTACTGTCGTTATTTTTGAGAAGAAAATGAGGGTCAGAAGTTAAGTGGCCTGCCCATGACAGATCATGGATAATGTCGGAGGTGTATTTTGAACCCAGGTTTTTGTAACTCCAAGACCAGCACTGCAACTGAATAAACTGAATAAATAACTAAAACCAGGCACAAATCTAGCAGAGAAAGAATATGCTTGGCCATACTTCCAACTACAATCAACAGGTCAACTTGTATTAAAATACTAGAAGCATAATTAACTGCTTTACCATCCAGGAGGTCTACTACAGCAATTCATATATTTATGGTTTTCATAGTTCAATTCTAAACATTATTTGTTGAAGATACCTCTTCAAGTCAAATCAACTGAATCTAGCATACTGAAATGCTGATAAGATGTAAAAATGTTTACTTACTAACTGGGCACAACCATAAAACAAGATCTCTTACATTAATTTTGATAACATGTAAACAGAACACAATTTATATGTTGCTAATTTTTCTCCGTGGTTACATTACCACAAATTTGATCTTACCCATAACCTATGTAATGACTGCTTGCAAGATGTAATGACCTGAGCAAGTTCACTATACTCATTAAGATAAAGAATTAATAAGAAGGGGAAGCTAGGTGGTCCAGTAAATAGAGCACTGGCCCTGGAGTCAGGCGGACCTGAGTTCAAATCTGTCCTCAGACACTTAACACTTACTAGCCATATGACCTTGGGGGCAAGTCACTTAACCCCAACTGCCCCTCCAAAAAGCAAAAAAAAAAAAAAAAAAAGAATAAGAATAAAATATAATTTTAAACTATAAATTCAAACTGAAGTAGGTTTAAGAATTTTGTATTTAATGAAATTACAACCATTGATAATGCAAAGTCTCAATGCATTTTTAAAATAACAATCCGTTTCAACATTCTAGATTCCTTTCAAGTACTCTGCTGCTTTTGTTAAGTACTCGTTTCTTAAGAACTAAGTAATAAAAATTTGCCCAAAGTCTACAATAGGTAACTTAAATTAACCTGATAACCAACATACAACCTTTGACCCCCCCCCCTCCCCAGCACTGAACATATTTTACTTTGAAGAAAGTTGAAGACAAAAATCTAGGTTGTTCAGGGTGCCATTGCTAACAAGTCTTAATCTGGGTAGGTGAAAATTTTTTTATCCTTTTAAACCTGAGTTTAGGGGGCAGAACCAGGATGGCAGAGTAAAAGCAGGAACTTGCTTTGAGCTCCCACTTCAACACCACCTCCAATACCTATTAAAAAAATGATTCTAAACAAATTTTAGAGCTATAGAACCCACAAATCTCCTGCTGAAGGCAGCCTGGCAGACTGACAGAAGGGTCTATCCCACCAGGCTGGGAGCTGAGAGCAGTTCCGTGTGAACCACATTGGCCCCGACCAGCAGCACAGACCAGCCAGAGTAGACTTCAAGAGAGTGAATCACTGGCAGCTGCAACAGTTTCCAGACTTCTCAACCCATAAACAACAAAAAGAAAGTAAAAGGTCAGTAGGGAACTCTTGTAGAGCTGGGTGAGAGAAGAGTCTGGTCTGGTCCCTGCCCCCAGGGCAAGAGGTGGCAGTGGCAGAGGCCTGCAGATCATAGGGGTCGTAGGGGGACCAAGCAACCATTCAGAGGGTAATCACTCTTGCTCTGACCTGCTTGGATCTGGGTTACAGTCTTAGGTGGTAGGCCTGTGGTGAGGAACACTAGTGTGCCAGAGTCTGCAGTGGCTGCAGAGGGTACCTTCCTCATAGCTCTGACTTCCACTCTGACAATAACTCTGAAAACCCCAGCAATTTGGGACACAACTCTCTCCACTATGGAAGCAGAGTTCTACCATGGCAGAGAGCTCAAAAGTCAAGTAACTGCCTGGCAAGATGAGCAAACAGAGGAAGTGCAATCAGACCACAGAATCTTTTTTGGGGGGACAAAAAGGATCAAAACATGGAACCAGATGAAGACAACAAAGTCAAAATTCCTGCATCAAAAGCTTCCAAGGAAAATATGAAATGATCGCAGGCCACGGAAGACCTCAAGGAAGATTTTGAAAGTCAAGTAAGAGAAATGGAAGAAAAACTGGGAAGAGAAATGAGAATGATGCAAGAAAATCAGGAAAAGCATGTCAACAGCCTGACTGAAGAAAATAATACCTTAAAAAATAAACTAACTCAAATGGCAAAAGAGGCCCAAAAACCCAATGAGAAGAATGCCTTAAAAAGCCAAATTGGCCAGATGGAAAAGCAATTTCAAAAACTCATAGAAGAGAATAATTCCTTCGAAATTAGATTGGAGCAAATAGAAGCTAATGACTTTATGAGAAATCAAGATACTATAAAACAGATCCAAACAAATAAAAAAAAACAACAGAAGGCAATGTGAAATATCTCAATGGAAATACCACTGACGTGGAAAATAGATCCAGGCGAGATAATTTAAAAATTAGTGGATTACCTGAAAGCCATGATAAACCTGAGTTTATCATGTTGTAAGCTAGGTGTCACAGTGAAGACAGTGCTGGGCCTGAAGACCTGAGTTTAAATACAGCCTCAAACATGTACTAGCTATGTGACCTTAGGTGAGTCATTTAATTTCTCTCAGCCTCAATCCCCTCCTCTGTAAAATAAGAATAATAACTGCATCTACCTCCCTGAGTAGTGGTGACGATCAAATAAGGTACAATTTGTTAAGCACTTAGCCCCATGTTCATAGTATGAGCTATAAAAATATTAACTATTTATCACTGTTAGTGTTATTCCTATATTACTATTATATGGTTAAACACTACTACAAAATGATTTTATATTCCTCTTCTCCACTGTAGTCTTGATTTATTATTCTTTGAGGGCTTTCCATATCATTCCCCAAATAAAATTTCTGATTTTATGCTACAAAATTCCTAATAAAAGCAAGAGGAAGGACTTCAGAATACTTGTCATATCCTGGTTTTTTTTTTAATCAGATCTCATTTTTCATTACTTGTTGCATGGTATAATTCTGTTCACCATGCTGCTTAAAAAGTAAACAGGGCAGCAATGTATTTACCAGTAGAATATGGATACACATGTCTCACACATTTATTATTTATTACTGCACATTGTGAGGCTAGAATCCTCAGTGCTTGTGTGCATTGTCAGTATATTTCCAAAAGCTGACTTGTGTGGCTTGTTTAGAGCACTGCAGTACTACCAGTTGTCACTCAACACAATGAAGTGGAGCTGGCAGGAAGACCTGTCATGAGTAAGTCACTTGATATAGTAAGACTTGCATCTTCCCACACTAGCTAAACTGTATAGTTTGTCTGCCAATGATAGAATTTAATAATAAATGATTTTAAGTTACACCACCACAATTTTTAAAAAAAGGTTTCACATAATGGTCACACCCCACTTTTTTGCAAAAAAAATTTGTCATAAAATCTGTGACAATTATGCAGTGAAATACAGTAATCATTTTCTACCCTTTGTCTTTTAATACTACCATCAAAATTTCTATTAGGAATTTGTAATACCACAGATGTCAAAAATAATTTCTTAACATACTGTTATTATTCAAAAACTTCAGTACTTTTCTAAACTGATTAGAAAAATTAATCTTCTACAGTTTCTCAATGAAAGAAAATGCTTATAATATCTTTTTAAAAAATTAATGCCATTCAGTCCTATGACTGATGATTTTCATTTACAACATACTTTCTCTCTACAGCATTCTACAGATTACAATAAAGTCTTCATTCTCCCTGACAGGCTCATTTTCTCAGAGCTTCTAAAAAGCAAAATCTCTGTATAGTATTATTAACTCCTAAGCTACAATGTTTTGGTTTTTTTAAAAACACACTGCTAAATACCTATCAGTATTTCCAAAAATAGATAGCACTTTTTTGCTGTCCTCTATTTTTTTAAAATGTTTCAAGTCTTCATGCCTTGCCTCCCATGTAAAAGCTCCCTGAAGGCTGAGATTAGTTCATGCTTCTTTACTATTTTTCACAGGTTATTGTATAATATTCAAGCTTAATAAGCACTCAAACTACAGCTGAATTTCAGTTCTCTATACCAAAATCCAACCATATAAGATAAATTAGGCAAAACTTATTCTAGAAAAATACATTCACTTTTGCAAAATTCGACACAGAATTGTTACAATTTACAAAATCTTCAAGACATTTTAAAATGACTTACAGGATTTTAGTACTTCAAGGTAAAAAAAAATTAAGTGACTTGACCTAAATAAAAGAGGAGATTTGTAGCAAAGAATGAGGAACCCAATGTTCAAAATCAGAGTCGAGTGTTACTTATTGTTCTAAAATTTTATATTCAAATTTTGAAGTATTTGTCTTGTATTATATGAAAAAAGGTACACTTTTCTTCACTCTGGCTCTTCCCCTTAACAACAATATATGGCACCCAATCCTGGATACTTAGTACTTTCTAACTAAGAACAGAAAGTCAGAGTAAAAAAATAAGGATCTTAGATCTTTCATTTATTACGTGATTGAAGGCAAGGCACTTAATTTCTCACCTGTTTTGTCATCTATATAATGAGCATAAAAACATTTGTACTATTTATCTGGCAGGGTTGTTCTAAGGAAATCAATTTGGATGCTTTAATTAGCTGCAATTCAACTATATTACCTAATATCATATTTCACTCCAATTCTACCTCTAAGGCAATGGTAATTTATGGCACATGCAGCATCTAAAACCACTAAGAATCCAGTAACAAAGTTATAGTCAAGATTTCTGAGTTAAGCTTTTTGCCACCTAGACCTACTGCCATTCACTTGGATATATCTTTGCATACTTGTCTCAAGAATCATCTAAAATCTTGACTGAACAATTGAACATGCCAGGATAGGAGATTTTCCTAGGTTTATTAAAGAACATATCTAAAAAACGTAAAAGTATTGCCTACCTTTGGCCTGAACGATATATTTCACAGAACCAATGTATTTACTACGAACTGCTATGCAGAGCCTCCTGGACGCTACAGAGCAACATTTTTTTTAATACTCTCAATTTTTAGTTAAGCCTCCACCCTGGCTGTGACACGAGCTAGCTGGTTATACCTCTTAGATTCTATAACTTCCTTCAACATAGAACTCAAATGCTACCTCCTGATTCCCTGAATGGTTAATACTCTCCCTATTCAAATTTTATCATATATGTACATACTTACCTGTTAAATCCCCAAACAGCATGTCACTGGCTCGTTGAGGGCAGATTTTTTTCTTTTTTTTTTTTTTTGAGCTGTGTATGCCCAGTGCATTGCCCAGAGTATGCTTAGTAAATGTCTTTGAATTGAATGTACACTCATCATGCCACTTTTATTTTCCATTGGCCTTTTCCCATCGTCACAACAGCAAAGGCAACCTCCTAGTAAATAGGGACATGCACAGTTAGATGATGGAAATGAAAGCATTCTTAATCCATTTAATGCTGTCACAGTAGCCTTAAGGTTACAGGTGAAGGAGCAGAAAGTAAAGGTATTTAGAGGTCCTCATTTATGGCATTAGAAAGTCTACAACATAATTAAATCAACCATTGCAAAGCAGGCTTCATATGACAGAGGTTTCAAGTGCTTTGTTAATTAAGCTTACCCCCAAATCCTTGCACATTAAAATGTTCTTATTTCACTACTGTGCTATAAGAAATGATGAACAGGTGGACTTCAGAAAAACCTGGAAAGAATTATATGAACCGATGCTGAGTGGAGTGAATAAAACCAGGAGAACATTATACATAGTAACAGTCAGTGTGCAATGACTGACTTAGCAACGCAAGGACCTAAAACAATTTCAAAAGATCCATGATAGAAAATGTCATCCACATCCATAAAAAAAAAATGGACTCTGAAAGCAGATTGAAATAGACTATTTTCTTTCCTTGTTTTATTTTGCTTGTTTTGCTTTTCTTTCTCATGGTTACTCCCATTCATTCTAATTCTTCTATACAACATGACTAATGTGAAAATGTTTAATAGGAATGGATATGTAAATCGTATTGCATACTTTCTTGGGAGAGGAAAAGGGGAAGAAAATTGAAAACTTATGGAAGTGAATATTGAAAACTAAAAATAAATACATTAATAAAAAATGTTCTTATTTCAGCAATAGCAAAAATCTGAATGAGAAAAAGAAATAAAGGGATTTCACAGAATACTACAGCTGGCCTAAATCAGATTAAAATACAATTGGGATATACTTAAATGAAAATACAGTGAAACAGACAATGTTAATGTAGTTTTCTTTGCATGGACTCATATATAGATTCATGGCCCCCATTTCTATTTGAGTTTGCTGTTGTTGTTATTGTTTGTCCTTTGTCCTCAAAGAGGAAGACCATGACATCAGGAAGATGAGGCCATGACATGAAAGTGAATTGGATTTAAGTGAGGGAGGGCTGTACAAAGTCACTAGTCTTACTTTCTCCTCCAGAGCCACCTGTGTCCAGTGGCAAGATACAGACCAGGACGACTAGAGATAGCCCTAGATGCAGTACAAGATCTTGGCCTTTTTAAGCTAAGGTCTTTAACAGGTCTCAGTCTGAGGCAATACCTCATTTTATGATTAAGGCTAGGTACATATAAGGCATAGAATGGTCTCTTTTACCTAGTCAAAACAAAAAAAGAAAAGAATTCAAGCACTAAGGAGCCAAAGTCAAGATTCATACACAATTTAGCAGCCTCTACTATGAAAAAGTAGAAAACTTGAAAATATGATATTCCAAAAAGCTGGGTTATGGCTAGGAATAATCTATCCAGAAAAATTAAATATAACCATGGGGGGGAATGGATCTTCAATGAAATGAGACCTTTCAAGCATTCCTGTTAAAAAAAATGACCAGACTTACACAGAATCTCTGATGTGCAAACACAAGAGTAGGAGAAAGTAAACTTGTTGATTGAAAAAAATTTATATAAAATGTCACCTTAAAACAGAGAACAGAAAGAAGTACAGAGAAGCAGGAGAGCTTTAAAAATAACATGTAGAATCTATTATAAACTTTATTATAAATATAAAAATATTATAAACGTATTATAAAATTTTAAAAAGAAAATCAAGTAAAAAGTCATTAAAATTCTGATAAAATAAACCTGTATCCAGTTGACAAATGATAGGTGCTGAGTAAGATGCATACTCTCAGACACAGATTGGTAGTCATTTGCTTCACGAAATAGGCCTTTTTGTCCTAAAGAAATATTTCCTTGAGTAAGGAAATGGTAAATATGGAGGAGACTCACAGCGAACAGGTAATAGTTTTTTTAAAATCATAAATAAAATACTATTTAACGTAAAATAAGGAAATAAACAGTGATTGTTAAAAAACCTTAAGAAGCTGAAAGGGTAATGAAAAAGGGGAAAAGAAATAAAAGAACTAGAATATAAGGGGCTCTCAGATAGCCTCATATATAAACTGGGGATGGCTGAACAAATCGTGATTTGTGAATGAAATAGAATGCTACGTACTAAGGAAATGACAAAAGAGATTATTTCAGAGAATCTTGAGTAACACGAACTGACAAAAAGTTAAGTCTGCAGTACCAGGAGAACAATTCATACAAGAGCAGAAACATCATAAAGGAAAACAACTTTAAAAGTATCAATTACTCTGATTCTGTCAACAACTAACCATTTTTTCAGAGGCTTTATGATAAAGAACCTTACCCATCTGACAAAGAGGTAAGTGATGAACATAGAGTGTAACAATAAATATATATTTTAGGTACAGCCACTGTGTAAATTAATTCTGCTTGCCCATACTTATTTGCTTAAAAGAAGGGTTTTTTCCTCCCCTCTTTCAATTTTTAATAGGGATATTGGGGGGGAAGGGAGGAGGTTAAAGGGCAGCTAAACGGTACAGCGGTTAGAGTGCTGGGACTGTAGTCAGGAAGACTCATCTTCTTGAGGACAAATTTAGTCTTAGACTCTTACTAGCTGGGTGACCCTGGGCAAGTCACTTTACCCTATTTGCCTAAGTTTCCTCATCTGTAAAATGAGCCAGAGAAGGAAAAGTCAAAGCCCTCCAGTATCTTTGCCAAGAAAACCCTATATGGAGTTACAAAGAGTCAGACATTACTGAAAGGATCAAACAGCAACAAGAAGAGAAAGGTTAATAGCAGTAATTTTTTAAAAGCTATTGGTATCTGTAAAACTGCAAAGAACAGAAGGATGTCCAAAAGGAAACAGACAAGCACAACAGTTTTTGAAAACAACATATAGAATTTATGCTTTTTTAAAAAATTAAGCAAGTGGAGTGAAATGGAGGTCCATGGTTTAATACTGACTCCGTTTGTGTTCTGTATTATGGAAATGTTCTTTTTACTTTTAAGTTTAGGATAGAAAAAAATTTAAATTATACAAGGGTAGAAGCACCCACCTTGTGGAATATGGCTTATGCTGTCAAATACTGTGATTTGTTTTTGCTGAATTTGTTTTTCTTGTAATACTTTTTACATGGGAAGTCTTGCTGAGAGATAAGTATGGAAGATACATGAGGACATGAATGTGATATAAAATCAAAAGCCTTAATACAATTTAAAAGGTGGACAGATTGGAGTCAGGATCAGAGTTTTTATTTTATCCTGGAGCAAATGAAGTACCACTAAAGTTTCTTGAGAAAGGTAATAACAAGGTCAGACCCAGTTCTGGACATGTTGAGTTTAGAATGTCTATGGAAAATCCAGTTCACAAGATATCCAGTAGGCAACTGGAGATGTGAAACTGGAGTTGAGGAAAATGGTTAAAGATGAACAGATCTGAGAATAATCTGCATAGAGATGACAACCAAATCCAAAGAAACTAATGAAATCACCAAAAATCTGAGTTGGAAAGGGCCTTAGAGGTAATATAATTTAACTCATTACAGAATAAGATCCCTTTAAAACATTCTCAGAAAGTCTAATCTTTGTGTAATGAGCTCTAATAAGGTGGAAGGCCCTGACCTCCACAGGTTGCTCATTCTACTGTCAGTGAGCTATAATAGTATGAAATTTCCTAATATAGAACAAAAAAAGAGGACCACTGAAACATTTTTTTAAATGCACAAAAGAGAACAAAAGGATGTTCAGAAAGAGGTACAGACAGCTAGAATAGCTAAAATCAACAGTTAAAAGCAAAGAGTATGATTTATGTTATTAAAAAAAATAGGTAGTATGAAACTGGAGTCTCTGATGTTCTACTATGTATAAAGGAAACATTCATTTTTTTTAAGTCTAAGTTCAAATTATGTCTATAAAGATTAGGCGATCCCTTAATGCATGAGGTTCCAAACATTTATGAATTATAAGGGGTTTGAAAATGTCAAAGTATTAGAGAATCACTGCCCTAAGACAATCCTACCATGAGAAGCTATCCACAAACTTATAAAACAAACTTGAATCACATACAACCAAAAACGAGAACACTAAACAAATATAAAATATATAATAGGTTATTGAAAATAATTTCTGTAGATGGATAGGGAGCAGAGCCAAGATGGTGGCACAGAAGGAGCAAGGTTTAGCAGCTCCCACATAGCCACCTCAAATACCCATAAAATATGACTCTAAACAAATTTTAGGGCTCCAGAACTGCCAAAAATACAGAAAACACATCTCTTGCTGAAGGCAGCTCAGCACAAATGGCTCATTGCAGCAGGCTGGGAGCCAAAACCAGCCCAGCCTGAAACTGCAGCCTGGCCCCAGGGCAGTGAGGAAGAGCAGCAGGTGGAGTTTTCAGGAGAGCAGATAAGTGGCAGCTGTGGCAGTTTCCTGATTTATCAAGCCAGGAGAAATAAGGACTAAGTGAAAGGTCAGTGGAATTCAGCTAAATTTGGGGGAGAAAAGCCATCTGGCTGAACTGCCCCAAGGGCAAGGAAGCCACAGAAATGGCAGCCCTGTAGCAGGTTCCACCTGGCTGATTCAGAGCTCCTGGCCTGCAGATTGCAGGGGGACCAAGTGATCCTTCAGAGGCTAAGTGCTCTTGCATTCAGTGGCCTGGATCCTGGTCTTGGGTGGAGGTCCTGGGGTGCGTTTTCACTGAGCCAAAGCTGGTGGGGGCTGCAGCAGCTCCCTAAGAGCTCCGGTACCTGTGAAAACCTCAGCAATTTGGGACAGAGCTTTCCCCTCTGGAAGCAGAGTTGCACAGACCTAAAAAGACAAAATTTTCACTGGCAAAATGAGCAGGAAAAGGAAGCAAAGTAAGAACAGCAATCCAACTCTAGAATCTTTTTTGGGTACAAAAAGGATCAAAGCATGGAACAGGAGGAAGACAACACAGTCAGAACTCCCACAACAAAAGCTTCCAAGAAACATGAAAAGTGCCTACAAGCCACAGCTCAGCTTAAAAAGGACTTTGAAAACCAAATAAGAGAAGTGGAGGAAAAATTGGGAAGAGAAATGAGAATGATGCAAGAAAATCATGAAAAGAGAGTCAACAACCTGACTGAAGAAAATAACACATTAAAAGGCAGATTAACTCAAATGGCAAAAGAGGCCCAAAATGCCAATGAGGAGAAGAATGCTTTAAAAAGTCAAATTTGCCAAATGGAAAAAGAATCTCAAAAGCATTATGAAGAGAATAATTCCTGCAGAATTAGAGTGGAGCAAATGGAAGCAAATGACTTTATGAGAAACCAAGATGCTACTAAACAGATACAAACAAACGAAAAAATAGAAGGCAATGTTAAATATCTCCTTGAAAAAAAACCCACTAACCTGGAAAATAGATTCAGGAGAGACAATTTAAAAATTACTGTACTACCTGAAAGCCATGATCAAAAAAAGGAACTTAGAAAGCATCCTTCAAGAAATTCTCAAGGAAAATTGCCCTGATATTTTAGAATCAGAGGGCAAAATAGAACTTGAAAGAATTCACCAATCACTTCTTGAAAAAGATCCCCAAAAGGGTGACTAGGTGGCGCAGTGAATAGAGCACCGGCCCTGGAGTCAGGAGTACCTGAGT
>CM053601.1:140826487-140864763 GCA_028646575.1 Pseudocheirus occidentalis
AAAAAAAAAAAAAAGAAAAGTTGGGCAGACAGGACAGGAGTACAGAGCAATGACATTTAATTTAGCAAAAAGTAAAACAACCAGATCTGATTTACTGCAATACATATTTTTTAAAAAATTTTAAAATAGGTTTATTTTCTATCACCCATCTTCTTTAAATATCCTCCAAAATATTTTACAAAGTATTTTATACTTTCAAAGTGATAAACAGAACTATTAATACAGCTATAGTGGGAGCAAAAAAGTACCCAAATTGACCAATCCTCTCTCCTTTTTTACTGGTGAAAAAACATTAATAACCTCTATATAGATCTTGCCATCCTGAGATAGCTAGGAGGATAATGAATAGAACACTGAGACTAAAGTCAGGAAGACCTGAATTCAAACGTATACTCATACACTTGCTGGTTCTGTGTCCCTGGACATGTCACTTAACTGGTTTGCCTTCCTTTACTGAACTGTAAAAACAAGAAATAGCATTTACCTCCCATTGAGGTATAGGGATCAAGAGATAACTGTATTTATTACAATGCTTGGCACATAGTCTATGCTTAATAATCATTTATTTCTTTTCTTCTTAATTTTAACTTTGTGCTACAAAAAATTTAATTTTTTTAATAATACAAAATAATAAAGAAAAAAAGTCATCAAGAAAAATTTTGGTAGACCAAATCTAAAAGCAATGAAATCAGACTTTATAAGGACAAAATTAGGCTGTGATTTCTTGTCATATATTTCTCTAGTAAAAATTAAGTAATACAAACTTTTATGAAAGACTACTCTAAAATATTCTTGCCCTTAAGACATAAAGAAGAAACCAGAAGTCAAAATAAAAATCAACAGTGTTAGATATCACAAATCAGTATCAGCTGAGTTATCTAAGTAGGCCTTGGGCTCACAGATTCTAATTTGAGTGAATTTATATAAACTGCATGTTGATCTTATTCCACTTTCTAGATTTTAAACCTTTTTTAAGGAAAGGATTCTCAAATTTAGAGATCATGTAATTCAAATCTCTCTTTTTATCAACAAGTCAACTCAGACTGAGAGATTAAACTATTTGCCTAAACTTAATAAAGTCAATCAGTCATACAGCTGGGCCTGGATTTGGGATGGATGTCCTGACTCTTAGGTGAGCACTCTGTACAGTGAACCATTCTGTCCTTTCCTTCATCCTCATAAATTGATGAAATTTTCAACAGTATCTTTTGTTTTCAATTATGTAAAAACATTTCCATATTAGTCATTTTGTACAAGAAGACTTGAATGGAAGAAAAAAAGAAAGTGAAAACAGCATGTTTCAGTCTGTGTTCAATCAATATCAGTTCTTTCTCTGGAGGTAGATAATATGCTTCATCACTCATCCACAGTTCATCATCATGCAGTACTGCTGTTACTTTGTTCAATGTTCTCCTGGTTCTGCTCACTTTTTTCCACATGTAAGTCTTTGCAGGTTTTTCTGAATTACAATTCCATTATAACTATATATCACAGTTTGTTCAGCCATTCCCCAATTACAAATAGGTCTTTTTTCCCTTTTTGGATATATCTGAGATACAGACCTAGCAGTATTGCTGGATCAAAGGGTATGCACAGTTTTATAGCATTTGGAGCATAGTTCCAGATGGTTCTCTAGAGTGGTTAGATCAGTTCACCACTCCACCAATAGGGCATTACTATCCCAGTTTTCCCACATTCCTCTCCAATATCTAACATTTTCCTTTTTTGGTCATAGTAGCCAATCTGACAGGAGTGAGATGGTACTCAGAGTTGTTTTAATTTTCATTTCTCTGATGAATAGTGATAAATCACTATTTAGAGCAGTTTTAGAGTAGTTTTTTCATATGACTGTTAGATAGCTTTGATTTCTTTGTTTACAAACTGCCTGTTCATATCCTTTGACAATTTGTCAATCGGGGAATTATTTGTATTTTCATAAATTTGACTCAATTCTCTATATATCTGAGAAATGAGGCCTTTATGAGAGATGCTTATTGCAAAACTTTTCCCCTAATTTTGTTTACCTTATGATTTTGGTTGCAGTGACTGTTCGTGCAAAAGTCTTTTAATTTTATAAAATTGAAATGATCTGTTTTACATTTTGTAATGTTCTCTGTATCTTCTTCAGTCCTAAATTCTTCCCTTATCTATCAATGTGAGAGATAAACTGTTCCATGTTCTCCTAATCTGCTTTTTCACCCTTTATATTTAAAGCATGTATTCGTTTAGACCTTATCTTGGTATATGGTATGAGATGCTGGTCTATATACCTAGTTTCTGCCAAACTCTCCAAGCAGTTCTTGTCAAATAGTGAGTTTTTAGTCCAAAAGCTTGGATGATTGGGTTTATCATACTCTACATTACTATGGTCATTTACTACATGCAATTTTCCTAATGTATGTATATTTCCTTTTTGTAATGTACTTAATCTATTCCACTGATCCACCACCATTTCTTAGCCAGTACCAGATTGTTTCGATGACTACATTACTACTTGACATCTGGTATGGCTAAACTACCTTCTTTCTCAATTTTTTCATTGATGTCCTTGATATCCATGAGCTTTTGTTCTTTCAGATGAATTTTGTTATTTTTTTCTAGCTCTGTAAAATAATTTTAATAGTTCAATTGGTATGGCACTTAGTAGACTAATTTAAGTAAAACTGTCATTTTTATTTTATTGGTTTGGTCTGCTCCTGAGCAACTATTATTTTTCCAACAGTTTAGATCTGACTTTGTATGAAAAGCATTTTATAGATGTTTTCATATAGTTCCTAGATTTGTCTTGGCAGTAGACTCCTAAATATTTTATGTAGTTTACAATTCTTTTAAATGGAATTTTTTTTGCTGCTGGATATTGTTGGTAATATACAGAAATGCTGATTAACTATGCAAATTTATTTTATATCCTGCAACTCTGTCAAAGTTGTTAATAATTTCAAATAATTTTTAGCTCATTCTCCTAGGATTTCCTAAGTATAACATATCTGCAAAGACCAACAGTTTTGTTTGTTTCCTCATTGCCTAATTCCTTCTATTTCTTTTTTTCTTCTCATACTGCTAGTATTTTCTAGTACAATATTAAACAGAGGTGGTAATGGGCATCCTTACTTCACCCCTGATTGTATTGAGAAGACTTCTAATTCATGCACATTACTGATAATACTTGCAGATAGATAAATATTTAAAATATTAATAGATTAAACAGATTAAAGATGAATAGATTAAAATTTAAAATAAATTTTAGATATTATTTATAATTTTAATGTAAGCTCCATTAATTTCTATGCTCCTAATGTTTTAAAATAAATGGGTGCTGCATTTTGTCAAAGCCTTTTTCTGCATCTATCGAGATAATCATATTATTTCTGTTGGTTTTGTTACTGATATGGTCAATTATGCTGACAACTTTCCTCATATTGAACCAGTCTTGAATTCCTGATATAAATCCTACCTGGTCATAATATATGATCCTTGTGCTATATTGCTGTAATCTCTCTCCTAGTATTTTATTTATAATTTTTGCATCAATATTCATTAGGAAAATTGCACTATAATTTTCTATTTTGGTTCTTCTTGGTTTGGCTATTAGCACAATATTTGTGTCATGAAAGGAATTTGGTAGGATTCCTTCACCTATTTTTCCAAATAGTTTATAATGTATTGAGATTAACTGTTCTTTAAATGTTGGGTAGAATCTGCTTGTGAATCTATCTGGTCCTGTGGAATTCTTAGGAAGTTCACTGATGGTTTTTGTTCAATTTATTTTTCTAAGACTGGATTATTTAAGTATTTTAGTTCTTCTGCTAATCTGGATAATTTATATTTTTGAAGATATTCATTCATTTCATTTAAACTGTCAAATTTATTGGCATATAATTAGACAAAATAACTCCTAATAATTGTCAGTTTCCTCTTCACTGGTGTTGAATTCACCTCCTTCATTTTTGATACTAGTAATTGTTTTCTTCTGTCCTTTTTTAAATCAAATTAAGCAGTGGTTTATCTGTTTTATTGCTTGTTTTTTCATAAAACCAGCTCCTAGTTTATTAATTCAATGGTTTTCTTAATTTCAATTTTTATTAAATTCTCCTTTGATTTTCAGGATTTCCAGTTTGGCGTTTAATTAGGGATTTTTAAGTTGTTCTTTTTCTTTTTTAAAAAATTTGTATGCCCAATTCATTTATCTGCTTTTTCTCTCTTTTAACTGATGGAAACAATTAGAGATATAAATTTTCCCCTAAGTACCACTTTGGCCACATTTCCTAAATTTTGGTATGTTGTCTCATTGTTGTAATTTTCTTTAATGGAATTATCATAAATATCACTTCAAAGATGTATTCTTTGGCCCACGTTTTTAGGAGATTATTAATTTCCAACTATTTTTTAATCTTTCCATTGTCCATTATTGAATGTAATTTTTACTGCACTATGATCTGAAAAGGATGCATTCACTATTTCTGCTTTTCTGCATTTGGTCGTGAGCATTTTATGTCCCAATATGGTCAATTTTTTGTGTAGGTGCCTTGTACTGCTGAGAAAAAAGGTATATTCCTTTCTAGTACCATAAAATTCTCTCCAGAGACCTATCATATCTAACTTTTCCAGAATTTTATTCACCTCCTTTACTTCTTTCTTCTTTATTTTTTGGTTGGATTTATCTAGTTCTGAGAGAGGAAAGTTGAGGTCTTCCACTAGTATAGTTTTATCATCTGTTTCCTCCTGTAACTTATTCAACTTCTCCTTCAAAAATACAGATACTATACCATTTGGTGCATATATGTTTAGTATTGATTACTTCATTGCCTATGATACCTTTCAGCAAGATATTACATTTTTCTTTAGCTCTATTATTTTTTTTTTGCTTTTTTTTAGAGGACAGTTGGGGTTAAGTGACTTGCCCAAGGTCACACGGCTAGTTTTTGTGTTAAGTGTCTGAGGCCGGATTTGAACTCAGCGACTCCTGACTCCAGGGCCGGTGCTCTATTCACTGCGCCACCTAGCCGCCCCAGCTCTATTATTTAGATCAGTTTTTGCTTTGTCTGAGATCATAATTGCTTTCTTTGCTTGAGCTGAAACATAATAGATTCTGCTCCAGTCCCTTACCTGTATCCTGTGTGCATCTCTCTGCATCAAATGTGTCTCTTGTAAACAACATATTGCAAGACTCTGGATTTTCCCATTCTACTATCCATCTCCATTTTCCAGTTGAGTTCATCCCATTCACATTTATAGTTATGATAATTAATTCTGTATTTTACTCCATGTTAGCTTTTATCCTCTCCTCTCTTACTCCTCACTCTTTCCCCTCATAAATTTTTATTTCTCATCACTACCTACCCCAAAATACCTGCCCTTTTTTCAGTCCCCTTCTCCCTTTTTATTATGCCCAATCCCCTTTTCTTCCTTATAGGATAAATGTTTATATCCAATCAAATGTGCATGTTATTCCTTGTTTGAGCCAATTTTGATGAGAGTAAGATTTAAGCTTCACCCACCACCCACAGCCTCATCTTCCCCTATATTATAATAGCTTTTTCATACCTCTTTTACGTGGTATAATTTACTCCATTCAATCTTTCCCCTCTTCTTTCTTCCAGTGTGATTTTCTTTCTCACCCCTTTGTTTTTTGGTGCATCATCCCATGAAGTCACCTTTTATACATACCCTGAGTCTACATACACTCATTCTAGCTGCTATAATAATAATAATAACAATAAAAATTGTTAAGACAAATATTATCTTGCTATGTAGAAATAAAAAGTTTAATCTTATTGAATTTGAATTTATGTTTTCTTTCTTGTTTCTTTTTTGCCTTTTGTTTTCCTTGAGTCTTGTATTTGGAGGTCAAATTTCTAATTTAGCTCTGGTCTTTTAATTAGAAATGCTCTAAAGTCCTCCATTTCATTAAACATCGATTTTCCCCCTGAAAGATTATATTCAATCTTGCTCAGATTCTAGGTTGTAATCCTAACTCTTTTGCCTTCCAATATATCATATTCCAAGGCCTCCAGTTAATTAATGAGGAACCTGCCAAATCCTCTGCAATCCTAACTCAACAATATTTGATTTTTTTTCTTTTTAGCTTCTTGCAATATTTTCTCCTTGATGTGTGAGCTCTGGAATTTGGCTATGATATTCCTGGAAATTTTCATTTGGGGATCTCTTTCAGTCAATAATCAATGGATTCCTTCAATTTCTATTTTACCCACTGGTTCTAATATATCAGGGAGTTTTCTTTGATAATTTCTTGAAAGATGTTGCCCAGGCTTTTTTTTTTTTTTAATCATGGCTTTCAGTTATTATCTCTCCTGGATCTATTTTCTAGGTCAGCTGTTTATCCAATGAGAAATTTCACATTTTCTTCTATTTTCTGATTCTGTCTTATGGTATTTTGATGTCTCATAGAGGCTTTGGTTTCCACTTGTTCAGTTCTAATTTTTAAGGAACTATTTTCTTCAGCAAGCTTTTGTACTTCCTTTTCCATTTGGCCAATTCTATTTTTTAGGGACTTATTCTCCTCAGTAAGTTTTTGTATATTTTCCCCCCATGCTATTGATGCTTTTTCACATGATTCTTTTGTATTATTCTAGTTGTTTTTTTTTTTACCAATTTTTCTTCTTCTCTAATGTGCTTTTTATAATCCTTTTTAAGCTCTTCCAGACATTTTTTTTAATGTGCCTAAGACCAAATTACATTTTATTTTGAGGTTTCACGTGTAGTCATTTTGATACTATTGCCTTTTTCTAAGTTGATACCTTGATGCTCCATAGTATCCCCATCACCACGGTAACTTTCTATACAGTGAAACTCTTTGGTTTTTTATCTCTTTTTTGGGGGGGTAGGGGGTGAATTGGTGTTTTTATGAGAGAGCTGGGCTCAGGTCCTTTACAGTCCCAAGCTTTTTGCACTGGGGCTTTAGGTCTTATTGCTGGCTTTCATTTGGCTTCAGGGCTTAGTTGCTTGCTTCCTCTGAAGGGTAGGCTTCCCCTGGGTCTGGGGTTTAGTTGCTGGCCTGCTGCAGGGTGGGGCCTTGCTGCTGGGTTGCTATGGCCTAGAAGGAGGAATCTTGTTGATGATCTGCCCCAAGGGTGGGGCCTTCCTGTTAGCCAGCCCTGGGGTGGGGCTTCACTGCTGGTGGCTTGTGCTGGGTGTATAGTCCCTAGGGTGGGGCCTTGCTGATCTTCATAGACTGCTCACTAGCCTAGGGATCTACAGGTTTGCAGGAGAGTAGGGCCTCAATGGCGGACTGTCCCAGGATTGGAGCTTTGCTACAGAGCCCCTGCTGTGAGGCTGGCTGCTGCTGGCTCTTGAATCTAACTCTTTCCATTGTAGTGAGACAGACCTTTAGTGCTGGAAAGGTAAACTGCTTCCCTGTTCCTAGATCAATTCTGAGGTGGTTTTCTAGTTGTTTGGAGGGGAATTTGGGAGAGCTTTAGATGGTTCCTTCCTCACTCTGACATTCTAACAGTGCCATTTAAAAATACAACTTATTAAAAAAAATTTATCTGCCAAATAAGAGCACTTTTTTCCTATAATACTCAGACAATGAAATGAGGTCTGGAGTTTGGGTTGGACCACTTACATTTAAGTTCTACCCTTGCTTAAAACCTTTAACTTTGGATAAGTCACTTAAACTCCCTGGGTCTCATTTTCCTGATCTGAAGAACAAAGGGGTTGGACAAGACTATCAGCTCTCAATTTATGATTCCATGATCCATATCTACAGCTATTAGGAAGTTACCTTTTTCTGTTTCTACAAGTAACACTTAAGAATCACTCCTTAAAACAGATTTATTCTTTCATTTTACAGTAAAGAATGGGCTCTTTTTTTTTGAACATGTGGATATCTGTTACAAGAAATTTTTTTTAACAGAGGGGAGAGGTTAAAAAAGGGGGGGATAATAAGATTTTTGCTCATTTAAAAATACATAATTTAAAAAAATAAACAGGTTCTCATCTACTCCTACCCATGAATGCCAATTTTTTTTCAGGTTACTGACAGAAGGGAAGGAGTAATGAAACCAGAAAACCATCCCCTTCAACATTGGAAACCAATTTGAAGCTTAATTTCTTGGCACTGTCTGAAAGTGGCAATGTCAGGGAAGTAGGCTGTTTGACTATCATTTGGCATTAGGTTCCTTTCAGCTCAAAATCCTACTAAAATGCTACTATACATTACTAGAGGAAAAAAGACAAAACTAATCAAAGAACTATCCACACAAAAAAATTCGACCACCCTCATCTGCAAGAGGTAAAATTTACTGTGACATATAATGGCTGGCTGTGTGACTTTGGGAAAGTCACTTAAGCTCTCACTGTTCTAGGAAACTCTAAGCTTCTAAATTACAGTAAAGGTACAAGCCTACATTGATAAGGGGAGCTTCTCAAACAGGGAACTAACTATACCAAAGAAATCATAAGTCTACTCCCTATTCCTAGTTCCCTCACCTATACATAAATATTTTCTCCTTTAATCTTTGGTATTCACATTCTCTGTCATTATTAATGACATCACATTATGAGAATAACTAGAGTCGGGCTTACTTTATGTTTAGGAATTCAAAGCAAACTCTATTATTTTTGACAACATCAGTTAATGGCAATAGGAAAAATTCAGTAAACAGTCCTACTTCTCACATTAAGTTTTTAAAATATAATCTCCTTAGAATATTTTAAATTATAAAAGTGAAAGCTATTCTTTTATTCTTTATCTCTCTCGCTGTAGTTTAGCTGCATAATTACTATGCACAGGGTATTGTACTAATTGCTGTGCAGGATAAAAAGGCAAATTAAGACATTCCCCACCAGAAACGATCTTACAACACAGAAGATGAAGTAATATATCTACAAATAAACTATACAACAAGCCATAAATGCTGAAAGACAAGTGTAAAGTGCTGTAAGACTATGGAACTGAAATGGATAAAGACCAGTTAGGAGAATCAAATAAAATGTTCATGGCTCTAGTATGGCCTTAGGCAAATAATTTAAACTTATCTGGTCCTCAGTTTTCTCATTTGAAAAATGAGGAGGCTGAATTAAACCTTTGGACTTTAATAGCTAAGCTATGTAATTCTAGCAAACTTGGCAGTTAGGTGGTAGAGTGGATAGGGAGACAAGCCTAGAGTCAGGAAGACCTGTGTTCAAATGTGACATCAGACACTAGCATACTACCCTGGACAAGTCACTTAACCCTATTTGCCTCATTTTACTGATCTTTAAAAATGAGCTAGACAAGGAAACGGCAAATGTTCCAGTATCCTGGTAAGAAAATTCCAAATGGGGTCATGAAGAGTCAAATACAACTGAACCGAATTAACAAGAATATATCCCAGCAAAAGTCATCTGAGCTGGATCTTGAAGGATGGAAATCATTTAAATAGACAGAGAAGAAGAGAACATTCTAAGCAGATGGAATAACCAGAGCAAACAACAAGGAACTAGGAAAACAGAGTATATTTGAGAGATGGTTAAGAGTCCAGTCTGGCAGAAGCTGTCAAAGTGGGCAATATTGCCCCAGGGTGGCACTAGAATAATGAGAGGTGGTAGTGATAACAGTCTTGGGTGCAATTGGGTGGCACTGAACAAAAATAAGGGGACAGTGGAAGCCTAAGGAAAGAAGACAAGAGAAGAAAATTTTGAAAAACCATTGGTACATATTTCAGTTGTGCAATAGAGTTAAAGTCATTGTGATTATTTTCCAAATAAATACAAACTACAAGTTATAACTAATTAGTGGTCAAGTTCACTGACAGCTCTTAACAAGCAAAAGTAAGTGTTGGTAGGGGAGACTGTCAAGCACTGTAGGGAATTCCAGCATGCATCAGCAAGAATATGTGTGTGTAATGATTTATTTACAATATGATGCTAAGCAATATTATATCATAAAAATTTCAATGCAGGAAAAAACCTACAAATTTAAAACACATTATTAAATTTAATACACATTTTTTAAAAAGTTTTACATGTTTTTTGAAATGGTGCAAATTTCTTTTTTTCTTTTGAAATGATGCAAATTTCAAAAAAAAAAACCCGAAAACATTAAAGGGTCAAAGAAAGTAAATTTCCAGTGGGATGGTAAGTAACTTTTTTTTCTAAAGGGGGCAGTAGGCCAAATAATTTTGGGAACCTCTGGACACTACATAGTAATCAAGCTAAAGAGTTTTATTGAGTAGGCAAAAGGGTTTCAGGCAAAGGATGAAAATATCAAAGTTATGCTTTAGAACAGTGGTTCGTTCCTAAAAGTTTTTCTTTTTTATTCATTCCATAGTAATCTTTATTCTCAGAAATTACAGTACACTAAATATGTAAGTTGGTAATACTATAAGACAGTTGAGAGACTTGTAGTCTTCTTTCAACTAAAATATCCACTTTTTTGTTCTTAGTTCTAAATTGTTCAGATTAGTGCATACAACAGGCAAGTTTTGTTTACTCTGCAAATACTATACTTATATTGCTAAGTAAAATTTTTATTAAATAAAATTATTCATAATTTTTTCCTCAACATAAACCTCCAAGATTTTATAGAATATTTAAGAAACTCACCTTTTGAAAACCACTGCTTTAGGTAGATTAATTAACCTGTCAGTAATGTTGGTAGAACAAATTCAAAGAGAATCAATAGTTCAGCCAAGAACTGATAAAGAGCTCAACTATGGTGGTCACAATGGGAATGGAAAGAGGAGAGAGACAGGGAAAAAAACAACAGAATTTTGAATGAAGAGGATACTGAAGTAAGGGATTGAATTGAATAGGAAGGGATGATACTTTAAAAGGTAAAATTCTGAGGTGGGAGAGGATTAGAATGAGAGGAAACAGGGAGAGACAGAATGGGTTTAATCATCCCATATAGCTAGGGATAATCTGGATCCATTGGCAAGCACAGATCAGGACAACTGAAGATGATCCCAGATGCAGTGTGAGACCGTGGCATTTTTGAGCGAAGGTCTTTCTGAGGTCTTAGTTTATCTAAGGCAATACCCATTCAGTGATTAAGGTGAGGTAAGAATGAGGCAAAACACAGGCCCTTAACAGAAGAAGGGAGGCACACAGACCTGTGTTTAAGGAAAAATCATTTTGACAGTTGTGTGGAAAATAGATTAGAGAGGGAAGATGCTTAAGGAAGAGAAATCAATTAGGAAGTTCTTGTAAAAGTCCACAAAAGAAGAAATTCAAACCAGAACTAGGGTGATGGCTGTGTGAGTAGAAAGATGGAGGCAGATGGGAGAGATATTATGAAGGCATGTGTAACTGACTGTGTTACAGCTTTGTAAAACTACTACTACTACTGTTACTATCACCACTGCTACTAAAAGGATACAAAAGCTACAAAATTATCCATACCTTCTGACTCATTATTAGGCATAGCAGAAAAGTGATTGAAAAAAAGAGACTTCTCTAAGCTAAGCCATATATATGTTGGGTGAGTGAAAGTGATGAGTCAGTCAATGATGACACTGAGGTTATGAACTTCGGTGACTGGAAGAACTGTGGTAGCCTCTATAACAATAGTGAAGATTAGTAGATGGGAGGAGAGATTGTAAGAAAACTTGAGATAAAGATAAATCTATTCATAAATACTCATCATGTGACCCATCCAAAACAAAAATGGCAAGAAGTTCTTACTCTCCAGTCACTGCCCTCTGAATGGAACTTGCTACAGGTATGAAGTAATCTAGAACCAGGAAGTGGGTTTTTCTGAGGATGTTTAGAGATTTTTCCAGTAGCACTTGTACAGCTGCTACTGTTAAGTGCTGAGGTAGCAGGTAAATTATAACTATCATAATGAGCTGATCAGAAAGAGGAAGGAGAGAAAGATATTGGGGGTGGGGAGTGTAGAGGGATAAAGACAGGTGTATCTGTATTAGAGACAAGACCCAGGGAGGATGAGATATAACCCACATAATGGTTGCTCAGAAGCCTCTTTTGAGTCAAGTCACCCAGAGACTAGAGAGCTCACTTTGGAGATCAATGACCTAAAGCACAAGTCTGAACAGCATCATTCCTATATTCAAAACTCTGCAGTGGAATCCTACTCTCCCGGATAAAATACAAGCACTTTAGTCTGACATTTAAGACCCTCTTAACATTGTACACAATTACAGCAACATTATTCGATGATCAACTATGATAAACTTGGCTCTTCTAAGCAAGACAATTTCAAAAGACTCATGGTGGAAAATGCTATCCACATCCAGAGAAAGAACTATGGAATCTGAATGCAGATCAAAGGATACTATTTTCACCTTCATTTTTTTCTTTCTAATGGTTTTTCTCTTTTGTTCTGATTCTTCTTTTACAACATAAGAAAAGTGGAAATGTTTGCCATGATTGTATATGTACAACCTATATCAGACTGCTTGCTATCTTGGGAGGGGAGGAGAGAGAAAAATTTGGAACTCCAAATCTTATAAAAATGAATGTTGATTCCATTGGTTATATTCCTTCTTTACAACTTGACTAATTTTTCATGTGAAGGTATCTGCAGAACCTATGTTGGACTGCATGTCACCATGGGGTTGGGGGGAGGGGGGAAGAAAAGGGAGGGATAGAAAATCTGGAACTCAAAAAAAGCTTGTGGAGCTGAACGCTGTAAACGAAAAGTCAATAAATTTTTAAAAAATGAATGATGAAAACTACCTTTACGTGTAATTGGAAAAAAAAAGTAATGTTAAGGGGGGGGGCCCTCTTAAAAAACAAAACCAAACCTCAATATGGCTCCGACCAATCTTTCCTTTGCAGCCATAGTGTGCACCACTGTAAACAGACAACAGTCTAGCCAAATTAGACTACCAAAAAAGTGTCCCCAAGCTCAACATTCCATTTTCTGCCTCTTTACATTAGCATAAGCCACTCTTCATGCCTAGTGTGCATTTCCCTCATTTTTTTCTCTCAGAATCTTGCATCTTTCTCTCAACCTTCAGAAAAAAATGCTACTTTTTTTTTTCTGGGATGCTTTCTCTGACTACCCAATTTATAATTGCTCATTTACTCATCTGTATACATACTTTATCACTCCCAAAATATGTATATCTTTTTATCTTCAAACCTAGCATAATGTCTTAACAAATAGCAGGTACTTAATGAATGCTGACCTGCAATAGTTAGAAAGGCATCTGACTTTAGGTTTTATAAACCTCTCTTAATACACTTACCTGAGGACAGGGATACATACTGCAGAAACTACAAAATGAAGGAAGGAAATGAACAATTACTTCTTGTACTTTAGAAACAATAGCAATGTTAATATAAATTTAGAATAAAGTGATTATAACAGCCTTTCCTCGTACCAAGGAACGAACAAAGCTTTCTGGAGTGGCTGATTACAGCAGCCCCCTTCCCAACATAAGTTTTGTTATCGACTAAGAAAAACTGGGAAAAAGTATAAGAGACAAGAATTTCATATCAAGACTCATGTCTATAAAAGGTGTTAAAAAAAAAATGACACGAGCTATGATATAGGGGGAAAGCACAGGAAATCCACTCCTAGATTTGTGAATTGGCCCAACCATTTTGTAAAATAGTTTGTGCTTCTAGAAGACCACTATTCATCAGAACAAGAGACTCGTCTTAAAATTACAAAATTATCAACATCCTTTGATCCAAAGAGGCCACTATTAGGCATGACAGGCAGGTTGACAGGTATCTCTAAGAAATGTCAGCTACCTCCTCCCACGAAAACTTGTACCCTGGGACCTTGGTAGATTGTAAGCACTTAAATACATGCCTTTTCATCCATCCATTCATTCACTTCATTCATTGCAGCAACATTTATAATAGCTAAAAGTTGAAAACAAACCTTGAGGGCAATGATAAGAAATGGCTAAACAAAATGTAACATAGGAATGCAATTAAATATTCCTGATCCAGAAGGAAAGTTATCAATGAAGAACATTATGGGAAGATCAGTATTTTAGTAATCCAAAATGAGCAAAACAGAACCAATATAACATATACAATTACTATGACTAGAGACAAATTTATAATAGAGACAACTTAAAGTATCTGCTGAACAGTAACAAATGTCAGATTTTTAAAATGTCTAACAATGCCGATACTAAGCAATAAAGAACAAGCTCTTTTAACAAACAGAATAATGTTGTACTACTATCAGTTTATTTCTTATATGCCATTTTACTTAACTATTTTGGGGGATTACACACTGCTGAAAATTCACCAATTGTGAGCAAAATGGAGTTTTGGTTTTGCTTTCAGCAGCTTCTTAAAAGCGAAAAAAACTGCAAAGATTTCTGCTTATAGAATTGAATTCAATTTAGAAAACACTAAGTAAAGGCACTACACCAAATGTTGGAAACAGGAAGGGAAAAAATGAAATTGTCCCTTCCCTCAAGGATCTTACATTCTATCTACATACAAGCAGATACATACTCTAGACAAACTAATTTCAAGATAAAGAAAGTGAGAATAGTGGGAAGAGGAAGGCTACATACAGGAAGTGATATGTGTGCTGTGCTTTGACAGAAGCTGGGAATTCTACAAGGCAGAGGTGAGAAAGGGCTGGATTTAGGATTTGAGAGTTAACTGCATAGAAATAATTTAGCTCAAAAGAGTAAGTACAGAGGGAGTCTTGGGGTACATTCACACATAGTGGTGGAAAAAAGGAAGCAAGGAAGGTTGTAAAGGTAAAGTCAGTTAATCTGGAAAAGAACCTATAAAGAATTAAGTCAAAAAGGTCAAGGAAGGAGTAAAGTAGCCAATGGCTTGTAAAGAATGCGTGCAAATTATTTAAGGTTTTCACTAAATTTAACCTTAGCATGAAACCTTTAAAATATTTTCAATTTATATTACAACATTACTAGAAAGAATATTATAGTTAGAAAAAAAGATGGATATTTGTTTGAGGTCACTAAAAGTACTATATCATTTCTCAAAAGCGTTCTAGATCACTCTCCTATTCAGTTCTGGATTCAATTCACTGCCTATCCACAGTAAATGTCCCAAGATATATATACTGACAGACTAGGTTATATGAGCTATCTATCCATTTGTATACAACAGTCTAAGCAATACATTTTTTCATCCATTTGGCTTTTCCTGTGTAGATAGGCCAAATTCTTCTGAGACTATAGTATTTTACAACTTACAGCTCACAAGAATTTAAGCTCTTGATTATCCAAAGAATGCATAAGAGGCACCTGCATGAATAAGCTGCAATATCTTACCAACTGACTTCACAGAAAAAGATGGTCTTTATTCAACCAATCAACAAGCACTCATTAAGGACCCACTGAATACCATGTACTGGAGATAAAAATCAATCAACAAGCACTCATTAAGGACCCACTGAATACCATGTACTGGAAATAAAAAAGAAAAAGACATAAAAGCTCCTGTTTATAGTCTGGTAAGTAATTTGGTTCTATGCCCAAAAAGTCACTAAACTGTGTATATACTTTGACCCAGAATACCACTACTATGCCTAGAACCCAAAAGAATCAAAGAAAGAGGAATATATATATAATCAATCTATACAACACTTAAGAGTGGCTCTTTTTGTTGCAACAAAGCACTGGAAACAAAGAAGGCACCTATCAACTGGGCAATAATTGAACAGGCTGCAATATATGAATGTGAGATGTTATTATACCATAAGAAATGTTAAATATATGGTTTCAGAAAAATCTGAGAAGTCTTGTATAAACTGATATAAAGTCATGTGAGTAGAAGCCAGATAATAGTTTACATAATAAGAACAGCAGTGTAATGAAAAACAACCTTGAAAGCCTAAATAACTCTTATTAATGGTCATCAATCAACGACCAACCAGGATCCCACAAGATTGATGAAGCACTATATTCACCTGACAAAGAAGTGATGACCTCACACAGCAGGATGAAACATAAATATATTTTAGACTTGGTCAATATGGAAATTTATTTTGCTTGACTATGCATGTTTGTTACTAGGGCTGTGTTTTTGTTTTTGTTTTTGGAGGAGGCAAGCCAAGGGAGTTGGGGTTAAGTGACTTGCCCAACGTCACACACAACTAGTAAGTATATGTCTGAGGAGGAATTTGAACTCAGGTCCTCCTGCCTCCAGTGCTCTATTCACTGTGCCACCTAGCTGCCCCTGTTTTGTTTTTTTCTAATGGCAGGGAGGAAGGGCAGAGGGGGAGGGAGTGGACCTAGCTCTAGGTTCCCCCACCTAACAAAAAAAAAATGTACAAAAAGAAAAGAGGGTCATGGAAACATTTTTAAATGCTCAGAAGAGAAGGAAAGCCAGAAAAAAAAAAACCCAGAAACTTAGAAAGATATATATTTAAGTTATTACACATTTAAAAGGAAAACTACAGGGCAGCTAGGTGGTGCAGTGAATAGAGCACGGCCCTGGAGTCAGGAGGACCTGAGTTCAAATCCAGCCTCAGACACTTTACACCCACACACATTCCCCCCCACACACACACACACCTCAAGGATACAAGAGCAAGAGACTAATGGAAACAGAAGTCAAGTCCTTTTTGAAAAACCCTACCTTTGGGGCAGCTAGGTGGCACAGTGAATAGAGCCCGGCCTTGGAATCAGGAGGACCTGAGTTCAAATTCAGCCTCAGACACTTGGCACAAAAACTAGCCATGTGACCTTGAGCAAGTCACTTACCCCCAATTGCCCTGCCTTCCCCTCTCCAAAAAGGGGGGGGGAAAAAAAGAGGAAAAGTATGTTGTACTTGAGAGATTCAAAGGTTCATGTACAATCCTCTTTCCTTGACCTATTCTGTATATGGAAATGTCCACTTTATTTGGTGCTAATAAATAGTATAGTACTATTCTGTACTATACGATTCTATATTGTACCATTCTATACTATACTATACTATATATATATTATACTCAGAAGTACATACTAAACTCAGTTTTAAAATAACATTTTTAAAAGAAGGAGAGGAAATGGAAATACAGAAGGCACAGAATGTTGATAGATGGCTTTTTCAAGTAGTTTGGCTATAAAATAAAAAATAGGTCTTAAACAATAACTTGATGGGATGTCAAGATCCAATGAAAAGTTGTTTTTTTAAAAGATGTGGAATATGAGAACATTTTTGTAAATAGGAGGGAAAAAAACTCAATGGATAAGGTCAGATTAAAAATTAGGGCAAGATCAAAGACAAGCAAAGGGGTAAGCTCATGGAGAAGGTGTAGTTGGAGTCCGCAAAAAAAAAAAAAAGAGTGACTTCTTCCTCTGAGACTAGAGCAAGGGAGGAAATAAAGTAGGAGAGAAAGTAGATGATGTGAAATTTAGACACAAGCAAAAGAGGGAATACAAGGATGTCGGAGAGATGTATGAGCAGAAAAGATATGAAACAAAGGAGAAGCAATTAACAGCTTGTGCATTCTGCTGGAATCCACACAATGTGAAGTCATATGGAAGAATGTCCCCAGCATGCTTACAATTTATGGGAAGACATGGACTTGAGTCACATAGGACAAGAAGGCATGAATGGGTTTCATTTCATGTGCATCCATGAGAAGATCCATCAAAGCACATTTGCATTAAATATTAATACCCTTCATACCACTCTCATGAAAAAAGTAAAAATTATTGTTATTTAATCAGAACTAAAAAAAAGTAGTAGAGCGAGCCTCCTAAGTCTGAACAACTTGGGTTCAATTTCCTAGTCTGACACATTTTTGTTGCCGAGTTCTAGACACGTTACACAATTTTTCAATGCCCCCAACCAACAAGATTATGCATTACCAGCAGATGACAATCTGCAGTGGTAGAAGGAGCTTCCTCACTAGGAGTTCTCCATACTAATGAAATCATAGGTCTGGTTCCTCACCTTCCCCACCAAAAAAAAACAAAAAAACAAAAAAACAAAAATGTTACATATCCCTAACAAGACTTCCAAATAAAGATACACTTCAAGTTATAATTGTTATCACACACACATCCAAATATGACAAGAGAGGAGGATAAATAACCCAACAAATTTACCTATCACATCAAAGAATTTCAGAGGCAGAAAGAAAACTTCAGCAGTCTGTTCCAAGTCACATCTAAAAACAATTCTCTCTACATACTACAATAACCATAAGCAGCTATCCAGACTCTGCTTGAAGGTATACTCTACACTACCTGACAAGACAGGACATTCCACTTTCTGTTAGCTCCAATTGTTAGAAACTTTTCCTGACATCAAACCTAAATGTTCTGCCACTTCCATCTTTCTTCTACTTCTATTTTATGGGGCCAGAGTAAGTTCTATCCTTTTCTTACATGACACTTCTTCCCCTGCCCCAAGTTCTCTCTTCTCAGCAGGCTTTAGCTCCTTCAGATGACCCTCATATGACATGAACTCAAGGTCCTTCACCATCCTAGTTGCCATTCTCTGGACATTCTCCAGTTTAACAAAGTCTTTCCTAAAATGTGGCACCCAAGATTTAAGAGAAAAAAATGTCTTCATACGATCTGAATCATTGTTTAATATAAAATGTACACTAAACTAGCTAGAAAATTTTAAGTTACAATACTATAAAAAATGAAAATAAATGATATAGTTGAGAAGAAAAGATTATGATATCACAAGAACTAAATTTCAGCTTTCACTGGTCAAAGATTTCAAAAAGAAAGAATACTGATTTTTTTTACTGTATTTTAATTCAACAAACTATTTTGCAAAATTCTGCCTATCTAAAAAGCGTAATAAATGACACAACAAATATTGTAAAAACAAAGGGATGCTTTAAACTAATTTTTAAAAATAGTATTTACACCAAAATCAGCGAACAAAAGTGAAAACTCTTCATGTATACACGAATAGCTTAATTAAAAGTGAAAACAATAGACATTAATATGTTAAAAATGCATTATCAATGGTGTTATGGACTCAAATGCAGTAAGAGTAAACGCTAAAAATACTGAGTCACTCAAGAGCTCTCTGCAGCCTTACTATATCTGGACCCACAGGATAACAATTTCACTCTTTTTTTTTTTATTAAATTATTCATCTTAGTTAAAGCCTTTATTATTTACTAGGCCACCTAGAAGAATTTAACGACAAGAGATCTTTTCTCTACTACTTTTTACTACTGTTTACTCTTTTTTACACCACACGTCCAGAACAAACTTCCAAAGTCCTAAAAGTATACCCAAATGAATTCTATAGATTCATAATCAAATCCTAAGTGTTAATCACATTATGCTCACCTCTAAAAATTAATTATTTTTACTCCTCTGCCTTTCAACCAATAGGAATACAACTCTAAATGACAAATGCTTCCCTAAGTCTTGCTTTTTCTCTCCCTTCATTCAAACTTTTAACAAGCTCTATTTACAAATGAGTGACTCTGACCCCAAATTATTTCACTTTTCTCATCTTTTAGGATAATTACTAAAATAACTCTTAAGTCCACACCAAAACGCTCACATGTGATTTGGTATCCTAATGCCTAGCAAAACCAGCTAGCTTCCATACTAAAGAAACTATTATTTGAGTAATCAGTGTATTCGATTTGATTTTACCTGCTTATTCAGGAAACAAAATTCTAATATTTTAAATATTCTTCTATTAAATATATTAGTAGATAGAGGCTTAATTATGTAAATAATATTCCTTCTTGTACTTTCCCCCTCCAGGCAATGAAAAATTTAAGCACTTAGATGAGAAAAATAAACTTTAGATTAGAACTGCAATTTGAATTAAAATTCTAAGATATATTTACTTAAGTAAAAATATTTTCTGTTAATGAAGTATTTCCTACTCAAGAAATTATCAAGTTCTGAGAAATTCCTTTGTAATTCTGGTTTTGGCTAAAAGGATGAGCCACCTCACAGGTTTCATTACCTTAGGTTTTCATTACATACACTTCCATTCAGAGAACATGACCTTGAGTGTTTTAACTATCTTCTTTTCTATCATTAGCCCTTGTTTACAAAGAGGGGATAATATAGACCAAATATTAATCTTAAAGAAAATAATAATAAAAAAGAAAAGCATAATAAACCAATGCTTTGGCTTAGCCAAGTTTTCCCATACCAAAAATTCTTTCACAGAACCATACTCTTCAATTGCGAAAATCAAAATTTCTTTTTTTCCTCTCTCCTGCATGTTTCTTAACAACCTCTTATATTTATAAATTCCCCAAGCAACCATTTACTATATCTTAACATTAAAGATATTCCTTCTAGTCCTTATTTATACTTCTCTCCCAGACATTATCTTCTAAGACACCCCATGTGGAGAACAAAAAGTTAACAGGAATTAGGGGCTCACTTTGAGAAACACATGTTGCTGTTAAGTTGAATCTCACATTTCATGATCCCATTTGGGTTTTTCTTGACAAAGATACTAGGGTGGTTTGTCATTTCCTTCTACAATTCTTTTTACAGATGAGGAAACTGAGGCAAAAAGTTAAGGGTTAGTAAGTGTCTGAGGCCAGATATAATCTCAAATCTGATTCCAGGCCTGACTATCCACTGGGCCACCTTGCTGTCCCTGTCCCATGGAAATACATACCTAAAGATTGATAAAGTAGTTAGAAGACTTTGAAATTCAATGTCATTCTTTAGGTCGACAATATAAGAAAAGCTACTGAGAACATTAGGATTTGGGGCTTTTTTAGATATTTACCCAGGACTGGTAAATAATTCAAAACAGATTACTGCTCTGTAACACTAAATATCCCAATGTCCCAACACGATTGATCATTTATTATGCACTTGCAATGCTTGGCAAGGCCAAATATTTGCATACTACTTTTTATGTTAGTATGCCATTTTTTAATGATTAGACTAGGGCAGATTTTTTACACAGTTAAAGAAAATATGGCCAATTACTTAGGAGATGATACTGAATAAATAAATAAATACTGAATAAAGAAAACTTCCTCCATGCACCTTAGAGACACTATAAACTACCTGAAAAATATCAACTAAACAAGTGCTCAAATCTTGCCTTGTGTCATGTATCCAAAGAACCAAAAGACATTTCTCTGTTTAGGCCACTGGGCAACAAGGATCATTAGTAGCTAACATGCCAAACCAATTTATCATCAGACTCCAAAATAAATTCAGTTACAATGTATTTTTTAAAACTTCCAAAATATTAAAGAGAATAACCACACTTACATTTAAGATTTTATTCTAGTATCAGACATCATGCTCTGCTTTAATGAATATGCCACACACTACACTTGCAATAAAATATCCCATCTACATTCATTCCAGACGGATTCCAACACAATACATGCTAGTTCACATAAAACAATTTCTGTCTCGTGGATCTTACAATCTCTCCAGCAAAAAGTTTGTGTTTAAATTAATTTCTTCATTGGTACTTAAAGAGAAAAATATCAATGTTAGAAGAATGATTCTAATGTTAAAGAAATTATACTGCCTTTCAGAGAAGGAGCTACAATGACTATACCAATTCTGCCGCTGACCACATTAAATAGTTTTATGAATGCTGGTAAACTGATAAACAGAATAAAAGTGGCAGCAATCAATGATTATCCGACTCACTGTATACTAACCTTTCATAAAAAAGTATGATTTCTTTTCCATTGAACAAATTACTTTCCCTTCAAATAACTGACTTTGAAAACCAAACATATGCCAGAATAACTGAGATCAATCAAACCAAAAACAATTTAAAAAGCAGTCCTTCAATCAGAGGTTGAATAGACCAAGCTGTTACCTCTGGATGAAGTACTTTGATAGGCAGTCTGCTCAACAATGACCAGCTCAGAGGGGGGTAGGGAGAGGGTGGGGAACTGGAGATGCGCTCTTCCAAACCACATATGACAGGTGCAGGGGAAGAAAAGAAAGGAAATGTGGAATATCTTAAGGAACTCTGCATTTCAAAATAAAAACACTATTCACAGCTGAGCACTCCAAAACTTCTTCCAAGAATGAGAGATGCTCAAGTGTAACTAGAGTGGGGAATGTTGGATGTAAGCTTTCTATATCAAGTACCAGAAGTGAGTCAAGAATTATTTGTGATCAGCATGTAGAGGTATACGAAAAGGTCTTAAAACGGGGAAAGGAAGAAACGCTTCATTATTTTATAAGACTTAAAGTAACAAACTAGTAAAGGAACTAGAAGATCATCACATCAGAAAGTTCTTTACTAATATCTGCTGTTCTGACATTCTTTTTCAGACAAATGTACCAAACGATATATTAATATCCAACTTTCAACTGCAGGCCCACCTGTCACTCTCTTCAGAAAATACAACTTCGGACGAAATCCACAACCTCAGAAAATTTCTCAACGCTTTTGCTCATCTTTCTCGACAACTATCAGGGGTTTTTTGGTTGTGTTTTGTTTCTTTTGGTGACCTCCGGTTTCTGACATGATATAAGTGGCCCGGGACCAGGAACACGTCGCCAAGAGCTTTAACCCTGGCCGATCCCCCACACGCCCTTCATGGAGATCACCTCCTCCCCACCGGTCAGGTTCTCTCCCCAAGTGTACCTGTCCCTACTTCCTAGAGCTCCAACCTCTCAAAGGTAAAGGCTGCTCGCTAATACACCAAGAGTAGCTGCCCTCAGAGAATGATGCCTTCAGCCAGGTTCCAGTTATATCCCTCAGAGGGGCGGGGAGGCCTAACCCCTGGGTTTCCAGGAAAGGGGGGGGGAGGGAGAGGTAGGAGAAAGGACTGGGGCGGGGAAAGGGGAATTAGGCCTCCAGAGGCATGATGCTTCTCAACTAGGCAAGAGGGACAGGGACAGGGGCAGGGACGCCCCCTCCCCTTCCTCATCAACCCCAAGGATCTGCAATGCCTGCTCCTCTCCAGTCTGGGGGGAGGCAGCGTAGTGAACACACCCCTCTGGGGCGAGGGGCCAGAGGGGCGTCTGGGGCGACCCCCAGCTCTCCCTCCACTGCGGGAGGTGGGGGTCCCCTCCCCGCTCTCGGGCTGGGGGGCGTCCCGGGCCACGGCTAACACACCCCTTTCACGTCTCGCGCTGGGACCGGGCAGCCGCGATTTGCCTCTCGGTCCAGCCCCTCCCCATCCCGGGGGAGCCCGCACCGCTGGGGGGGGGGGTCCCCTCTCTAAGCCCCACACACCCCCTTCCTCTTCCTCCTCCGACTCGCAGCGGCTTACCTCTCCTCCTACGGGACCGCCCCCAGCGCCCAGGGGCCCGTTGGGCGCCGTGGCCGTGGCCGTGGCCGGGGCCGAGGCCGGGGCCACGAGCAGGCCCGCCACGGCGCTCTGGGGGGTTGCTGTGCCGGCGGGCTGGGGGCCCCTCAAGGCCGCCGCCGCCTGGGCCACGGCTGGGCCGGCCTTGCCGCCTCCGCAGCCGCCGCCGCCGTTACCGCCGCCGCTCCCGCCGCCCCGCTTGTTCTTCCGGCGCTTGGCTCCGCGCTTGGCGTCGGCCGGACTCATCCTTCGCGAGGCCGGGCCGTGAGGTGGGAGAAGAGAAGAGACGAAGGCGGCCGGAGGGAAGGAAGGGGGGAGTAGAGCAGGAGGAGGAGGAGGAGGAGGAGGAGGCTGAGGTAAAAGGCGGCGGGCGGAGGGGAAATGGGGGGAGGTCACTTCAGAGCCGCCGGCCGGGGCCCAGCGGAGGGAGGGCGGCTTCGCGGGGCCGCCTCCCGGGCGGAGAAGGGCGGAGGGCGGGCAGAAGCCGCTCGGCAGGCTCCAACCGGGAGTTAACTTAGTCCCCTTCGCTGCCCGCCGCCGCCGCCGCCGCTGCTGACCAGAGTTAAGAGTCCAATATGGCGGACACAAGGGGAAAGGGATCCCAGTTTACGTCGGGGGGGAGGGGGGGTGCGAGAGAGCGAAGGGAGAGGGGAGGGGGGAGGGGATGTAGGCTCTCTCCTCCCTCCTCCCCCCTCCCCTCGCAATTTACTCCTCCCCTTCTTTGCTCCGCTCCCTTTTTTCCCTTCTTCCACCCAACACCTCCCCTTCCTTGAACTTGCGCTCGGCTGCGCAAAGCACGACGGGGCTTGGAGTCCACGCGGCGCCTGCCTCCCCTGACGCCTACCTGAAAGACGGACTACCATTCCCGCCGGGCCCTGCGCTTGGCCGCAAGGACGGGGTGAAGGGGGGTGTTGCGGAGAAGGGAGGGACTGGGGTGGGCGAATTGGAGGCGGAGGGTGAGGTCACTGCCTCACTTCTTCTCCCTCCCTACGCTTCACTCTCCACCCCACCAACCCACCCCTCCTTGCGCGCCCGGGGCGTTGTGGGATCCGTAGTTCGGTGGGGTAGGGCCGGGGTGGTGCAAGGCTGCTTCGCCACCCAAGACAATCAACTACAGGGCTGGAGGCGAGGAGTTCTGACTCCTTGACAGGCGGTTCACCACTATCACCCTCCCCTCCCCCGACCGGTCCGCTCCAACTCACTCCCAGGGGAGCCCCCAGCTGAGGCTGGAGAGAACTAAGCAGGGCCTGGGGAGGTGGGGGGAGGGGACGCTTTGCGCGTGAACCCTATTGGACGCCAGCGTCTACCCCTCTTCCCCCGCCTTGGCCAGCCTCAGAACTAGGTGGCCTCGGCTGCCGGGCGTCCCGCGGGGGCGCCTCCTTGTACCCTGGGGTGGCACCTCCAAGGCCGATCTCCCCACTCTGGGCGGGGGGAGGAGACGTGCTCCCCAGGCTGCTGCTCTTGCTCAAGCTCTAGCGTCGGCCTCCCAACCCAGCGGTCCATCCCTGCGTCTGCTGTGTGTCCCTAGTACCTCGGGCACTCCCTTTTTAAAGTGAGTCGTAGCGCGTAAAGTGCCCTGCGGCCCATGGAGAGCCTAGAAAGCCCAACGAGTTCTTATTTGAACCCCAAGGGTTCTTAACCTTGTGGTGTGCCCCAGACCATCGGGGAATAGAAGCCTGTCGACCCTCCCCCACCTTCTTCGACTCCTCTTTTTAAATGCAGAAGAGAAGATTCCCGGGATTACAAAGGAAACCAATGATACTGAAATGCAGAGATCGGCCTATTTAAAGCCACCGAGTCAGGGACCCCAAGTTAAGAACCCCTGTTGTAGAAGAAACATGGTCCTGAGGCATCTTAACGCCAGTTTGGGAGCCCAGAGGTTCGGGGTTCGAGTCCTGTTTCTGAGGATACTAGTCCCAAGTCACCTGATCTCCCGATGCCAAGGCAACTCCTGTAATACCCTACAGTACTGGCCAGTTGGAGGGGGAAGAGATCCTGGGTGCACTGTAAGTATTTCTGAAATGCTCTTGAGCGCATTGGGAGGGACCAAAGAATTCATCGTCCTATATTACATGGGGGGAATTGAGGCCCAGAGAGTGGAAGGTATTTGCCCAAGGTCTCCTCTCTGGTCCACGCTGCAGGAGAGAACTGAACCCAGAGAAAGCAGCCTCCCAGTGAAGTACTCTCCCGACTCCATAGAGACGGAATCCCACCTTTGACATTTGGCAATCTGGAGGCCGTGGGCAAGGAGTTGGACCTCCCAGAGCCTCGATTTCTTAATCTGTGAAATGGGGGTGACAATTGCTTGGTCTAAACTGGAGGTTTGATTTGTGTAGGGAACTCCTAGTGAGGAAACTCCCTTTCTCAATACAACTGGGCAGTTGTGAGGATCGGATGAGATGGGGGATGTCAAGTGTTCAGCCAGTCTTGAGCGGTCAGTGTGCCAAGCCCTTTGATGGCTCCATGCCTGTGTTCTCTAACCATATAGACAGAGCCTCCGTCCATTTATACTGAATAACAATGAGATGCAGTGGGAAGAGCCCAGCCTTGGGAGCCAGGAGAGGGCAATTCTAGCCACTCTTCTGCATGGACAATTGCCCACTGCAAAATGGGGGTGATGGAAGGAATCCTGGAGGTTAAGTAGACCAACTGGGTCATTTTACAGGTGCCAACACAGGCTCAGAGAGGTTAAATAATGTAGGAAAAGTCACCTTAGATGTTCAATGAGGAGGCAGGGTTCAAATCCATGTCTTCTGACTCCAAATGTTTTTTTATGAAGTATTGTACTATGCTGCCTCTCATTAGACCATCTCTCTCAACACTTCGCCTTTGGATTCCATTAGGCCCCCAGGAAAACCACCTGATCTAATGAAAGCTTTTAAAAGTCTTCAAAATCATTTTGCTGTTTCTGATGGTGGGCAAATGTACAACGCCACAATTCATAACTGTCCGTGTTTCTATGACACTTTATATAATGTACAAAGCATTTATTTCCCTTACAGCACAGCTATGAAGTATGGTGCCCAATTATTATGATGCCTATTTTATAGATGAGGAAACTCGAGGGACAGGAAGTAAAATGACTGGTCTGTCATCATGAAGCTAGCAGGTGTTGGATCTGGGACCAGAACTCTCAACTTCTTACTCCAAGGCCAAGGTTTTTTCTACTCTACTACCTACCTCACGGGGTTGTTGTAGGAATCCCAAGAATTAATATGTGTAAAGGCACTGTATTATAATCACAATGCCTTCTATAAATGTCAGTTGTTATTATACTCATAAATGTAGCTATTATTGTTATATGGTAACCTCACTAATTTGGCTGAGACAAGTTTGTGAACAAAATAAGATTAATTATCTCACAATGCACAGCGTTTTAATGTTGCACAGCAGTGAATCACACATAGGAAGGCCTTTAAAATAACAGAATTAAGTGTTATTCTAGAAATAGAAGCATACTGAAGGGAAGAAGTATTAATTTAGAGTTAGAGAGCCAAATAAAGATAATCTACTCCAACCTTTTGATTTCGTAGGTAAAGAAACAGACCTCACAAAGGAGAATTTCCTACTAGAGGTGATACAGTGGGTAGTAGAGCTCTTGGATTTGTTAGAAAGATTGGGCTGCGGTTCCAGCCCCTTGACACCTTACCAGCCATATCACCAGGCAAATCACAGTCTTTCTTTTAGTGTCCTCATACATAAAATGAGAATAGGAATTTGACATCTCTCAAGTTATTCTTGTGCACAAAATGTAGAGGTCAGCTCAGTGGGTAGTAAATCAAGTGGCTTCAGAACTGGTAGGACATCTGGCCCCAAAGCGTAGGGAAAGATGCAGGGCCTAGCGTCAGCCTGGAGGTTTCTCTAGTATGATGTCCCAGGGATCTATTTTTGGCCCTGAGCTAGTCAACATTTTTTTTATCAATGACATCAGTGAATATATGTATAGATAGCATGCCTTTCAAGTTCACAGAAGGTAAGAAGCTAACACGAATAGAGATCCAGAAATATAATAGCAATTTGGAACAATTGGCTAAATCTAATCAAATGAAATTTAACATATAACTGAGGGTCGGTTGGTCTGATGGAAGGGACTGCATTTCCCATAAGGTTGCATGTCCTCAAAGATGGACCTGATTGCCCTTTCTTAAAGTGAAAATCCCATGAGATATATGCCTGGACCCAAGAAAGTTCATTATAGAAGGGCAGAAAAATGGTGAAATGTAAATACAGAAAGTCCAAGCAGAGTAATTGGAGGGTATTGGAGTGGTAGGGCAGAAATAGCCCTACACATATCAGTAGCCTCTGAGGACATCACAAGGCAAGAATTGATTTTCATAGCGACCGCTCTGGCTCCCTAGGGAAAAGATGCTTGCTATGAGGATCCCAGGAGAAGTTACCACCATGCAGTGAAAAAAGCCTAGCATACAAAGGAAAGAAAGTACAGCCAACTGAACAACATACTATATAGTGATGACTGTAACAAACAGTCAGCAGGGAGAAGCCACAAACCCATCACATACAAGAGTCAGTGTATCATTCTGTCAGAATTAAGGGTTTAGTGCATAATCATATCTAGCATTTAAATAGCACTCAAACATGTGAAAAGTCTTTTACAGAGGTTATCTCCTTCAGTCTTCACAACTGGCACGAAAGGTTAAGTGTTATTTTTGCTTCCATTTAAACTGAGGCAGAAAGAAGTAGATTTGTCCATGACCCTAAAGCTAGTAAATGTCAGTCAGTATTTAAACTCAGTCTTCCCAGCTCCAAGTCTAGGCCTCTCCCCCTTTACCACCTAGCTGCCTTGGTACCTCTATCTACTGCGTCCTCCCCCCCTCTTCTTTGCCTAGACAAAGACTACCCATCCTCTAGGGCATTGCTTAAGCCCTGCTGCCCTAATTATACCCCTCAGTGATCTCCTGAATTCTTCTATGTGCAATTCTGTCCTGCACAATGTTGTACCTCATTATATCCAGTCTTGTCTGGTTCTGTAATTGTTTTGCCTGTGAAACTTTTATCTACAGCTAGACTGTGTCTTGAGCACAGGGACAACTCTCATTTTGTTAGGTCAAGCCTAATCAAAAGAATCAAAGAATCTAGAACAGAAAGAACTCTAGAGCTGAAGCCATCTGGTTGCTTATAGCATGAGTTCCACCTACAATACTCTGGGAAAGTAGCATTTAGTTAGGCACTTTTCACAGATGCACCCTATTATAGTCCTCCCATTTTGGAATACTTCTCAAAGTATCCACCTTAAGTTTTCTTCAGTTAACTTAGTATTGAAGAGGAAACAAAGTTCCCAGGGCTATACCAGTGCAGCACTACTAGCTCTGGCAGAGATGTAAAGGTTCTGAGTATAGGCACAGAAACAACTCGACTACATTCAGAAAGACTCATCTCCAGAGAGTTATAGCAGAGTAATAAATTCTTCAGTCAACAGCTTGCATAGATCTTGTCCTAGAATGTGGAGGCCCTGCAACCAACATCAGTGGACCCAGATTAGGAAAGAAGCATGATCTTACTGTTAGATCTTACTGTTAAAAATTTCTTCTTTATAACAAACTAAAATCTATCTCCTCATAGCTTCCACTCATTTTTCCTAGCTCTGGCCAAAGGGGACTTGGAAAACAAATCTAAATTTACGTATCACATTACAACCCTTCAAATACTAGAAGGTAAAAAAATCACGTCCCCTGCTAGGTTTTTCTTCTCCAGTCTAAACATATCCCTTTCCTCTAAGTTATCCATATAAGATATGGCATTGATTCACTTCTTCATCTTAGCTGCCCTCTCCTAGATACACTCCAAATTGTCAAATTGGAAGAGCTGGTGGAAAGAACGTAATTTGGAGTCAGAGGACCTAGGTTAAAATTTTAAGATTTGTGATTTCTGACATTTATTATTTTGATCAAATCATCTTCTCTGGGTCTCAATTTCCTTTTCTGTAAAAGGTAGCGGTTGAACCAAATGATCCTCAAGATCCCTCATAACTCCTACATGCAACCCTTATAATAGAAACTCCCTTCCGACATGACAGCCAGAAGCCTAAAGGTACTCAGAGAAAAGTCACAACAGAAGACTCTGAATCAAGCATGATTTCACAAGACCTAAAATGTGTCGGTGCTCTGAACAGAGATATGGAGGCCAGAGTGTGCCCTTGTAAGTGGGTCCTGAAGCCAGAGGATTCTCCATCCTGGTCCATCAGAGAAGTAGTAGGAAAGAAAGCAAGGTCCCATAGGTCACTCCTCTAGAAGACGAGTGGTCATAAATGTCTTATGCACTCAGAGCAAAGGAGGCCAGCTCAACAACCAGGTGCACATGTCAGGGTCTTGGAGAGTATGAGGAGATTGCAGGATGCCTGAGGACAGCATAAAGTCCCTCATCCAGTTGATACTTTTCAGGGCCACAGTAGTGGGCAAAACAAAATCCCAGTTAGAGAAAGCAAAATAACTGGGCAGAGAAGAGCTAAAGGTCAACAGTTGAATTTAAAAACCAAACAATGATGTCAAAATCAGAGACTACAGTAGATGGTAAGCCCTGGTTCCAGCCATTCTATCCAGGACTTCAGTGACATTCAAACTATAGAGCAGTGGTTCTCAACCTTCCTAATGCTGAGACCCTTTAATACTCATAGGTGGGTGTATCTGCACGTGGGCGGACCCACCTGGAGATGGATAGAGGAGCAGTGTCTCAGTTACCAAGACCTTCGGAAATCTGTGTTTTTCCGATGATCTTAGGTGACCCCTGTGAAAGGGTCGTTTGACCCGAAAGGTGTTACGGCCCATGGGTTGAGAACTGTTACTATAGAGGGACGAGGATCAAACAAGGCCTACCCGTTATAAGAGAGTAGCTGTGACTGGGGCCCTGGTACAGCGGTTCTCAACCTGTGGGTCTCAACCCCTTTGGGGTTCAAATGATCCTTTCACAGGGATCACCTGGGTCTCCAGGCCGGTCCGCCCACAATGCAGAGTATGTATGAGTATTGAAGGGTCAAGGCATTAGGAAGGTTGAGAACCACTGCCCTAGCACAAAGCCCCCGTCTAGAAACTGAGGCTAGAGATTATGTACAAATAGAAGAAAACACCAAACACAATAAAGTTATACTGAAGGTTAAGAGAAACCAAAGAGGGAAAACCAGAGCAGAGTAACCCCACAACTAGAAACAAAGGTTCCCTCACTCCCCCCACCAAAAAATGTCTTGGCCACAAAGATTACAAAAAATGGCTGGAAGAAATGAAGCAAAAGATAAACCAAGAAATGTGGATGGAAATTAGAACACTTGAAAAAACGGAAATGAGAGACTGAATAGCTTACAAAGTTTACCAAAGTAAATAGTTAAGTACCTAGAAACGTAGAAAAAGCAAAGAGAATTCTCGGAAATGTCATGAAACAAGACATGGTGTCACATGGATAGAGTGCTGAGCTTGGAAGCTGGGAAAAGACCCAAGTTCAAACATGGCCACAAATACTAACTGTGTTACCCTGGTCAAGTCACCTGACTTCTGTTTGCCTCTGTTTCCTCAACTCTAAAATGGGGACGATAATAGCACTTAAATCCAAGCATTTGTGTTATAGAGATAAAATGAGATAATAATTGTAAAGCAGTTGGCACTCTGGGCAACTATGGGGCATAGTGGAGAGAGTGCTGGGCCTGGAGTCAGGAAGACTAATCTTCCTGAGGTCAAATCCAGCCTCAAACACTTACGGGTTGTGTGACCCGGGGCAAGTCTCTTAAGCCTATTTGAATAAGCTGGAAAAGGAAATGGCAAACCACCTTAGTATTTCTGCCAAGAAAATCCCAAATGGGGTCAAAAAGAGTGGGTTATGATTGAACAACAACTGATCAACAGCTAGCAGAGTCTTTGCCACATAGTAAGCATTATATAAAATTTTAACTTACTGTTATATGCTAGAATAAAGTAAAAAAAAAAAACCTGAAAAATAGAAGAGTATTTAAGATATCTTATCAAAAACAACTTGCATGAAAAATAGTTCTAGGAGAGAACTTAAGAATAATCAAATTCTGTGAAAAACACAAACAAAATAATCTTCCTACCAGTTTTCAAAAAAATCATAAAAGTAAACTGCTACATTAGAACTAGAGGAAAAATAAGACAGGAATTTCCCATTCACATCTCCAAACAAACCCAAGATTGAAAACACCTATGAAAGTCATTGCCAAAATCCAGAGTTTCCATGTCAAGGAAAAAAATACTGCAAGCAACCCAAAGAAAGAGTTCAAATATCAAGAGCAATGTCTTGGATCACTCAAGACTATTATGAAAGTACTTCAATGGAGAGAAAATAGAAAATACCACATTCTATTTTATGGAACTTAATAGATAATATTTCAGTTTTTACAAAAGGAAAGTTTGTGGCAACCCTGCATCGAGCAAATCTACTGGGGTCACTTTTCCAACAGCATGTATTCACGTCAAATCCTTGTCACCTTTTGGTAATTCTCATTAATATTTCATGTTTTTTCATTGTTAGCATACCTGTTATGGTGATCTGTGATTAGTGGTTTTTATATTACTATTGTAACTGTTTTGGGGGCACCATGAACTGTGCCCATCATGACAGTAAGACAGTAAACTTAATCAATAAATGTCATGTGTGTTTTGACTGTTCTACTGATCAACCATTCTTTATTTCTCTCCTTTTCTCTGGCCTCCCTATTCCCTGAGACACAACAATATTGAAATTAGGCCAGTTAATAACTCTATAGTGGCCTCTTAAGTGTTCAAGTGAAAGGAAGAGTCAATTGATATGGCAAACCTCATTGTTGTCTTATTTTAGGAAACTGCCACAAGCACCTCAACCTTTAGTAATCCCCACCCTGATCAGTCAGTAGCCATCAGCATCGAGGCAAGACCCTCCACCAGCAAAAAGATGACAGTTTTCTGAAGAATCATATGATTTTTTGAGCAATAAAATGATTTTTAATTACGGCAATAGTATGTTTTTGCAAACATACTGTTGCACATATAATAGATTATAGCATAATGTAAACATGATTTTTATATGCACCAGAAGAATAAAAAAAATTCATGCAACTCACTTTATTGTGGTATTTGTTTTATTGTGTTGGTCTGGAATAAAACCTGCAGTATCTCTGAGATGTGCCTGTATTCCAAAAGGCATAAGATAAAGGCTTACAGCCAAGAATAACTTAGCTGCAAAACTTAGTATCACTACAGCTGGGAACAAAATGGAGCTTTAATAGAGGACAATTAAGGATTCGTAATGAAAGATCAAGGCTCCATAGAAACTTTAAAATACAAACATAGGAGACAAGAAACCCAGAAAGGTAAATATATTTGAGAAATTGGAAGGGGGCTAAATGAATAAATTTAAAAGTATTGAATAATCACTTACTATGTGAAATTCACTGCACTAAGCATTGGGAATGCAAATAGAAAAGCAGGGCAGTCTTTACTCTCAAAGAATTCATATTCTAATGAGACTAGACAGTACAATTTTCAGCTACAAATCAGATGGAACTGCTCAGTAACACACTACAGCACCAAAGCAGAGAGAAATTTATCTCCGGTAGTGTTGTTTTAATTGATAAAACCATTTCTCTTTCTTAGGTTGAGCTACCTAGTGCCAACAGGGTGGCTCAGTGGATAGAGCATGGGATGGAATAGAGCATGGGAATCCCTGAATACAAACCCTGTTCTCAGATGCTTCTTAGCAGTGTGAATCACTGGGTGAATCACTTCTGTCTCCCTGTTTCTTCATCTGTAAAATGGGGATAATGATAGATAGCATTTCCCTTACACAGTTGTTGTAAGTATTGGTTGAGATAATAAAATGCTTTGCACAGTGCCTGGACCTTGGTGTGGTTGACTAGTATCAGATTCTTTTTTTTTTTTTGGAGGGCAGTTGGGGTTAAGTGACTTGCCCAAGGTCACACAGCTAGTTTTTTGTGTTAAGTGTCTGAGGCCGGATTTGAACTCAGGTACTCCTGACTCCAGGGCCGGTGCTCTATGCACTGCGCCACCCATCTGCCCCTGATATCAGATTCTTTATTACCAGTGGACCACAGCACACCTATACTGTGCGTGGACTTTTCTTGGTTAACACACAGGAGTGATTTGCCACTTCCTTCTTCAGTGGATTGAGGCAAACAGGGATACGTGACTTGCCGAGGGTCGCAGCTAGTAAGCATCTGAGGCTACATCTGAACTCGGGTCTTCCAGACTCCCAGCCCAGCAATCTATCCGCTCTGCCACCTAGCTGCCTCTGTGCCTGGACATACTAGATGCTATGTAAATTATTATTGTTGTTAGTATTATTATCATTACATGCCAAAGATTTTTTTTTGAGAAATTCTTTGTCAGGGACTTCTGTGATTGCTGAGGAGGCAGAAGCTACACAGTACCCACAGAGACAGTTTTTGACATTGTGTCTCCATGAGGTTTGCCCCCTAAGAGGACTTGGATGGAAACAGGGCCATTCCTAGGGCTTTTGGACTTACTTGCCTGTGCCACACAGTTGTGGTCAGCCATTGTGTTGGTAGTGGGAGGAATGGATGTGAGGCTGCTGCTCCTCAAGGAACTCTCCCCTCAAGTGATATCAGCAGGAATCAAGATGAAAGCTGGGTAGCTTGTGAAGAGGGTTTTGAAGGAGGTGGTGACCAAGGTAATGGCAGTAGCTTAACTTCCTAGGTACATACTCCTCTCTGTCTCTCCCTTGAGACAGAATATTCCGACAGGAAGAAAAGAGACAAGCAACAATTGCTCCAAAAAATGCTGAAAGGCATGATCAAAAAGAGCCTAGACATCATATTTCAAGAAATTATCAAGGAAAACCGGCCTGATATTCTGGAACCAGAGGATGAAATAGAAATGGAAAGACTCTACTGATCACCTCTTGAAAGACATCCCAAAAGGAAAACTCCTAGGAATATTGTAAGCAAATTCCAGATTTCCCAGGTCACAAAGAAAATATTGCAAGGAGACAGAAAGAAACAATTCAAGTATTGTGGAAATACAATCAAGATAACACAGGACCTAGCAGCTTCTACATTAAGGGCCTGAAGGGATTGAAATAGGATACTCCAGAGGTCAGAGGAGCTAGGATTAAAACCAAGAATCACCTACCCAGGAAAACTGAGTATATACTTCAGGGGGAAAAATGGGCATTTAATGATATAGAGGACTTTCAGTCATTCTTGCTTAAAACACAAGAGCTGAATAGAAAATTTGACTTTCAAATACAAGACTCAAGATAAGCATGAAAAGGTAAAGGGTATTTTTTTTTTTTGCTTTTTTTTTTTGGAGGGAGGAAGGTAGGGCAGTTGGAGTTAAGTGACTTGCCCAAAGTCACATGGCTAATCAGTGTTAAATGTCTGAGGCTGGATTTGAACTCAGATCCTTCTGACTCCAGGGCTGGTGCTCTATTCACTGCACCACCTAGCTGCCCCATAAAAGGGACTTATTAAAATTGAACTGTTTACATTCCTACGTGGAAAGATGATATTTGTAACTCATGAGATCTTTCTCAGTATTAGGATAGAAAGATAGATGGATGGATGGTACAGGGTGAGTTGAATATGAAGGGATAATATCTAAAAAATAAAATTAAAGGTTAAGTGAGGAATATATTGGGAGGAGAGAGATAGAATGGGATAAATCGTCTAACATAAAAGAGGCAACAAAAAGGTGTCACAATCAAGGGAAAAGGGGGGAGGTGAGAGGGAATGAGTGAACCTTACTCTCATTGGATTTGGCTTATGGAGGGACTAACATGCACACTCAATTGGGTATCTTGCCCTACAGGAAAGTAAGGGGGGATGAGATGGGGTGGGGGGGAACGGTAGAAGGGAGGGCAGATGGGGGAAGGGGATAGTCAGAAGCTTTTGAAAAGGGACAAGGTCAAAGGAGAAAATAGAATAAGTGGGGGTGGGATAGGATAGAGGGAAATAAGTTTCACAATATGATTATTATGGAAGTGTTTTGTATAATTACACATGTATAACCTATATTGAATGGCTGGTCTTCTCACTGACAGTGGATGGGGATGGAAGAAGGGAGAGAATTTGTAACTCAAGGTTTTAAAAACAAATATAGAAAACTTTTTACAAGCAACTGGGAAATAAATTATACAGGCAGCGGTGGAGAGAAATCTATCTTGCTGTATAAGAAAACAAGGGGGAAGAGGATAAGGGGGAACATGATAGAAGGGAGGGCAGACTGGGGGAAGCAGTAATCAGAATGCATGCCATTGTGGGGGGAAGGGGAGTGATGGGGGGAAATTTGAAACTCAAAATCTTGTGGAAATGAATGCTAAAAATGAAAAACAAATTATTTAAAAAGAAAGAAAGAAATTGTCAAGGAAAATTGCCCTGGTATCTTCGGTCCAGAGAGTAAAACAGAAATTAAATGATGAATCCACCTGTCACCAAATGAAATCCGAAAGTGAAAAATCCCAGGGCCATTATAGTCAAATTCCAGAACTCCCAAGTTATGGGAAAATATCGAAGTCAGAAGGAAACAATTCAGATATCATGGAGCTGCAGTCAGGAACACACAAGACTTAGCAGCTTCTACATTAAAGCAGCAGAGGACTTGGAATATGACATGCTGGAAGAAAATGGAGCCAGGGTTACAATCAAGAATGACCTATCCAAGAAAACCAAGTATAATCCTTAAGGGGGAAAAATGAGTATTTAACGAAATGGAGGATTTTCAAGCATTCCTGATGAAAAGACTAGAGCTGCATAGAAAATCTGACAGTCAGACATAAGACTCAAGAGAAGGATAAAAAGGTAAACTTGAAAGAGAACATAAGGGATTTAATATGGTTAGACTGTTTACATTTCTGTATGGAAAGATGATACATACGACTCCTAAGAACTTTCTCATTAGGGCATTTAGAAGCAGTTTATATAAACAGAAGGCACAGGTTGAGTCTGTGTAGGGATCTTGAAAAAGAAGAGAAAGAAGGATGTACTGGAAGAAGAATGAGGACAATATCTTCTTTGTTTTTGGAGGGCAATTGGGATTAAGTGACTTGCCCAAGGTCACAGCGCAACTTTCTGGGTAGAGTGTCCGAGGCTGCATTTGAACTCAGGTCCTTCTGACTCCAAGGCTGGTGCTCTATTGACTGTGCCACATAGCCGCCCTGAATGAGGACAATATCTCATGCAAAGAAGAACTTTTATAGTGGGATGAGGGAGTAGCACTTGACCCTCACTCTCCTCAGAATTGGTTGAAAGAAGGAAGAATATCTACATGTATATGTATGTGTACATATCTATATGTTTATATATATATATGTGTGTGTGTGTGTGTGTGTGTGTGTATACATATATATCTGTGTGCTATTTACAGTCACAACCAAAGTTCTTTACATAAATTTGCATCCTGCTCATGGCAGGCCTTAAGCCTCTCCAGCTACTGGGAGAAATAGAGGGGGAAGGCATTAAAGCTGTTTAGACTGCAGACCCATGGAGAGGACAGGGCCATGTGGGGCCCCATGGGGAGAGGAGGAGGTCTGTAGAGCAGTCCACTTACATTACCAGGGCTTCTTAAACTTTTCCACTTGCAACCACTTCAGGCCCACATATGGGGCCATGACCCACAGTTTAAGAAGCACTGCAACAAGAACTGAATATGTGTGTGTCTGTATATGCATAAATATTTACGTATACACACACACTTAGTTGAGTATGGACATCTGTCTTACCCAATAGTGAAGTAGATCACTATACTATACTATACTATACTATACTATGCTGTACTATTCACTATAGGTGAAGGGATCAGAGAAAGGAAGTGAGGTGATAAATGTGAGGGGAAATTAAGAGAGGCAATGGAGACATGCAAAACTGATTTGAGGTGGGACAGAGTAAAGAGATCAGAATAAACACAAGGAAATAGGAAATATATGATTATAACTACGAATGTGAATGGGATACATTCACCTATAAAATAAAAGTGAATAACAGAATGCAGTAGAAACGAGAAATCCAACAATATGTTGTTTATAAGGAATACACTTGAAAGAGGACACACTCAGAGAGCTAAAAATAGGAGGTTGGAGCAGAATCTATTATGCTTCGGCTGAGATTTAAAAAAAAAACTAGGTAGCAATCATGATACTAAAAAAAGCAAAGGCAAAATTATAAATAATTAAAAGAGATTAATAGGAAAACTAAATTTTGCTTTAAAAATACTAAGGTGATAAAGAAATATTGATACTAAACATATATGCACCAAATGACATAGCATCCAGATTCTTTAGGGAAGAGTTAAATGAATTACAGAACAAAGTAGTAAAACTATACCAGTGGGGAACCTCAGTTTTCCCCTCTCAGAACTAGATTAGTCACAAAATAAATAAAAAGTTAAGAAGATGAATAGACTTTTAGAAAAGTTAGATATAATAGATCTCTGGAGAAAACTGAATGGCTACAGAAAGGAGTATACCTTTTTCTCAGTTCTAATATGGTACCTTCCCAAAAACTGACCATGTATTAGGGCACAAATGCCTCACAAAGAAATGCAGAAAATATGGAATTCACCCTTTTCAGACAATAATTAATAAAAATAACATTAAAGGTTGTGGAAGCACAAATTAAAAATTAATTGGAAACCAAATAATCTAACCCTAAAGAATGAGTAGGTAAAACATCAAATCACAGAAACAATAATTTCATTAAAGAAAATGACAACAATGACACAACATACCAAAATTTGCGGGATGCAGCCAAAGCAGGACTTCGGGGGAATTTTATATCTTTTAGTGCTTACAGCAAAAAAAAAAAAAAAAAAAAATTACAGGAGATCAATGAAGTGGGCATGCAACTAGAAAAAGAAGTTAGAAATTCTCAAACACCAGAGTAGAAATCCTGAAAATCAAGAGTATAATAGATGGCAGCGTAGAAGCAGCAAAGCACCACAGCTCCCACACAAACACACTAAAAAACTCATAAAATGGGACTCTGAACAGATTTTCAAGCTCCAAAACTCCAAAAGACAGAAAGCACATCTATTGCTACAGGCAGCTCAGCAGGTGGGGCTCTTCTCAGCAGTCTGGGAGCTGTGGCCAAAACTGGGTCGCCTCAGGCCCTGGGGCATCGGGAAGTGAGCCCCGTCTATAGGAGAGCAGATCAGCTGTACTGGAGGCACAGTTACCACATTTATCAGGCCAGAAGACAAAAAGGCTA
>CM053601.1:140865263-140881698 GCA_028646575.1 Pseudocheirus occidentalis
TGTGGTCTCTGTATTTTTGTGAGTCTGAGAGTCCTAGACTTTCCTAGACTTTGTCTGGGCTCGTATTTTATGGGATTTTAGGGTTGCGATATGGGTGCTGCGGGACCTTGCTGCTTCTACGCTGCCATCTTGGCTGCGCCCCCCCCTTTTTTTTTTTTAAGAGATTGAGGGCAGAGCCAAGAAGGAAGAGAAGAAGCAGGGATTCTACTGAGCTTTCCTAGATTCCCCTCTAACAACTTTAAATAACACCTCAAAACAAATTCTGGGGCAGAAAAACCCACAAGGACAGAGTGGAACAATTTTCTAGCCTAAGACAACTTAAAGGGTCAGCTATGGTACCAAGGTGAGAGATGACCTGCACCCTAGCAAACCAGTGGCAGGCCTTGGGGGTAGCTGAATTGGGGGCAGTAATGGTGGTAGTGACTTCCAAAGCTTTCAGCTCATAGACAGAAAGTAGATAGGACTACTAGTCAGAAGAACATAACAGAGATCCCCTACTGGACATCCTATGCAGGATTCTGTTGCACTGTCCATACATGGATCCAAGTTGCAGTTCTGGATCACAGTCCCAGGACCTGGAAGACCACTAGCACAAAGAGCTTGCTGCTGCAGGGGAGTGGAGACTCTCTGGTTACAGTTCTAGGGCAAAAAAGAATGCAAGGCAGAGAGCATGGGTTAAGAGAATAGGAAACCTACCTCTCCTTAGATCATACAACTTTGGAAGAACGAAAAACTTACAGATTCCCAACACTAGCTCTAAAATAGTTGTCAAAAAAAACTAGACAGTGCCCCTTGGACCTTTGGGAGCAAAGCCCCAAATTTAACATAAAATTAGAAGTGAAGCAATAAGTTAGAAAACTGGGGAAACAACCAGCAAAAGAAAAAAAAAAGAACTAGGACCGTAAAGTTACAATTGTGACAGGGAAGATCAAAACACAAACTCAGAAGACAAAGTCAAAATTGTTACATCCAGAGCCATAAAGACAAATGAAAATTGGTCTCAGGCCCAAAAAGAATTCCTGGAAGAGCTGAAAAAGGATTTTAAAAATCAAATAAGAGATCTGGGAATGGAAATTTGGGAATGGAAAATTGGGAAAAGAAAGGAGAGTGATAAAAGAAAATCATGAAAAAAGTTAACAACTTGGTTAAGGAGGCACAAAAACCCCCCAAAAAAATAATGCCTTAAAAAACAAAATAGGCCAAATGGTAAAAGAGGCACAGAAATCCAATGAAGAGAACAATGCTTAAAAAACAGAATTGGGCACATGGAAAAAAAGATGTATAAAAATTCACTGAAGGAAAGGAATCCTTAAAAAGTAGAATTGGCCAAATGGGAGGTACAAAAGTCCAAAAAATTAACAATTAGGGAAAAAAATTGAACTATCTCATGGGTAAAACAACTGACCTGTAAAATAGATTAAAGAAATATAGTTTAACAATTATTAAACCACCTGAAAATCATGATCGAAAAAAGAGCCTAGACATCATTTTTTAAGAAATAATAAAAGAAAATGGCCCTGATATTCTAGAACCAAAGGGTAAAATAGAAATAGAAATAATCCACTGGTCACCTTCTGCAAGAGATCCCAAAATGGAATCTCCCAGGAATATTATAGTCAAGTTCCGGACCTCCCAGATGAAGGAGGAAATATTGCAAATAGCCAGAAAGAAATAAATCCATTTTCTTGGAACCACAGTCAGAATAATACAGTATTTAGCAGCTTCTACTTTAAGGGATCAGAGAGCTTGGAATATGATCATTTCAGAGGGAAAAGAAGCTAAGATTACAACCAAGATCACCTATCTAGCAAAACTGAGAATAATCCTTTGGGGTAAAAAAAATGGATATTTAATAAAAGGAAGGACTTTTAAAAGCATTCCTGATGAAAAGATCAGAGCTGAATGAAAAATAGAAGCATACAAAGAGATTCAGTAAGGTTAAATTGTTTACATTCCTACATGGGAAGATACTTGTCACTCTTAAGTATCTTCTTACTATTAGGACAGTTGGAAGGAGTCTATGTAGACAGGGCACATGTGGGAGTTTGAATATGATGGGATGATTAAGAAATAAGATTAAAAGGTGAGGAAGAAGAATGCACTGTGAGAAGGTGAAATGGAGAGGTAGAATGGGGGTAAATTATTTCATGTAAAAGAGGCATGAAAATTTTTTTTTAATGGAGGGGAAGATGGACGAGGTGAAGGGAAGCACTTGAACTCTTCTCATTGCAATTGACTTTAAAAGGGAATAATATACACAGTTGGGTATAGAAATCCTATTTTACCCTACAGGAAAGTTACTGATAATGGGGGGAGGGGTGTGATGGACAGGAGAAGGGATTGGGGAGATGGTAGTCAGTAGCAAAACACTTTTGAAGATGGATAGGGTGAAAACAGAGAGAGAATAGGATAAATAGAGGAAGAAAAAGGATGGAGGCCCCTGAGGGAGGCAACCAGAGACACTGGAAGCCCTTCTTCCTTCAGTGCCTCCCTTTTCATCTGTGTGGCTTCCTCTTCTAAAATTGCACCCACCCTGAATCCCATTTCCCTGCATTTCCTCCTTTGAGCCCAGGAGAGCCACCATGGCTCACACTACAGATGGGCCCTGTCACATGCTTTATGTGTCCTGGTTAGAGTCACTCACATCTCTGGCCATTTGGGCCTCCTCAGAATAACTGGGCAATGTCTCTCATTGACCCAGCACTAAGGACACTGGGGCCTTGGCCAGGCTAGGCTCATGTACACACATTAGGAAAAGGAAAATCAGCACAAAAAAAAGAGTGGAAGAGAGAGAGAGAGTGTGTGTGAACAGCAGGTGGTACTGTGGATAGAATACTGATCCTGGAGTCAGACGACCTGAGTTCAAATCTATTCTCAGACACTTGACACTTAATGAACTTGTGTGACTCAGAGCAAGTCACTTAACCATGATTATCTCACCAATTTGAAGAAAAAAAAATAGAGAAAGCTAGGTAGCTCAGTGGATAGAGCACCATCCTGGAAAGGGGAGAACTTGATTTCAAATCCAGTCTCAGACAATAGCTGTGTTAACCTGAGGAAGTCACTTAACCCTAACTGCTACTCCCCTCCCATGTAAATCAACATTGAAAGGCAACAAAATTATATCTATATATACACCATACATACACACAATTTATTGGAAATTTTCTGAATCAAGACTTATGGTGCATATAAGACAACAACTCAGGTTTGTATATAATATGAAATGAGGGTGCCTGTTTTACGGACAGTTCAAGTAAAAAAGAAAATTCACAGATATCCATCAGCTACAACTGTTAGATCATAAGAGCATTCAAATAGGAAAAGTAAAAGCCTCATGAAACATAAACCTGAACTGGGACAGATTAGTCAAAACTCGGGTTGTGGTTGCTAAGAGAATATTTAAATACAGGCTATGGTCTGAATAATAAAAAGAAAATAACAGCATTCCCTGAACATTACACTAAAGTGTTTCATGAATGTGATTACACCGTAATCATAACTGTAAAATAAGAGCCATTTCCCAGTTGATAAATAGTGAAAGGATATTAATTAACAGGCACTTTTCAGATGAAGAAACTAAAGCTATTCATAATCAGGAAAAAATGCCCTAAATCACTGCTAATTAGAAAAATGCAAATTAAAACAACTCCAAGGTGCCACCCCACACCTCTCAGATTGGCTGATATGACCCAAAAAAATGACAGATGCTGAGGGACATGTGGGAAAATTGAAACACTAATGCACTGTTGGTGGAGTTGTGAATGACTGCTTCCACCACTCTGGGAGAGCATTTTGAAACTGGTCAAAGGGCTATAAAACCATTTCATACCCTTTGACCCAGCAATACCACTACTAGGTCTATATCCCAAAGAGATAAAAAAAAAGGGGAAGGACATACACACACACACACACACACACACACACACACACACACAAATGTAACTGTTCTTTTTGTTGTTGCAAAGAATTGGAAATCAGTGGGTTTTCCATCAATTGGGGAATGGCTGAACAAGTTGTGGTATATAATTGTGATGGAATTGCGTTAAGTTATTTTTAAGTTGTGTCTGACTCTCCATGACCATCTTCTTGGCAGAGATACTGGAGTAGTTTGCCCTTTTCTTCTGTCAGTTCATTTTACAGGGGAGGGCCTGAAGCAAACAGTGTTAAGTGATTTGTTCAGGGTCCTCGTTCCAAGGTCACATTCTATTCACTGCTCCAACTAGCTGCTCCTTGTCATGGAATACTATTGTGCTATAAAAATTAATGAACAAGATGCTCTCAGAAAAACCTGGAAAGACTTAGATGAACTGATGTAAAATGAAATGAGCAAAATTGGGAGAACATTGTACATAGTAACAGCAATTTTGTAGGATGACTTACTGTGAATGAAGTAGCTATTCTCAATAGATTGAAGGGTGCATACTTTTTAAACTTTATTTTTTTTTCCCTCACAATATGACTCATATGTAAATACATTTTGTGTGACCTGCACATGTATAGCCTGTATCAAGTTTTTTGCCTTTCTCATGACAGGGAAATGTTAGAGGAGGGAGGAGAGAATTTAGAACTCAGAATTTTTAAAAATGAATTTTAAAAATTGTTTTTACATGTAATTGGGGAAAACTTTAGAATGTTTAAAAGGACAGATTTAAACTGAGCAAACACCTAGAAATAAGGCATATCTAATAGAATCATGGTTTGATATGCAATCTTTTCTTCTACATATGTGGAAATGTTCATTTTTTATTTGTCAAATTTATAGCAGAAAAATGTTATATATATATGTATATGATATGTGTATATATGTACATAAGAATAGGTACCATGATATAGTGGAAAGATCACTTAGAAATCTTGCGTCTAACACTAGCTATACGACTTTCTGGCAAGTCACTGAATCCAATGAGCTTTATTCTGAAAGATGGGATTAACAATGTGTGTTATTTTCTTCACAGAATTGGGAGAAAAATGCTTGTAAAACCTAAATTAAGAAGTAGTGAATTGTGACCTGTTATATCTTCAATTTAGATTTATAGCAGTAGTAGCACCCCAGCAGAATTTTAGTTAATTATAGAAATAGAACAGCAGGTCTAAATATCACTTTGTTTTAATGGTTGTTATATGTTATAATTTATACAATTTGCAGTATTGTGTTCCATGATTGTGTGGTACTGTGCTAAGCTGCAGATTTTTTTATTCCATACACAATCACATTCTACAACTTACCTGGTCTTAGCCTTCTAGGAAAGAGGAAAATGCCACTCCATTATACTCCTTCTACTAATCACCTTGCCTTGAAAACCTGTCTCCTCAGGAAGGAAGAAAACACCACATTCTATAGTGTTTTCTCCCTTGATCACCTCCAGCTATACCTTGTTGCCTAATATCTTCAGCGGACTTCATTCTGAAGCCTGATCCCTAAGGTGGTAATGACCTATCTGATTTAGTCCTCTTTGATTAACAAACTCCTCATATCCTCCCCATTTAAGTGATTCTGAACTCTCTTAGTCTTCAAACCCCCTTTCCCATCCCCTACTATTTCCCTTTTCCCCATCGTCCTCAACCTAACTCCTTTAACATTCATGTCTAAAACTACCCACTCCTTTCACTGTGGTTTCTGGAATGCCTGCTCCAGAGCTGACAAACTTTCTTTCATCTTAAATCTTTACTTTTCAATTCCTTGCATCTCCTGGTTCCCAGTGAGACCTGATGACAGCCTCTCTGGCCGTCCTTTTCAGAACTGGTTGTACTTTAACTCGTTCACTTGACTCATTGGTTAAGTTTGGGGAGTAAGAATATTCCTTGCTTCGCATAACCACTTTTTAGGTGTTCTCTCTGTCTCTGTCTTTTTCTCCCCTGCCTCCCTCCCTCTTTTGAGGTTCACTCAAGCCATATTTGGCACAAAATCACGATTCTGCTTATCTCAAGGATACTATTCTTTCCTCAGTTTGTTGATTACCTAGTTCATAATCTTGTCTCCTCCTCAACTCCAAGTAGGGAACTTTAGCATATATATTGATACTCCATCAAATATCTTAACCATTTACCTCTTCCTCAAATTACTTATTTCTTGTAACATGTTCTTTCATCCTACTTAAGCAGCACATAGATTGTTCTTTCTTGATTTTGCCATCACCATGGTATTCCATTTCCACCTTCGTGAATTTTGTAATTCCTTCATCTTATGTCTTTCTACTTTTTCCTCTTCATAGCCCTCAACTCCTCCAGGCTACCAACCCTACACACTAGCTGCACTCTCTTCCTTTTACTGTCTTGATCCAGATCAACTCTTACTGTCCCTCTTCTCAAGTCCCATGCTCCCCTTATCTTTTCACCAGTCTACTACCAAGCCTGTCTGGGATTACTCTCACCAGCCATTGCCTTCAGTTTTATTCACATGCTGCTGAAGAAAACTGGAGAAAATTATGGCACTGCTGACTGGGAGCACTGTGAATTTGTTACATAAGCTCAGTTGGACCCTCACTGTGTTTCCTTTATATTTACCTAATCTTTTTATTTCTCAAACACTTATTAGCTGTGTGACCCTGGGCAAGTCACTTAATTTCTTTGCCTTAATCCATTGGAGAAGGAAATGGCAAACTATGTCAGCATCTTTGCCAAGAAAACCCCATGGACAGATCCATGGAGTCACGAAGATCCATGGGCACAACTGAACAACAGTCTTTTTTCTATCCCACTCATCAAAAGGGCTTTAATTCCTCCTCGAACTCATATCTTCTTGCTTCTACCCTCTTACCTAAGAACCCTGCATCATATTTCACAGAAAAAAAGTTGAGTCCAATTCTGAGAGCCCTTTTTTAGGTGCTTCACATCTTACATCCTTCATGTTTCTTTCTCCACTAGCTCCTCCTTCAGTCCTTTGTCATATGAGACCCTTCTTGCTGAGGCAAACTCCTTCATGCACAAGTAATGTCATTCTTTCTCATCTTCAGTGCATTTCCCCTTTGCTCATCCCTACTCTTCTCCATAGTCATGAATTTTGCCCTGTCTACAGGTTGATTGCCTGCTACCCACAAACGGGCCTATGTGTCCCCCATCCTCAAAAAACTTTCCCCTCACTATTCTGTCCATATAGTCCTATATTTCTCTGACAGTCTATACCTCTACTTCCTTCCTTGTGTTCTCTTTTTAACAATATAGTCTGGCCTTCCACCCTCATTTTTCAACTAATATTGCCAAACTTAAATTTTGATTGACTTTCTCAGATGTAATCCTTTTTGACCTCTTTTACACCTATGGAAACTGTCAGTCATCCCCTTCTTGTTATAATCTCTTCTCTCTAGGTTTTTGTGGCACTGCTTTCTCTTAGTTTGCTTCCTACCTGTCTGAACACTCCTTAGATTTCTTTACTGGATCTTCATTCAGGTCCTACCTGGTAACTTAAGGTGTCTTCTCTGTTGTAAGCCTCTTCTCTTCTCCATCTGTATTATTTGGCTTGGTATTCTCATCATTTTCCATGTATTCAGCTATCTTTATGCTAGTGATTCTCAGATTCTCTTATCCAGCCCTAACTTCTCAGCTGACTTTCAGGCTCCCCTGTCTAACTGCCTATTGGACATCTCAAATTGTATATCCTGTAGGCTTTTTTCCCCTTCTTAATACTATTTTTTTCCCTCCAATTACATGTAAAGATAGTTTTCAACATCCATTTTTGTGAGATTTTGAGTTCCAAGTTTTTCTCCCTCCCTCCCTTTCCTTCCTCCTCCCTCAAGACAGCAAGCCATCTGATACAGGTTATACATGTATAATCATGTTAAACACATTTCCACATTAATCATGTAAAAGAAGAATAAAAGGGTAAAACCATCAGAAAGAAAAAAGCAAAAATAATATACTTCGATCTGCATCAGATTCCATATTTTTTCTCTTGATGTGAATAGCATTTTCCATCACAAGTCTTTTGGCAGTATTGGGTCATTGTATTGCTGAGAAAAGCTAAGTCTTATCATAGCTGATCATTGCACAGTGTTACTGTTGCTGTGTGCAATGTTCTCCTGGTCTGTTCATTTCACTCAGCATCAGTTCATGTGAGTCCAGGTTTTTCTGAAATCTGCTGGCTCATCTTTTCTTATAGAACAGTAATGTTCCACTACATTCATATACCACAGCTTGTTCAGCCCTTTCCTAGTTGATGGGCATCGCCACACCTTCCAATTCTTTGCCACCACAAAAAGAGCTGTTATAAATATTTTTGCACAGGTGGGTCCTTTTCCCTTTTTTATGATCTCTTTGGGATACAGACCTACCTGCTGGATCAAAGGGCTTTATAGACCTTTGATCATAGTTCCAAATTGCTCTCCAGAATGGTTGGATCAGTTTACAACTCTACCAACAATACATTAGTGTTCCAATTTTCCTGCATATTTTCCACTATCATTTTCCTTTTCTGTCATATTAGCCAATCTCTTAGGTGTGGGTGGTACCTCAAGAGCTGTTTTAATTTGCATTACTCTAATCAATAGTGATTTAGAGCAATTTGTTTTGGTTTTTTGCTTTTTTTTGGAGGGCAGTTGGGGTTAAGTGACTTGCCCAAGGTCACACGGCTAGTTTTTGTGTTAAGTGTCTGAGGCCGAATTTGAACTCAGGTGCTCCTGACTCCAGGGCCAGTGCTCTATTCACTGCGCCACCTCGCTACCCCGGGCATTTTTTTTTCATATGACTTTAGATAGCTTTACTTTCTTCCTCTAAAACTGCCTGTTCATATCCTTTGACCATTTATCAATTTATCCTGTAGACTTCTTAAGCTCAGTATATTCCAAAACTGAATTTGTTATCTTTTCCCCTAAAACTTCCCTTCTTCCTAATTTCCCTATTATTATCAGTTACTCTTAGTCACCTATATTCACCTATATATCAAAGTAGATATCATCTTTAACACGTCAGTCTCTCCCCTTTACCCCATCTGTAGCCAGGTCGTTTCTATTCTAACATCACAATGTCTTTCATATATGTCCCTTTCTCTAATATTGCTGACATTTTGTTTCAGGTCCTCATCACCTGAAATCTGGACTATTGCACTAGCCTCCTGGTTGGTCTCCCTGCCTCAAGTTTCTCAATGATATGATACTTCTTTCACTCAGCTATCATGTTATATTCCTAAAATGCAGGTCTAATTATGTTCCCCATTCATTAACTCCAGTAGTTCCCTATTACTTTCAGGAGCAAATATAAAATCTTCTGTTTGATCTTTAAAGCCCTTTATAACCTGACCCCCTTCTCACCTTTCCAGTCTTATACCTTACTCTTCCTACCTCTTCAGTCTGGTGACACTGGTCTCTTTGCTGTTCCTAGCACAAAATACTCCATCTCCTGACTGTTGTCACCAATTTCTTCAGCATACCTGGAATTTTCTCCCTCCTCATATCCAACTCCTGCCTTACTTTAAGCTAAAATCTCACCTTCTGCTTTCCTGATACCTTTTAAGGATGCCTTCCCTTTGTTGATTATCCCCACTTTATCCTGTATGTATTTTGTTTGCATTATTTTCTCCCTTATTGGATTGTGAATTCCTTGAGAGTAGACTTTTGTTGTTAGATTTGGTTTTAGTTTTGTTTGGCTTTTTCATCCCCATCACTTAGCACAATGCCTGGCAATATGGCAGGCACTTAAAATTCTTCTTGACTTACTGATACCACAGTGTGGTTTACAGAAGTTTATTTATGTAGCCTAATTAATGTTAAGTGGCTTTTGATGGAAAATTTTCCTTAAAGCCTATTTGTTTTCCCCAGATTCCTTCAACTACCCCTTTCCTTCCCCCTTCCCCCCTGCTCCTTCCTGCTCCATTCAGTTGAGTGTAGGGAAATAGATGAAGGAATTATTTATACTTATATTGGATGTTTTTTGTTGGGTTATTTTTTGTTGTTGTTTTTGGCTGATTCCCTTAAGGCAAGAATTGCTGCTTTGGGTAATTTTTGACTCGTTCCTTTGGACTTAACATGATTCATAGATGTAACAGGCTTAATGTTTTAGTTGGGGTGGGGGTAGGGAATGGCTTGTTTTGTTTTTTAATAAATAGAATATTATATTACACTGCCAAATAAGACCATCAGATCTTTTCTCTGTCTGATCTTTGATCCCCATATTCATTTCAGAAGCACTTTACATATAGCAGTATGCTTCCCCAAGAAGCTTTCTGGTCTTGAGCTGAATCTTACTGATGATATAGGTAACAGTTATCTATATATTATCTTTTTTTTTTAAACAGGTTTTAAAACTACTACTGGAAATCTGCACTTTGAGCTAATGTGAAAGCTAAAGAAATGGTCTACAAGCATATGTAAGGATTTGAAGATTTTAATTGCTGCCATATTTTTGGCATATTTCACATACACATATATCATTTTTCTCCCTGTTTGGATCTGAGAAACATCATGAGCACAGTAAGTTTTTTTTTTAAACGAAGTTCATAGAAATCATCTCATTGGTTTTTGTTTAATTTTTCAGAAATAAGGATATATGTTCTTAAAGCTTAAGCCTTAAAAAATCATCCATTCCAATGCCTTCATTTTAGGAAACTGAGGCTGAAAGAAAGAAAATTATTTGCCTTAAATCATAAAGTGAATTAGTGGAAGAACCAAAAGGACGCTATCGACCTCTAGACCTACACCTACTCCATTGTTTAAGCCACTGAACTATACTGTCTCTCATAACTACTTAGTGGTATATTGAACTGAACTCTAGCATGAAAGTCAGGGGGCCTCTTCAGTTCTGCTTCCAGCTTACTGACCTTGAACTTGTCAATGATTTTGATCTTTCTGACCTGGGTCTCAGCTGAGTCTTATAAAATATGGGGTTTCTATTCTGGAAATGAGTTTGGAATTAAGATTTTTGTTTTGGTTTGTTTTTAATGCATAAAACATCTTTACATTTTGAGTCAGAGAGCCAACTGCTAGGTCATATATATTGAAATATTTTCTTGCACTTTTCATAATAGGAATTCAAAACAAAATAAATTATTATCAGTTGAGAAATGGCTAAATCATTTGTGATATATGAATATAATGAAATATTTTGCTGCATATAATAATATAAACTTCCCCCCCCCCCCCCCAAAAGATGATACTGTATAACTGTAATAGAAGGTTGACCCTGGAGGAGAGTTAAAAAACTACACCTCCCGAGGTAAGGGAGTCTTCGTTTGGAGTATAATGTACATTAGTTAATGATCTTAATTGGCTTTATTTATTGGTTTTTGGAGGAGGGAAGGCTGGGCAGTTGGGGTTAAGTGACTTGCCCAAGGTCATCTGGCTAGTTTTGTGTTAAGTGTCTGAGGTGACATTTGAACTCAGGTCCTCCTGACTTCAGGGCCAGTGCTCTATTTACTGTGCCACATAGTGTCCCCCCCCCCCCCAACTGGTTTTGTTAAACTTCTCTTTTTCTTAATTTGTTAAAAGAGATGGCTTGTTGGGTAGAGGAAGAGATTGATTTAGAAAAGGTTATATAAAAACAAAATATAAGTTTTTTAATGTGGGGTTCAAGTGGTTGATTCAGCAGACATTTATCAAGTGCCTATTATGTTCAAAGCAGTGTAGATACAAAGATGCCTGTAGTAAAGAACTGGTAGGTTAGAAAGGTTACAGTATACAAGGGAGAGAGACATTTTAAATTTTTATTTCTGCTAGTTAACTAGCTCTTGGCATGTTGTACACATGTGCACATGGATGTGCATGCATGCATGTATACACACATGACTTCTGGGCTTCTCCCCATTTCCTGATTACAAAATAAGGAAGTTGGATTTGATGACCTCTGAGTCCCATTGTAGTCCTACATCTTTGATCTAGTATACACAAATGAAAGGTAGAGTGAGATTAGTGCGGAAGGATTGGTGAAAACCAAATTCTGTGATAATTCTGTAAGATCATGTCATCTGGCAGTGGGTCAGAAGCAGGTAGAGAAGACATTAACCTTGTCCCCTAAAGTCAGAGAGGGATTTGGAAGGCAGATATGGGTAGAGGGAGGGTTCTGTTTGAGTCAGTGTGAATGAATTAGAGGAAGCAATATGAGGTAAGGTTGGAAGGAGATTATGGAGAATCTTTAATTAGGAAGTTCATAGTTAATGAAAAGTTATGAAAGGTTTTTGAGGAGAGGAATACATGCTTCAGTGTGATGTATTAGGGAATTTTTAAGGTCCTTTCCAACTCAGATCCTAATATGGGGTTTAGACTAGTTGTCTCTTTCATTCCACAGACATACATCAAGTTTCTTACCATATTCAAAACAGTATTGATACACAGATAATGTTGACCTTGTTCTTAGGGAGATTACAATACACTACGGGAGAAAAACATGTTCAGATCTTTTATCTGCTAGTTAACTAGCTCTAAACATAATGTTTAGATTGCATATTACTTAGAATAAATTCTACTTTTGAAAGTTAAAAATAACATCTATATTTGTGATAAGTTCATTTTTATGGCATATAATGTGTCTCATTTACTTAATTAGATTATATATTTAGTAAAACTTGAAGCTATTTAACTAGTTTATATAAACTTGTTTCGAAGTATGTGTTTTTAGTGTTGTTCACATAGGCATTAATAGTCTTTCATGTATGACAGATTGCATGTTCATTTTTAGCACACAAAAATGTTCTTTCTTGCCTTAAATATTAAGCCACATGAGATAAGACCCTCAGATCATGGTATCTTTCCCCAAGGACACAAAAAGAAATTGCTTGCCCTCAGGTTAGACAGGGACAGTAATTAAGGAAATTCATGAAGTATGCCACGAGTTAGTGGCAGAGCAGTGTTTTGAACCCAGGCCTAGCTGACTCAGAATCCAAAATTCTTTCTGTGCTACTCAGTATTTCATTTCCATATGCTTCATTTTCATCTTGCTAGATTATATGCTTCTTGAGTGTCAAAACCATATCCTATCTTACCTTACTTGTATTTCCCATAGCACTTAGCGTAGTGTCTTACACATAATAAATATAAATATCTCTAAATGAATGAAAAATTGTCTAAGTTGTGCTAAGATTGAACTGTAATTATTCATTGGGAAGTTTCTTCCAGGCATGAAAACTTATTTGATTTGTCCATCCCTGCTGGCTATCTCTCTCGTCCCTTTCATGGCTGATCCGTGAGCAGTACCATCTGTGACCTGTTCTTCACTCTTTTTCTCACTCCCTTTCTAACTCTGTATTCTGGCTTATGACTGAAAGAACTCTACCCAAAGTTATCAGTGATCTCCTCATTACCAAACCTAATAACTGTTTCTCAATCCCATCCTTCTCTGCCACTCTTCTACACCATTAATTGCCCTCTTCTCCTTGATATACACCTTTCTTTGTAGATTTTAGAAATGCTGGACTGTATTGGTTCTTTTCCTTCTTGTCTTATTGCTCCCTTTCTGGCTTCTTTTGTAAATCTTTATATTGTGCCTTGGTAATTGTGGATATCAAACAAGAGTGCTCTAGGCCTTGCTCTCTTTTCTATACTATTTCACTTAGTTAAATCACTACCATAGATGCCGTTGCCATCTCAATGCAGATGGTTATTAGATTTATTTATCCAGCCCTAACATCTCTCTTGAGCTCCCCCTGACATCTTCAGGTACCTTTTGGACATTTTGAACAGGATGTCCTGTTAAACTCAACTGAATTTACTTTCTTTCTTCCTAAACCCTCCCTTCTTCCTGACTTTATTTCCCAACTGTACCTTTTCTCTGGTTGTACCAAATGCCTTAGCCTCATCTCTCTCTCCTGAATTCCTTGACTAAGCCATTCCCAATCCCTCTTAATTCCAGTTCTTTTCCCTCTAAGTTTATTTCCAATTTACCTCGCATATAGCCTACTTGCACAGAGTTGTATGTAGGTTGTTATATTCACTAGACTGAACCCTCCTCCTTGAGAGTAAGGATTTTTTTGCCTTTGCACAATGCCTTGCACATAGTAGGTATTAATAAATGCTTCTTGACTTGACAGTATCAAATTAATAGTTTCTTAGAATAGGTCATTTGAGAACCTGTGATGAAAGGAAGACAATAGATTTGGTCCTTCACAGTAAGTAATAACTGGTAGAGGAAGTAACCTTGTGTGAACCAGAAATTGATGAGCACATTATTAATTTCAACATTGTGAAAAGAAGCTTTAAAAGTCACCATTTTTCAATTTGAGAAAAGGAAATTAGAACAAAATACAATCCTTACGGATTGTATCTCATAGAGGTAACATTCTTAGAAAACAACGCAAAAGTAAAAAAACACGAATGTTGATATATTGTACTTGTGGGAAATAGGGGGTTAAGTTCCCATGACCACCAGAAACTAATCTTTCGCTAGGGGATATTGAAAATACACTTTTCTGCGTATAATTCTTTGTAATAAAACATTGTCTGATAATATGTATTTTTCCTAACAAACTATGCAGTCCACAAAATAAAACTGGTAACATGCAAAACCTTTTTTCTCACTAGTAATTCTCTAGTATTCTGTGACCTTTTGTGCTAACATCTCACTTTAAAAAATTGATTTCCGACAATATTCCCAGGAAATCTATAGTAGCATAAATATTATACAGTAAATAAAATTCTTAAATTTGAAACATTTTTTAAACCGAATCTTACTTTCTGCTTTGTCAGATGACAATATAAGGGCATTGTATACTATATTGTTGTAAACCTCTTTACCTTGGCTTCTCTCTGAAAACCAAAAGAGAGGTTGCTGGCACTTTAGTTGCTGCTGTCAGAAGATGCTAAGACTGGTGAGGTCTTGACATCCACCTCTGACACTGTCCTTCACAGTGGTGGGTGGTGTTGGAGATTGTGAGGAAGCACCAGTTTGAAATAATCCATCAGCAACTTTGGCATTGTGCATGATTTCTGAACCTTTAGCAGATACAGATGTTCCTTTACTTTCTCACTAAGCCACATCACTGACTTTGCATGCTTGAGCTTAGAGCCCAAAGGACTTTCACTATGCTTTGGGGGCATAATTCCAACACAGAACTTGAGTTTTAAAGAAAAACAATGAAAAGATGTAATGAATGCCTAGGGAGCTCTTTACAACTGTAGGTGAACAAGAATAATGAAGCACCTAGTAGGATACCGGCCACTCCACAAATGGTGTGTCACACTTCTTTTTTCTTTTCCTCTACTGTGTATAACCACAAATGTGCACAGTTCTCAACATAAAAGTAAAAATGGGCTTACTAATAAAATTATGCAGATGCTTTTAGTTAAATATGTAGATGTTTGGGTGGGGGTGGAGCCAAGATGGTGGTGTAGAAGCAACAAGGTTCCACAACTCCTACATAGCTACCTCAAATACCCATAAAATATGACTCTAAACCAATTTTAGGGCTACACAATTCACAAAAATACACCTCCCGCTGAAGGCAGCTAGGCAGGAATGGCTCATTGCAGCACCCTGGGACCTGAAACCAGCCCAGCCTGAAACCATGGCTTGGAGTTGGGGCAGCTGTGGCAGTTTCCAGAATTATCAAGCCATAAGATACAAGGACTAAGTGAAAGGTCAGTGAAACTCAGCTAGAGTTGGGGGAGAAAAGCAGTCAAGCCATACTGCCTCCAGGGCAAGGAAGCAGTACAAACAGCAGCCCTGTAGCAGCTTCCACCTGGCTGCTTCAGAGCTCCAGGCCTACAGACTGCAGGGGGACCAAGCGATCCTTCAAGAGGCCAAGTGCTCTTGGTTGAGTGGCCTGAATCCAGATCATGGTCTTGGGTAGTGGTCCTGGGGTGTGTTTTCAGTGAGCCAAAGCTTGTGGGGGCTGCAGCAGCCTCCTAAATAGTTCTGGCAGCTACAAAAACCCCAGCAATTTGGGACAGAGCTTTCCCCTCTGGAAGCAGAATTCCACAGAGCTAAAAAATCAAGTACTTCACTGGCAACATGAGCAGGAAAGTAAGAACAGCAATCCAACTTTAGATTCCTTTTTTGGGGACAAAAAAGGATCAAAGCGTGGAATGGGAAGAAGACCAACACAGTCAGAACTCCCATACCAAAAGCTTCCAAGAAAAATGTAGACTGGTTACAAGCCATAGAACAGCATAAGAATGATTTTGAAAACCAAAAAAGAGAAGTGGAGGAAAAATTGGGAAGAGAAATGAGAATGATGCAAGAAAATCATGAAAAGAGAGTCAGCAACCTGACCGAAGAAAATAACACCTTAAAAAATAGACTAACTCAAAAGGCAAAAGAGGACCAAAAAGCCAATGAGGAGAAGAATGCCTTAAAAAGTTGAACTTGCGAGATGGAAAAAAGAATCTCAAAAACTTTCTGAAGAGAATTCCTTCAGAATTAGAGTGGAGCAAATGGAAGCTAATGACTTTGTGAGAAACCAAGATACTATTAAACAGATCCAAACAAATGAAAAAATAGAAGGCAGTGTGAAATATCTCCATGAAAAAACCACTGACTTGGAAAATAGATCCAGGAGAGACAATTTAAAAATTAC
>CM053601.1:140882198-140898007 GCA_028646575.1 Pseudocheirus occidentalis
GAGCCACTGTTCAAATACCTCTTGATAGCTTCATTTAAAAAGTTGCCCAGCAGCCAGCCCCCAGTGATAAAGGCTAGATGCAGTGGGTGGGGGAGAGGCAGTAGACTGCACACCTGGGTTAACTTTACCTTTCATTTCATAATTCTGCTTATTATCATGGCACAGTGTTAGATATGTCTGCATTATAGTATAGCTTATGACTTCATAAAGGTATTCTTTTTTGTATACCTTTGCTATCTAGACCAAGTGAAGTGGGTGAAGAGGGGCAAATTTACTAGGGGTCTTTAGAACTTAAAGTGAGCGCTGTCTGTGCATGTCTCCCCTATTTGGAATGTAAATGCCGCATATATAGAGATTTTTCATTTTTTGTACTTGTAGCCCAGTTACAGGACCTGGCACACAGTAGGTGCTTAAATAAATGTTTTTGGTTAATTTTCATTATGTTGTATGGATTTTGTATGTATTTTTATGGTGGCTTTGGTATTTTGTCCTGTTACCTTGTTTGTTACATGTATTATTGTTGTGTGGTAGTTTTAGAAAAACCTTAGACTTCCAGCATTGGTAGCTACATGAAAGATGATTGTTGACTTCTGGTTAGAACTGAAAGGAATTACTTTTACTCAGCCACATTTATCACAGCCCTGCTGGCACTGATTACTTAAGAAAGTGTGAATTTATGGTGCTCTTATTATAAAATTAGTTATTAATATAGTAAAGAGAAGAACATCAGATGAAAAGTGAGTTTATTTAATAACATAAAGTAAGTAGAGCTTGTTACTGTTGGTTTTTAATTGCTCAAGGATAGGCTTTTCATCAACTATCCTTATCCTTTCTTCCTGTTGTTAGAGTTGAAATTCCTATAAACAAGTTATTTGAGTCACCATTAAAGAAGTCATTTGTTTCTTAGAGTAGGTATTTTCTATGCGCATGATCTTGTCCTAGTAAAGGCCTTGGGAAAACTTGGGATTTAACAGAAGGTTATCTGAGCCACTCATTTCCATTTATTGTGCCAAGCAAATTGTTGTTAATTGTTGCTGCTGATCCCCTTTGGTTCTGTCCCTCTTGACTAAGAATCAAAAGGAGACCTAGGACCTTGGCGGGTGGGAACAGTCTATAAATTAAGTGACGTAGAACTTGCTCTTTTCCATACGTGTATAAAAAGAGAAGTCGTTTTACACAAGTATCTCTTCCAGATCTGTAAGTGTGAAGTACCTTTTCTTAATTTTAAATCACGGGATAGATTTTCTATTGGGGAGGGGGAGGTTGGGAGGAGAGGGAGGGGTGTCTTAAGGAAATATTTGTTTTCCTATAAGAAACTGATGTTCACATTATAGTGTGATCAAATAGTAGGTAGTTTCCATTGTTTCAGATCTTAAGTTCAGCCAGGATAGGATGTGGATAACTTATAGTTGAAGAAAAAGCCATGAGTAATTTGAAATTGATTCAAGGGTAAATTAATTTTCTTATTCAAATCATTTTACTTCCTCATTACTACTTCACAAATACTTCCCATGGAAGATTCTTTTCTTTGGATTGAATGAGGAGTAGTCCTTTACAGAAAAAGAAAAAGAAAATATATTTTTAAAAATTTTCTATATACATAAAATCTATATGGTTACATATATATTTTCTACATGTACACTATGTAAAGCATTTTATAAACCTTAAAGCACTGTATGAATTCTATAGCTATTACATCATCTTGGAAAAAGTTGGTTATTTAAGGTGTCAGCTACCAAGTAATGGGGCTTTTTCCTTTTGTTGTAAAACTGATCCAAATCATTGTGTTTTTAGGCCTTCTGGTACTGTTAGTTGTCCAATTTGCATGGATGGATACTCAGAGGTAAGAAAACTACAGCCTGTTATCTAATAAATTTTCCCCAAAACTGCTTCAGTGAAAGAATTAGAGGGGAGATTTTTCTTTAGAGATGAAATTACTCACTTTTAGTTTAGTCTGATCCCAAAGACACCTGGAACTATCAAAAAGCAAAATTAAATTACTCTTGTCTGCCCAAGCTGCAAGTGCTCTTATTGAAAAAATAACATTTAGTGTGCTTTACTCTGTGTGAATTTTCTAGTTAAGTTTAAACTCTGTGTTCTATACTTGGTACCTGTTACAAAAGGTTGAAGATTTTAAGGAAGTCCTTTTACATTGTATTGACCTTTTATAGAAATGGTCACTGTCTCTGTACAGCTTTGGAGACATTCCACCTTAGGATTGATTATGTCAGCTCAAGTGTTACACTGTTAAGAGGAGGATGGCATCTTTGAGTAAAAGCCCTATTTTGAACCAGCCAAACTGGACAATTCTAGGGCAAGACTTAAGATTATGGTTGGTTCTTATTGACCTTTTTACTCCAAAGGGTCTCCCATTAGGGATGTTTTCAAAGACTGCAAACAATACAGGAAAGGGCCTCCTTACCCGTCATTTAATCCAGCCCCATTGTTTTATAGGTGGGGAAGCTGAGACACAGAAGAAAGGACTTGGCTAAGAATATACTGTTACTAGAGTTTGTGTCTCTTGAACCTAGAACTATGAGTCCCAGTGGTTGGTTATCAGTAACAAAACTGTTGCCCTGTTGTTTAACTAATTACCACCAGTGTATAGCATTGAGAATGTTTTTAAGTATGAAGAACATAGTTATCTTGTAGAGACTTAGCTTCATGAATTTATCTGTTTGCTATTTTTCTAGATTTTGCAAAGTGGACGACTTATAGTCTCTACAAAATGTGGTCACGTCTTCTGTAGCCAGTGCCTCCGTGATGCCCTTAGAAATGCTAGCTCCTGCCCAACTTGCCGGAAAAAGCTGAACCAGAAACAATATCATCCAATATATATATGATATGTACTATGTTTCTCAGGACAGCCTTATGTGGATTGCAGTGAAAATGTCCTGAGGTTGTCAACATACCTGACAGTAAGGAGAACTGATTTTAAAAACGATTACCTGGGATGTTTGTAAACAGATTTTATGGTCCAAACTTAAATGTCATAAACCTAGCTTTTTGTTTTCTCACATTTGATAATGTTGGGCTGAATTTCTGAGGGTCTATAAAGGTTAGCTGAGCCACATGTCTTCTCTCAACAAAGCCCCTGTGTTTTGACACAGCTTCTCTGTACCATTAGGGTATATAAGCTCTTTGGTTTCAAAGTCAATCAAGTAATTGAACCTAATAATATTAAAAGAATGAAAGGTAAGACATTGGCATGGATGAGTGGCCTCTTCACACTTGTAAGGTGGATAAGCGGGAAAGGTGGTTGAGTACTGCTTCTAGCAGGCCCATCCATTTCATATGCCTTGGTGCAAAAAACCTGTTTTTGATTCACAGTCTAGCAGAATGAAGGACATGACAGGCCCTGGGCCTTCCCCAGGGAAAGGAATACACTGATGTATTGAAGAAATTGCAGAACTGCCAAAAATAAAGCTCCCTGGGTATACCTGCTGGGTTTTCTTCACCAGCACACTTAAATATAGAACAGTGGCTCTAGGTCTCTCTGGAACCTGGAAGCAAACTCACTGGAGGCTTTTTATTTTTATTATTAATTATTATTATTATGAAAGATTTCTTATTGGCAAGTCCCAGACTTTTCAAGCTTCACTTGATCATTCATTAGCCATATAATTCTACTTCATAGAGACTTATATCATACTCTTATTTTAATTGGTGTCCTTGCCTATCTTTCCTCTTCCCTCCCATTACCTAATTAAGTAATCAGCAGTGAGCAGAGGGCTGTTTCATAAAGCTGAATACCATCTTATAAAACTCAGTCTTTATATCACAACCCATCAGACATAAGTTTTTACCTAGCCATCTCAGCCATTTATCATTATCTGTATCATTATAATTATCAGTATCTTTATGTCAGACCTTTATAAAAACTTAGGCCACTTAAAATTTGAATCAGTGACATCTGAAATTATTCTAAGTGAGGTTGCTGACTAGGTTCCCTCCTTTTTAAAGATTCAGCTTTGTAATAAAGCTTGTTGCTTTTGAAATTCTAATTGAATTGGGGCAGAAGTTTGTTCAGACTTTCACATTCCTCCAAAAGGCTGGATATTGACAGTGGTAGGAATGCCCCTTTCTGCCACATCTTATCTGCTGTTCGATATTCTCAGGAATGATGATAATGCTATAGTGTTATAAACTTGCCCCAAAAATACAAATATGGGGCACAAAAGGCTTAATTTTTGTATTATAATAAAACCCATTTTGTGTTATTGCCTCTTTGTCCCTTGATTGTCTCTCTATCAAGGTGTTGGGAGCAGGGGGAACAGTTCCTCTTTTTCCACATGTGTTTTGCAGGTGGTGGAAGTAGTTTGTGACAGCTGCTTGGGGGGAAAATGAGTTCTCTGCAACTTCAGTCCAAGTCATCTCTGCCTGTTTGTTGTTATTGATATCAATACTGTTCTATTGAGTTTTTTCACCCCCATTTTAGTGGTGGGAATTAATATTTTGAATCTGTGCCTAGTTGGGATAGATTTTTGTTTTAAGAAGCTTTTGGTGTGTGTATTTTTTAATCCATAGAACCCTTTGCTTCTAATGGTCCATGCCTGTTGTGCAGTCTTGCCTCCACACAAACATTCTTGTCCACTGAAAAATCGTGGGTTTTTATTGTTTCTTTCTATATTTTTACCTAGGGAAAGCTTGTAAATTTTACGCTGTACCTTGGAATTGCTTGTTCTTCACATCAGTAAAGGGTTCTTAAAATCTTGTATTCCTTTTCCAAACCCTCTTAGAATTATTTACTTAAAACAAAATAAAGTTTTGTTAAGGCTGTTTAGAAAGAAGATTGTGAAGGGGGCGATTCTAGCTTTGCTACTGATAACCAACCTTAAGTGTGATGAAACAATTTACTGTATAAAACTTAATTAAAAATGAACATTTTCCCCCTGCACAGGAAGAAAAAGCAGTAGTTGTATTAGCAATCCTGACTTTAAAATTACATTAAATATCTTTTTAATTAGAGTTTATGTCATTTTTATTCATCAAGTCAAGAATAGGAATGTATTAAAGATTAATTTGGGCTAATATGTGTATAGCTTTCCTGCTCTAGCATTAGTTTTGAATGGTATTTTAAATTAAGTTTGTACTTCTAAGTAAATATTTATTTTTGTCCTATATCAGCTGTACTGATGTGTAAGATCCTTTAAAAAAAAAGCCTATAGAATATACAGCAGGTTCTTCAGCTAATATGTTTTGTGACTCTTCTTGAAAAACTCTACTGCCTGGTTCTAAGCTGTTGACCACAAATGTTATTGTATTATTTCATTGTAAATCTAAATTGAAAAGGTAATGTTTAGTTGTAGTTATTTACTTAGTGTAGTGCTTATAGTTTTCCAGAAGTACAAAATATAAACAGGCTGATTATGAAAAAATCATACTTTTACTTTATTTGTGTATATAGTTCTTTTTTTTGTTGTTATTTAAATTGTATCCATGTCCATGTGTCAGGTCTGTTTTGAACTTCAGCTAAATGGTTGTTAATTAAGATGAAAATAAACCCATTAATTTGATGTACAAAGTGTACTCCTTATTTTGGCTTCTACATTAATTTTTTAAAATTACCTAACTGGTGCAGTCTAACTTAGTTTCATGTTTGGGTCTGGCATCGAGTGGTTTCCCCAGTCTTGTCCTGCCTTTTACTTTACTTCCTCCTTTCTACCCCTAGAAATCCTCTTCCTTTAAGGCTCAGCGTCCACGAAGGCCTTACTGATTCCCTGTCTACCCATCCCCAAGCTCAAAATAACTTCTTCCCCATATTTTCCTAGAGCATTTTGGACTTGCCCTTTGCCTATATCACGTTTTACCTTGAATTATGTGTATTTCTGTACACCTCTATCATAGCACAAGAGAGCAGAGAAGTAAAAACAGACCACTTGATTTGTAGATTATTTGTCTTGATTGCAATTAAATTCCTCCTATTTCTCTACCCCCTTCTTTTTAAAGAGGGAGGCAAAAAGGAGGAAAAAGTCTGAAGTGATGATAAAGGGGAAAAACACAATTATTTAAGATCAAGGATCAGCCAACTTCAGCTCACAATTTAGAGACCTTGTGCTGCTTAGTGGTAGGGAAGACAAATCCCAGTAATGGTAGAAAGGAAATGACAATTGTGGTAAGTTGTCCCCACTCCTGGAGACTTGATATCTTTTAAAAAATCTTTTGGTTCCCATGAAAGATTTGCTTGAACTTATGTACGAGGAGTAGACTTACAGGAGATGATAGTCACCAGTAAATATAAAAGAGGGATTTTTCTGAGTATAAAAGTTACATGTGGAACAAGGCAAAACTTCTTGGCCAGTGACCCTTGAATTTAGGTAGCTGGAGTGGTGTTCTGAGTTACACAGTTCGCTGTCAACTACCTGAGTAATTTCTGATCCTTTGACATGGTCGCTTTCTTTGGAGGAAAAAAGACATGAATGCGGAGGGCCATTTCGGCTTAAAGTGTTGTTCTGGCAAAGAAGTCCATGCCCACCTCAAATAGTCCCTCTTAGATTTCATAAATTGGGTAATTGCTTGGAGCTGTATTTTCTCACAGTTTGGAAACATAATGTAGCATCAAACCACAATGAACTGAAGGAATGTTTTCTGCTGTCTTTTGAACAAAACATAGGGAGGGCACTAGAATAACTGTAGACTCTGTACCAAGAAATCTCCTCACTGCTACTTTACTAAAGCTTCTGGGGCATGGATGAGATGTAACCAAGCCCTAAAATCGGTCCCAAACAATTACTCGTGGTAGCATTGTCTTTTCCTCCTTTTACTTTCAAATTAGGTAGAACTTATGAGAAAAGAAAAAAATAGTTGTTCTGTAAACAAATTCAAGTCTACAGAAAATGGGGTTTGATTTTTTTTCAGGGACAGAGTGACTCAAATGACCTTCATTTCAATGTTGAGAACCCAAAAGAAGAAATTTCAAATAAGAAAATTGAAAAATATTAAAAGTTAGTGTCATATAAGAAACTGCCCAAACATCATATTTTATATTCAGATCCAATTTGAAAAGTTATTCTTTTATTTTTATTTGCTTTACTTTTAATGTTCTTTTCTCTTATTCTGGCCAATAAGGGAAAAAAAAAGATCCAAGAAATAAAGAAAAAAACTGACTCTTCTTCAGAGAATTTTCATACAGATAAATTCATGATTCAGGTTAAGCAGATGCAGCAGCAATCACAGCAGCACAATACCATCCAGCTTTGTTTAACTAAGCATGGCATCATTCAGACTAGGACAACCCAATCTGAGACTCCAGGGTGCCTGGCATTCTGTAGCTATAGAATGCCCTTAACAACCATCACTCCAAACCTGAAAGCTCCTCCAGAAGAGGTCTAATCCTAGGAGGTTCATGTCTGCAAAGGAACTGAGGGGAACCATGACTAAACCCAGCAGGGCCAACCGTCCTACTCAAAAGTATAATATGGAGTGGGGCGTGGCCTTGGCAGAAAGCCCTAACTTAGGATCTAAATTGGGGAGATGAGTAAAACAAAGAAAACCAATCAATATGAAAATTATTGTAAATAGAGATTCCCCCAAAAGGAAAAAAGATTTTTGTAATGTGACTCCAAGGAAAAAATATTTTCCAGAAGGACCACATGAATACCTAGAAGATACGAGCAAAGGATAAAAATTGGAATAAAAGCTCTGGAGGAAGGAATTGGAAGAATCCCTACTACAGAAAAGAAAATAGGAAACCTTACCTAAGAAATGGAATTTCTGAAAAGTTAGATTAGGGCAAACAAAACAATTACAAGTCAATAAGAAACATGAGAACAAAAAGGAAATATATTAGATCAAAATACATCTGACCTAGAAAATAGGTTGAGAAATAATTTGAGAATCATTAGAATTCCTGAAAACTATGATTAAAATATATTGAGTATTATATTTTGAGAAATCATAATTGAAAACTGTCCAGGTGTATTAGAGCCAGAGGGCAAACTTAAGATAGAATCCATTGATAACTTCCCAAGAAGAACTCAAAAGAGAGTCTCAGGAATGTCAGTAAAAATTTGGAGCAAATGAATGAGGCAAAATACCTCATTCATCTGTCAGTCTACATATATTCATCTATCCATCCATCCATCCGTCCACTTATCCACTTACAACCGAAACTGATTTATAAAGTTGAATATAATCCTACAACAGGGAAAATGAATTTTTAAATGGAGTTACGAAGAGTTGGACACAGCTCAAATGACTGAACAGCAACAAAAGAACTTTGAAGCATCTCCTGAAAAGACCAGACCTAAGTAGGAATTTTGAAATATAAGTACAAGAGTCGAGAGAAACTTTGAAAGGTAAATTTATTTGAGCAATTGGAAGAAGGTTTTGGATAATGATGCAGTGCCAACATTGTAATAGGAGAAAAAACAAGTGCCTCTTCAGAACCTCAAAGGGTATTGAAGGAGTTAAGAGAAGCAGGTCTTGGGAGGGGGTTGGTTCAGTTCTGAGGGTCTAAAGGGGCGAAAGAGAAGGAGCAAAAAGAAATATGCTCGTGTAGGAGAAATATGAGGCTGTGGAACTGGCTGTTGTAATTGTTGAGGTGCATGAGGAGAAAAGTAGTAGGGGGAGGAAACGCTAGATTGACCTCACTCTTAGATGAAATGGACAAATGGACACAGTTCAACACGCACACACAGAGTTTGGTGTGTAAAATACATCAACAACACAATTAGGAATGAGGGGTATGTAAGAGGGAAGATAATGGAAAAGGAATAGTCACAAATAAAACAGGCTTATTTTCTTGAATTGGAGGGGGCAGGATTTAAAGGGGAAAAACAAGCAAAGAACTAGCATTAAGGAGTTTGCTGTCAGTTGGAAAATGACTGCACACTTTGGGCTGTGTGATGAGTATTGTTGATATGGCTGACTTTAAGACATGATTTCAGAGAATCCTGGGTAGGACGAACTGATACAGAATGAACTGAGCAGAACAAGGAGATCAGTTTATGCAAGGACAACAACACTATAAAGAACTAATTGATACACTAACCAGTCATACCTACAAGATGATCCTAAGATAAAAGAATGTTACCTCTTGACAGAAATAATGACCTCAAAGTACAGAAAGACACATTTTTTGATATGATCACTGTGTGGTTTTGTTTTTCTGGACTGTATCCTTTTTTTGTCTTTTCTCTTTTTCAGGGGTGGGAGGGGTGAAGTTGGAGCGAGGTGAAGGATTTGACAGTAGTGTTTCAGATATTTTTAAAGGCCACCAATATTTTTTTTAAATTACTGAAGAGGGAGGCAGAGCCAAGATTATGGAGTAGCAAGAAAAAATAAAACAAGCTCTTCTTTCCCCTAATCCCTCCAAACAGATCCAGAAAATGAACCAGACTAAACACTGATAGGGAAATCCAAGAAAAAAAAAATCATGGGGAGTTATTTTTCCAGCCCAGATCAGCATAGTTTAACAAACATGTCTATGGATGCTGGGCATGGGGTCTGATTAGGAGAGTGCCACAAGGAGCATTCCACTACATGAACTGTACTTGGGGCAAGAAGGGGTCCTAGATCCAGCATAGAGGAACCCAAGCTTACATAGGATGCAGGAACAAGTGCCAACTGGCAGCTCTGCTCCTCACTATTCAGGGCAGACAGAGGAGGGCACCTGTGCCTAGAGGTGTTTCAGGGTAAAGAGTATTTTTAGACCCTAGTCTGTGTACTGAGCAAAGAGCAGTTCAGAAGCAAGTAGCAGCCATGTGGCTTGGGCTTTAGTATCCCAGGAGCAGAGCAGTATCGACTCCAGTTTCTAGCCCCGGCTGAAACTGGCAGAGGAGTAATCAGGGCAGGAATCCCAGACTAAAGGAAAACTTGGAGTTCTGTCACTCTGAAGCAGCAGAGCTTTCTCAAATGACTGAGTAGCTGAGTTGAGTAGTAATCTACTGGAACTCCAAATTTAAGCCCCTAGGCCTATTGCTCAAACTCACACTAGGTCAGGTAGTTGTAGACTTCAGACCAGGAGGTCAGAAATCAAGACATGGCTCTGTGTGTTTCCAGTTTGGGAGCACTGCAAGCTTGCAGGTGTCTGACCTGAGCTTTCTGAGATCCTAGAAAAACACTACCCAATACCCCAAGAAAGCAGCACTGATACCAGTCTATTCATTGTATCTAGAAGTGCCCAGAATCCAATACTAGCAACAATTCTAAAGTCAGGAAGTAAGCTGGAAAAATGATCAGACAAAAAAAAAGACTCCCACTGTAAAAAGCTAATATGGTGACAGATTTTCAAGACAGAAACCCAGAAGAAAAGAATGACACCAAAACATCTTTTAAAAAAAAAAAAAGCAAGTCTTCAAAGAAAAACATGATTTGGATGCAAATTCAACAAAAATTCCTGAAAGAGTTGAAGTAAGAGTAAAAAAAAAAAGTTGTCAATGTTTTTATAAATTGTTTTCAGAAATAAAAGGAAATATGCATTCTGACAAATGTCTTCTGTGAGAAAAATATGTTCCCAATATACAAGTTACTAAAGCTAATACAGAAGGAAAAATAACTACAGACTACTGAATATTAATATAAAAACGTTGGAAATATTTTTGAATTATTTGCTGTAACTAGAATGAATATGCACCAGAAAATGCAAGAATTGTTCAACATTAGGAAAAAATTAGCATAACAAATCATCCTTTTAAAAACCTTAGAAAATGCCGCATGGAAAATTTTGCTCATAACTAATGTGTCTTTTGTTCACCTAAAACGAATAAATTTATTTGGTATGGGCTCATGAGCTATGGTTTTTTTGATGTCTGATACCCTGCAAAGACTATAGCTGAAACCTCGAGTGACTTGTAGGTAAAAACACAAAAGGAGGAATTCTGGAAACTGAAGAAAGGATTACAGAAATTGAAAAAAAAAATGTACTTTTTAAATTGTAGGGGGAGGGAGAAGGGTGCAGAGTACTGTGTAAAGAGAAGTCAGAGGACCAGAGTTTGAATTCAGTTCAATAGACGTTAAGTGGCTCTACTATATGGAAGCTACAGTGTTAAATTCAGCTTTTAATGTTTACTTTTGAGGAAACTACTTCATCTCCCTGCCCTCAGTTTTTTCATTGGCAAAATAGAGAGTTGGGAATAGGGCAGAGTGAAGAGGTATAGAAGAGCCTCATTCCAAAAAAAAGTAGTCCAGAAACGAGAAAACAAAAGAACCACAAGTGCATCAATGATTAAGAAATAAGAAAAATTACAGTATCTTCCTCTAGCCTTGGTTGGGAAAGGAGGACACCCAGAAACCTACAGGCCCAGTCAGAGGAGTGAAGGGAAGGTAGACACAGCCTTGGGAACCTTCCCAGTTTTCACAGCCCAGTCGCTTTATGAGAAAGCCCTGAGACAGTGAAGCCCATTCTAGAGACAGGAATGTGAAGAGTGATGGGGGGGGAGGGGCAGGGTAGGAAGCCCCAAAGCAATTCAGCACCTCTAGAACGCGGGACCTGGATGTAAGGGGGGAAGCCAGCAAAGCAACAAAACTGGTATTGAGAGAATAGAGAGTAGTGCTGCCTTGAAACACTTAGTATTCTACATGCTGAGGATTTAGGGGAGCATGAATCCTGCCAGCACTTAGTGTTAGGACAGACACCAGCAGAAAAAAGAGATCCACAGGGGAACCCCAGGAAATATGAATTAGGACCAAATGGGTCCACCATCACATTCAAATAAGCAGGAGCAGTTTTTTTTGTTTTTTGTTTTTCAGGAACAAAAGCTAGAATAAGTAGAAGACACCAATGATAAAGAAATGTTATGAATCCAGGAACATCCAAGACAGCCCTAGAGTAACAACTACAACATGATGTCATGAAATAATTATACAATTTCTGTTGTTTTTATAAATATGGCATATATATTTAGTTTTTCTAATACTGAACCAACTCTGCATTCCTAGAATAGATCCCAGGTTGTGATTCATAATCTTGTTAAAATACTGCTGTGTCTGCTAATATCCTACTCAATATTTGTCATATCAATATTCATTAGAAATACTGTTCTGTAGTTTTTTTTGTTATATTTTTATTAGGTTAGCTATCAGGAGATTGTTTTCCTCATAGAAGGAGTTTGGTAGAATTCTTTTTCTTGGTCCTTCTGCAGTTTGCATAACAAAATTTATTATTCTCTGTTTAATAGACTTCATTTGTAAATCCACTTGATTCTGTGTTGTTTTATTTTAGGATTCCTTTATGGATTATTTAGTTTCTTTTTCTGAGGTTGGGCTTATTTAATTCTTAAATTTCTTACTCTGTTAACATGATATTTTGTAATTTATTATAAATATCCATTGTATTATCAATTTTTTCATTATATAATTGGACAAGTAATAGCTTCATTTGTTTTACCCCCTTCTCCAAAGCTCCTTATTTTACTTATTAATTCAATGGATTTTTTGTTTTCAATTTTGTCTTTTGACTTTCAGAATTTCTTTTTGTGTTTAGTTGGGGTTTTTTGTTACTCTTCTAGTTTTTCTTGTTGCATGCTCATTTTATTGATCTGTTCTCTCTCTGTTTTGCTGGTTAAAGTGTTTAGAGATACAGAATTTCTGCCCGTTACATTCCCACATTTTTTGCATATTGTCTCATTTTTTTTGTTTTTTTTTTAATTTTTATTTTTATGTAGGAAAAAATCAAATATATATTTAACCCAATTTTGGTTGCAAGTTCCTTAGCTTTTGCTTTTTCCAGCTTGGCAATACGAGCCACTGATTTTGGACCCAGAACATTGCCACCCCAGTGACAACGGATCTCATCATATCTGTCATTATAATTGGTTTTGATGGCTTCTACCAGCTTAGCCAGGGCTCCCTTATCTTCATGATTAATCTTTGTGAAGGCAATGCTCGTGCAGGTCTTTCTGTGAACTAAGCGACCAAGTCTCACTTTACCTTTGATAGAGAACCCCCATTTTCCAGCACAAGGCAGGTAGAAAGACCACTAGCTCAACAGGGTCCACGTCATGTGCAATCACTACCAACTGTGCTTTCTTGTTTTATATCAGGGTAGTAACAGTGTTAACACCTGCTCTGAGGACAGGTGATCTCTTAGTGGGGACATCTCCTTCGCCTGCAGCCTTTTGTTCAGCCCGAGCCAGCATCCTTTGCTTCTTGTCTTGCTCTGTCTCTGGTCTATACTTGTGAGCCAGTTTAAGCAGTTGAGTAGCTGTCTGATGATCCAAAGCCTGGGTGAACTGGTTAATTACTGGCGGGAACTTCAAACGCTTATAAAGGATAGACCTTTGACGCTGCAGTCTGATGTATGGAGGCCAGTTGACAAATTGAGTAAGGTCTCTTTTGGGCTGGATATCCTGACCAATGCCAAAGTTCTTGGGACGCTTCTCAAACAAAAGATTGACCACTTTCTTGGCCTCCTGCTTTTTTACTACAGCAGGGGCCTGAGCCACCTTCTTCCCCTTGGCCTTCTTCCCTTTTGGCATCTTGGCCGGCTGAACGAGTTGTCTCGTTATTTTCTTTGGTAAAATTATGTATTTTTTCTATAATGTGTTTTTTTTGACCTACCATTTCTTTAGTATTGTATGATTTAATTTACATTTCAGTTTGAACCCCTTCTTCAAAAGCCCTTTATTGATTGTCATTTTTTTTGGTGTGTTCAGGTCTGTAAAGAATGTGTTTTAAATTTCTGCTTTTCTGTTCATGAGGCTTTTATCTCCCAGGACAAGTAGATTTTTTTAAAGGTGCCATGTGTAGCAAAGAAATATGCATAAACCATTATACTTAGTAATTGCCAGGGTACTATCCTAAGCTAACTAACCTTAATAGAGCCCTTTTCAGGTTTTTAACTTCTTTTTTATTTCTTTGTTAGATTTGTCTAAGTATGAAAAGGGCATATTGGGGTCTACTACTATTGTTTGGCTGTTTACTTTTCTCTATGAATTAATTAATTGATCCTTTAATATTCAGATGTTATGCCATTCAATGCACGTGTATTAAACTTTAATATTATTTTGTTATCTGTGGTGCCAGTGTAGCTTCTCTGTTAATTTCTTTTAACCATGCATATTTTTACTTTGTTGCTTTGCTTGAGATCATGATTACTACCCACGGTTTTTATATTTTTCAGCTACCAAAAATTTTTTCATTTTTCTACTTCTCTTTCCATTGGGGTGGCAGGGGGGAATAAGATAAAACTCTTGTAATAAATAAAAGGAGCCAAACAAAACAAATTTCTGCATTAGCCACGTGCAAAAAAATATATGTTTTATTTGAGTCCATCATCTTTTTATCAGGCACTGAATGGCATGTTTCATCACTGGTCTTCTAGAATCATAGTTGTTCACTGCTTTGATCAGAGTTCTTATATTTTTCAGATTTTTTTTTCAGTGTTGTAATTTTATAAATTATTCTTTTGGTTCTGCTCACTTTATTCTACATTAATTTATATTAACTAGTCTTCCCAGGTTTTTTTTTTTTTTTTTGCTTTTTTGGAGGGCAGTTGGGGTTAAGTGACTTGCCCAAGGTCACACGGCTAGTTTTTTGTGATAAGTGTCTGAGGCTGGACTTGAACTCAGGTACTCCTGACTCCAGGGCCGGTGCTCTATTCACTGCGCCACCTAGCCGCCCCTCCCAGGTTTTTCTAAAACCATCCATTTCATTATTCTTATGATACAATAATCCATTATATGTATATTACATATTTGTTGTGTTATTATTCAATTGATGAGCTTCTCTTCAATTTCCATTCCAAAAAGAGGTACTATAAATATATAAATTTTTACAAGTGGTTTCTTTTTCTCTTTATTTAATATCTTTGGAACATAAATGTTTGTATAAAAAAGGTACCTAGCAAAGTATCTGGCGCATAGTAGGTGCTATGTGCTTATTCTGTTTCTTGCCCTATTATGAAATTGTTCTATTTGTGTCTTATGCATGATTTTTTTCTTCTCGGCATCTTCAAATGTTATATTTATATCCTTATTTCTTGCCCATTATCATTCACTAATCGATTTCCCCCATCACAAAAGTCCTGTCATGTAATATGCACAATTAAGTATAACATATAAGTAGATTCATCATCTTTCATTCTGTACCTCTAGTCAATCACCTCCTTGCCAGTAGACCAGTAGGCAATAATGCTTCATTATTAGTATTGTGACATCATGATTGGTTATTACTTTGGTCAGAATACTGAAAGCCTTTGAAAGATGTTTCCCCTCACATTATTAATGTAGCCATCAAATAAACTGTTCTCCTAGTTCTTCTCATTTCAGTTTGTATCAGTTCATATATCTTCACAAGTTTCTCTAAATGCATCAGATTCATTATTATTAAGGTGCAATAAGTACATTCACATACTACAATTTGTTCAGTAATTCCCCAGGTGATAGGAATCTATTTTGTTTCCAGTTCTTCACTATACCACAGAGCACTGCTATTTAACACTGTGGCAGAAATTAAGACACATTTAATATTTTTATATTTTACCCCATATCTCTTTTTATTTCAAGAACAGTGGTCTCTAAGAATAACCTTAGTTGAGGGAGGAGCCAAGATGGCAGCATAGAAGCAGCAAGGATCAGCAGCTCCTGCACGGCCACCTTAAATACACATAAAATCAATAAATTTTGCGGCTCCAAAATCCACGGAACCGCAGAAAACACGTCCCCCGCTGAAGGCAGTTCGGCAGGAGGAACCCATCGCAGCAAGTCTGGAGCCAAGGCCAGCAAACGCGGCCTGACCCCAGGGCAGTGGGGAGAAGCCGCTGCTGCAGCCAGAGCCATCCTAACGCTAAAGGCTAAAAAGTGAATCTGAACGAATTCAAGAGCGACAGAACCCACAGAACCCACGGAGAGACTGAGCGAGGCGGATTC
>CM053601.1:140898507-140915112 GCA_028646575.1 Pseudocheirus occidentalis
GGAGAAAGCAGAAACCAGGAGCCGGGGACGCCCGAAGCCTGTTGAGGAAGGGTATAGGTGAAACCTATACAGCCTGACCCCCCCAAAACTGTAACACTTACCAGTGTAATGGTTCCTTCTCAGTCTCCTTTGCTGAATCTTCATCCATACTATGCCTACTAACTATGGGTGTACCTCTGTCTCTGTCCTTAGCCCCTTTTCTTTTTATTTTGTACTATTCTCCTTGACAATCTCAGCAGCCCCCATGGATTCAATGATCATCTCTATGCTGGTGACTCCCAAATCTCTTTGTCTAGTTTGACCCTCTCTATTGACCTCTATTCTATCATCTCCAATTGTCCTATAGGACATCTTAGACTGGATGTCCTGCCAAGACCTTAAACTCAACATATCAAAACTGAACTCATTTTTTCTCCCCTTTTCAGAAGCTCTCTGTAGTGTACTGTCAAAGTTATCATCAGTCACCCAGACTCACCACCTAGGTGTCAACCTCAATTCAGTCTCTCTCCATGTCCAATCAGCTACCAATGACTATAGATTAGAACTTTGTAATATCTCTTAAATACATCCTACATGGCACCATGGATAGGGTGCTGAGAGTCAAGTCAGGAAGAATTGATCTCAAATCTGGCCTCAAATATTTGCTAGCTGTGTGATCATTGGCAAGTTACTTATCTCTCTTTGCCTCAGTTTCCTCAACCATAAAATGTAGGTGCTTAATAGCACCTCTCCCCCCATTGTTGTGAAGACTAAAGGAGATAATATTTTAAAGTACTTAGCAGAGTGCCTGGTAAATAGTACACACTATATAAATGATAATGAAAATAATAATTATTATTGTCATTATTCTCTGATACAGCCATCATCTCATGGCTAGGCTACTGCAGAAAGCTTTCTGTTTGGTTTCCTTGCCCCACGTCTCTCCTCATTCCACTTCATTACCCCATTCAACAGTCAAATTGATCTTCTTAAAGCGCAGGTATGACCATGTTGCCCTCCCCTCCCCAATTAAATAAGCTTCACTGGATCCCTATTAATTAGAAAATTTAATATAAAATCCCCAATTTGGCTTTTAAAGCCCTTCATAAGCTTAATTCTTACTATCTTTCCAGTCTTCTTACACCTTACTCCTTTCTATATACCCTTTAACCCTTTGACACTGGCCTCCTCGTTATTCCTCAAACATTTTCCAACTCCAGGAATATTTACAGGCTATTTGCCATGCCAAGAACCCTCTTCTTTCTCATTTCTATCTCCTGACTCCCTTCAAGTATCAAATAAAAATTCTAACTTCTACAAAAAGCCATTCCTGATCTCTGAGATTTCCCTTTGAGACTATTTCCAGTTTATCCCTATATATCTTTTGCATACATAGTGTTGTTATATCATCTACCCACTATATTTTGAGGTTCTTGGTATCAGGACTGTTTTATATTTTCCCCCTTTATTTATATCCCCAGTTTGCTGCATAGCAAATAGGAGGCAAATAGTAGGTCCTTAATAAGTTCATGTTTATTTGACTTGAATGAGTTACAGTGGGTGGAAGACTGCTAATGGTTTGAAAAAAAAAGTTCTTCCAATTATTTATGCCATAGTTTGAATCCCATTATATCTCATAGGAAAGGATACTATCTCCCTTTGCTATTATGCAGGTTCATAGAATTGGAATCATCCTAGGTTCTTCCTTTTTCCTCATCCTTATATCCACTGATTCAAACAAAATTCTTTTGTTTTTACCTTAACAACATCTCTTCTTTGTTTCCCCTGTCTAGCCACTCCTAAGCTCACCTCCTTCCTCCAACCTGATTTAGGCCCTTAATATCTTGTCTTGTACTATTTCTAATTAATCTTCCTTCCTCTAGCCTTTCTCCTCTCCAACCTATCCTCCAAACCAGAGGTGTGAAACATGAGGCTATCATATCAGATTAAAGGTAATTGGGAAATATTTAATAAAAGAAATAAAAACACAATAAAATTTAAATAATGTTAATCTGTGGTTTTCTTAGTCCTGCCAAAAGAGTTTCTTTTTTTTTTTTTTTTTTTGCTTTTTGGAGGGCAGTTGGGGTTAAGTGACTTGCCCAAGGTCACACGGCTAGTTTTTTGTGTTAAGTGTCTGAGACCGGATTTGAACTCAGGTACTCCTGACTCCAAGGCCGGTGCTCTATTCACTGTGCCACCTAGCCGCCCCCATGCCAAAAGAGTTACTTATGCATAATTTAGTGCCCCTCCTTTCTATTTGAACTTGACACCATTGCTCCACAGTTAACAAAAAAGTATGATTAAAGCACAGTCACTTCCACAAACTTAATTTATGAGTATGGGGACAAAATACTTTCTACTTGTTTAATAAGTCAAGGTTTTTCCCTGCTCTGTTTCCTCTACATGCCAAAAGCCATGTAATGGCCAAAGACTTGAGTGATAATTACAGTTGTTCCCTGTTGCCTCTAAAATAAGATACAATCTCATTCTCCTGGTATTGAAGGACCTCCATTATTTGGTCTCAACCTACCTTTCCAGACTATTTTCATTATTCCATTTCATGTATTCTGCATTCCAACTAATCTCTCCAAACTCAACATTCCAATTCCCATTGAGAAATAAACTTTGTACCATGCCAGAAATGGTATATATTCAGTTCTGCTACTCCAAATCCTTGTTCCTTCAAGGATCACTTCAGATGGCACTTCTTTTTTGAAGTCTTTGAAGTTGTATTTAATTAATTGTTAGTATCCTCTCCTTCCTCAAAGTACAATAGATTTGCTCCTCTATGCATATGTGGTATTCTGTAGTAGAATGTTAATTTCTTATTTTGGGTACTGTTTTATTTTATCTTTTACATCCCTGGCACCTATTACAGAACCTATTGCATGTAGTAAGTTCTTCACAAAAGTCTATATTTCAGGGACTCCTCTTGGTCCATTTTATAGAATTGGAAAGGTGCAAGTAGAAGGTACAAAAATAATTTGACATAATTTCTGTGAGAAAAATAATGAGAAATTTAGTATGTGACTACTACTGTAGTTATTTCATCTTCAAATTTTCTAAATTTATTTTATGTCATAGCTTCTTTTAAACTTGTGTAACTCACTGGATTTGAGAAAGGGATAATTATATTAAGTATATGTAATAAAATAATCACAAAAGCATTGGTCTAGTAATCTACACAGGAAAAACAAAATGGATGAAAATTAAAATGTGGAGTCCTATGTAAAGTTCATTGAGTTAATTTGTCAGTGCATTTTTTGTTGGGTAGGCAGTGTATATAGGCAGTGAGCCATTCTCAGTCACTTACCATTGTCAGTCAGTCAATAAGCTTTTATCTAACTCCTACTATGTTTCAGTTACTTAATCTCTACTTGTCTTAATTCACTGGAAAAGGAAATGGCAAACTACTCCAGTATCTGGTAAGAAAACCCCATAGACAAGCATTGGTGCACTACAATCCATGTTGTATACGACAGAACAACAATGTGCCAGGCACTGTGCTAAGCACTGGGAATTTTAAAAAGGGCAAAAGTCTGTCCTTGACCTTAAGGAACTTACAGTCTAATGGGGGTAACAACAAGCAAACAAATATGTATAAACAAACTATAAACAAACTACAGGTAATAATTAACAGTGGGAAGGCACTAAAATTAATAGGGACTGAGAAAGGCTTCCTGTAGAAGATGAGATTTTGTTTAGAATTTAAAAAGAAGCCAGGGAAGTCAGGAGGCAGAGATAAGGTAGAGAGAACATCCCAGGCATGGAAGACACTCAGAGAAATGTCTGGAACCAAAAGATAGAATGTCTTATTTGTGGAACAACAAGGAAGTCAATGTCACTATGGAGAGGTTACCCACAAAGAGGGTTAGGGTTGCCTGAGACCCCAAAATACCAACATGCCGGGGTCCTGTGGAAATACTGAGTAGATTTTTAAGGAGCATAGGTTTCTGTGATGCTTGCATTGGGCAAGAAGTCCAGAATAAGTCTGTGCTAGGTCATGCTATGGCACTCTCCCACCACATGGCCAAAAGATGGGATTGTACATACAGAAAGGTTGTGAAAGGAATCTAGGGGTGGTCCAGAGGAAGAGTTTGGGGAGGGTCTTCAGGAGTCAGATGAGGTCAGACTCCAGTAATAAGTTTAGGGAGGGTCTTCAGGAGTCAAGATGAGGTCAGACTTCAGTAATGAGTGATTAAGGGTGTGAAGTTGCTGGAGGCTACCTGGAGACCATAGACAATGGTGGAGCAGGCCAGTTCAAGGGTGGGAAACTTGGAACAAAGGAGAACTAAAGACTTGAGCAGAGACACAACTTAAGGCCTAATAAATTTAGGCAAATGCCTTCCCTTGGAAGATTCAAGGAGAGCTCAAGACAGGGTCCCAGAGTCCGTACCTCAAAGGTTCAAAGAGAGCTCTAGGGGGGTCCCAGAGCATGCACCTCATCAACTGGATTGAAGAGTATGTGGAGAGTGAGCAGCTAGGTGGCTCAGTAGATAAAGTGCCACTCCTTAAGCCAGGAAGATTCATCTTCCTGAGTCCAAATCTGGACTCAGACCCTTACTAGCTGTATGACTGTGGGCAAGTCACTTAATACTGTTTCCTTCAGTTTCTTCATCTGTAAAATGAACCGGAAAGAGAATAGGCAAACCATTCTAGTATCTTTGCCAAGAAAACTCAATATGGAATCACAAAGAGTCAGATACAACTGAACAACAACAGGCAGTGTAAGGTATAAAAACACTGGAGCAGAGTGGCAGGTCATGAAGTATTCTGAAGGCCAAACAGAGGGGTTTTACACCACAACCACTGCTACTTATACTGCTACCAATGACAGCATTTTAGCTCTTCTCTCTGTTTAGCCTGTGGAATAAGGTCACCTACCCAGAGAGTCAGTGAATGTGGGGACAGAAATGCTGAAGAAATTACTGCCAAAGTCAGACAAGAGTGCAATTTCTTTAACAGATGTTTCTGCCATCAAACATCTGTTTGAAACTTCACAACTTTAAACTCTGCTCCTTTTTAAAGGATGGAAAGAAGACACAGAGGAGCTTTGTTTTTTTTTAGCAATAATGAGATTCACTGTTCAATGTTTCTGTGACTACTGAACTTATAGAAACTTCTTACTAAAACCTTTCTTTTAATACAATCGAATAAGCATTTTTGAGGGTCTATTTTGTGCCAGACATTGTTCTAGGCAGTGGGAGTACAAAGACAAAAAAATTAATAAGAATCTCTAACTTCATGAGGCTTACATTCTACTATATCCTATGTAAGTCCTCAACCTAGGCCATAGTCAAAAAAATACTAAAAAAAATTTATGTGACACAATTCTGATCTAGAGACATATTTTCTACATAACCCATACCTTTTAATCTATCTATCTATCTATCTATCTATCTATCTATCTATCTATCTATCTGTCTGTCTGTCTGTCTATGCATATAAACACATGTTCATATGTACAATCATATGTATATATGCATGCTTTTTTCAAAAATACATAAGCATTTATAAACATTTACACATATATGTGCATTTAAGTGCACGCAAACAACTTGAAGTAAAAATTCTTGTTCTCTTTTTTTTTCACGAAGAACTGAGTTCAATTAGATTATATGAATATTTAAGTCTTGGAGACACTTTGTAAGACTTCAGAACTCTAATCAGTGCAATGACCAGCTATGAATCCATAGCATCATAGATGAAGACACAATCCACCACCCAATAGAGAGTTTTTTCAGACATAACGAGTCTTACATTTTCAGATATGAACAATGTGGTGATTTTTGCTTAAATTTTTGTTATGAAGGTTTTCTTTTTCTTTTTCTTTATCCTAATTGTTCAGTTTAATTGTTCAGGGATAGTGGGCAGGAGAGAGGATAAATTGCTGTTCATCAGAATATGTAAATAAATAGATAGATCAAGATATGGATATATTCTGAGAGACTAATGCAGAAAGGCAGCTCTATCTTTAGTATCCTGTATATCACCTAACAGAATAAAGTTGTAGAGTATTAGAACTTTAAGGAACCAAGATGCTTTCTAAGTAGGACCTATCATTTTACAAATGAGGAAGTTAAATATATCTCATCCTCTGTATTTCGAAGAGTATCTCTCAAAAGCCTGGGAAATGTTCTCCCTCGTTCTCACCCCTTTCCCCCACTTAGTTCCTATGCCCTTTCTCTTTCTAGTGCTGTTTCTCTGACAATTCAGTTCCTGGTTCTGTGCCTATCTCACCTCTGGTAAGGCTCTGGCCAACCTTATTTCCAGGGTTTGGGGTCTCATCTCTCTATATATCAAGGTGATGTCTGATTCTCAGCTAATCACCTGTTTGCTCTGTCTTGTTTCCTTTTGCTCTTCTTTGGTTTGAGCCCCAGATTCTCTGAAGTAGAGTCTGAATGCTTGGCAGTTTAGTTTGTGTAAGAACCTTAGTATCTGGTACCTTATCCTGCCAGGTGATCTTTATAATCTTCCTAAGACAATACAAATGGAAGCTATTCAGTTTCCTGTCATAGTGCTGGTCTTCACAGTCATACAACAATGAGGTCAGCAAAACCAGTCTGAAGACCTTCACTTTGGTAGTCAGTCTAATACTTCTTCTCTTCCATGCTTTCCTTTGGAGCCTGCCAAACACTGAGCTATCTCTGGCAATGAGTATATCAACCTCATTATCAATTTGTAGATCCCTGGAAAGTAGACTACTAAGGTAAGTGAACTTCAAAACTTCTCTAATTTCTGTAACCAATGGTTCCATGTATGGATGGTGTGGTGGTGGCTGATAGAGAACCTGTGTCTTCTTAGTGTTAATTATTAGACCAAAATTAGTACAAACAACAGAGAATTGATGCATACTCTGATGCATCTCAGTTTCAGAGGCTGATTGAGGGCACAATCATCTGCAAACAGAAAATCAAGCACCAACACTCCCTCCACTTTGGTCTTGGCTTGTAGCCTTTCAAGTTGAAGAATTTACCATCACTGTGGTAACTGACTTTGATGCCATGTTCATCCTCTTTGAAAGCATTTGACAGCATGTCTGAAAACATCATTCTAAAAAGCATGAGACTAAGCACACGGCCTTGTTTCACTCCATTGGTAACTGGGAAAGCATGAGAGCATTGTGCATTATCCAAAACATGGGCAATTATGCTGCTCTGCCACTGCAGGAGAAATGACAGGAGGACAACAGAGGTCTGTATACAATGTTTGTAGATCTGACCAAGACCTTTGATATTGCTAGTTGTGAGTGATGCAGTCTGGGATGCTTTTGTCTGTAACTTTACTTTGTAAAATCTCACTTGTTTTTGGGTACCTATGTACGTAACATCAGTTTGTAATAAGCCTGTGCAATTAAGTTGTAAAATCACACTTTCTCCCAGCCATAAAGGTATTAACTCTGCCTCTCCCCTTCCCCAGCCTAAAAGTCTTTTCCCTGAGCCAGCAGTCTGCCTAGATACAGTACCTATGAATCCTTCAAAAGCATTCTATAAACAAATCCTTAGTTAGAGAAATGCATAGCCCCTTTGTTCTAAGTGGCCAGCTGCACCAAAAAGCCTTGAAAATTATCAGAGAGATAACTCCCTCCCAATATGGTACCTCCTGAATCCCTAATCCGGCTAGCTCCCAGACTTGGCACTTCCTGAAACAATCAAGCCTATCCTCCCAACAGCAATATTGGACATATCTCCTTCATCCTTGACCAAAAAGTAACCTAGTGATGTCACAAACAAAAAACCACACCTCCAGATAGCCCCCCCAGGGGAATGTCCCAGTGAATTATGGGCAATATGCCCTCACTGTTGATATAAAAAGTGCATGTCCCTTTAAGCACTGACCACTCCTAAACTCTTCCCAAAACTCTCCCTAACTCCACCCTTGCCCACCTAGTTAGCATAATTAACCTTTGACTGACAGTTTTATCACTACAAAAATAGTGTCTCTAGCTGCTGATTTTTGCAGGTTCCCTGAATCTTTTCCTGCCCGCTGCAAAGCGTAAAACTTTATAACTCTGTCTTAGATCCCTGCACTTTGCAGGTCCCCCTTTTTCTCCTGCCTGCTGCTAAGTCAGCATAATAATAAACTTTGTTAACTTTGCCAAAAGATAGCTCGAGTCCTGTGAAATTCTTTCCAGACAAGAACCCTCTAGGGATTCATATGAGATCCCTCAGATACTCACCTCTCCTCAACCTCTTCATTTTGGCGACCCAGATGGGACTCCTCCCACTAAACCTCTTCAGTGAGGGCTTATGAAAAATTATGTCAAAATTTGGTTGCCTGTTCATCAGCATTGTACATCCATTTCAGACCTGCTTGCCTGGATTCTAGATAATAAACAGTGTTCTTGTGCTTTCCCTGTCACCAATGGAGAGAGAAACAAGGCTGTGTGCTTACTACCATGCTTTTAACATGATGTTTTTAGGTATGTTGTCAAATGCTTGCAATGAGGATGAACATGGCATCACTGTCAGCTACCACACTGATGGTAAATTTAGCCTCCTGGGTGTCTGAGCAGCCTTTTAATGATCTCACTGCTCACTTTCTGGTATGAGGAAGGGGTTAGAAAAGGTGCCCTAAAAGTTGTCTGCTTGCCTAATGCTAGCCTGATTGTTGCCACCGGCAGGGAATCCCTCTCTATGGTTGAAATACACATACAAAAATGTCTACAAAGACAATTCCACTCACCATCAGCACATGGAATGTGTGCACACTTATAGACAACACAAAATCCAGTAGACCTGAAAGAGGAACAGGACTTGTTGTAAGAGAACTCAGCAGGTATCACATCCAAATAGCAGCCCTGAGTGAAACAAGGTTGGCAAATGAAGGCCAGCTGACTGAAGTTGGAGCTGAATACATGATTTTCTGGAGTGGCCACAGTCAGGGGGAGAGTTGAGAAGCTGGTCTACATTTTGAAATTAAAACTGGTCTAGTCAACAAGCTGGTATGCGTCCCAAAAGGAGTGGACAACAGGCTCGTGACAACGAGATTGCCACTTGCAGGAAAATGTCATGCCACCATGGTCAGTGCCTAGGCTCCCACCATGATGAACCCTTATGAACTCAAAGAAAAATTTTTGAAGACCTGGAGACTTTTATCCTCAATGTACCAAAAGAGGACAAGCTTATAATTCTGCGTGACTTTAATGCTAGAGTGGGCTCAGACTACCGGACTTGACAGGGAGTCCTAGGGAGAATTGCAGTTGGAAACAACAGCATTGGTCACTTACTACTGAAGACTTGTGCATCTTAGGTCATATTACTATAAAACTAAAAGCTTTATACTGTGAAAACAAGGCCTAAAATGACTAATCTCAAATGTGGCTGTTATTGTCTTTTAATTAGCATTATCAAAGGATTTTAGTGAACTCTTAACTTGGAAAATATTGTTCACTCTCTTGTTTATTTTTCTTTGTTTTTTTAATGTCTGCATTTGCTGACTTTCCTAGTATTTTCAAGGTTGAAGCAAAAAAGCTAAGGGACTAAGAAAAATATATGCTTTGATGTCTTTGGATGGAAGTTACAAAGTAAATGTTCAACATTATAATTATAGTATTATAAGACATATTCTGTACTACCTCCTGACAATTGTAGGTGACTCATTTAGCGTCATAAACCAATTAGAAACATAGCAATTTTTAAAGTGGAAATTCTGTTCTTCTTGTTTATAGCCTAAATAATTCCCAGGTGTTTAACATAGCATGTACACAAATAATTTTTTTAAAGAAATACTTTCTAACTCCTGCAGAAAAGAAGGCTTTATTTAGATAAAGAGTCTCAGTGGTAATAATGCAATATTGGAAATTTAATATTTGTGAAAGGTTTTCTTTAACATTTTGAAATTATAGTCCTAAGTAAATTGATTCCTTTTCATTAATAGTATTCTTTTATTAGCAATTTTCCTTATAAATTAAAAAAAGTTGTGCATTATGAAAGCTGAATTTATGTTTTTCCAAAATTAAAAATAAATAAACAAGTGTTAGTTATCCATTTAAAAGGAACTTTGGCAACTTATGACTGAAATTAAGGGCAGGCCTTCAAGAATACAAAGATAAAAGTAAAACAATCCAGTCCTAAAGGAATTTATAGTCTAGCTAGGAGAGATAGCATGTAGATGTAAGAAAGGGGTAGGGCCTAGAATATGATTGTATAGTAGGAGGTGAGAAAACTTCCTCTACAAACATAGGCCCATATCATCTCCAAAACATCGATTCTTATAGCATCTCCTAGAGCATTAAGAGGTTAAGTGACTTGCACAAGATCACCTCTCCAATATGTGGCAGAAGACAGATTGAACCCAAATATCAGAGCCCAATGCCTGCAACTTACTTTAACTCGGGTGAGATAATTGTCTATACTGATCCTTCCTCCCCAACCCCCCTACTGAATGAAAACCCATTTTGCTTGCATCCATGAAGAAAATATTTGAAGCAGGTGTAAATAAGATCTGGCTACTGCCCTGGGTTCAGCACAACAGTGTGTTCAGAGGGGATGAGGAAATGTGACATCGTTTGGAATACCAAACAGTTCAGGACTAAGAGTTTCATGTGAATGGTGAGCCAAGAGAGAGAATTTTGGTCAAATTCCTGAGGAGAAATTATTCATTGGGGATATAGAGGAGCAGGAAAAAGAGATTACCTTAACCTCTCTATTCTAATCCTGAATCTTGAATGGGTCTTAGTAAATTTTAGAGGGTCAGAGAATTTGGACTTTATTTTCTGATACCATTTTTTAAAATATCATCAAAATTTCCTTGACCATATATCTATCTCCCAGGGAGTCAATCCATATAAAAAATTAGATTTTTTTTAAAAAAATGAAAAAGATGAAAATATGAGTATAACTGATCAATACATAGAAAATGTCTGAAAATATGTTTAATATCCCAACTCATGAACCTCCTACATTTGCAAAGTAGAAATGCGCATGTGTCTTCTGGCATCTCTTCTCTTAAGCTATGCTTGTTGTTAATAATTTTGGAGAGGTAGATGTAACCCTGGGAAAGTCACATAACCTGTATTTGCCTCAGTTTCCTCAACTGTAATATAGGGAAGATAACAGCATCTACCTCGAGGGGTTTTTGTGAGGATCAGATAAGGTAATATTTCTAAAAGCACTTTGGCCTGATGCACAGTAGCTACTATATAAATGTTTATACCATCTTTCCTTCTATAATCACTTCTAATTTTTGGCAGTTTTTTTTTGTTCCATTTACATTGTAGGTATTGTTTTCTTAGTTCCACTTACTTCATTTTGTATCTATTCATTCCATTGTTCTCTGCCTTCATCATATTCATCATTTCTTATACACAATAATAATCCGTTGCATTTACATACCTCAGTTTATTTATTTCCAAATCAATGGGCATATACTTTCTTTTCAATTCATTAATATCACAAAGGGCATGGCTTTAAAATACTTTGATATATATAGAAATTATTTTTTCATCAATTATCTCTTTGGGATATAAGTAAAATGTCCTATGACACTTCTAATCTTCTCTCATTTTTACCAAATTCTAACTTTCTTTCCAAAAGGGCTATATTGCATCATAGTTTGACCAACAATAAACAGTATTCCTTTCTTGTCACAACCCATCCAATATTAACTCTTTGCATTTGTGGTTATCTTTTCATTTGGTGGATAAGAAGTAAGACCTCAGATTTGCATTTCTCTTATTATTAGTGGTTAGAAACATTCTTTCATAAGGTTTTTCATAGGTGATATTCTTTTGAGAATGCCCTATTTATGACTTTAGGACCCATCTATTGGAAAATTAATTTATATGTCTGTAATGATATGCTAATTATTTATGTACCTTCAATGACATTTATCAATGAAATTTGATTTAAAAATTTCCCCCATTCACCTGCTTATCTTCTTGCATTAATGTTGTTTGTATAAAACCTTTTATATTTTAAGTAATCAAAATTATCTATGTTTTCCATTCAGACTTGCTTCTATCCTTTACCTTATTAATAATATTTTTCTCTCACCTGCTGTGGAAAGTATTTAATGTGCCTCTCTTCTACATTTTGTATAATATGATATTTAACATTAAGTCTACATATCCATTTAGCATATGTTGTGGAATATGGTATAAGGTATTGAACTAAACATAATTTTTGCCAGATTACTTTCTAATTTTCCCAGAATTTTTTAATCAAATACGTAGTTCATTCCTCAGTAATTTATGTTTTCCTCGTAATGGAACAGTGGGTTATGGAATTATACTGTTTCTCATTCTCTCTTGTATAGTCTGTTCCATTCATCAACCTCTCTATTTTTAACCAGTACCTAATGGTTCAGATGACTACTGCTTTATAATATAGTTTGCAATTTGGAGGTGCTATTTCCCCTTTATCCATATCTTTCTTAATTATTTCCTTCAATATTACAGGTCTTTTAAAAATTAATTTTGTTATTATTTTGTGTTCTGTAAAGCAGAGGTTATAAATATCTGGCCTGTAGGCCCAAGTGCAGCTAAAACATATTGAAAGGTAATTAGGAAATATTTAACAAAATACATGAAAACATAGGCAAACAGATTATATTACATTTTAAGGTAAGTCAATAAGCAGCTCACCAGCATCATTATAAATGAATTAGCAGCTCCCATTTCAATTTGACACAACTTAACACTATTGCTATAAAGTATGCCTTTTTATAATTTGAATGGTAGGTCATCAAAATTGTAAATTCACACTTAGAATCTTCATTGACATCCTACCAGTGCCCTTGAGAGGGAGCAGAAGCAGCTTATGGTAGTGGACAAATTGGGAGCTGAGGATAGCCTGAACATGGTGAAGAAAGGCACTCGAGGCGCAACAAGCCCAGCAGAATAACTTCAATTTAAAAACGAACTTTTTTTATAATCTTGAAGGCTCAATTGGGTCTTTCTGCATTTCCACTAACCAGATAATGCTACTTAGACTAAGAGATGAAATCTACTCCTTGCAGATATGTATGCGACTAGCCTGAAGACTCTAGCAAAGGATTTTCAGGAGTTAGGTGTATTTGCAACATATGCTCTCTCAGACTTAGCCCATTTTCCCTGATCTCTGTAGGTTCTTGTGGGACAGTGTGTTGTTACAGGCTTTTGCGGGGATTGCTTTATACCAATTATACCACTCTGGTTAATACTCATTTCTAAAATTCTGAATACCTAACTGATATCAAGCTAATAATCACACCAGTAGCTATTTGTGAGCCATGTCAAGAGAGAAGACCCCTCCAGTCTCCTCTGGGCTATCTGTAGACCCTATGAAAAAAAGTGACCTCAAAGCTCTAGCAACCCCAACCCACCAGTATAGATGAGGGTGTTTAATAAACATCTCTTTCCTTCTTCTCTACATTCTTTTATACATGAGAAAACTAAGGAAATTATAGCGTCATACAAATAGTAAGTACCAGAAATCAGTCAGGTAATGAGGATTCATAAAGTACTGAGTGTCAGTACTAAGCGTTAAGCACTGGGGATTCAAAAAAAGGGGAAAAGTAGATTCTAAAGGGATTCCCATTAGACTTGCAGAGACAACATGCAAATAACTATGTGCACGCAAGGTATAGACAGTGTAAGTAGAAGGTACTCTCAGACAGAAAGCAGCCTTGTTAGCGGCTGGAGAAACTGGAAATACCTTCTGCTGAAGGTAAGATTTAAGCTGACTCTTGAAGGGATTCAGGGAAACTAGGGGTGAGAGGGGAGGATGGAAAGGATTCCCAGCTTGGACTTTTGCTAGTATAAAGGCACAGACTTGGGAGACACATTGTGCTATGTGAGGCATAAATAGGCCACAGTAGCTGGGTCATATTGTTCATGGAGGGAAATAATATATAACAGTGGAAAGTCAGGAAGGGCCAGACTGTGAACTCGGATGACTTAAAGGCAAAAGAGAGAATTTCCTATTTAATCCTTGAGATAATAGAGAGCCACTGGGTTTATGAAGGTGAGGGGGTAACATGGTTAGACCTGTACTTTAGGAAAATCACTTTGTGATCCCTTGATTGGAATAAGGAGAAACTTACAGCAAGGAGATCAAGCATTGCTATTGCAAAAGGACAGAAGGGAGGTAATATGGGATTGTATAGGAATAGTGACTGTGTGAGTGGAGAGAAAGGCATGTATATGAAAGATGTTGGGAAGGTAAGTATGGTGCAATTTTATAAGAGATTGCATATATGGGCTGAGTGTGAATAGAAATTACTTTGACAACAGTAAGAAATTTGAATAGAAGGGATGGTTTGGGTAGGAGAAAATAAAGAGTTTTGCTTTAGATATGGTGAGTATGAGATGCCTCCAGGACATTCAATTTGAGATATCTAAGAGTTTGATGGTGATAGAGGACAGACAACTAGGAAAGAGATTAGATCTGGATATATATATATATATATATAAATACATATGTGTATATGTATAGGTATACGCATATGTGTATGGATACATACATATATGCACATGCTTGTGCATCAGCATGAAAATATTCCCATATGGGTGTACATATATACATACATATGCAAATATCCAAAATATATACATGCTAATATAATAATAATAATCATTATATATTAATATTATATAATATTATATAATTATAATAAATATTATATATTATATTATGTGCCACACACTGAGCTTTTTAAATACAAATATTAAGTCATTCGATTCTCATTGCTAAGGGAACTGACGCATAAGTTTTGACTTACCCAGGGTCACACAACTACTAATAAGTATCTAAGGCTAGCTTTGATTTCAAGTCTTCTAGACTCCAGGTTAGAACACAATCTATCTGGGAGGTTAGTGAATTATAAACACTATGTTAATCAGGAGTTCCATGTGGTAGCCAGGAGGACCAATGCTATCTAAGGGTGATTACAACAGGCATAGTGATTGGGAATAAGTAAATTTAAGACCTGTGTGTGTATGTATATGTATGTGTGTGTATGTGTGTGTATAATATATATAATATATGATATGTGTGTATATTGTGGATCTATATGTATATGTAGCATATGAATGTGTACTATATACATATATACACATACATGCACTGTTGTTGCATTGTTCAGTAGTTTCAGTCTTATTTGAGTCTCCATGACACCATTTTTGGTGTTTTCTTGGCAAAGGTACTACAGCAGTTTACCATTCTTCCTCCAATTCATTTTACAAATGAGGAATTGAGGTAAACAGGGCTAAGTGACTTGCCTAAGGTCACACAGCTAGTAAGTGTCTGATGCTGGATTTGAGCTCATGAAAATGAGCCTTCCTGATTGCAAAGTCAGTGTTCTATCCACTGTGCCACCTAGCTGCCCATATGTACATGTACACATATTAATACATACATATACGCATAAGTGTGTGTATATATAGATTATATATACATACATATAAACGTCCATAAGTGTCCACATACATACATGAGTGCAATCTACATTGAGATGATAATTGAACATATAGGCATTGAGATCATCAAATGAGACAATATAGATGGAGAGGGCAAGACAGTCCAGGACACAGACTTGACCTATAACCACAGTTTAGAGACATGACTTGAATGACAATCCAGTTAAGGAGATTGAGGAGTGGTCAGAGAAATAGAAGAAATAAGAGAAAGCAGTGTCATGAAAAAATGTTCTAGGAGGAAAAGGTGAGTAATAATGTCAAAAGTTACAAAGAAGTTGAGAAGGATGAGGATTGAGAAAACATCACTGGATCTGACAAATAAATGAACGATGGTGATGATAAGAAGAAGACTTTCATTTGAATGTTAGGTTCAAAAACCAAATTTCAGAGGATTAAAAATTAACTAAGAGGATGGGAATCTGAGGTACCTACTATAGATGGCTTTTTCATCAAGCAGTTCAGATGAGAGAGAGAGGAGAGCTGGGATTTGGATTCAGTTTCTTTCATTCCAGAGCCAGTGATTTTTTCTTTTTGCCATATATTTCTGATGCAATGAGAATGATATGCAAGGGATGAAGTGATATAATCAATAGTACTTAGCAACTACTGGAGGAGGAGGGAAAGCAGAAGGTAAAGTAAGAGATGGCTCCAAAGAAATGATCCTGGTGACTTAAAAAATGGTGGCACCAGAAACATGAAAAAAATCTAGATGGTCGATCAGATTTTATGGGAAATACAAGTTCAGCTTATGTTTTAGACACTGGGGGAAGCATTTAGTGGAAGATGTTTAGCAATTAGTTAAAGATATCTTATTAGAAGTCTAAGAAGATGGGGTGAATGTATAGCTACTGAATGGGGGTAGATGGGTAGAGAATTATTTCAATGCATGAGGTCACTGAGAGAGACAAAGAGATAGAAAAAGGAGAGGGGGAGGGAGGGAGAGAGAGAAAGAAGAGAGAGAGAGAGAGAGAGAGAGAGAGAGAGAGAGAGAGAGAGAGAGAGAGAGAGGAGAGAATGAGAATTTAATCTTTAATTCTTCAAGGATAAATTATGACTTCCTTAGCTTGACTTTTAAGACCCCCCCAGAGTCTGGATCTAACCTACCTTTATAGATTTACTTCATCCTACTTGTCTACATGAAATCTGCATTCCAGTCAAAGCAGACTTTTATTTGTTAACTCAACATTGCCTCCCATCTCTATCCTCAATACAAGCTAATTTACCTA
>CM053601.1:140915612-140963724 GCA_028646575.1 Pseudocheirus occidentalis
AAAAATCTGAAACTCAAGTGACTCTGGAACTGACTCTTGTAACCTAAAAGTAAACAAACCAGTCAATAAAAAAAGAAAAAAAAAGAAAAAAGAAAAAAAGAAATGAGGAGCAGATGGACTTCATATTTACCTTGAGAGGCTTATACAAACTGATGCTACGTGAGAAGAGCAGAACCAGGAGAAATTTGTACACAATCACAGACACATCATATGTGTGACAACCTGCTTTGATAAACTAAACTGGACTCTTCTCAGCAATGCACAGTTATAAGACAACTCTACAAGTCTCAGGATGGAAGGAGACATTCAGAGAAAGATCAAGAAAGAACAGTTTAAATGGAGACTGAAGCAAACTACACGTTCTCTTTCATGTTTGGTTTTGTTTATTCTTTCCCACTGTTCACTCCATCGTTTACAAACCTTCTATACAACCAGACTAATGTCCAATGTGAAAGTATTTGCAGATCCTATACTTGACTGCATGCCATCACGGTGGGAGGGGCGGGGGGAGAGGAAGGGAAGAAAATCTGGAACTCAAGGGATTGTGGCACTGAATCTTGTAAACTAAAAGTAAATAAACAAATCAATTAAATATATATAATCTCATAACACCTACCCAAATTGTGATTGGCTATTTCCTTTATTATACTGCTTTCTATTCTTAGAAATGCAGATGACATAAAAATGATCTAGGTTATTAAAGTCCCTTTATATCTTCATTTCTCCTCTCAGTCAATTCAAAATGCCACAGCTTTTTTTTGCCACTCTGATAACAATGTACCCAGACTCATTCCTTAAGATTTCTCTTCCTTATATATTCCCAAAATTCATTATGAATAGCCTCTGGTTTCAAGTCCATCTCTCAATCTCTCTCTGCCCTCCCCAGAAGTAGACAACTTTTCAGAAGAGTACAAAGCTGCTAACACCAGTTCTGCTGGAGATTCGGGGTAGGGATCCAAGGTAGGAAAAGGCAGAGAAGACAGCCCACCTCATCCCACCCCATTCACGTACCCCAAATTATCCATTAGACAGTCAAGTAGTGCTTGGCATAGATTGAGGACTTAAACGACATAAATCAGGTAGACAGAAGGATTCGTAGTAAAATATACCAGAGACCAGTGAATAATGCACAATATTAGGTGACAGGGTGCAATATGTCCATAGGAATGCTGTTACAAATAGGCAACTGAATAAATGGTGCTGAGACTTTATGCTAGGGTATGTCTATATTGTATTAATGATGTGATTGAGCTTGGACATGTTTCAGGAGAAGCTGGAGGATAGAAATGTCTACACAGAGCTGGATAGGACTGAAGAACAATATACTTAAAATACCTAACTTAAAGGACTGTTGTTTATGACAAAAAGTTCTTTCTAAAGCTTAAAGTGCTACAGAAATGTGAATTTTTAAGAATGGCACTATGAGAATTTATTTCTCTAAGAAGAGATGTGAGCTTATAAATAAAGAGCTTAGTAAACAAACAGATTTCTGAATTTCTAAAAGGGAAGAAAGCAGATTATACACTTAAATAACAATGAAATAAAGGGCCGTGCATGTTGAAGGCCCACCAGAGCAATACAGGCATATCTTGGGGTTTTTTTGAGCCTTGTAGCTATTGTGGGTTGGTTTTTTTTGAGGGGTGGGTGGTTATGAATTGAAGATCTGTGGCAACCCTGTGCTGAGCAAGTCTACTGGATTTTTCCAAAAGTATGCGTTCATACTGTGTCTGTGTCAAGTTTTGATCATTCTTGCAATATTTCAAAGTTTATTACTATCATTATAGTCATCTATGACAATGATCTTTGATGTTACTTTTATAATTGTTTTGAGACACCATTAACCACAACCATATAAGACTTTTAACTTCCTAATAGATAAATATGTGTGTTCTGACTGGTCCACCCACTGGCTGTTCCATGTCTCTCTCCCTGTCCTCAGGCCTCCCTATTCCCTGAGACACAGCAATCCTACAACGGTCTCTTAGAGTGTTCAAGTGAAAGAAAGAGTTCATAGATGCAGCAAACTTCACTGCTGTCTTAATTTTAAGAAACTTATCAACAACCACCCCAATCTTCAGTAGCCCCCACCCTGATCAGTCAGCAGCCATCAAGTTCAAGGGAAGACTCCACAAGACAAAAAGATTACAGGCTCAAAAAAATGAAGGCTCAGGTGATGGTTAGCATTTTTTAGCAATAAAATATTTTTAATTAAGGCATGTACATTGTTTTTTAAGACACAGTATTACAAACTTCATAGACTACATTATAACATAAACATAACTTATTATATTCACTGGGAAACCAAAAAATTTGTGACTCATTTTACTGAGGTATTCACTTGACTGCAGTACTCTGGAACTGAATCCTCAATATCTCTGAAGTATGACTGTATTCTGCCACCTCAAGATATTACACATATATGGCAAGACAGCACTAGGAGATCACAAATTAACTATGCACTACAGCAACACTTTAAAATCAGTTAAGAGTAAGTGATAACTGTTTTAATGTCCTAGTGAATTCACTCTTTTCATTTTGATACTGGTAATTTGGTTTTCTCTTTTCCTTTTTTTTAAACCAAATTAACTAATTGTTTTTGTTTTACTGATTTTTTCATAAAACTAGCTCCTAGTTTTCTTTATTAATTCAATGGTTTTCTTACTTTCAATTTTTTAATCTCTCCTTTGATTTTCAGGGTTTCCAATTTTGTGTTTATCTGGGAATTTTCAATTTGTTTTTTTTTCTTCCTAGGTTTTTTTTTTTTTTAAGCTGAATGTCCAATTCATTGGTGTGCTTTTTCTTTATTTAAATGGTGTAAGTATTTAGATATAAATTTTCCCCTAACTACTTTTTGGCTGCATCCTATAAATTTTGGTATATTGTCTCAATTCTGTCATTCTCTTTAATGATACTATTTCTATGATTTGTTTTTTGACCTACTCATTCTTAAGGATTAGATTAGCTTCCAATTAATTTTTAATCTACGTTTTCACAGCCTGTTATTGAATGTAAGTTTTACTGCATTATGATCTGAAAAGAAATGCATTTAATATATCTGCTTTTCTGCATCTGGTAATACATGGTCAATTTTTGTGTCAGTACCTTGTACCACTGAGAAAAAAGATATATTCCTTTTAATTCCCATTTTTCTTTTTTTTTTTTGTTAGATAATCTAGTTCTGAAAGGAGAGTGTTGAAGTCCTCCCACTTGTATAGTTTTACTGTCTGTAACTCATTTAACTTTTCCTTTAAGAATTTGGATGCTATGATATTTGATGCATTTATGTTTACTATTGATATTACTTCATTACCTTTTAGCAAAATGTAGTTTTCTTGCTTATCTCTTTTGATTAGCTCTATTTTTGCTTTTGCTTTGTTTGGGATCATAATGGCTACCCCTACTTTTTTTTTTTACTTTATTTGAAGTATAACAAATTCTGCTCCAGCTTCTTACTTTACTCAGTATGTCTCTTTTGCTTCAAGCCTGTAAGATTATGGTTTTTAATCGACCCTCTATCCTCTTATGTTTTGTGGGTGAGTTCATCCCATTCACAGTTAAGTTTACTATATATTTCCCTCCATCCTATTTCCCCCCCCATCTCTCATTCCAAAGGACTTCATGAAAAATCCTATCCACCTCCAGAGAAAGAACTGATGGAGTCTAAATGCAGATTGAAGCATACTTTTTACTGTTTTTTTTTTTCCTTTTGGTCTGTGTTATCTTTTACTTTACAACACAACAAGATTAACACAGAAATATGTTTTGCATGACTGTATGGATACAATCTGTATCAAAGTGCTTGCTTTCTCATGGTTGGGTAAAGGGATGGAAGGAGAGAATTTTAAAAAATTTTAGAACAAATGTTAAAAACTGTTTTTACATATAAGTGAGAAAAATTAATACATTCTTTAAAAGGGGGAAAAAAGAATAAGTTCTTGTCCAATACAAAGTTTCCTACTTAATAAATCAGAACTTTTCACCCATACACCTACCAGTAGGGAAGGGAATAAGCATTTATATAGCACCTATGTGCTAGGCATTGTACTAAACACTTTATAAATATCTTCACATTTGATCCCCACAACAATCCCTTGAAGGAGGTGCTGTTATCCCAATTTTACAGCTGAAGAAACTGAGGCAAAGTGATTTGTCCAGGGCCATACAGTAAATGCCTCAAGATTGAACTCAGGCCTTTCAGACTACAGAGCCAGGACTAGACACTCTATTACCCAGCTGCCAATAAACACAGATGTCCTATTTTAAACTACCCCAAGAAGCCTCTCAGATCCCTCTGGAGTCTATAATGTGCCAGAATTAAGAGTTGTGACACCCACAATCAAAAAATTAGAAAAGTTTGAAAGACCAAACATTGAAATAAAAATGGAATTAATCTGAAATACCATTCCCTCCCTTCATCTCACCCACGTTCAACAAAAAACTTTTTTAACTCTAGTTTCCTCATTGCAAACTAGGGCAAATCAGCTCTATTGCACTAAAGGAAGGTGGTTCTCAACTGGTGTTTGTCATTACCCAAACCAGATACTATTCCTTCCCAGCAGAAACTTCTACTGTACAGGTCAGCAGTTTTAAAACTTTTTGATCTCAGGATCCCTTTACACCCTCACAAATTATTGAGGGCTCCCTATAGAATATTTTTTTTTAATGTAGGTAAGTTATCCATCAATGTTTACCGTATTAGAAAGTAAAATGTTTTATAATTATTACGAAAAGTTTTGACATTGTAAACTTCTTACAGGGGTCTCAAGGACCCTTTGGGAAGGACTGCTATATTTATTGCACTGACTTTTCATTTTCAGTTAACTGACTGCTCTCCTTGTTTTCTTTGCTGACTTTCTTATTCCTTGTATTATTCCCAAGGCTTTCCTCTTACCTTAGTCCTTTGTTCTCACTATGCCTCCTTACTTTGGTCAATTGATGTTTCTCTCAAAGCTCCAATAAATGACTATTTCTGGGCCTATGCTTTTTGGGTTTGTTTGTTTTTTTCGCTAGGAGATTCAGTCCTTCATCTCAAACTACCAACAAGACAGGATCCCCTGAATGTCTCACTATAACCTCCAATTCAACAAATTCATAATCTGCTTCGAGTCTGCCCTACACTCCCATATCTCTCCTATCTCTCCATTTCCTCTAGTGGCACTGTTCTCAGTTACCCAGGCATGAAACTGCCGTTAATCTTGGACACAAGGAAGACTTAAGGCAGAAAGGACACAATCAGAAATATTACATATTATAGCGTCATAACTTTCTCAATCTGGAATTCAGTTTTGTACTTTTGAAAAATAAAAAGGCTGAACTTAAATCAATTCACAACCAGTTCTTAAGGTCCTATTATAAATCAAGTCATACGCTAGGTATTGGGATACAAAATATCCCTAAGGCTCTTTTTTCCAGCTATACAATTTTATAATACTTAATGCTCCACAAAACCATCTTCGTCCTCCAGGTTTCATTTCTCTACATAGGCCCAGAACCCAGAAACCCACTTCAAGCCTGGAATCTGCACCTCTCCTTCTGATTGGCTGGTTCCTCCAGAACCTGCATTCTAAGGAGAAAGCCAAGCCGTTAAGGTCTTGTCTCCATTGCTCTCCTCGCTACACTGTGGCTGCTTCCCTCTCCATGGCTTTCTCTACAATGCCCCCATGCTGGTCATTACAGCTCCCTCCATGCCTTTTCAGCTCTCTTATGTGTTGTCTTCCCCAGTAATACAAGCTCCTTGAAGGCAGAGACTTTCTGCTTGTGTTTGTACTGCCTGAGCTTAGCACAATGCCTGACACCACATAACCATCCATCTAACTCTTATACACATATATGGTGTAGGCATCCCTGCATACACTACTGTAGTTAACACTTTATCAATTCATATTGGTTTAGTCGTTTCAGCTGTGTCCAACTCTTTGTGACCCCATTGGGAGGGGTCTTGGTAAAGATACAGATATGGCTTGCCATTTCCTTCTCCAGCTTACTTTACAGGTGAGGAAACTGAGGCAAAGAGGGCTAAATGACTTGTCCAGGATCACACAACTAGTATTTGGGACTGGATTTGAACTCAGGAAGATGAGTCTCTGTATTTGCTGCCCCCATCCAAGTTTTATCTTATGTGTGCCTATGAAATTGGTCTTCAGTTTCATCGGGAAGTTTAATTTTATCAGGTCAGCCTACTATTTAAAAATAAAAAATTCAATGGCTTTCCCATGGATTACAGGATAAAGTTCACATTTCTTTGTCTGCCTGGAATTCCAAGTCCTATCCAATGTCGGATCTCCTCACCCTCCTCTATGCTCATTCACCATCTCAAACTTTTGGTCCTACAACATCCTTACCTGTAGATAAGGGCTCTTAGCCTTTTCTGAGTCATGGACCCCTTTTATAAGTCTGAAGTCAATGTATCCCTTTTCAGAATAATCTTTTTAAATGCACACAATAAAATAATTAGGATTTCAAAGGACACCAGATTTCCAGGAGTGCATATCCTTGAATGGGAAAAATTTTATGTTTAATTAACTGAAACTTAGCATTTCCTTAATTACTTTAACAAATCCTAAATCAAATCACTTCTCTTTCAAAATAATATTTTTTGGTGGGTCAATAGCCTTTGAAAAAACAAAAAAGCTGACATCCTGGCTAAAATAGTAGCATAGCAATCACACATTGCTTCAGTGTCTCCTCTCTACTCCCTTCCATTCAAATTCACATTTTAGGTCACTACTTTTGGGGAGGGGGGAGTTCAACCACAAACACAGCAACTCCAGAGATCAGTTAACACCCAAAACTGAAGAATCTCTGGATAAACTCAAGCCAAGAAAGACACACAACGGAGGAATTCACAGGAGGCCTGCACTTCTTCTCAAACAAGAGACAAAACACTGATATTCACATAAATATACGCAGGTAGATGTACAAAAGACACCACAGGCCATAGACTCAATATAGATTATATTCAAGATAGATCTACTCATATGTAATATAGTTTTACTTATATTTATTTATATTTAATATAGACAGGCCTATTACAAATATATTCAGTATCTATTTATAGATATCCTCTATATATCTTATCTAAATATCTATAGAGATGCAGCTATCTAGCCAGAAATTCACGTCTCTGCTTTCTAGAGTCTTCCTGGCCCAAATAAGATACACATTTTTGGAACTAGGTCTCAAAACCCTCCCAGACCGAGAAACCCACATCCAGCCACCTATGCAGGCAGACAGGGCCAGCTGCGTGAACTAGAAGTCGGGGGTCTTGGGTCTCAGCGGGGGCTCTGCCTCTGGCAAGGAAGCCAGGGGCAGGACGAACAAGGATGATACTAAGGTGTGTCCTGGATGCGACACGGGATTCCGCGGCCCGATCCCCTCACTGTCTTAAGGGGAAGACATGGACTAGCACCTGGAATCCAAGAGCTGGGCGGACACAGCGCCAGCTTTAACCCTAAATGCGCCTTAACTCCCTGGCTCTCAGTTTCCTACTCTGTGAAATGGAGCGAATTCTGCCGACGTTGCGGACTTGATTTACCTCACAAAGCTCACCGGGAGAAAATGGCTTCGTAGCCCGGAACACTTCAGCAAGTTCACTGGGGGCGGGGAGGGGCTCTCCTGGGGGCACCCCCGCAAGTTTGTGAAGCTTCCCTCCCCCTTCGCCCGGCCCAGCTCGGCGGGCCTCAAGCACTCTCTTCCTCGTCTACAAGGGCAGGCCAGAGAAGCGCTTTGGGGCCGAAGGGCCGCGCCGATGGGGGTGGGGAAGGGGTGGGGATGGATGGTAATAGGAGAGGGGGAGTCCCAGAAGGAATCGAGCCAAGCAACCCGCTGGGCTCGCCTAGGCCCGGAGCAGGAGGCCCGGCCTGGTCCTCTCTGAGGCTCGGCTCCCGACTCCCAGCTCCCAGAGGGTGGCCTACGCGGTCTCCGGGGTCCGCACATCCCCACTCCGAGACGGGGTCCCGGGCGCAGAGGGGGGCGGGGCAGGGGACCGGAGAGGAGGCCCGGCTGTTGGGCCCAGCACCAGAGCGATCCAGCCCGAGGCCCGGCCCGGCGCCTGCCGCGGCCCCCTCGGACCTGCGCGTCTTCGTCTCGGTCAGGCGGCGACCTGGGGCCTCGCCCTCCTTTCCTTCCCCTCCCCGCCGCCTTTCCGCTCCGCGGAGCTCAGCTCACCTCCCCTCACACGGCCCGCCGCGCTAACGCTGGGACGTCCAGTCACCGAGAAACAGAACCAACAGAACCGTGGCCGCCACCGCCGCCAACCCAACAGCACTCAGAGCTACAGCTCCAGGTCTCCTCCCACTCGAGCCCCAGAGCCCGCCCCCCACGCGCGCCCATTGGACGCCGACCGTTGTGAGGCCGCCTTCTTCTCCCCTCCCCTTCCCACGCGCCGAACGCGCTCTGGGATTGGCCTCCAAGGTCTCTCGCTCCTATTGGGTAAGGACCCGCCCATCTCAGTTTAAATTCTATTCAGTTTCAATTTTATTAAGTGCCTAGGGTGTGCAAGGCCACATGGTGTGGCATGAGGGTACAAAGACCAAAAATATTAAAGAATAGTCCCTGCCTGCGAGGAGCTTACATTCTTAAGGGAGGATCGCCGGCACCGGGTAAGGGGGCAAAGGACTCCTCCCCAGTGCGCCGGTTTAGACCCGCCTTAAAGTTCTCCCTCCCCTTCTTCTACCCACCAGAGCCATTCCTCCTCGGGGGGGGGGGGGTCCTTTCCGCTGTGGCTGTCGGTACTTGTGGTTTTTCGTGTTCAAATCCTCTAATGAATGAACGAAAAAGCATGTATTATGCACTATGTATGTGCCCTACGCACCTTGCTAGGTGCTGCGAATGTAATTCCAAAAGTTAGCCCTTGCCCTCAAGAAGCTTACTTTCCAATAGGTGAATACAATCCGTATAAGAGGAGTGTGTTGGCAAGGGAAGGAAATTTGGGGGATGGGGAATGGGGGAAGGGTGGTCACAGGGACCGTAAGCCCAGCTGTTGGGGCAGGATTTCCCGCCATCTGCAGATCTAGCAAGTTACCCGGTTTTCTGGTGAATTGCTAGATGGGTCCGAGATCACTTCCCAGAGAAGACCACCCCAAAGATATAAATTGGTAATTGTGGTGATGGGCTGAGGCTGGAAGGGGAGGTGGTGTAGGGAAAAGCGTAATGGACTGGAGTTAGTGGCTGAGCTCTCTACCTGTGTGACCTTAGATAAGATACTTTCCTTTTCTGGGCCTCAGTTTCCCCATATGTAAAATGTAAAATAAAGGGGAGGTGGTGTTAGATTAGAATATGGTCTCTAAAGTCCACCACTGTGATGAGGTTCCACGTTCCAATGATTCTCCCTCCACCAAATCTTGCTCCTCCTTTTGTCACATCTGGTCTCCCCAATCCGTTTTTAAACTGATGGCATCTTGTTTCTAAGTCATATTCATTTCCAAGTCCCTTCTCCACCCCCTTCCCAGCAAACCTTTTATTATTTGTTAACAAAACATCTAAGAAGACATTCCTTGAGTCTTGCCTAACCTTCCTAAATAAAACCACTCTTATAAACAACTGAATAAAGAGGAAATAGATTGTATTGTCCAGACACCTTCAGTGACTCCCCAGTATAAGCTGGGTTACTTAGTTTTTTTGGTTTTGGGACAAAAAAAGAGCTCTGGGACCCCCCTTGAGCTCTCCTTTAATCTTTGAGGTACAGACTCTGGGAAACCCCTTGAAGTTTAATTGAATCTTCCCACTTGATGAGGTATTTGCAGAGACCATAAGTATTTTATTGCAGAGGTCATAAGTATTTTATTGCAGAGGCCATAAGTATTTCATTGTGGTTGGACTCAAACCTCTGTTAGTTTCAACTGGCCCTCCATTGTCCATCTGCTTCCCACCCTGGAGCCTATCAAAATATCAACTCACCCTTGCATTGGCCTCATTAACTCCTCCTGAAGACCCTCCCCAAACTCATTACTGGACTCTGACCTCCCTCCCTTCCTCCTTTCCTTCCTTCCTCCTTTCCTTCCTTCCTCCTTTCCTTCCTTCTTTCCTTCCTTCCGTCCTTCCTTCCTTCCTTCTTTCCTTTTTGAATAGTCTGAGAAATCTGTCTACAATTCTTTGCTTCTAATTCTTTTTTTCCTCACTTTCTTAACTCTTGAGTTTGACTTCTAGCTTCATCATTCAACTGAAGTGGCCCTCTCCAAAGTTACCAGTGATCTCAATCGCCAGCTCAAATAACCTTTTCTCAATACTCATTCTCCCCACTGTTGATCTTCCTCTTTTCATGGATATTGTCTTCCCTGATTTCTCCTGGTTCTCTTCCTAGCTCTCTGACCATTCCTTCTTAGGCTTCTCTGCTGACTCTTTATTTGGGGTCCTACCTAGATAATTGTGAGAATACCACAAGGGTCTGTTCTGGGCCTACTTCTCTTCTCCCTTTGTACTATATTTCATTTAGTAATCTCATAATTTCCCATGTATTGAATTATCTTTATGCTAATAATATTCTCAGGTCTATTTATGAAGTCCTAACTTCTCTGCTAACTTCCAGGCTCCCATATTTCAACTGCCTACTGAACTTTTAGAACTGGATATCCCATAGACATTTTAAACTAGCAATGGGGAAACTGCAGCCTTGAGGCCACATGCAGCCCCTCTTGGTCTTCAAGTGCAGCCCTTTGATTGGATCCAAACTTCATAGAGCAAATCCCCTTAATAAAAGGTTTTGTTCTATAACTCAGTCAATTTTGACTCAGTCAAAAGGCCAAGCTCACAGACCTAGAAGGCCATGTGTGGCCTCAAGGCTACAGGTTTCCCACCCCTGAAATTTATATGTCCAAAATGGAACTCATTATCTTTTCCCCAAAACCTCCCCTTCTTCCTAACTTTTCCTTATTACTGTTGAGGGCACTACTATCATCTCAATTCCTCACAACCTAGGTGCTACCCTCAACTCCTCACTCTCATCCCACCATATCCAATCTTTTGCCACATTCTCTGGATCCTACCTTCCTAACATTTCTCTTATCTCTTCTCTCTCTGATGGTGGCCCTAATCACTTCATCCCTGGAATATTGCACTAGTCTTCTGGTTGGCCTCCCTGCCCCATGTCTCTTTCTTTTCCAATACATCCTTCACTCATCTGCCAAAGTTATCTTCATAAAATACAGTTCTAATAGTATTATCCCTATTCAATAAATGTCGGTGGCTCCCTATTACCTCCAGAATCAAATGGCAACTCTGTCCTTTAAAATTCTTCAGAATCTGAAGGTTAGCCCCATTCCACCTTTGCTGCCCTTTTATACCTCACACGTCCCTTCATATACTCCACCATTCCTTTGCTGTTCCAAAACACTTCATCCACTGTGCATTTTGTGCATTTTCCCTGGTTGTCCCCCATGTCTAAAATTCGCCCCTCTGCCTCCTGGCTTGCTTCAGGCCTCAGCTTAAATCCCACTGTCTGCAAAAGACAAATTCTCTTTAGTATTAGTGCCTTCTCTTTGAGATTGTCTCTGATCTATCTTTTTTGTACATATTATTTGCACAGTCTCTTCCCTCATTAGATCATGAGCAAAGGCTAATTTTGCTTTTCTTTGTTTCTCCAGCCCCCTTATAGCAAAGTGCATAGCACATGGTAGGTCTTTATAAATGCTTATTGACTTGATTTGCTTCCTTGCCTTTTTGGTTCATGTTGTTTCTTCTCTGCAAAAATCGTCCCTGACTACTCCAGTCCCCTGATTTCTCCTTCCTCTGACTTGTTGATTTCTCCCACAGTCCTCAATCAGTCAGTTAGTCCTCCTTGTGGTGGTAGCAATGGGGCAAATCTAGATAAGGCAAGAGCCCTCATCATTAGGGGCAAATGAAGACTTTTAAACATCATGCAGGAACTACAGGGTTATAAATTCAGAAGGACAACTGCTTCATCTTACAGAGACGAATGCTCAGAGGAGCTAATGGTGTACCCAAGGTCACACCTGCTGCTTCCAGCTCTAACATTCTAAGACTCTTTCCCAAGACTAGACAGACTGGCTATACGTCTGGCCAAGCCAAGCTATAGCAACAGCCTTGGGTCTCAGCCAAATGGCTCTTTTCTTTATCCTGGGCTAACTCTGCCATCTACTGGCCAATAACATACAGCCCTCAAATCCCTTTTTTTGCTAGGGTGTCCCTGCTTTGTACCTGTGAGAAAGTTGGTGGGGAGACCAGAAGAGAGTTGAATTAGATCATCTTTAATGCTTCTTCCAGCTCTGATAATCCATATTCTATAAATCTAAGTTCTTTTTATTTGACATTCTAAGTCCCATTGCAATTCTGACATTTTATATTCCAAGTTAAACATTTATTTATTTATTTGTTTGTTTGTTTTGCTTTTTTGGAGGGGGAAGGCAGGGCAGTTGGGGTTAAGTGACTTGCCCAAGGTCACACGGTTTGCGCGCGCATGTGTGTGTGTGTGTGTGTGTGTGTGTGTGTGTGTGTGTGTGAAGTGTCTGAGGCTAGATTTGAACTTAGGTCCTCCTGACTCCAGGTCCTGTGATCTATTTGCTTAGCCACCTAGCTACCCCCGAGTTCAACATTTATTAACAGTGAGCACAATGTGAAAGGCATTATGGAGTAAGGGATACAAAACTAGCCTTGGACCCAGGAAGACCTGAGTTCAAGTCCTCTAACACATACTGGCTACAGGACCTTACATAAGTCACTATTTCTCAGTCCTCTAGCTACTCTCTTAAAATGCATAGAAGATGCTGACCTCCATCAATAGGGAAAGTTTCCTCATTCAGGATTTCTCTTTAACAATGAAATCACAGGTATTGTCAATATCATGTGCAAAAGCATTGTACTTAGCACTGGGTATCCAAAGACAAACACAGAAGTGTCACTTGTTCTCAAGGAGTTTACATTCTTCTGGAGGGCTATAACTCCTGTACAGATGAGCACAATTCAAGGATATTTGAGGGAAAGTAGGAACTGGGGGAAGGGGTCAAGGAAGGTGTCATATATGAGGTGGGACCTAAATCTTAAAGGAAGATAATGATTTCAGTGGGCAGAGATCAAAAGGGAGTGGATTCCAAGCACGGAGTACAGCTTGAACAATATCATGGAGGCATGTGATAGAATGCTGAAATAAGGGAACAACTATAGTAGGGCCAACTCTTCTGGAATATAGAGTTCATGAAGGGGAATAATGGCCAATGAAGCTGCAAAGGCAAATTGGAATCAGGCTGCAGAAGCCCTTAAATGTTTGCATATAGTCGTGAAGGCATTCAGGAGCCCCCAAAGTTTGAGAATGGGACGTTACATGTTCAGAGGACTGCCTTAGGAAGATGATTTTGAGAGTTGTGCAAAGGCTTGGTAAGGGGAGGGTCTGGGGACTGTGACCCCTAAATAGCAGGCAATTATAATAGCGTAACAGAAAGATGATGAAGTTAGAACAGTTTGAATATGAATGATGGCTTTATGAGTGGAGAGAAGAGGACAAATCTGAGAGATGTTTTGGAGAAAAAATCAACAGTGCTTGACAGCTTCTTACATAGGGGGTAAGAGGCAGGGGATTACTCTGAGACTGCAAATCTGAGTAACAGAAACAGGTAAGTTTGGAAAAGGAGAGGCTTCTGTTTTGGAGATGATGCATCGGAGATGCCTGTAACGGAGTTGAAAAGGTGGGACTGGAGTTTCAGGAGAGAGTTTATGTACACACACACACACACACACACACACACACCACATACATACATATACACATATATATGTATATGTGTATATATGTATGTATGTGTGTATACATTTATTTTATATATGTTTCATTTTGTGTGTATATGTATATATACATTTATTTTATATATGTTTCAGTATGTGTGTGTGTGTGTGTGTGTGTGTGTGTGTGTGTGTGTGTGTACAATAGAAACTAATCAGGAGAACCACCCAAGATTTGTTGGACTTTGGGTCAGTTCTGCTGAGCCGCATGTATTTTAGCTCCAGGTTGAAGGATTTGGCACTTTGGGATGACACAGCAAGTCCTAAATGGTCCTCTGGTCCCATCCCATATGGTAGGGGTGGAGAAAAGGAAGGGTGCCAGCTGAATTTAAAAGGAGAGATTGCTTTTACTTTCTCTCAACTCTCCTCCTTTTTTTTTTTCCTCCAGAATGAGCATGAAATTCTCTCCCTGGAACTTAGGGTGAAAGGCCATGATTCACACATGGCAGTGAGCACATGTGACGTGCAAATGAACCTGAACTAGGCTCTGGGACTGCCTTCTCTGCTTTCTTTTTCTAATCATAGGTGACCCAGCAGTGATCGTAAGAGCAGGGCTTTTGCTGAGAGTGTCTACCTCAGGAGTTTGGGACCTCCTAGTTTCCATAGTCAGTACCGTTAGAGAAGCCTCCTGAAGCGATGACACTGCTTCTTGGAGAAGAGATGACTGGCAGGACGAACTAAAGATTTAACTTGACTCGACAGAAGTAGCGGACCTGGAAGGAGTTGTATAGACAGCGCAGAGCTGAGGTGAAGGTGAAATGCCCATCTGACGATTCCACAGAATGTTGTTTTCATGTTTTAAGTATCAACCTCCCAGAAGAGTATAATAGGAGTTACGTTATTGCTTCAAATTTGTCAGGGAGTGTTAGTCTTTTTTTTAAGTTTGTGCATGTGTATGTGTATAGCTGTACCATGTATGATCTATGTTCTACATTGAGTATTTTTCTATTCCCTTTTGAGGAACCCCTGAACACTATCCAATCTCAGCTTTAAGTGATTTTTCCCTGAAACTCAAGGGTGTGAGTATAAAGAACCAGAAAGTTTGAGAAAAAGATCCTGACCTCTCTTTCTGGAGGATGAGGAACCATCAGGACTGAACCAGATTTATACATATGTGTAACATCCGCTTAATTTAGTAGCCTAAGGATTAGCCCTAGGCGGTAGTCTCAGGAAGGACTGAGTCAAGAGGGAGGTGTACAGCAGCTGTCCTTTATTGCATTGCAGCGTCCTTCCTTAAATACCCTATAGCCTTAGCTCTAGCATGGTTCTCACGTGCACTGGAGAACTGCCCAATGGGGGAGGAGATTGATCAGTGGAGGAGGAGCCGAGCCAGCTGTTTCAGCTGCCACTCTTTAGGGGAGTAATTTCTCCAGAAACCTCCCTGTGAGCTTAGCAACTGAGCTGTGACCCTCAGCACCACAGGTGCTTTGACGCACACTGATCCCTACACATGTGGAACCATTGCTAGGGATCCTTTAGAGAGGAAGGGCAAACATCTCAGCCCTGCTGAGCTTAGCATGTTGTGACCTATATGCTATATGTTTGAGTCATCCGAGTAAATTGATATTTGAACATCAGGTGAATGAGATCAGCAAGGGAGAAAGTGTAGAAAGAAAAGGTGACACAAGACAGAACACTGGGAGGATACATGAGCACACCACCAATCAGGTAGAAAATGCTACACAGGTCAGCAAAGGATGAGCAAAAGAAGAGAAAGCAGGTGAAAGAAGAAGAATTTGGAGGAAAATGAGCCGTACTAAGGTCTTTTCCAGCTCTGACATTCTATGATCTTAGCATGAGATGTTGAGAGAGACTATACAGGAAGATGGGGGATGAGCAAAAAAATCGACTAGGATATAGACTGAGGAAAGGGTGTTGAGATTTCACTGGTAACTTTGCAGAAAACAGTTTCAAGCTAGATTGCAAGAGGCTAGAAAATGGGAAATGAAAAAGTAGAGGCAGTGAGTATAGACTTTTTTTCTAGGAGGCCAGCAGTGAAAGGAAGAAGAGATTTAAGATGGCTGCGGGGACTGGAGGCTCAAAGGAAGGCTTTTTATAAAAAAAAATGGGGGAGACTTAGAAATTTGTAGGCAGTAGACAAGGAGCCAATAGATATGGAGAGCCTGAAGATTAGAGACAAAAAAGAAATACAGTTACACCCTTTTACAGAGATTAGGGGCATGGGGCTCCTGCAATCTGGAAAATCCACTTAATTTTTTTTAATCTGGAAATCCACTTAAATTTGTTTTAACCCTCCCTTGGTACCAAAGAATTATTATGGTATTAAAAGATAAAATACGTTGACACTCTACAATACTATACATATAATTTATGCATTTCTAAACTTTTTCTGTGTCGTCTCCTGCTCTTTGCATGTTGTCTGCAGCTTCTGTAAAATTCCCCCAAAATCCCTGTTTTAATGTTTTATGCAGATCCGCAATATATTGAAACTGCACTAGGGAAAATCTCGACATGGAAGGGAAAATTGTAATTGAAGAGACAAGTTCTGGAAGGACGTGGGTAGGGAAAGGATTGAGGCTTAAGTAAAGGGGTTGGCACTGGCAAGAAAAGGGATGACCCTTTCTTTAGAGACTACAGCAAAAGAGGAGAAAATGGAGGGGAGGAGAGGGTTTTAAAGCATGGAATAGGAAAAAAGAGAGATTTTACAACTGATTACTTTTATTCTCAATAAAGTAAATCCTCTGTTGAAAAAGAGGAGATCGCTTGCAGAGATGGGGATTGAGGAGAGAAGAAAATGATAATAGATATAAAAACACTTTGAAAATTGTAGTGGAGGGGTGGGTAGGTGGTGCAGTGAATAGATATTATCCCTAAAGTCAGTCAAATCTGACCTCAAACACTTAACACTTACTAACCCTGTGACCTTGGGCAAGTCACTTAACCCCAATTGCCCTACCTTACCCCCTCCAAAAAGAAAAAAAAAGAAAAGAAAATTGTAGTGGACTGAGCAAATGCTAGGAGGCTTAAGGCACTGTGGCTAATGGGTTGAGATGGCCTTAACATGAGGCAGACAGGAAATTCAGGAACAAAGAGAGAACCCCCTCTCACCCAGAGGGGTCTGCATTTCTCATCCTCATTCCTCCTTATGGATGGAAGTTCTCTCCCTGAGGAAGAGATTTGGGGGAAATCTCATACTCATATTAAGGAAGAAAAGAGTTTTTACTCTAGATAACAGAACCGATACAGATCTGCTCCTGTTGCTCAGATTTCCTCAGATGCAAATATCTTCCTAAAATAGAGTGCTATGTCTTCCATCCCATCAAGTCTCCTTGATGCCTGCGGTCAAATTTGTCTCCTTTTCTTATTATTGTGACTTGACTTTGCACATTATCGGTACTTTGTACCTCAATGTTTGTCTGTCAGGCACCATGGGTTTTATTGCTGGCTCATTTGATTTTGTTGCTGGTGAATTCTGGGTATTTTTATTCTCCTTTCTACAAAGAAGCTACTTCGCATGCTATCTAGCTTATCTCTATAGAGATAAAGTACATGGTTTTCAACTTTTCCACTTTCTCTTCAGTTTAGACCCTTTTGATTTAATTTGTAAGACTATAGGCAAAAACATTTTACTAGCCCTTATTAAGTTCTTATGTTAGCTGTTCTCTATCCCTGGTCAAAAAGCTCATCGCTCCTATGTTTGAAGGCACGGCCCCAAAATCTAAATCCCATCTCTATCTATCTATGTCCCTTGGGCTATTATTTATGCATTACTCTGATGACACGCCCCTGCCTCCTGAGAGAAAGAGTATTAGAGCTAATGGAGCAGAGAAAGAGACAGGTACCCAAGAAGAGGGGTAGAAAGGGAAAGGGTCCTGAGGGCTAGGGAGAGAAGAGGGATAGATAAATGAGGAGTGGGGGTCACACACCTTCCCAGACCCCTCCCTGGACGAGGCACAAGCACCAACAGATAGCCTGCAGGAAACCAGGTGCACTAGAGTAACGATACCAGATGGAGTCACAGACTTAGGAGTTGGAAATTCAGAAAAGGAGGAGCCATCACCAGACATACAGGAAGGAGAAGGAGGAGAGGTCCAAGAAGGACCCACGATGGGAAGAAACAACATGGGCTTATTGATTTACGGCTACATTAAGGCATATGGACTCTGTGGGCTCCCAGGACAGACTGAATCTGCTAGAGGGGAGTGGTTGATGGTTTACTAATTCTCTTTTTGGCAGGGGGCTCGGATTTGAACCCACAGATTTACTAATTCTCTAGTAATCCCAAATCCTTTCCTCTTGCTAAGGGCCCTTCACAGGGTAGTACTATAAGTGCAGAGGACTATAGAGGACCCCAGGGAAAGGGGGGCTCACCAGATGGGAAAGTCCTTTGACGCCCTGGAAACACTCTTTGCCCCTGGAGGAGGGCTCCTTCAGTATAGTATTAGAACTGGATTGTATTGGTCCATAGTCCAAGACCTATCTGAGTTAGAAGAGGAATCTTAGCCATTTAATAGGCTCAGGTTAGAATCATTTGTATTTTCTGTCAAGTCAAATAAAAACTGTTCTATATCATTTGATATTTTTAACCTGGGTACTTACATAGAAGGTGAAGGTCCATTTAGATATGAGATAAACATTCCCTGGGGAAACCCTGGGCAGAAGCAAAATGAACCAAATTCTGATATTCCTAAGGGAAACCTTAGGTGGAGGCTTAACCAAACAAATAATTACTGGAATCCTCCAGAACTGAACCTTGAGGGCCAGAGTCTCAGGTTCTAGCCACCGGTCATACTAAATTTCTTCTGGCAATATAGTTGCTGCCCACATGTCAGTATTAGTCATAAGTCCGTGACAAGTCATTATTGGTTTCTCTCTCATGTTCTGGATACACACTCAAGGAAGACAGCAAACCTCGCTCTAGTTATTGTCAAGTTCACAAATTGCTGCAGTACAACAGGAAGTCAACCAACTACCCATATTTTTCACTTCTTCCTCTGACCCTGGCTTGATGACCTTTCTCTTGGTGGTACCTGCATATTCTTTCACTTTTTGGAAAGAAGTCTCAAGGACTTGCTTATTTTAAAAGTGAGGAATTTGAGGCACACAGAAGAGACTCCTAGTCATGTGTGTGTGTGTGTGTGTGTGTGTGTGTGTGTGTGTGTGTGTGTGTGTACTGGGTCTCCTTATCTTGCCTTGACTGGTAGTGTAGCAGCTCCTCTTGGGCCTGATTCCACTATTGGAATGAAGCATAGAAGCTTTGACCTTCTCCACCACTACCCCAGGGCAGCCTGGTGGCCTACTGCTCCAGATAGCTCCCCATATTGGTGCATACACCTCGATCAGCTTAACCCTACTGCAGCTCAAAACTCCCAAGCTCAAGCAATCCATCAATCTCAGCCTCCTCTGGTAGCAAGGATTACAGCTGTGTACCATCATCACATTCTACTCCCATTCAAAATCACTTTTGCCAGCTTGCCCATCCCAGTTCCAGAAATCTTCTGTTCCAAAAGGGTAGCAAGATAGACATATGTTTACATCCTTTCTGAAAGCAATTCCTCAGGGTTGCTATAGCTATCTCCTGAACACACCAGGACTTGTCAGTGGGTATAACAGGTGGTCTATACATTTCTTCCAATGGCTTTTACAGAGACAGTCTAGATGATTGTACTAGACCCCATGATTTGTGGGGGTAAGAGTCAACTTATTGCTGGTTTTGGGTTTGGCCAATGACTCAGAAAGAAAGCTTGTAGGAGAGATGGCTCCACATGTGGTACTAAGAAAAAGATCTATGGCTCATATATAAGCTTAGCCTTTTCACTTCTCCCAAATGATCATGTCCTTAAGGAGATTAATTGTGGCTTTTTTTCCCCTTCAAAGTTATCATTGTCTTTTTGTGGTGGCCAAGAACCAGAAATTGAGGGGATGCCCATCAATTGGGGAATGGCTGAACAAGTTGTGATATATGAATGTAATGTAATACTACTGTGCTGTAAGAAATGATGAACAGGCGCACTTCAGAAAAACATAAAAAGATTTCTATGAACTGATGCTGAGTAAAGTGAACAGAACCAGGATAACATTGTACACAGTAACAGCCACAGTATGTAATGACTGACTTTGATGGCCTTAGCCCTTCTTAACAATGCAAGGTCCTAAAACAATTTCAAAGGACTCATGATGGAAAATGCCATCCACATCCAAAGAAAGAACTATAGAGTATGTATGCAGAGTGAAGCAGAATATTTTCTTTTTTTTCTTTCTCATGGTTCTTCCCATTCATTGTAATTCTTCTATACCATGACTGATCTGAAAATATGTTTAATAGGAATGTATCTGTAAAACCAAGACTGCATGCTGTCTTAGGAAGGGGCGAGTGGGGACAGGAGGGAGTGGGAGAAAATTTAAAACTTATGGAAGTGAATATTGAAAACTAAAAATAAATAAACTTTTAAAAAAGTTAACCTTGATAGTCATTTTAAAGTGGTCTCACCTATACAGAAATATTAGGAAGATCGGTACTAAGCCCTCTTTATTTCTCTCTCTACAATCTTTCCCTTGACAATGTTATTTACTCCCATGGCTTCAACTACAACCTCTATACAGATACCTCCCAATTCTTTATCTCCAGGTTAGTCTTCATTCCTCTCTGGATTCTACTCTTGATTCTCCAGACATTTTCCTGCCACAGCAGCCTTCTTACCCGGGAAGTTCACTCTGCCTCTGTATCTTTCTCACCTCATCCTGAAAGCCCACCCTTACCCCTGGCTTTCTCACAATGCAAATACACCCCGCCCCTGCAGCTCTTTCCTCTGATTGGTTGATTCCTCCCCTAGCCTCCATTTTAAGGAAAGTACCCAGGTTAGCCATATCTTCATTCTCCTTTGGGCTCCATTCCAGAATATTCAGACTTTCTCATCATGCCTGCATGCAAGTACCTTCTCCCTCTCCCTCTCCCTCTCCCCTTCCTTCTTCCTTTTATGTGTTGACTTTCCCCATCCTAGGTCCTTGAAGGCAAAGACTGACTTTCTTTCTGCATGTATTCCCAGGATTTTAGCACAGTGCTTGGCATGTAATAAGCACTTAAAAAAATGCTTCTCAACTTGACTTGGCCTCTTCCTAAATGTCCTGACCGCTCTACCCACCCCATTCCCAGCACAAAATTCAATATGTCCCAACCAGGTTCCTCTTTGTCCCCCCAAATTTAATAAACATCTAGTACATGCCATAGACTCTGTCAGGCATCACATATTAATAGGAAGAAAAAAATGAGCCCTGTAGGAGCTTACATTGTACTGGAAGATATATTGTGCACAGACAAGACCAGGTAACTGGAAGAGAAAGCACCTACTCTTCTTTATGACTTTCGTCATTTCTATCTGTGGCACCACCATTCATCAGGTCTCCCATGTTAGAAACCTTAGGAATATATGGGACCTTTCCTCTTCCTGGTTCCCTATCTCAAAGCAGCTACCAGGTCCTGTTGCTTCCTCCCCTACAGCATCCATCCCATCATCATTTTTCCCACAACTACAAGTATTCACTCATCACTACCTGTTGGGACCTTCACAATAGCCTCCTACCAAGTCTTCTTAACTTTCACTCTCTTCCCACTCCAATCTAGCCTTCTTATAGTTTTCAGACTAGTCTTCCTTATGTATAGATCCCGTTATGTTGCTCCCCAAGCTCCAGACCCTTCAGTGTTTGCCTGGTATCTATTGAGTAGTCAAGTTCAGATTCCTTAACCTGGCATCTAAGATCCTCCATGACCTAGCACGCCTAACTTTCCAACCTTATCTCACACGACTCAACTCTACATGATCTTTGCTCTAATCAAACTATTTATTCATACAAACTGTTTTCCAGACACACTTTGTGCTTTTTCTGCCTCTCTGCTTTTTGTTCCCTTTGCTTACAATTGCTTTCTGCCTATTGTTACCACCCATCCTTTAAGGCCAAACTCAAATGGCACCTCCCCTAGAAAGCCTTCCCTGACCTCTCTTTTTGGTAATGATCTCTTCCCCACCAGCCTCATATAGGATGCTGTTTGCACCACAGTAATGCACTCATCATAGAATGATAGATTTCAAGCTAGAGAGTACATCATTTTAGAAAAGCGCCCTGCCCTGCTCATACCTCACCCATGCCTGGATTCTCTTTGGAATCCTCCTCCTCTCCTGCAATGCTGCTCCCTCTTTCCCCTTTCTAGCTCCAGTTTTTAGGTGGTTTTCCCTTGTTAGCATATAAGCCTCTTGAGTGTAAGACCTGTCTTGTCTGCTTGTATTTATCTTCATGGGACTTAGTACAGAGCCTGGCATATGCTTTGCCTATCTGTCTTATATTAGATTACTTACCAACCACTTTTTACAGGGTCATTAGATCCTATAGGGAATAGAGTGCTAAGCCTAGAATCAGAAAGTTCTGAGTTCAAATCCAGTCTTAGACACTGTGTAACCATAGGCAAGTCATGTAACCTCTGTTTGCCTCAGTTTCCTCAACTACAAAATTGAGAAAATAATAGTCCCTGACTCTCAGGGTTGTTGTGAGGATCAAATGAGATAGTATTTAGCACATAGTAGGTACTATATAAGTGCTAAAAAGCTCAAAAAAAACCTTTTAAAAATAAAATAAAAGAGAAAAAATTAAGAAATGAGTGTGATGCAAAAAAAAAATTCATGAAAAACATCAACAACTTGGTAAAGGAGGCACACAAAAAAACTGAAAAAAAATATCACATGAAAAACCAGAATAGGCCAAAAATCCACTGAAGAAAAGAACTACTTAAAAAACAGAATTAACTGATTAGAGAAATGCAAATTAAAACAGCTCTGAGGTACCACATCTCACTGGTCAGATTGGTTAAGATGACAAAACAGGAAAATGATAAATACTGGAGAGGATGTAGAAAAAATAGAACACTAATGCATTGTTGGTGGAACTGTGAACTGATACACCCATTCTGGAGAGTAATCTGGAACTATATAGTCCTTTATAAAGGACTATAAAAAAGTGCATATCCCTTGACCCAGCAATACCACTTCTAGGGCTGTAACCCAAAGAGATCATAGAAGTGGGAAAAGAACCCATATATACAAAAATATTTATACAGCTCTTTTTGTGGTGGCAAAGAACTGGAAATCAAGGGGATGCCCATCAATTGGGGAATAGCTGAACAAGTTGTGGTATATGAATGTAATGGAATACTGTTGTGCTATAAGACATGAGGAGCAGACAGACTTCATAATAACCTGGAAAGACTTATACAAACTGATGCTGAGTGAGGGGAGCAGAACCAGGAGAACATTGTACACAATTACAGATACATCATATCTGTGATGACTAACTTTGATAGACTGGGCTCCTCTCAGCAGCACAAGATTGGAAGACAACTACAAAAGACTCATGATGTAAAAGGATATTTATATCCTGAGAAAGAACTAGAGTCTGAATGCAGACTGAGGCAAACTACTTGTTCTCTTTTGTGTTTTGTTTCACTCCTTCTTTCTCACTGTTCACTCCATTGGTTATAATCCTTCTTTACAACTTGACTAGTGTTTAGTGTGAAGGTATTTGTAGATCCTTTATCAGATTGCATGCCATCATGGTAGAGAGTGAGGAGGAGAGAAGAGGAGAAAATTTGGAACTCAAGGGACTGTGGAACTGAATGTTGTAAACTAGAAGTAAATAAATTAATTTAAAAAACAAAACAAAACAGGATTAACCAAAGGAAAAAGACATATAAAAATTCCCTAAAGGAAAGAACTCCTTAAAAAGTAGAATTGCATAGGTGGCTAGGTGGTGTAGTGAATAGAGCACTGGCCCTGGAGTCAGGAGGACCTGAGTTCAAATGCAGCCTCAGACACTGTTTAAAAAACTGCTTACTAGCTATATGACCTTGGTTATGTCACTTAACCCCAATTGCCCTGCCTTCTCCCCTCCAAAAAAAAAAAAAAAGAAAGTTTATAAAAGTAGAATTGCCAAATAAAAAGGGAGGTACAAAAGCTCACTGAAGAAAATAATTCCTTAAAAGTAAAATTTGGGCAAGTAGAAGCCAATGACTCAATGAAACATCAAACAATAAAATTAAATTTTAAAAAATGAAAAAATAGAAGAAAATGTGGAATATCTTGTTTGAACAACAACTGACTGAGGAGAGATGATCTAAGAATTATTGGACTACTTGAAAGTCAAAAAAGAACATAGACATCATCTTTCAAGATGATCAAGGAAAGCTGTTCTGATATTCTAGAGCTAGAGATTAAAATAGAAATTGAAATAACAGTCCTATCACCTCCTGAAAGACATCTCAAAATGAACACACACCCCCCCTCAGGGATATTCTAGCCAAATTCTAGAGCTTTCAGGTGAAAAAAGAAAATATTGCAATTAGCCAGAAACAAACAATTCAAATATCTTGGAGCCATAGTCAGGATAACACAAAATTTAGCATCTTTTACACTAAGGGATCAGAGAGCTTAGAACATGATATTCCAGAGGGCAAAGGAGCTAGAATTACAAGCAAAAATCACCTACCCAGCAAAACTGAATATAATTCTTCAGGAGAAAGAAATAGATACTCAGCAAAACAGAGGACTTTCAAGAATTCTTGACGAAAAGAACAAAGCTGAATAGAAAATTTGACTTTCAAATATAAGACTCAAGAGAAACATAAAAAAGTAAAAGAGGAAAGAGAAATCATAAGGAATTCAGTAAGGTTAAACTGTTTACATTCCAACGTGGGAAGATGGTACTTTTAACTCCTAAGAACTTTCTTATTATTAGGGCATTTAAAAGGAGTCTGCATAGACAGAGGGCATAGGTGTGAGTTGATTACGATAGGATGACATCTAAAAAAAATAAAATTAAGGAGAAAGAGGAATGCAATGGAAGGAGGGGGAAGGGTAGAATGGGGCAAATTATCTCACATAAAAGAAACACTGAAGAGTTTTTACAATGAAGAAGAAGATGAGATGGGGAATGGGCAATGCTTAAACCTTACTCTCATCAGAAATGGCTTAAAGAAGGAATAATATACACATTCAATTGGGTATCATCTATCATACAGGAAAGTAGGAGGGGAAGGAGATAAGAGAAGGTGGGGGCTAATTAAAGAGGGGGGAAATGGTAGTCAGAAGCAAAACACTTGAGGATGGACAAGTTGAAAGAGAGAGTAGGTTAAATGGAGAAAATATGATAGCGGGAAATATATAGTAATCATAACTGAATTTTTTTTTACAGATTTCTCTAATAAAAGCCTAATTTCTCAAATATATAGAGAGCTGAGTCAAATTTGTAAAAAGTATAAGTCATTCACCAATTGATAAATAGTCAAAGGATATGAACAGGCAGTTTTCAGAAAAAGAAATCAAAACTATAGTCATTAAAAAAATACTCTAAATCACTACTGATTAGAGAAATTAAAATTAAAACAAAACAACTCTGAGGTATCACTCCACACCTATTAGACTGGCTAATATGAAAGAAAAGGAAAATGACAAATGTTGGAGAGGATATGGGACAATTGAGACACTAATACACTGTTGGAATTGTGAACTGATCCAACCATTGTGGAAAGCAATTTGGAACTATGCCCAAAGTGCTATAAAACTGTTCATACCCAGCAATAACACTACTAGGTCTGTATCCCAAAGAGATTTTTTTTTTAAAAAAAAAGGAAAAATATTTATAGCAGCTCTTTTTTCAAAGAATTAGACATTGACAGGGTGTCTATCAATTGGGCTGAACAAGTTGTGGCATATGATTGTGATGGAATACTATTGTCCTATAAAAATGATGAGCAGGCTGATTTCAGAAAAACCTGGAAAGACTTGTATGAACTGATGCAAAATGAATTGAACAAAACCAGAAGGACATTGTACATAGTAACAGCAATACTGTATGATGATCAGTTGTAAATAAATTAGCTATTCTCAGCAATACAATGATCTAATTCTATTCCAAAGGACTCATTGATGAAAAATGCTATTCACTTCTGGAGAAAGAACTGATGCAGTATGAATACATATCGAAGCATACTATTTTTTTATTGTGTTTTTATATATTTCCCTCCCTTTGGGTCTGTCTTCTTTCACAATATGACTAATATGGTAATATGTTTTGTATGTCTGAACATATATAACCTATATCAAATTGCTGATCATCTCAGGGAGGGAGGGGGTTAGGGAGAAAGAGAAAAAAATTTAGAACTAAAAATTTTTTAAAAATGAATATTTAAAATTGCATTTTTCAAAATTATTTTCATTTTTATATTTTTGGGGGAGGGGGCAAAGCAGGGCAATTGGGGTTAAGTGATTTGCCCAAGGTTACACAGCTAGTAAGTGTGTCAAGTGTCTAAGGCCACATTTGAACTCAGGTCTTCCTGCTTCCAAGGCTGGTTGCTCTATTCACTGTACCACCTAGCTGCCCCTAAAATTGCATTTTTAAAATTGCCTTTACATGTAACTTGGGAAAAAATACTTTAAAAAAAATAAAAGAAAGAAAGAAAAAAGAAAGAAAGAAAAAGGAAGGAAAGAAGGAAAGAAGGAAGGAAGGAAGGAAGGAAGGAAGGAAGGAAATGAAATAGGCAGAACAAAAGAACATTGTACTCCATAACTGCAACACTGTATGATGATCAACTGCAAATGACTTAAATGTTCTTAGGAATACACAATTCCAAAGGATTTACAATGAAAAATGCTGTCTACCTCCAGAGAAAGAAGCGATGGAGTCTGAATATAGATTGAAGTATACTTTCAAAGAAAACTTTATTTTTCTTGTTTTTTGTTTTTTTGGTTTGTGTTTTCTTTCACAACATAAATAATATGGAAATAGGTTTTGCATGACTACACATGTATAACCTATATCAAACTGCCTTCTCAAGGAGAAGGGAGGGAGAAAAGTTGGAATTCAAAATTTTTAAAAACGAATGTTAAAAAAAGTTTTTATATGTAATTGGGAAAAGTAAAATATTAACTTAACAACAACAAAAAGAAACTGAAAAACCTCTCCGTACGCTGGGTGAAGTTGAATACCCCAGCCTGACTCCCTGAGATGTGGTCCTAGACATCATTCACACCTTTTGGGGGAGAACCAAGTTGTTCTCTCAGCCCAGATGTCCAGCACTTTGTTCTCCCTTGCCTGGATCATGGAAAGGCTACAGATGATTTTAATATCCTCATACCCCTAATGAAGGACAGGGACTGATCCCAAGAGCCCAGGTGAAGACTGGGAACCACTGTAACCAATAGAACAAAAAGGAAGCTGAGACAAAACTTGCATACATCCACAAAACACATAATGACAACAGATAAGAATCTTGGCCTATTCAATTCTAAGTCTTGCAAACCACTGAGGAATTCTTCTTGTTCAGTATACTTCCCCATGACACTGTCCAAATGGAGCAGCGACCCTGAGGTCTGGAGGCCACAGGCCTTAGGTCCCCCACTCCTGCTCCAGCCTCTCCTTCTTCCACCTCCACGTGGCACTGCCTGTATAGGACTATCCTAGTAGAAACCTCTTTTTGGCTGTCCAAAGCTTTACACCCACACAGAACCAACCCATTCTGACCCTTGATACTCCCTTCCCCGGTAAGATTCTGCTCTGTTATTTCTGATTTGTTGTTATAAGGGTTATAAGGGAAAGCTTCCTCAAGGAGGTAGCATTTAAAATGGATCCTAAAGGATGAACAGAATCACAGGACTGGACTATCATCTGGGCCCATCCCCTCTTTTTAAAGATGAGTTAAAGGAAGGCCTAGGAAAGGAAAAGGCCTGGTTTGAGGTCATACAAGTGGTAGTGCCAGTATTCCTGCCCAAATCTTCCTATTTTAAAGTCAGTACTTTTTCCAGTAAACCAAAGCTATGTGGTGGAGATGAAATGGGTTGGGATAGGACGGGATGAGACAGGAGGGGAGCATCAGCTCATTCAGGCTGTAGGAAACAGTGTGAGTGAAAGGATCAGAGAAAGCATCAGGTGAGCATGTCCCTAGTGCATATAAGGTGGATGAGCGGTAGTTCCCCCTTACCCCCATCCCTTGCTCTTCTGGACTTATTTTTGTTTTCTTCTGTATATTTTAAAAATATTTTATTGATTTTTTTTTTTCATATTTATCACTACCCAGTAACCCCAAAGCCCCTGCCTGTAAGAAAAGTCCTACTTTGTAACTAATAAGTATCATTATGCACAAACAAATCAGCACACTGGCCATGTGAACCACCAACCCCACAGACAGGTTTCCTTCTCAGAACCAGAGGGAGGCTTGGCAGGGAATGTGACAGAAGTACTCCTACAGCAGATTATCTGCCCTGAAGATAACCCGAAGATGGGTTATTAAGGGTCCTGAGAGAGTATAGAGGTCAGAAATAGCTCACAAAAAAAGCTGAGACTGCCTGAAGCTTGGCCTTAGGCCCCCCACTAGTCAAGAAATCAAGAAAACTGAGAGCATTTGGCTGTGATGCTGAAGCCACAAAGCAGATGATCCAGGACTCCTTAGCCAAGGCCCTTTATTCCTTTATCCCCACTAATCCCCACTCTGACTTCCTATCCCCTCCTATTTCTCTGACAGCCCTTGAATGTTCTGGAAACCAGGCTTCACAGGAGGTCAATTGGCTACTTTCACCGTGTAGCCAAATCTCCCAGAGCTGGAGTCTAGCTCCCAGGGGGCTGTGGACAGAATAAAGTAGGCAGCATTTTAAGACCTCAGGATGCAAGGCTGAGCTCCACTCAGGGCTGACACATAGTATTCCTCTCTCTGCTCTGCTGCCCTGGTAGCTGTGCTTCTCTGGAGTCTCTTGTAAAGTTTTTCCTGGCTTTCCTCCAACATCTTCCAGTGACGTTCTTCGAAAGGAGTCTGGAAAAAGGGAAAGACAAGACCATCACTGGACCCAGAACATGGGCCCCCTACCTGCCATCCTCAAGCATGAAACTCAAGTTACCCTGCAGGTCCCAGGGAATACTCCCTGCATAATGGACTTTTCATGGTCTTAGGTCACGTCCTCTGTTGACCCAGAGCAAGTTTTGACCAGAACGACATCTTGGCTTGATTAGGTCTAGTTTTAAAGTTCCTTCCAAGATTCCAAGCTTACATACCATATGTGTAGCCAACCTGGGGCTTGGACCGGCTGACTATGAGGTCCAGTACAGCTCTAAATATATGACTTCATAATTTTCATTTATAAAAGAGGGATAATTATGTTGATACAACCCTGTGGGCTGCTGAAAGGTAGCTTTTGGGGGGGCAGGGGTGAGGTCCTGGGTCTCCCTTATCTCACCTAGGCTGGAAGTATAGTGGCCTTACCACTGATCAGTGCAGAAGCTTTTAACAGCTCTATTTCCGATCTGGACCAGTTTGCCCCTTCTTAGGCAGCCTGTACCCTCTGCCCTATATCTCTGCCACCTGCCAGGGCCCACCATATTGGTGTCATACTTTATGCTACTGTGGCTCAAAAGTCACAAGCTCAAGCAATCCCAACAGCTTTAGCCTACCCAGTAGTAAGTGTATATATACCACCATGTCCATCCCAAGAAGATGCTTTATGTGTTTGGCTTTCAAAAGAAAGTTACTGAGCCTAAAGAGGCAAGGGCATAGTACCGGTTCCCTGTTCTGTACTCTGCAGTATGGGGTTTGGCCAGGGAACAGATCTGAGTCACATACGGCTGGAAGCAGAGCCCAGAGCCCCCACGTAGATCCTCTGGAACTAGCAAAAGTGATTCTGAGCATGTCCCTGGGCTGGTCCCCAAGCTGGTCTGCCCCCATAGACCCATTAACTCTACTAGTCTCCAAGTGCTGAAGAAACACACTTTTTGGCAGCAAAGCCATGTTGGGAAGCCAGGTCTCCTGCATTTGTCTGGCTCAGTGTGAGCTGGAGCACACTCTGCACAGCCCATCTCTCCTTAGAGGAGCTCACCTTGGGTTTGAGCCATGGTTCTAGCTCTGGCTTGGCCTTCTGGGGTCTTGTCTTCAGACTTTTGTCCTGCTGTTGCCGCTGCTCCATTAACAGCTGGATTTTCTTCTTCAGCTCTAAATTGCGTTCATCTTGACTGACAACCTTTGGTGTGTGGAATTCAAGCCTTTTTCTTTCCTCAGTCCTGGGCAAAAAGAAACAGATAAAAAAGCAAAGAGAAATTAAATGGGAAGAATTGCTGTTGAGAGCAATACTTATCTGTTTACTTGTGGACAGGCCTGGTGACTTTTTTTCCTTAGGAACTCCCTGGCCCTCTGCAGATAGGCAACTTCTCAGCAAGGTAGAGAACTGTCCTGGCCACTGAGGGACTTAGTGACTTACCTAGCATCACACACAACCAGTGTGTGTTGAAAACAGAACCTGAGCCCAGGTGTCTTTCACTTTCTATTTGATATTCCACATGGCTTCTCTTATAATTTATAAATATCATCATTATTATTATTAAAATAAGAAGCACATTTCTATAGCATTATTTTAAGGATATTTTAATAATTGTTTCTTGTACCATGTAAAAGTATTATACCTGTTGTTGTTCTTTTTAATGCCACAGGCATTTCCTGATAAGATGCCCCCACTTCACCATTCATCAGCATAGTACTTGTAAACAAAGAATCATAAGATCTTTTTTTTTCCCCTTGAAGAGTAATGGAAACGTTTGTCACCTGACTGAAGGTTGAGGATTGTTTGGCTGGGAGCAAAACAGGTTAAAAAAAAAAATCACAGAGCCACAGACTTAAGAGTTGGAAGAAACCTTGGAGGTCACTGAATCTTATCTCCTCATTTTACAGATGAGGAAACTGAGGCAGATGAGGTTAAGTGACTTACTCAGGGTCACACAGCTAGTAAGAATCTGAGGCTGGCTTGGAACTCAGGTCGTCCTGACTCCAGATCTAGGGTTCAGTCGTCCTTTCGCTGCTTGGTCCCCTTGTCAATGAAACTAGAGACTATGCGCTTTCAGCTGTGGAACGCCTACGTTGGGGTTCTTGCTAACCTGACTGGTCTCCAGTGGGTCATTATATAGCTTAGCTGACTCCAGCTTCATTTGACTCTAGAGACATCTTTTCAATGGCCACTTTTTCATGCATTTCTTTTATGATTAGTGATTTGGAACATTTTGGTTTTTTTAGATGGCTGTTGATAGTTTTCAGTTTCTCTTTTGAAAACAGCTTATGCCTGTTGATCACTTATCTTTGGGACAATCTACTTGTTTTTACACACATCAGCCTTCTTACAGCTACTGGGCCTCTTTCCCTTAACCTTCAATTTCCTGCAATCAGAGCTCTTCTGAAATGATGGGGTTCCACAGGATACATTCACAGAGCGTCACTGACAGATGGATTTTTGTGGTGATGAAGGGTCAAGGAAGAGACTGAACAGTTAAGAAAGGAACCATGGACCACGTTTTATTGGGACGTGCCAATACAGTAATAATTCATTTACAAACAACTACCCTGGGAGCCACATAGTGAGACTATCATCTCCATTTTATGGGGAAACGTGTTTAGAGAAGGTTAATGACTTGCCCATGGTTCTTGGTGGTGGTGGTCCTTTGTTTTGAAAAATAACCAATGAGAGCATGGAGTGACTTCTTCACTTGCAGAATAGGATTTGAGTGAGGCAGGAAACACAAAGTCATCAGCCTCACTCTCTCTTCTTGTCATCAAAATTCAGCGTCAGAACAAAAGTCAATATGACTGGCGATGGTTCAGGATGCTGTGGATGACCTTGACATCTCTGATGTCTGACCAACCTCTAAGGGCTCCATGGTGCTCACTTCTTAGCTGTCGAAACGCCTTGTTTTCACCCACTCATCTCTTCTTCTCCCTGGTCATACAGCTACTAAGTGGCAAAATTAGAATTTGCACCGGACCTGTTAATTCTCACTCTGGCACTCTTTCTGTGGCGTGATGGCAACTCTTTAGGATCTCCAACGAAGCACAACAAGTGGGATTAATGAAGAGGAAAATGGCAGCTCTGCTTATCTGGCTATGGGGACTGTACAGCTCTGTTCTTTATAGGGTCAAGCCCTTCCAGGCTGATGTGTGTGTGTGCGTGTGCGCACGGCTGTGTGTGTCTGTGTGTGTGTGTGTGTGTGTGTATGTAAAGAGCATAAAGCTTGGAATCAGAGTTCACTATTTGGCTCTAACGTTACTTACTATGTCATCATAGGCAAGATATTCCACTTTTCTGTGGATAATAATACAGGGTGCTTGTGAGGGGAGAATTTTGTAAATCATAGTCATATAAATGTAAACTATTGTCAAGATTATTTCTTTTTTCTGATGCGAGAATGTGACCTTCATTTGGTTCATTTGTCCATTCCTTCCCTACCCTCCCCCCCCAACCTCTAGTCAGTACAGTCTCAGAGAGGTTTGAATTCACTTAGTTGTTGCATGCATGTTGAATTAGAATTGGTATTTTATAGTTGCACAGCTAGGTGATGAAGGAGATAAGAGTAGTCAGTCCAAGAATCAGTAAAATCTAGTTCAAATCCAACCTCATACACTTACTAGCTGTGTGATCCTGGGTAAGTCACTTTACCTCAAGTAACTGGGCAAGTTACTTTGCCTCAGCTTCCTCATATGTAATATAAGCTGGAAAAGGAAATGGCACACCACTCTGATATCTTTGCCAAGAAATCCCAAATGGGGTCCCCGAGAATCAGATACAACTGAACAACAACAAACAACCATTTTATAGTTAGAGATAGCTCTAGAGTTGTGGAAGGATACTCCAGACTTGGAAAAGTCAAAAGACTTGGGTTTGAATCTGTTCTACTATGTGACCTTAAAGATAAGTTCAATTTACTTACTGGGGCTCTAGTTTCTTCCTCTGTACAATGGGGCTTAATCAGCTCTGTCCTACTTCCCTCATTGGGTTGTAATAAGCATCCAGTGAGTTGTGATATGTAAAGTGTTTTGTAACCATAAGATGATGTAAAAATGTCAGTTCTGCTTACTTTATACTCAACAGAACTCAGCTTCCCTAATCTTATTTCTCTTGGTTCCTTCAGCCAGGAGGAGAGAGACGCCTTGAACTGCAAGCAGCTGACTTCCTTTTGAAGCAGGAGGAGGTGGAGAGAGGGGAGTGGAGGACCAAGCCAATCAAATGAGAGAATATGTGTAAAAGTGCTTAACACAATGCCTTGGCACACAGTAGGTAGGTACTAAATAAATGCTTGTTTCTTTCCCTAGCCAGACATGCTCACTGGTAAAACACACCAATGTGGTTGCCATATGCTGGTGATCCCATTCAGGCCCACTCTTAGAACAGATTAGGACACACATCTCATTTTAATTTTTGCTATGCTCTACAGTAACTCAGTGTGGCCTTGTGGAGATGGCATTGGGTTTGAGATCAGGCTTTGAGTGTCGGTCCTTGAACCTTATTCAACACAGCAATGATTCTGTTATGCTACCTTAGGATTTTTGTGAAGAATGGTGCCTTCTAACAGTGTTCTAGAAAATGACTTTAAATGCTCTGAAGAAAGTTTTTTTTAAAAGATCCTATTAGAAAATGTCTCTCGAGGCGGCTAGGTGGCCCAGTGAATAGAGCACCAGCCCTGGAGTCAGGAGTCAGGGCAAGTCACTTAACCCCAACTGCCCTCCAAAAAAAAAAAAAAAGAAAATGTCTCTCCCTCTTTGTACCTCTCTTAGGCTATGCCATTTTATTATGCCTTGTAGTTATTATATATTTATAATGACTATTTCTAAGTATAGGTTTTTGGTTGTATTTTTTTGTTCAATTGTTTTCAGTCCGTCTGGCTCTTTGCAACCCCATTTGGAGTTTTCTTGGCAAAGATACTAGAATGATTTGCCATTTCCTTCTCCAGCTCATTTTACAGATGAGAAACTGAAGTAAAAAGAGTTAAATGACTTGCCCAGGGTCACACAGCTAGTAAGTGTCTAAGGCCACATTTGAACTAAGGAAGATGAGTCTTCCTGACTCCAGACTGGGCTCCCTATCCACTGCGCCACCCAGCTGCTTCTGTACTTTTGGAGTAATTTATAAAACTTTATCATGCCTTTATGATTATAGTTCATATTTATTTTTACATGCAACCTTACACTTTAGAAGTTTTCTTTGTTAAAACAAAAGAGAGGTGTATGCTAGCACCAGCACGATCTCAGGGTTTTCAATCCTGTTTTATTTTTACTATCTCTTTTTGTTGTTACACTTGTAGTCATTGCATATACTGTTCTTTCTGGTCCCTTGCTCTGCATTACTTCATATGAGTCTTCCCATATTTCCTCAGATTCTTTATATTTATTGTTCCTTAGGGTGCAGTATTCTTCATTTATCACAATTTGTTTAATCATTCCCTTAATAGTTAGACATAAAATTTGATTCTAGTTTTTGCTAAACAAATGGTGATGCTATGAATATCTTCATATAGATAAGTCTTTTTTTTTTGTTATTAGTGACTTTTCTGCAGTATAATCCATTGGTGGGATCTCTGGATCAAAGGTATGACTGTTTTTATAACTCTCCCGGCATAATTATAAATAATTTGTCAAAATTGTTTGCCCCTTCATAACTCCAGGAACAGCGAGTTAGCATGCCTTGTTTTTCTCCACATCTCTTTCAACTCTACACTTCCCTGACTTTTACCATTTTTGTCTATTTGATGAGTGTGAAGATATATTTGGTTTACATTTCTCTTATTATTAGCAATTTTGAACTATTTTAAAGATAGTGGCTGGGAGTTTATGGTTCATTTGAGAACTGCTTTTCTTATTTAAAATAATTGTATTAATATCTTTTGTTTTATGTATCTATTAAATTTCTCTTTAGATCACTGTCCTCCTTTCTCCCAGAAAGTCATCCTATATAACAAAGATTTTTTTAAAAGAGAGAAAGAGAAAATCCTTCCAACAAAAAGTAATATTACATTTAGAAATCTGAAAATATGTACAATATTCCACACCCATGGACTTGCCAGTTCTGCTACAGAGTAGGGGAATGTTCCTTCTAATATATCAAGAACCATTTTTTTCACTAACAAAATCACAAATATTTAGCATAAGTGTTAGTTCTATGATTTGATCTTTGACTCAATATTTGTTTAGTGTATTTTAATTTTCATTTAGGTCAGCGTATTTTGTTTGCATTTTGTTACTGATTACAAGTTTTATTGCATTATTATCATTTGTAAAGGATGAGTTTGAGTTTCTGTCTTTTTGCATTTGTTTATGAGTTCTTTGTGTCCAAGAATATGGTTAACTTTTTGGAGAGGGACATAAATTCCATGGGAGCCTTAGATATGTATTCTCTGAGATTTCCATTAAGAAATCTCCATAGGTTCAGTTTTCCCTACATTTTGTTCAGTTCCGTAATTTCTTTCTTGTTTATCTTTCCATTGTATTTGCTATAATCTGACAGAGGAACATTAAGACCACCTAAAATTTAATGTTTTTACTACATAGGTTTTTTGCTCATCTTGATTAGTTGTTTATTTACCTACCTTCCTACTTATTTCTTTATTTATTTGATTAGCTATTTAAAATTTAATGTTTTTACTACACAGGTTTTTTGCTCATCTTGATTAATTGATTATTTACCTACCTCCCTACTTATTTATTTATTTATTTGATTAGCTATTTAAATATCTGCAATGTTGAAGAACTCACTTTTTCAAGTAGTCTTTGCACTTCTAGATAGTTTTATACAATTCAATAAGCATGAATTAAGCATTTATTGTATAAGGCACTGTGCCTTACACTCTGATGATATAAAAAAACAAAAATAAAATATCTCTTAAGGAACTTACATTCCATGAGGGGGGCCTATAATATGCATAAAGAGAAGTAAATACAAAGCAATTTGAGGAAGGAGAGAGGACACAATAGCTAGTTAGAATTAGGAAGCCTTTGTGGAGGGGGTATACCAGAAGCTGAGTCTTCAAAAGTGATTCTGAGAGGTAGAGAAGAAGGAGGAAGAGATGTCTGCTGTGGGGGATGGCCTGTGTAAACACATGGAGGCAAGAGATAGAATACTGATTTCTGAGGACAGCTAGTAATTCAGTTTGCCTAGAACATACAGTGAATGAAAGGGAGAAAGAGTCAATAAAGCTGGAAGAGCAGGCTGCAGCCAGATTGTGAAGAACCTTCACTGTTAGGCTAGGAAGTGTCTATTTTATCCTAAAGACATTAGAATTATGTTCCTATCTGAGTGTGGGAACAAATCAAGGAACTTAATCATTCTTTGATAAAAGTATTTTCCCTTATGGATCACAGTATAGCAGAAAAAGCATTTACTGGGGGTCAGGATACCCGGCTTTGAGTCCAGGTTTTTCCATTTGCTAGTTATATGACCATGAACAGGTCATTTCCTTACTCTGAGATGCAGTTTTCTCCTCCACAAATGGAGATCATCAGCTCTGCTCTGCCACTCTTCCAGGGTTGTGTGAGACTGGTGACAGTGCTTTGTTGGTGATCCATATCTAAGAGATTATTGTTGTAATGAGGGTCTAGCCAAGGAGCACTCAGTCATCACAATGAGCTCTATGCCTTGCCTGATTCTGGCCCCTGTGGAGGCCTGCCTAACCTCCTGCCAGGCATGCAGGGTGTAGAGAACCCTCTCTCTACTTCAGAGCATGAGTAGGTATCCTCTTAGGATAAGGTGGAAAATACTTCCTTCTTTCCCCTCTTTGCCTTTGAGGAGGAAGAACTGCTGGAAGCTTCCAGGCCTGGATGCCTGATCTTCCTACCCAGTTTCTGTGGATCCCTGAATGCATGGTACCTCTGTCCCAAGTCACTGGGTAGAGAGGAGAGTACATTCTTCTTTTGGGGGAGGAGATAATGTGCTTCAGTGCTTGCTATGCCTTCTTAGCCTCTATTCCTTTGTAAAAGTTAATAGGTGTTAACTGGTTAAATGATATTGGAGAGCACATTGGATGAGGCCTCATTAATAAGAAAACATAACCCTTTAGGATTACCCCTAGAACTTGGGAGGGGAAAAGTAGGTGCCTAACTAATTAATTGACTAATTAATTAACTCTCTGGGGACTTGATGTGCTAGGCTAAGTGGCCGTTAGGATCATAAACCCAGAACCTTCACTATATTATTTTGAAATTTTATTACCTTTGAGCATATGTGAAATCTTTCAGATGCATGAAATGACCAGTTGTATAGGACACTCAGGTGGACTTCCTTATTGATACTGATAGGATCATTGAATTTAGAGCTTGGAGGGGCCTCAGAGACCACCTTACCCAATCCCTTTAATCTACAGGGAGACAATTGGGGCTATCTCTAGACATTTATCCTTGATAAAACGTTCAGACTCTGTAATAAGAAGCTAATTAATCTACCGAATTCCCAGAAGAAAAGAGAGCAGTATTAGAAGTCATAAAAACTTTTAGAAAGAGTCAGAGGTTAGTCTTGATAAAAGTGGAAAGCATACTATGGACTCTTACGCAAGATTTGAGTTCCCCTCCATTTCTGCAAAGTAAGAAGGGAAGAAGCATTTATACAGAGCCAGCTATGTGCCAGGAACTGTATTAAGTGTTTTTTTACAAGTAATATCTCATTTGAACCTCATAACAATCCTGTGAGGCAGGTGCTGTTATTATCCTCATTTGAAGAAACTGAGGGAGACAGGAGTTAAATAACTTGCCCAGGGTCACGCAACTATTAAGTATCTGAGGCTGAATTTGAACTCAGGTCTTCCTGACTCTAGGCCAGGAACTCTTTCCAGTGCACCATCTAGCTGCCTATGGGAATGATAACTCCTACATCTTGGGATTGTTGTAAAGCTCAAATGAGAAAATGTAGGCAAAATTCTTTGCAGGCTTTAAAGCACTGTATAAATCACAGCTATTATTTGCTAATTCAATTAATTAGTTAATCAATTCATTAATTTCCCTGGTCTCTTCTGGCCCTGACATACTACATTCTCTGTTCTCTCCTAGCTCTAAATAAACTTTCTCTTCTAAGTCCTAAGGGCCGTTCCAGCTTTGACATTCTGTGTTCTTAGTTCCAAGGGAAGAAATTTCCAGCCCTGAATTCTACAGTTCTTGACATGTTCCAGTTTAAAAGATCGGGGCCTAGAATTGTTCTTCTGGGGAAGTGAAGCCAATTTCACTGTCCTATAGGGTGACTCTGGCAGTCCCATTTTACAGCCTCATCAAGCAGGAAACCTATAGGCCTCTTATTTCTGGGGTTAAAGGTATCATGTGGTTATAACTGATGCTATGGCCACACAGCAAAATCATAGTTTTGTGGCTGCCTACCTATAAAAGTCCTTACTGTATATAACTTATTTAGTTGGGAACAAAATGAAACTCTTGGTGATGCTGCCTAAGAAACCTTAGTCATCATCCTTGGGCTGATTGGGGCTGGCTTTTAATAGATGCTGATTTGCTGACATGTGCAAGGTGGGTAGAATTACTTGTTGGGCACAATATTATCTCCTGAACAGAAGCTTGGGGACTGGTGCCTTAATTCCTGTCATAACAAAGTCACTTTCCAGCCTTTTTTCTGTCTCCTGGGGTAGTAGATGGTGTTGATGACAGGCTATCTCTGATACTGAACTTGGAGATAGAGAAAGCCTGCTTTTAAACACCCCTACAGGAACACCACTGGCCTGTTGGCCTTGTAAGAACACTAGACTGGAACACCTTTTGGGGTTGGGGGGAAGGGCGGTGGGTTTTAGCTGATACTAGATACTGCAGTCCAACTGGACCACTTGTGATCCTTGGAGCATGCCCCCCAGTTGACCTGGCTCCCTTAGCATCTTTACTTACACTGTCCCCCTGCCCCCAAGATTTCCATTTGCTCAATTCTAGTTCAGCCCTCAAATCTAGCTTGAGACTCTTTCTAAAGTCTCCCTCTAATGCCTCACCATAAAGTAGAGAGAACCCTGGACTCTCAAAGGCTGAGGGAGTGGCTATAAGTTTCCAGGGGCTCAGATAAGTTTCCAGTGGCTCTCTACCAAGAAGGATGGATGGGTTTTTATTTGTTTGTTTTGGCTTCAATGAGTCTTAAAGATGGTCTGCTATGATATGAAGGGCTGGAATCTGCACCGGAGTGGGGAGGGGGGGGGGTTGAAGGCACACCCCGATGGGATTCCAGATGATTGAAGGACTGAAATGAATTCTACTCAGTCTCAGGGAAGTATTGCAACAACACTAATGAAATACTGGACAGGGAAGTGCTTTGTAAATCAGCAACATTTATGTTTGAATAGGGCCTCCTACAGTGATGACTACCGCTAGATAAGCTTCCCCTTTGACCACATAGAGCCTTATGTTTTACATCTCTCTGGTGCACCTACCATCTAATACTATGTATTATAGCTATCTGTGTCTGGATCTTAGGCTGTCAGTCAATCAACATTTATTAAGCACCTACTATGTGCCAGGTATCATATAAGTGCAAAAAGGGGTGGTCCCTGCCCTAAAGAGGCTTTACAATCTAACAGGGGAGTCACCAAGCAAAGAAATAGGTACAAATAAGCTATATACACACAAGATAAGTAGGAAATAATTAAGAGAGGAAAGGCACTAGAAGAAAGAGGCTGGGAAAGACTTCTTGTAGAAGGTCAAGTTTCAGCTGGTACTCAAAGGAGACCAGCAGGCAGAGATGAGGAGGGCGAGCATTTTAACCATGGGAAAGAGCCAGTAAAAACGTGTGGAGTTGTGAGATGGAGCGTCTTGTTAGTGGAATGGCAAGGACCACAATGCTACTGGAGTGAAGCATACATGATGGGGAGTAAGGTGTTAAGATGACTAGAAGGACCGGAGAAGGCTAAGTTATGAAGGATTTTGAATTTCAAACAGGAGATTTTGTATTTGATCTCAGAGAGGCTAGGGAGCCACTGGAGATCAATGAGTAAGGGCTGACATGATCAGATCTGAATCTTGGGAAAATCACTTTGGTGGCTGAATGGAGGATAGATTGGAGTAGGGAGAGACTTGAGGCAGGCTGACCCACCCTTGGCTATTGTAGTAGTCTAGCATGGAAGTGATGGGAGCCTGCACTGGGGTGGGCACAGTGTCACAGAAAGAAGGGGCCACATCCCTTTGCTAGACTGTTAGTGCCAACGGGACGGGGGCCACATCCTCCATGTCTTATCTAAACTTGGCATCCTAAATGTTTCTTAAATGAATGCCTGAATGAGTGATGTTGAGTCCCCTCACTATCTTATTCTTCCTCCTCTGGATGCACTCTCATTTATCAATGGCCTTCCTAGAAGAGAGTGCCCATAATTGGAAATGGTGGTGTAGACCTGGTCTGACAAGTGGGACTGTTGTATCCCCTTGCTCTTGACATTAGAGACGTTCAGTTATGTAACCTAAGATCTTGGCTTTTTTGGCTGCCGCATCATAGTGGTGAGTTGTCTTGAGCTTGTGGTCACCTAAGATCCCCACTTCCCCCCCAACACCACCCCTCACCAATCTGTCTCACGGGCACTGCTGTATTCGCCTACTGGGTACTGACTTTAATGCTGCTGCTCTCCCACAGGCTTCTCGGCACAGAGCAATCTGTTCAGCCTTTTCCAGAAGCTTATTCATCTTAGCTTGCTTTTCCCGGATGATCTGGTCCCGCTTATCTTCCTCATCTCGTTTCTGCTGTTGCTTTAGCAATAGGAGCCGTTCCTGAAGTTCTACCAAGGACATTTCCCCAATGAGGCCATGACCAGCATCCTAGAAAGAGTAAGCAATGGAATAATTAGAATGGGGATGTTCTACTGCAAGATAGTAGAGGTTGAATTTTTTTTCCAATGGCATAAAACATACAATTATTTTTAAAAACTGTGTATGAGACACTGGGATGCCTCCTGAAAGTAACTGAAAAATCACTGTCATCCAGATATTAGGGTGAGATGGCCCTCCTTCCTTTATGGGAATCATAGGCATGTAACATCTCACAAAACTTTATAGAGCCAACAACAATTTCATCATTTTACAGAGGTGTAAGCTGAGGGCCACAAAAGTTAAATGACCTGCCCAAGGTCATATCATGACTTAGAAGTATGACTGGTCGAATGGGAAGAGTGCCAGACCTGGAGTCAAGGAGATCAGGACTTTAATTCCACTTCCAACACATTTATTGGTTTTGTGACCATGAGCAAATTATTTCCCCTTTCTAAGCTTCAGTTTTCTTACCTGAAAAAAATGGGGATCATAATTCTCATACTTCCTATTCCACAAGGTTGTGAGGAAAGCAGTGAGGTCAAAAGAACTATGACTTACTTGGAAAGATTAATGATTTCGCCTGTGTGGATACTCCCTTCATGTTCATTGGCAGGTAGTTTTATGAGTTTCTTTGGCTAAACCAACTCCTCTCTGGTGGCCAACCAGAGATGGTGATGAGCTTTGTCACACTTAGTGAGGCTGGTCCTCAGAAAGAACACACAATCAATTGCTAAGTTCATACTTAGAGCTTTCCTAGTGTGAAGCAAAGATCCGCCAGAGATTACTCTTTGCTGGTGAAGTGTTTGGGAATTTGGCTTTCTCCACACAGTGATTGTGTAGGGTCACAGATTTAGAGCTGGAAGGGACCTTGGAGATTTTACAGATGAGGAAACTGAGGCTCAGAGAGTATAACTGACTTGCTCAAGGTCATACAAGCCTATAATTAGAAGAGCTGTGACCCAAAACAAGGTCCTCTGACTCCAAATCAATGCTCTTTCCACTGTATCTTGCTGCCTCTTTGGAGGAGGGATTTAGTGGAAGACTGTGTGAGTTATCATTGGTGTCTGGAAGAGGACTAGAATACCAGTCTCTCCAATCTCAGTTAAATCCTCTTTCACCATATTACAGTTCTAGTATATATGTAAAATACCCTGATGCCCTACAGTGGTTCTCAACCTGTGGGTCGCGACCCCTTTGGGGGTCCAATGACCCTTTCACAGGGATCACAGGGTCTGATGGTCTTAGAAACTGAGACGCCACACCTCTATCCCTCTCCAGGCAGGTCTGCCCACATGCAGATATGCCCATATACGAATATTAAAGGGTCGTGGCATTAGGAAGGTTGAGAACCACTGCCCTAACCTTAAATTCCCTTGGCCATCTCTGAATGACAAATCATCAAGAAAAGTATAGAGAAGTATTAACCTGAGGCAAAGGATGGGTTTTGTTGTTGTTATTGTTCCTGCTTATTAGAGATCATCTTTATTGGAGAGGGAGAGAAATTATTTGATTGTGGAATAGGAGAGAGAGGGAGTGTGGTCTCTCAGGGTAACTTTGATGATAGACGGTAGGTCCTTCTGAGAGGTATAGCTTCCAGATCCCCCGAAAGAGGGGAAAAAAGAATGAATAGCTTCCTTTACTTCTCATCTTGTTTCTTCCTCTTCTCTCTCAAACAAACAACTTCCTCCAGGGGGCCATCAGAACATTTGTGCAAACTCTGTCTGAGGGGCAGATGTGAATCCTAGGGAAAAGGAAAAACAGGAGTAGCCAGGACCAAGGGTGAGTGCAAGCTTCCTATTTGGGCTATTGGGTACTGGGTGGTTGGTAGGGTTCCAACAGGAGGCTTAGAGGTGTTGACCTTGTTCTTCATGGGGTGGTAGCAGCAGTTTCATCCATCTAGGTCCTCTGTCTGGCTGAGGACTATATCTTTCTGGACTCTATCTCGTGCTGTGCCTTGCACATTTTACAGGGCTTCTTCTCAGGCTCAAGCAACACCAGCTGGTTGATAAGGACGAAGTTATGTGTTTAATCTTGCATTTGGCCAGCTCCTGGATGGGCTTTTCAGTCTTGCACAGGGACTGGAACTCAACAATACAAATGCAAATACTTTGGATCCTTGAACTGCCTCTATGACAAGCAGCATCTCCTTTAGTTTGGGGGCCAGCTGATCAACATTCATATGGCTTTTGGCAGCTATGTGGAGAATAGTTTGGAGAGGGGAAGAGCCTGGGATAGGAAGATCATTTGGGATGATAAATTGTTATAGTCCAATGTGAACTGGTATAAATAAAAAGAAGGGGGTAGATGCCAGAGGAATTGTGGCAGTAAAACTGACAAGACTTGGCAACCAATTGCCTATGGGGAGTAAGGGAGAACTGAGAGCCAAGGACGACTTGAAGGTTTCAAGGCTCGCTAACTAGAAAGAGTGGTGTCATTGACAAGAAATAGTGGTATTGAGAGGAAAAGATGACTTCTATGTTGAACTTGTTGAATTTGTTCTGCCCACAGCTGAAAATGTCTAATAGGTAATTAGTGATCAATAAGTGATGCCGGATGTTGCTTAGGAGAGAGGGCTGGATCTGAAGATCTGAAAATCATTTACATGGAGACAATTGAACTCACAGGGGCTGATGAGTACAAACAAAGAAAAAGGCTCAAGATGGAACCTTGGGGTACACCCACAGTTAGTGAATATGACGTGGATGGTGGTCCATCAAAAGAAATTAAGAAAGAATATCCAGAAAGTTAAGAGAAAACCCATGAGGGAGCAATACCATGACAATACATACAGAAAGCAGAGAATATCCAGGAGGAAAGGGTTGTTGGTAGTATCAAATACTACAGAGATGTTAAAAAGGATGGAGACTGAGAAAAAGGTCATTGAATTTGGCAATTAAGAGAACCTTGGTAGCTTGAAGAATGTAGTTTTGACTGAGTTGATGAGATTAGAAGCTAGATTACATGGGTTGAGAAGTGAGAAAGAAAAAAGGCAGAGTATAGGCAAGAGGACGCAGCTTGAGGGGCTGGCAGGATCTATTCAGAGTTTTTAAATGGGGGAGAGAAGAGAATCTGGGAGGAAAGGGGCCACCCATATCTCCTCTTTCCCTTTGCTAAGAGGAAGCAGATCATCAGGATAAATAGTTTCTTTGTTTATATAAGTCAACTGGTGATTTGGGAGTGGTGACTAGAAAAGGGTGTGCTCCCCTTGTATCTAGGGAATGAGAGACTAGACAGTGAGAGAATGGTGGGAGGAGAGATGCTACATTTGCCCAGCAATGGGCTCAGTGGGGACAGTAATTTCTTGTGATTAGAGGGGCAGCTGGTGCACTATGCCCAGAGTGATACAGAGCTGAGAGTTCTGCAGTAAAACCTTAGAGTTCTGCAAAGGGTGTTAACCCCTTCCCCCAATGTGTTCAAGGTGACAAAGGGAAAGGGAAGTCTCCTCCAGGGTATTATTTGTTATATTTGTTTCACCATATTAAGCTTGGTCACTTCCCACCCTCAACCTATCTTCATTTGAAACAAAAACCAGGAAGAGCTCAGCCCACAATGTAGACAGGCTGTGTTGAAAAGAATCTGAATTTATCCTTTGATGCACACCCCTCCCAGATCACAAATCAATCTCCAGGCCCCACATCTTACTTCAGGTCTTTTCTGACCCCAAGTCTCCAATGCACTGTCAGTGTTCCTAAGTTCTACATTCACACCAACCTGCACTGACCAAAGGGGAAGGGAAAAAATTAGCTACAAAGATGGACCAAAGTACACTAAAGAGTAACTCCAATGAAGGAGGCTCGGTACAGTAGGGAAACCCAGAAATCACAGGAAATGAAATCCAAGAAAGGAGTCTGCAATTACAATGATGGTGGATCATAAATGAGGCAAGCTAGCATGGTGAGTTAGAGATCCTAATGGAAGGAGGAAGAGTTGACCCAGTTATCAGATTTTACTATGGTGAGATACATAACTAGAATATACTGATGACGTTCAGGCTCTGGGACCCCCCTTTAAGTCTGATTAAATCTTCCCATTTGATGAGGCATTTGCAGAGGCCATAAGTATTTCATTGTGGCTGGGCCCAAACCTCTGTTACTAGACTAGCCCTCCATTGTTCATCTACTTTCCACCCTTGAGCCTATATCAAAATATCACTCTTGCATTGACCTCATTGACTCCTCCTGAAGATCCCCCCCTCAAAACTCCTCCTCTAGACCACCCCTAGATTCCTCTGTATATAAGACCCATCTTTCCTCCAGGTGGTGTGAGAGCACCATATAATAGCTTAGCACAGATTTGCTCTGTGTGAGAGCGCCATGGAATGACCTAGCATATAGATTGGTTCCTTAAGAGTCTACCCCATATGGTGAAATTTCAATAAACTTTGTTTTTCTTCGTTGAGAAGACTTGAGTCAAATTCTTTTGGAAATTTGAATAGGAGAGTTAAAGGACAAGGAGAGTGGGGAACACAACAGAGTACTATTGTATATGAAGAAATCCAGGAAGTAGACTGGAGGAGAATGCTGGAGACCATTTGAGAGAAGGTTAATAGGGACAGAAAGAGAAGTGATAGGGTATGGATATGGATGAGTTTAGGAAAGAGATCACAAGCTTGGCCAAGAGATATTATTTATTAATGACATGGGACTTCATTTATCTGGACATCTGCTGAAATGAACTTGCCTTAATAATGACTTAATTCTTCAAAAGGAAGAGGATTCAAGAAGGTGAGAAATTCTGTTTTAGGACCAATTCTCACCAACATGGAAGAACTGGTTGCTAGTGAGGAGCTGAAGGACACATTAGAAGTAATTTGGTGGGAAATGACCAGCTTGAGGTGGAGGAAAAAAGAAAACCTGGGCATTGACTCTATATTTTGGAAGAGTGGGCTTCAAAGGGCTTAGAGAAAGGTTAAAATTCTATGGGGAAGTCAGCCTGGGAAAATGGCTCATAGGGAGTTGATAGATTAGTGATAATTAGATGGTACCCAGCCATCCTTGATGAGTTCAAGTTTCCAGGCCCAGATGAATTCTATCTCATCTACTGAAAGACCTGGCAGAAGTGATTGCTGAGTCACTGTGAGTCATCTTTGAAATGTAGATAAAGGTAGAGGTGCTATGGGAATGGAAAGGACAAATGTTCTGATTTTCAAAAAAGTGAAGAGAATGGAGTTTGTCAACAATAATCCAGTGAATTTGATGCCCATTACTGGCAAGCTTCTAGAATGCATTATCTAGATGATAATCATCGTACAGGGATGGACAATAAAGGTCTAGAAAAGGAAGCCTTGATCATAAAGAGTCAATATAACTAGCCGTGTGACCTTGGGCAAGTCACTTAACCCCAACTGCCCTCAAAAAAACAAACAAACAAAAAGAGTCAATATAGCTTCATTAAGAGAAGGTCAAGGCATTATTTCCTTCTTTTTTCAGGCTTACTAGACTGGTATATTTTGGAAATATAGATGTGGTTCAAATAGATTTTATCAAAGCATTTGACGAAGCTTTGTTATTCTTTTAGAAGATATGAAGGGATATGGGCTATATAATAGGATAACTAGAAAGATTTGGAACTGGTTGAATGACTGGATCCAAAGAGTAGTCATTCGTGGTCCAATATCAGACCAGAAGGATGTCTCTAGTAGAGTGGATCCTGGATATATGCTTGACCAAATCTAGTAAGATAACATTAAATAAAGATAAATGTAAAGTCTTCTACCTGGATTCAAAATATCCATTTCATAGGTACAAGGTGGTGGAGGTGGTGTTAGAATGTAGTTTGTCTGGAAAAGATCTGGGGGTTCCTAGTGAACTACAAGGCCAATAGTAGTCAGCAAAATAATAAGACAGTACAAATGCAATCTTAGGCTTTATTAAGAGAAACACAGAGTCAGTTAAGTAAGAATTCCATTGTTTTCTGTCCTGGTCAGAGCGTATCAACTGAAGAAATTGGGGGTGAATAGTCAAAGTAGAGAAGACATTGAGGGGCAATGGGAGTTGTTTTCTAGTAGCTGAATAAGTTGCTTATGAAAGAAGGATAAGAATTTTTTTTTCTTCACCCTGGAGGGTACAACCAGGAGCAATGCTTGGAAGTTGCTAAGAGACAAATTTTGGCTTCATGTAAGGAAAAACTTCCTAACAGTAAGAGTTAACCCAAAACAAATTGCACTGGAAGATACTGGTTTGCCCTTGTTGCTGGAGGTCTTTGAGAAAAGTTTCAATGATTTTGGAGATTCTTGTTTGGATATGATTGGACTAGATGCCATATAAGGTCCCTTAAAACTAAGTTTTGGACATCCTCTCTGATCAATCCAAAACATATAACCATCAAAAGCCTTGCTTCAGACTCACTTCCAGAATATCCCCCCTTCTCACTTTCCATTCTTACTCCAGTGGGTAATTGAAACACTTTCTTACTGCATTTGCTGACTCCTTCCACCAACTGACCATCCCTTAGGACATTTTCTGGTTCTTAAATATCTCTTCCCTCCAACCTCATCTTGTGGAATTGCAGATAATATACCTCCCCTTGCAGCCTCCCAAATGCATCCTCTTCTAATTCACTCTTGGGCTCTCCCAATTAATCCTCTCAGCCAGCACAAATGTTAGTTCTCTATCCTTTTTCCAGTCTCTGCAACACCTGTGAGGGTGCATCTGTACACTCTTAAGTAGGCTCTCGGAATAGTGAGTAGCTCTGGGCCCCCAACCTCAGGTGCACAGCTGTTCCTCCTGCCCAGAATTACCTTTAACATTCTGAATCTAGTCTGACACTGTCAGAGGGAAGCGGATGAACCAGGCTCTGAACCAGGCCAAGTCAGCTTTTGTAGGAGAGCAGTTCCAACGTGATCCCTTTCTGCATGTCCCATGCACAACATGCAGAAAATAAGTCAGAAATCTCCCTTCTAAGAGTCTTTCCTAAGGAACTGATAGGATGCAGAAAGGTTCAAGATCAGGAGAGCATCCATCACTGAGACTACATAGACAATGGGAAACTAAATCAAGATTTGAATAGTTATCTTCTTTAAAGGATCAAGCCAGCTTCAAGAATTGCACGGTGATATGTTCCAGGTAAAACAAAACAGATGAAGAAAAACAGACAAAGCAAGGGAATTGCTGAGTGGGGGATGCAAGAGCACAAGTTTTTGGGTCAAATTGTGCTACCTTGCTTAAGTATAGGGGCCACTAGAGGAGCAGGTACTGAGTGCATACATTAGAGAACAGCCTTCTCTGCTTTTAGCTCATTAGGTTGTTACCTCATTGGGGTTCTGGAAATAGGCACAATTGCTTTGTCACTTGTGCATGGTTCTTATTTTAGAGAGGTAAGAAGTCATGGGTATCAGAGAAAAGGTCTAGTCTTCCATCTTAATGGCCATAGAACTGTATCAGCCAAACCATTTGGTGGCTAGGCTTTAATGATTATAGTGCTTGTGAAATCAAGGGTTGTCTTGCTTTATCTCTCTATACAGCATGCATTTAGTGTATGGTGAAGTGAATTAAATTTTGCACTGGAGATGCAGGAAGCACACACCTCAGTAAAGGGACAGGGACAGGGTAGAGAACAAAAGAAGGGGGTGGTGCGGGATAGGAAGGAGGGACATGCAATTAACCTCTCACAAATTGCCCACCATGGAGATGTCCTGTGTAATTACACATGTACAGCCTGTATTGAATTGCTGCTCCTTCCAGTGGGAGTAGGTGACAAGGGAAGAACTGCAAGAATCTATAATTTAAAGCTATACAATCAAATGTTAAAACAAACAAACACATATATGTGTGTGTGTGTGTATATGTAATTATTATTATTATTAACCACATGCAACTGGGAAAT
>CM053601.1:140964224-141051413 GCA_028646575.1 Pseudocheirus occidentalis
ATTATTAACCACATGCAACTGGGAAATAAGACATACAGAGACTGGGGTAGGGAGACCCTGCCTGCCCTACTAGAAAGTTAGAGGGGTGTTGGAGGAGGACATAAAAGAGAACAGATTGTGGGAGGGGCTTTACAGTGGGATCACTGTTTTGGGCTTGGGGGTAGGAGAAAGAAGGGGAGAAAATTTGTAACTCAAAACGTTGTGGAAATGAATGACGTAATCAAGAAAATACATTAAAATTAAAAAAAAAATTTTTGCACCGGAAACTGCAAGACATCATTTTCTATGTTTTTGGTGATTTCCTTTTGTTTCTCTTAATTGTTTGTTTTGCTTTTTAAAGTAAAATTTCCTTCTGAAAAACAAAAACTCTTGTCTCTTGCTAAATTAGGGGGAAGGTGGATTTACCCCTCTTGGAAAATACAGGTAGGATATTAGTACATGTCTCTTGGTCTGACCTGGTGGCAGCCAGGACCATCTCAGCTCCAGAGTCAAGGAAGAACTGCCAAAGTCAGTTGATAAACATTTTTTTTTCATAACTTTGAATACATTAAAACAATTGTTTTAGTTTATTTATTTTTAGTTTTCAACATTCCCTTCTGTAAGTTTTACATTTCCACCCCTTCCCTCCCATCCTCCCTCCCCAAGATGCCATGCAATCTGATATAGGCTCTACATATACATTGCTATTAAACACATCGGGAGGAATGTTTTGTGGTACCACTTTAAGTTTGGATCTTGAATCCAGTCTACTTTTGTATAAAACCCTCAATGTACTTCACAGTTTATTCAAATTGGACAATTAGTTATTCCCTGAAAATTTTCTGTCCTTTCTTGTCTCCACAGATTCAAGCAGGCCATATCCCATGCATGGAACACATTCCATCCTTATCTCTAACTGGGAAATACTTATCTTCCTTTAAGGCTCCTGTAACCTCAGATATCACTTCTTCCATGAAACTCTCCCGGATTCTCTCCAGCTAAAGACCAGTGAATGGTCTCTCCTCATTCAAATTCTGCTGGAGCACTTTGTCTGGATCTTCTCTTTCACCTTACAATGTTCTATTCATATGTAAATGTGTGTTTATATGTATATGTGTATTTATATACACACATAGGTACATATATGTGCTTTATATACATGTTCCCACCCCCTTCCATGTAAATTTCTTGGGGACAGAAACTCTATTTTTTTTTATCTTTTTATCCTCTCTTACGCAGTAGAAATACTTAATAAATATTTGTTGAATTAAATGGAATTAATCTTCATTGTTAATAGAAATATCACTGTATAAATACGAGCCACTCTAGATAGACTTACCTTGGTAAAATCAAAAAATTGTTCCTTTGCCACAGGAAGAGACTCAACTGATCGAAGCTCATGGATCCGTTCATATTTTCTCTTGTTATCTTCACTGATAATCTCCATTCTCTTCTCATGTAGGTGCTTGGTTTCCCGAACCACTTCCTGGGCTTAGGGGAGGAAAACAACTGATTTTCCAGGGTGGAGAGTGTTGTGTAAGGCTTATGTGTGCGTGTGTGTGTATACATAAGTATATATACATACATACATACATATATATACACACCAACACACACACATATATGTGGATGTATGGCAGGGGGTGCAGAAGACCCAAGCAGGCAGGAGTGACCACACAAGATGGCATCTTTCATCTACTGGTCTCCTGAGCCTCCCAAGTAAAATGTAAACTTAGTACAAGGATCACTATTCCCCCTCCTGCCCTGCCCATTTTGCTCCTGACTTCAGACTTCAAAGTCATGCCTCAGCTGCTGCCTCATCTGGGAATTTTCTTTAATGTCTCAGGCCTTCTTGCTGTGGAATATACCTTAGCCAGGTCAGTTGCCTTTCCCCACTGGCAAATTCCTCTTGGAGCTTCCATTTTGTGGATGAGGGCAGGGGTGGGGGAAGCAAGCTGGCCAGTTGTCTTTCCCCTCCTGGCCCTGCTTTTAATTGTCGGGACTTCAAAACTGTGCCTCTGCATTGGGCATGTTAATTCCTTCCCCATCACTCCACCTTATTTTTTAGCTCTCTTTTGTGCAGTCTCCCCTCATTAGAATTTTCCCTCCCTCTTTTCTTCCTCCCTCCCTCCCTTCGTCCCTCCTTCCCTCCCTCCTTCCCTCCCTCCCTCCCTTCCTCCCTTCTTTCCTTCCTTCCTTCCTTCATGTACTTTATAGGCTCCTGTCTGCTCCTGACTTCAAAGTCATGTCTCAGCTGCTGTCTCATCCTGAAACTTTCCTCTATGGATGACACATCTACATCTAGGAGTGACTTTAGACATCATTTGCTCCAATTTCCCCACTTTACAGACAGATAAACTGAGGCCTCTGGAGGTAAAGGTTCTTGCTCAAGGTTATACAGTAAATAAACTGGCACAGTGGGATTTGAACTCAGGCCCCCTAATCCCTAACTCCAAATCCAAGGCTCTTTCCACTAAACAAGGTTGCCTAGCCAGGAATATGAGTTTATAACCTTGGCTTTACATCCTCCCACCCTGACATTCCATCACCTCTCCAACCACTGATATTGAAATTTCTAAGGCCCACCAATTAGGTGCTAGGTTCCTCTAGTACCTAATTGCTGCTTGGTTTTCTGCAGCTTCGCTTGGACGATCTTCACATTTTGGTGACCCTCTGTCACTTGATCAAACATTTTTTTCCTTTTCTTTTTTTCTTTAAGGCATTGCTTCATATACTCATTCTCCAGCTTTGCTGTCTATTTCCCACGACGTCACCATAGGGGGAAGAAAGAGGGAAGCGGGAGAGGGAGAGAGAAAAAAATGAGAAAAAGTCACACCAAAGTGATTTGTGAAAAACACCAGCTCCTGGACCAGAGAAGTCAGAGCTGGAACAGAACACAGGGCTCAACCGGTTTGATTTCCCCCCCCCCATTTCACACAATGGCTTCTTCTTATCTTCCTTGTTCTTCATCAAAGGCCAATGACCCGAGTCAAAGTCTTAGCTCCTCTACTTTTTGTGTGTTCCTGAATGAGTCACTTTAACTGCCCTAAGCCTCAGTGCCTTCTAAGATTCCCTCCAGCTAGCATTCTATTTGTCTATAAATCTATGAATTTAGTGCACATTAAAACCTCCTAAATCAAGGAGAGTGAGGTGGTTTCTAACCTGGCAAAGTCAAATCCAAATCTTCCAGAGACCATGGTGCTTTCAGTACTGGTAGGGAGGTGTGATTTTGCTAGGATCATGGGAGCAAGGAATTATAGAGCTGGAAGAGATCTCAGAGACCATGGAGCCCAACCCCTTCATTTTATAAATGGGGTCTCAGAGAAAGGAAATGACTTTCCCAAGATCATATACAAAGTGTCAGAATTTTGTCTTTTTTGTAGTTCCTTTTTTTTTTTTTTAAACATTCTTTGGAGGTACCTAAGAAATGTTTGTGGACTGACTGATTGGATAAATGATTGGTTGATTGGAGGGAGAAGAAACAATCAAAATTGCTGGATGAGGATCATAAAAAAGCAAATAAGCCAATTTAGATGTTTCAAAGCTTAATTTAGTCCACATTCCATTGTACACTACAATCGGGCATTTCAGTAGATACCTGTCTACTGAAGAAATGAAAGAAACTGCCACTAAGTCAAAACCTGTTTTCACAATTTAGTTAATTAGCATAACTCTTTGTTCAGTAATGATTACATACTTCAAAGAGCAATTTTGACTCTCTTATTTATTTAAAAGGAAGAGAAAGTTACAAACGCTCATTGAGTTCTCCCATGAACATGAACATTGAATAGAATCACTGAATCTTAGAGCTGGAGGGGCCAAGTCGAGGAATTTGCCTTGACAACCTCCCTGACTTTCAGTGATGGGGAACTTACTACTTATTTAGGAAATACCCTTCACTGCTGGCTAGCTGTGATTGTTAGGCAGTGCTTTCTTGGGTAGAAGTGAAATGTTTCCCTGTGACTGTACTCCGGCCCACTTAAGTCTGTGCTCTGGGACCCTGCAGAAAAGTTTAATACCTCTTCCATGAGAAGTCTGTTAGATTTTCAAAATTTTTGATTCCATCTTTCCCCTGCCCCTAAGGCTTCTCTTGAGTAAAATGCAGCCAATTTCTTTTTTCTTGTTTTTTGGAGGGGGGAAAGCAGGGCAATTGGGGCTAAATGACTTGCCCAAGGTCACACCACTAGTTTTGTGTTGTGTCTGAAGCCATAGTTGAACTCAGGTCCTGACTCCAGGGCCGGTGCTCTATTCACTGTGCCACCTAGCTGCCCCCAATTTCTTCAGTTGATCTTTGTATGTGTCTCTTGTGAGGCATGGTTTTTGAGTACCTCACCCATTCTGGTTGCCTGCGTGGGCACCTATTCTATGTTATCTTTGCCCTTCCCGAGACATAGTGCCCAGAACGGAGCCCTATAGTCCAGATGTGGCCTAGTCAGGCAACATAAGTGCCTTCATTCTGGACACTATGCTCGTGCTATTTAACAATAATAATAATAAAATGAACGACACAAATATATAATTATACTAAACAATTAATGAAATAACATAAAGCCAGGCGCTCTTCAGTGCTTTTACAAATATTATCTCCTTTGGCCCTCACAGCAACCCTGAAAAGTAGGCGCTATTATTACACCCATTTTAAAGATGAGGAAATGGAGACAAAGAGAAGTTTGCTCAGGGTCAAAAAACTAATGAGGGTCTGAGGTCACATTTGAACTCAGTTCTTCCTGACTCCAGGCCCAGCACTCTATGCACTATGTCACCTTGCTGCCCTTACTTAACTCAGCCTAAGGCGCCATGAGATTGTTTTAACTTCCCAAGAGCCCAAACAGAAATAAATAAATCAGTTTTTTTGTTTCTTTTAGTAAAAGTCAATGCCAACTTGTCAGCTTCCTTGCCTACAAATCAGAAAACAGTCAGAAGCCAGCCCCTTAACCCCTTAGGAGGAACCAGGTGCCTCACCATTTCTTTCTTCTGAGCGGCTTTCTTTTTGTTCTCTTTAATTAGGTTCTGATGCTGCATGATGGCTTCTTCCCGGCTTAGCTTCCCTAGTAGCCTCTGGTACTCCATCCTGGCCAGCGTTTCCTCCGACTCTTTCTCCCGAATTTTTTTTTGGCGTTCTTCAAATTCTAAGAAGCCTTTATACCCTTGCAGGAGCTCTTCAATCCTGGGGACAGAAGAGGGGGAATAATAACAAGAGAAACCACTTACTAGTTAATTCATCTGAGTGAGACTTAGTTTCCCAGTCTGTAAAACAGGGGCAATTATACTCATAGGGTTGTTTGGAGGCCGGTATTATGGAAACGTATGATTGTTAGGGGATATGTTACATGACTAAGAGTGTGACAGGGGTTAGAGTTGGTTATTTAATTGGCAACCATTTACTGAGAGGGTGGAAAACGCTTTCCTGGGGACCGTGGATGGGACTGTGTCATTATGAAACATGCTTCTTGCACTCAGGAAGTAACACTTTACTTGGAGAAGACATATTACACAGCAAAGAGAAAGTGACACGTAAAAAAAATGAAAAACAACATCATAAAATAGCAGGAATTTAGTGGGGAAAGAGCTGGACCCTCCCTCCCCTTCAGGGAGAGGAGGCTCTCTAAGCTCAGGTAGCTAAACACTGATGAACTCCTGGTGACACATGCAGAATCTACCTAAGGGCACTCAGCAAAAATGTGGTTTTAGATGGAATGATGTCATGGTGGCGGTTAGCTTTATGGGGATATTTGAGTGGTGTTTGGGGAGGAGTGAAAGAGGAATAGCATCAGTGAGGACAGGAAGAGGAAGAGGGGTAGGGTTTCATGAATAGTAAGTCCTGTATATAGAGGGAAAGTTTGCCTTGAACTTCACATAAAGATAGGTCAGCTAGGCAGCACGGTGGATAGAGCACTGGGCTTGGAATTTTCCTGAGTTCAACTCTGGCCTCGGACACTAGCTCTGTGACCCTGGGTAAGTCATTTAACCCTGTTTGCCCCAGTTCCTCATCTGTAAAATGAGCTGGAGAAGAAAACACATATAGATGACAAACTTGATATCCATAGCTGCTGGCCTGAGCTATGGATATAAAGCTATATTAAATATAATATTTAGATAACTCTAGGTTTTCTCTGTAGTTACCACCAGAATCGAGAAAGTTATGATGGAGAGGAAGAATGAAATGAAATGAAAATGAAACAAGTCATCATAATTTATCCTACAAGAGAGTAAAATCAGCATTTGGAGAGACCTGAAACTGTGATAAGCATGGGTGGGACTGAATGGAACTGGGTTAACTTGGGTTGGGGTTCTTGGACATATATACAGACTCCAAGTATAGGAAGAACATTAAAGTCCAGGATGATTGAGATCCATGATGAATGATGACAATTTAAAGCTATGTGGTGGGTAAGAGGAAGGTTAAAAAGAGAGTGAGGCCCACTGATTAGGAATGCTTGCAATCACATAGATGACAATAAAGCTGGCAGAACTACTCAATTCTTTGTTGCTACTATTTTCTTCTTTTAGGAGAACGATTATTGAATGAGATAGAAAAAAAGATGGTTAACTGGGGATTAAAATTCAAGATAAATAAGGAGATGAATCAATGACAAACATTTATTAAGCACCAATCATGAGCTAGGCACTGTGCAAAGCCCTGAGAATAGAAACCAGTTGCTGCCCTCAAGAGGCTTGTATTCTAATGGGTATATGGTGAAAGAACCTAGCCACTCTGAAAGAGCCTAAATCATTAGGTGGGGTAGACTACATACTAAGGCATTGAAAGAGGTGGTTGATATGATGGCTCTTTAAATGTCCACAAAGATATCGCACCAGAATGTCAAGTGCAGTGATGAAATTTAGGTTACCTATACCCACAGCACTGTCCCGATCTACCAGTCCAGTCAGAAAAGGAAATAAAGTTAGTCATGTGTGACTGTTCTTGATGAATTCATGCTGGCTCTTAGCATTCAGAGTCTCACTTTAAGTGCTCACAAGCCACCCCTTTAATAATCCATTCTAGATTTTTGCCAGGAATCAAAATCAAGCTCTTCAGCCAATAGTTTGCCAGTTCTACCCAATTTCTATTTTTTTTTTAAATTGGGACATTTTCCTTCTCCGGTCTTATGACACCTCTCCCATTCCTCATAATCTTTCCTAAAATGTAAGTTTGTCCATGTTCACCTACTCTGGAAACTCCAGTAGCTCTCTATGACCTGTAGAAATAATTTCTGTTAGGCATTTGAAGCCTTTCATGTCCAAGTTCCAACTTACATTTCCATCCTTATTCCAAATTTAGCTTCTTCATGCACTCTATGATTCATTCCAACTTGCCTTCTAATTCCTATAGGACACTCCATTTCCTTTGTACTCCAGGCCTTTGTACAGAATACTCCTCATGCCTAGAATGTACTTGCCTTCCTCACTTCTACTTCTCAAGACTCCTTAGTTTCCTTCAAGGCTTCGTTCAGTCATTATCTTTTAACTGAAGCCTTCCTTGATCCCTGTAGATGAGAGTACTCTCCCCAAAATCACTTTTATTTTATTTTGTATATGATGATATTTGTACATGTTGTCTTCCTTAATAGAATGTCAGCTTCTTGAAGGCAGGGACTGATTCCCTTTTGGCTAGGCATCCCTAGAACCCAGCAGGCTGCTTGCAACATAGCAAGTGTTTAACAAGTGTTTGTTGATTGACAAAGATCTGTATGATTCCCCCTTTTTAAAGACAAAAGGGCACCAAAGGTGCCAAAGGTATTTTGAACTTGTGGAAGTTGAGTTTTGCATTTTAAGAATCTTCACTTTTCCCAGTTCTCTTTTCCTTTTGTTTCTAAAGCAATCTGGTACTTCTTGCTTCATGTCCTTAGTTCACTCAATGCCGCTTTGCTGTGAGTGGGTCTACTATATTCAGCATTACTTGTAATAACAAAGATTCAGAACCACCTTGAAGTCCAGTCATCAGGAAATAGTTGAGTCATTTATGGACTATAGAATATTGTGGTATATGAACTTAATGGAAAATCAATAGCCCAATGATTTTGGGGAGGGGAAGGGAACTTATGTTTACATCAATATGGGGGCATCCTGGTATGGTAATGCCTTCCACTGATGACAATCAGCAACTTGTGTATAATTTATAGTCTTGAGAGCTGCCTTTGGCATTGAAAGTCAATAATTTGCCTATGGTCCCACAACTATTGTATGTCAGAGTTAGGATTTGAATCCTGGCCTTCTCATTCCAAGACTGTGTTGTCTTGTATTTCTCCATATAAAATAAGAATCAAATGAACAAGCATTTTATTAATGATTATTTATTATATGCCAGTCATTATGCTAAGTACTAGGGATACAAAGAAAGGCAAAAAGAGTCCCTGCCCTCAAGGAGCTCACTATTTAGTGGAGGAGATAATGTGTAAACAACCACATGCAAACAAGACATTTACAGGATAACTTGGAGGTAATTTCAGAGGGGTACCTTACTAGCATTACAGGAGACCTGGAAAGGCTTTTTGAGGAAGGTAGGACTTTAGCTGAGAAGTAAAGGAAGCCAAGAAAGCCGGGAAGTGGAAACAAGGAGGGAGAGAATACCAGGCATGGTGGAGAGCCATCAAAAAATGCATGGAGTCAAGAGATGGAACATCTTGTGTGGGAAACAATAAAGAGGCCGTTGAAGATGATGGGATCATAGAGTATGCAAAGCGTTAAGAAGACTGGAAAGGCAGGAAGGGACTAGGTTCTGAAGCATTTTAAAAGCCAGAGGATTTTATATCTGATCCTGGAGCTAATAGGGAGCCCTGGATCTTATTGAGTGGTGGAGTGATGTGGTTAGATTTCTGCTTTAGGAAGGCCACTTTGATAGCTGAATAGAGGATGGACTGGAATTGGTAGGAATCTGAGGCAGGCAGACCAGCCACTATAATGATCCAAGTGAGACCGGATAAAAACTTGTACCAAGTGGTAGCTGCATGAGTAGAGAGAAGGAGATGTTTATGAGAAATGTTGGGAAGGTAGAAATGATAAGATTTGAAACAGGCTGGATTGTGGGGATGAGTGAAAGTGAGGGGTTGATGAGGAGGATTAAGTTGTGAACTTGGGTAATCGGGAGGCTAGTGATACCCTTGTCAGTAATGAGGAAAGTCAGTAAGAGGGGAGGGATTAGGGAGGGAAAGACGAGGAGTTTAGTTTGACAGGTTGAGTTTGAGATGTCTATAACACATACAGTTTGAAATATCTAACAGGCAACTGAAGATGTGAAACTGGAGGTCAGGAGAGAAGTTAGGACTGGACAAATAGATTTGAGAATCATTAGCATAAGTGGTGATGAGATCACCAAGCAAAACAATATAGAGGAAGAAAAGAAAAAGAACTAGGATACAGTCTTGGGGATACCCACAGTTATTGGGTGTGAGTATGCATAACAGAAAGAAAAATGAAAAGACTTATTAAAAGTAATACAATGAAAAAAAAAGGAGGGGCGGCTAGGTGGTGCAGTGAATAGAACACCGGCCCAGGAGTCAGGAGGACCTGAGTTCAAAGCTGGTCTCAGACACTTAACACTTACTACCTGTGTGACCTTGGGCAAGTCACTTAACCCCAATTGCCCTGCAGAACACTATATACACTTACTATAGAGATGCAAACAGTAACAGCTACAAAAATCTGGAAATACACAAAATGAGGGGAAAAGAAGAATTTGTAAATCAGTAAGATGTCTGAAATTACTCTGTTAAAGTCATTTTGCATATTTTTGTTAAATAAGCTATAAGTCATGGAAATCTGGTTTATGTACTTTTTGAAAATTTATTTGAAAGTTTGATTTTGGTAAGGACAATCAAATTAATCCTAAAATGATTTTTATAAAAAAATTCTAAAAACTTTCTCATTCCCTCTCAATTAGTGTAGCCACTGATGATTGCAAATACCTTTTTTGTCAACTGTTTGTATAAATTACTTAACATCTCTCTGTGATATAGAAAGACTCCGCTGAAGAAAAAAACTCATATTGAATTTATCTACAGGTGATTGGTTGAAGAATAATTTTAAAAGACCTTAACTTGAGAATCATAGATCCGTGCTGTAAAGCTACAGCCCCAGAGATCTAGAATCAGAGCTATAGAGCTGCAAGGGACCTGGAATGTCACCAAGTCCCACCTCTTTATTATACAGATAAGGAAACTGAGGCCCAGAGAAGTCAAGTAAGTTGCCCAAAGTCACAAAGGTAGACAGAGGCAGAATGAGCTAGTGATGTGATTGCAAAGTGATATTGGTTGGGACAACTGTAAGAGGAAAAGGGCCACCTATGAGTGGGAGAGGATGCAGGGTGACAGGGGAGCATAGGTGAGTGTGCCCTTTGAGCTGAGCAGTGTTCTTTTTCTTCCTATCCACAAGGCCACCTCACTACAGGTAAGGGACTAAGAAAAAGTAGCATTAATGAGCAGGTAAGGTAGCTAGAAGTCATAGAATTACAACATTCCATAGTAGCAAGGGGCGTTGGGGCGTCTAGTCGATCCTATGCCTGGACAGGAATCACTTCTATGATGTCCCTGACAAGCCTGGTGACCTTCATGGAGAGACTATCTGTCACCTTCCAAAGCAGTACATTCTGTTTTCGGACAGTTCTAAGAATTTCACCCCCTTCTTTTCTCCCTCCATTTGGGGAGGGAGTTCTTGGCAAAGAACTTCTAACAATCAGTTTTTTTTCTCTTCAATTTATTGTCTTAGGGTTGCCTGGGACACTGAAAAGGGAAGTGACTTGTCCAGGTTCACACAACCAAGCGGTGTCAGAGGCAGGACTAGAATCCAGGTCTTGCTGACCTTGAGGTCAGCTCTGTACCCCCTATAGCCGGATGCCTCTCATTTTTTCCTAATATTAAGCCAACATCTGCCTCTTCAAATTCCACCTCTTGGGACTAGCTCTGCTTTTGGGGGCCAAGCTCAGTAAGTCTAATCCTTCTTGAACAACCTCACCTGGCATAGTTTCCAGTTCACTTAGGATGCTCCATAGGTTGTTGATATCTTCCCTAATAATAATAGTAGGTGACATTTATATGTGCTGAGCACTTTACAATGATCACATTTTATCCTCAAAACCACCCTGCAAAGGAAGGTGCTATTATTATCCACATTTTACACGTGAGGAAACTGAGGCATACACAGTTTAAATGACTTACCCCAGGTCACACAGCTAGCAAGTGTCTAAATCTAGATTTGCACTCAGGTTCTCCTGACTCCCAGCACTCCATCCACTGTGCCATGTAGCTGCCCAGCTTCCTAAACTGTGGCGCTCGGACCTGAGCACAGCAGTCCAGATATGGGCTGACCAGGACTCTCATCTCTCTCATTCTGGTTTCTTTACTTTTACTGACACAACTGAAGTTGGTAAAAAATACTTTCATTTCACATGAGTGAGCAGCTGGGGAAAACTCTGCTAATTTAAGTGTTTTTGCCCAGGGAGTTGGTCTTTCTTTTAAACTTTCATTTTTCCATAATGAACTATTAAGTGCATTTAATGATGTCATTACATTGATTATGCAGCCATGGGCGGGGCATATGACTTGGGTCTACTTCTCATTTTCAATCACTAAAGAGTTTATGGGAAAATGAGGATTTTAAAATACAGTAATGTGACATTACTAGAAAATGGAAAGATTTATCCTATTTCAGGCATGAATTTATGTGCAAATCTCAACTGAAAAGGACATTTTTTTGTTTATGCCCAGTCTTCTGTAATGTTGTGCTTTCATTATGTTCATGTTAAGTTGGGTTGTGAGGAAATTTGACCACAGAGGCAGCCCAGGGCATAGAGAACCCTGAAGAATCTAGAATCACAGCTATAGAGCTGCAAGGGACCTTGGATGTCACCAAGTCCCAACTCTTTGTTATACAGATAAAGAAACTGAGGCCTAGAGAAGTTAACTGGCCCAAAGTCACAAAGGTAGACAGAGGCAGAGCCTCTTTATCATGAACTGCAAAGTGATATTTGTTGGGACAATTTTGGAGGAAAAGGCCCATTCATGGGTGTGAGAAGATACAGGGTGACTGACGTAGGAGTAGGTGGATGTGCATTTTGAGCTGAGCAGTGTTCTTTTTCTTCCTACCCATAATGCCACTTCATGAAAATGAAATCTATTCTCTGAGAATACTTACACCAGGCTGATCTCTAAAAAGGGACCTTGTTTGTGAGGAGATAAACTCAAATTCTCTTTGGGATGTCTATCAACTGATTAAGTGCTGCCTTGAATTGGAATGTTAGGGGGGCAGTAGTCAGGCTGCTCCAAACAGGCCTAATGAGGGCCCTTATTGGTAGCTTCACACCAGTGTCCTCCAGCCATTTTAACTCTTTATTAATATCTGTCCTTGACTCTTCTAACATCTTTTCAAATACAGTGAAATCACTCAGATACATCAATTCTTTTAAGTAGTTCTGGTCACCTTCTCTGAAATATGCTGGAAAATAGCAGGAGTCCCAGAAATCCCTGGAAGCAAAGTGTTCAAATTAATGGAATCCTCTTGGGCTGATGAAAGCTATCTTCTCCCTGTCTTCTTCTGCTTTGGGGATAGTAGCACTGCCCATCAAGGTCAGTTCTAAGAACCACTGACTAACAGCCAGCTTAGAGCATCTTGAACTCATGGCATGGTGTACTGGTCTGCCTTAGTAATTCTCTCATTTCAAGTCTAATAATCTTCACATGCCCAGATCTGTCCAGGCTCTTCCCCTATCCTCATTGTGAGTTAGGGATCCTGACTATGGAACTCTGTGGTGTTGCTATTCCTTCAGGTGATTCCTAAAGTCTTCCATTTCAATGAGGGCATTTTTCTTTGGCCACTATGAAAAAGGCCAGGAAATGTTGAGAGGGATAATGTGTGTTGTGTATCCCACTCACAATGTGAAGAATGGTCAGATCTCATATTACATCTTGAGGAACTAGAGAATCACCAAAAGCTGCACTTTTCTGGATTAGGTAGATATCTGCATGGTTCTTTCATGCCCTCTGCAACTTCTGGTCTCTATTTCCTTGTATATTATATATCTTTCTTCCTTCCTTCCTTCCTTCCTTCCTTCCTTCCTTCCTTTCTTTTCCTTCCTTCCTTCCTTTCTTTCTTTCTCTTTCTTTCTTTCTTTCTTTTCCTTCCTTCCTTCCTTCCTTCCTTTCTTTCTTTCTTTCTTTTCCTTCCTTCCTTCCTCCTTCCTTCCTTCCTTCCTTCCTTCCTTTCTTCCTTCCTTCTTTCCTCCCTTTCTTGCTTTCTTTCTTCCTTGCTTTTTGGAGGGAGATGGCAAGGCAATCAGGGTTAAGTGACTTGGCCAAGGTCACACAGCTACAAAGTGTTAAGTGTCTGAGGTCACATTTGAACTTAGGTCTTTCTGACTCAAGGGTTGGCGCTCTGTTTACTACACCTTGTTGGGGTGCCCAGGCATTGACCCCATACTTGATTCTTACAAGGCTGCCATTCCTTTTAAGAAGCTGGAATTTATTCCATAGATGTTCACAGGTATTGGCATACAAAGAAGGGAAACATGAGGAGAGTACAGCAAAAGCAAGAGGAAACCCTGATGAAAGTTTTCTATTGGCTAGTGGGCCTCTGGTCTGAAGCCACAAGAGGAAAAGCCTTCTCTTGGTTGTGACAGGATGAAGGCCCAATTGTGAAGCTGCTTCTTGGCTGGTGTTAATTTTCTCCCCTCTTATTCCCAATGTCCTGCTCAAATTTTCCCTTAGCCCACCCCTCTTGCAAGAGTTTGCACCCAGTCTCCCACCAAGTGTGTAAATGTACCTATCCCTTAGAATAGCATCATGACCTACTGCAGTCTGCACCAACCTGTGGAGAATTTAATCCCCAAATTTAATTCCCTTTTCCTATAGGAGGGACTATATTTTTCTTCCTCACTCCATAGGTTATAACTAGAATAAATGAACAGAAACTGTAGGGAGAATAACTTCATTATAAGTAGTTCAGGGGCTTTCAAGAATGTAATGGCTGGAGAGCAATTTGGAACTATGCCCAAAGGACTATGAAAGTGTGCATACCCTTTGACCCAGAAATACCACTTCTAGGGCTGCATCCCAAAGAGATCATACAAGTGGGAAAAAGACCCATATATACAAAAATACATATAGCAGCTCTTTTTGTGGTGGCAAAGAACTGGAAACCAAGGGGATACCCATCAATTGGGGGAACGGCTAAACAAGTTGTGGTATATGGATGTAATGGAATACTATTGTGCTGTAAGAAATGGGAAGGAGATGGACTTCATATTCACCTGGAGAGACCAATATAAACTGATGCTGAGTGAGGAGAGCAGAATCAAGAGAACATCATACACAGTTACAGACACATTGTATCTATGATGACTGACTTTGATAGATGGGGCTCCTCTCAGCAATGTAAGATTCTAAGACAACCCCAAAAGACTCATGATGGAGAAGGCCGTCCACATCCAGAGAAAGAATTATGGATGAACACTGAATGCAGATTGAAGCAAACTACCTGCTCTCTTTCTTTTTTGTTTTGTTTTGTTTCTTCTTTCTTGTGGTTCTCATTCTTCTTTACACGGCTTGACTGTTGTGAAAATATATTTAATGGAAAGGCATATGTAGAACCTATATTGAATGGCATGCCATCTTGGGGGGGAAGGGGAGAGGAGAGGGAGGAGGAGAAAATTTGGAACTTAAAAACTTGTGAAACTGAATGCTGTAAAATAAAAATAAATACATTTTACAGAAAAATAATAAAATTAAAAAATATGCTTTAATCTGCACTAAAAAAAAAAAAAAGAAAGACTGCAATGGGATGCCTCAGGACATAATATAATGAGTCAGGAGCCAAGACAGGGCCAGAATTCCTGTCTCCTGACTTCCATTCTGCCCCTACACAGTAATGTGCATACTCAAGGTCAGCTCATATCTCTGGTTGGTGTGTTCCTTTTCCACATATAGAACCTTCAGGGAGATCAGAAACTTCCCAGTCAGGTTTTCTCATCATGGCTCCCCGATATTGGTATTGCTGCATGGGTAGAGGCCAAGAACCCAACCCTCTGCTGCACATGCTTAGAGCATATCAAATCCTTGTTCATCTAGTAGACCTGCCAACCCCAGCCTGGAGAAGAGAAAATTTAGAATGACAATGATTGCTATCTTCAAATATTTCCTCTTGTAGAAAGGTGACTTGTTTCTCTTTGCCTCTAAAAAGGCACCCCTAGGGGGTGGCTAGGTGGTGCAGTGAATAGAGCATCAGCCCTGGAGTCAGGAGTACCTGAGTTCAAATCCGGCCTCAAACACTTAACACAAAATCTAGCCGTGTGACCTTGGGCAAGTCACTTAACCCCAACTGCCCTCCAAAAAAAAAAGCAAAAAAAATAAAAGGCACCCCTAGAAACAATGAGTGGAAATTGAAGAGGTGCAGACTTTGGTTCAATATAAGGAAAATTTTCCTAATAATTGGTGAGGTCCCCATCACTGGAGGTCTTTAAATGAATGGCCACTTGTTGGGGATAGGATAGAGGGGATTTCTGATCATACACAAGTTAGATTAGATGCCCTCTAAGGAATGTCCTTTCCAAGTTTGAATTTCTTGATTCGATGATACCCTTCTCTTTCCTCTTCCCCATCCCTCTCATCCATACCCCTACCCTTTAGTACTACTAAAAAGACATCCTTTCTAGAAGAGTACCTGCGAAGCTCCTTCTCCGCTTTGTGTTGGTACAAGGCCTCCTCTCTATAGAGTGCTGCGGCATTGAGTTTCACAGGGATGTTGTCAGGCTGTCAGAGAAAGGAGGACACAGAACTTGGTTTAGTCATGTGAGTCACAATGTTTAGGACCTAAGCGCTTTCAAAGGAAAAAGAAAGCTGAGACTGGCATTTCTGTCACCTTAGATCCCATTCCAAGCAGAGACACAAATGGAGCTTAAAGCTTGAATCAAAAGCTCTCAGTGGACAACTGCTGACAATGTTGTCAAGGACTGCCAGATGAACTAAAAGCGTTTAGTATTTTTCTTGACACGGAGAGCAGTGAAAGTTCACAGGAACACGTGGTATCAGGGGGAGATCACTCCTCTGACCAACCTGCCCCATAGAGAGTTCTTTCTCTCTCTCTGTCTTTGTCTCTGTCTGTCTGTCTGTCTGTCTCTCTCTCTGTCTCTCTGTCTCCCCCACCCCTGAAGTAATATAGCATTTTCAATTTGTGCCATCCATTTGTCTTTTGGCATAGACTGCCATCTATTAATTATCTTTTTATGGATAGTGGTTTCTCTCTCTCCTGGGAGCTCCTTGAGGTCAGGGATACTGTCCTAGTGTATCTTTATATTCCCCACAGGGTCTAAGGCAGTGTACACACTTAGCGTTAAGTAAGGATTTGGTGATTAATTTGTTACCAGATTTTGCAAAGGGAAGTTGATAAGGAAAAATTATTTTTTAATTTGTTAAGTGCCTACTATGTGCAAGGCATTTGCTGAGTGCTGTAGATATGATAATGAAACAAGACTTGCCTGTGCTATCAAAAAGCTCACAATCCACAGGGCACAGGGGAAAGTTTGCATGTACATAGGTAAATATGAATGAAGGAAGAATATATAGTACAGGGGCAAAAGGGAGATCTAGACAAAATGTTCCAGGAAAATCTGAGGGAGGAGAGATCACTTTTAGCTGGGGGAATCTAGAAAGCCTTTTTTTTTTTTGGTGAGGCAATTGGGGTTAAGTGACTTGCCTAGGGTCACAGAGATACAAAGTGTGTAATGTCTGATCTGAAGCTGGATTTGAACTTAGGTACTCCTGATTCCAGGGTCAGTGCCACCTAGCTGCCTTGGGGAAGCCTTTTAAAATTCCATCTGGAGGCAGAGCCAGGATAGCAGAATAAAGGCAAAGATTCACCTGACCTCTCCCAAATTCCCCTCTAAAGAACTTTAAAATAACTCCTCAACATGAATTCTGGAGAAGCAAAACCAATACAAGTATGGGATGAAGCAATAATCCAGCCCAAGATGACCTAGAAGGTTGAGAGGAAAAGTCTGTCTCACTGGGGTAAGAGGGGAGCACAGTCCAGTGTATGTCACAACCAACAAGGCAGCAGTGAGGCCATGGGCCCATGTACAAGGAAGCTAGGAACAGGCCACACCTGGCACAAGCTAGCAGCAGGCCTTGTGGGAAACGGATCAGTAGCAGCAACTTCCAGCCCACAGACAGTAAAGGTATGGAATAACTGGTCAGAAGATTACAAAGGACCCTTTGCTAGTGCTGAGTGCAGGGCTCTGTAGCATTGTTCATACCTGGTTTCAGGTTGCAGTCTCAGGCTGAAGAGGAGCATTAGCACGTTAGAGTTCCCAGTCACAGAGGAATGGGGACCCTGGTCACAGTTTCAGGGCAAAAAGCAGTATTTGTGGTCACTCACAGACCAGAGTAGGAGTGATGGGATAGCAGTGACCATACCTCTCCTTAGATCACACTACCTTGAAAGAACTGAAAACTTACAGATCCTAATTACTAGCTTTGAAAGCAATAGAACAAAAGATGAGGTTAGGGACAGTGCCCCCTCCACCCCAGAAGCAGAGCCCAACTTTGACATAAAGTTAAAAGTCAAGAAATGAGCTGGAAAAATGAGCAAATAACAAAAAAAAGAAACTGACCATAGAAAGTTACTATGGTGACAGGGAAGTTCAAAACAAACTCAGAAATGGACAACAATGTCAAAATGGCTTCATGTAAAACCACAAAGAAAAATGCAAATTGGTCCCAGGCCCAAAAAGAACATGGAAAATCTTAAAAGGAATTTTAAAAATCAGATAAGTGAGGTAGAGAAAGAAATTGGGAAAAGAAATGAGAGTGATGAAAAAAGTAAATAACACTTTAAAAACCAGAATAAGTCAAATAGCTAAAGAGGGATAAAGATCCACTAAAGAGAAGAACTTTTTAAAATGCAGAATTAGTCCAACATAAAAAGAAAGTAAAAAAATTTGACTGAAGAAAGTAATTCCTTAAAAACTAGAATTAGGCAAGTAGAAGCTAATGACTCCATGAGACACTGAAAAACAATAAAATGAAATCAAAAGAATGAAAAAATAGAAGAAAAATGTGAACTATCTCATTGGAAAAACAAGTGACCTAGAAAATAGATTGAGGAGAGATAATTTAAGAATTATTGGACTACCTGAAAGCCATGAACAAAAAAAAAGATCTTAGACATCATAATTTAAGAAATTATTAAAGAAAACCACACTGATTTCCTAGAATCAGAGGGTAAAATAGAAATCAAAATAAGCCACCACTCACCTCTTGAAAGAGATCCCCAAATGAAAACTCCTAGGACTATTATAGCCAAATTCCAGAATTCCCCAGTCCAGGAGAAAATACTACAAACAGCCAGAAAGAAACAATTCAAATATTGTGGAGCCACAGTCAAGATAACACACAATTTAGCAGTTTATCCATTAAAGGTTCAGAAGGTTTAGAATATGATATTCCAGAGGACAAAGGAGCTAGGATTACAATCCAAGAATCACCTACCCAGCAAAAGAAAGAGAGAACTTTCAAGCATTCCTGATGAAAAGACCAGAGCTGAATAGAAAATTTGACTTTCAAATACAAGGCTCAAGAGAAGCATAAAAAAGGTAAACAGGAAAGGGAAATTACAAATGATTCAATAAGGTTAAAATGGGGAAAAAATAGATATGATACACCTCTGGAGAAAACTGAGTGGGAATAGAAAGGAATATGCCTTTTTCTCAGTGCACATGCAACCTATAGAAAAAACTGACCATGTATAAAGGCATAAAAACCTCAGAACCAAATGCAGAAAAACTGAAGTATTAAATACATCCATTTCAGATGCAATAAAAATAACATTTAATAAAGGGTCATGGAAACAGATTGAAAATTAATTGGAAACTAAATAATATAATCCTAAAAATGAGTAGCTCCAAGAACAAATCATAGAAACAATCAATAATTTAGTTAAAGAGAATGACAATAATCAGACAACATGCCAAAATTTGTGGAATGTAGCCAAAGCAGTAGTTAGAGGTAAATTTATAGCTCTAAATGCTTAATCAACAAAATAAAGAAAGAATAGATCAATAAATTTAAAATAGTGAAATAGAGAAAGAGAAAATTAAAGAACAGATCAATGAATTTTTTAAAACTAGAAAGAGAACAAATTGAAAATCCCCAATTAAACACCAAATTGGAAATAATGAAGTCAAAGGAGAGATTAGTAAAACTCAAAATAAGAAAACCATTGAACTAATAGATAAAACTGTAAGTTGGTTTCATAAATAAAGAATAAAATAGATAAGTCATTGGTTAATTTGATTTAAAAAAAGAAAGAAGAAAACCAAATTACCAGTATCAAAATGAAAAGGGTAAATTGACAAAGATGAAATTAAAGCAATAATTCAGAGCTATTTTGCCCAATTATATGACAATAAATCTGAAAATGTAAGCGAAATGGATAAATATTTACAAAAGTTTAAGTTGTTAAAATTAACAGATAAAAAAGTAGAATGCTTAAGTAATCTTATTTTGGAAAATTAAATTGAATATTCCATCAATGAGCTCCCTAAGAAAAACCCCCCAGGATCAGATGGATTCACAGATGAATACTACCAAACATTTAAAGAACTAATTCCAATACTATATAAACTATTTTGAAAAATAGGCAAAGGACTCCTACCAAATTCCTTTTATAACATAAATATGATGCTGATACCAGAAATAAGAAAAGCTAAAACAGAGAAATAAAACTGTAGGCCAATTTCCCTAATGAATATTGATGTAAATATTTTAAATAAAATACTAGCAAGAAGATTACAGCAATACATCACAAAGATCATACGTTATGAGCAGATGGGATTTATAGCAGGAATGCAGAGCTGGTTCAATACTAGGAAAAGAATCAATACAGTCAACCACATCAATAATAAAACCAACAAAAACTGTATGATTATCTCAATAGATGCAGAAAAAGCTTTTAACAAAATATAATACTCACTTCTATTTAAAACTCTAGAAAGTATAGGAATAAATGAAACTTTCCTTAAAATAAAAAGTAGTATTTATTTAAAACCAACAACAAGTATCATTTGTAACAGGGATAAGCTAGAAGTCTTACCAGTAACATCAGGGGAGAAACAAAGATTCCCCTTATCACCACTATTAGTCAATATTGTACTATAGCAATAAGAGGGGAAAAAAGAAATGGAAAGAATTAGACTAGAAAAGAGGAAACAAAATTATCACTTTTTGCAGACAATATGATGGTATACTTGGAGAATCCTAAAGAATCAACTAAAAAACAAGTTGAAATAATTAACAACTTCAGCAAATACTCAGTATGTAAAATAAATCCACATAAATCATCAGCATTTCTATAAATTACCAACAAAGTCTAGTAGTAAGAGATAGGAAGATAAATTCCATTTAAAATAATTATACACAATATAAAATACTGCCAAGGCAAACGCAGGAACTATATGAACACAATTACAAAACACTTTTTATACAAATAAAGTCAGATCTAAACAATTGGAAAAAATTAATTGCTCATGGGTAGGCTGAATCAATATGATAAAAATTATTATTCCACCTAGATTAATATGCTTATCAAGTGACATAACAAGCTGTCAAAAATTATTTTATAGAGCTAGAAAAAGTAACAACAAAATTCATCTGGAAGAACAAAAGGTCAGGAATATAAAAAAAATTAATGGAAAAAAATTTGAAGGAAGATGACGCAGTAGTAACAGATCTCAGACTATACTACAAAGTAATAATCCTCAAAGCAATGTGGTACTGGTTAAGAAATAGAGTGGTGGATCAGCAGAACAGATTAGGAACAGAACAGGAAATGACCGTAGTAAGCCTATATTTCATAAATGCAAAGATTCAGATTTTGGGGACAAGAACTCACTGTTAACTTTTAAAAGCTGCTGGAAAGACAGGAGAGCAGTTAGGCAGAAATTAGGTCTAGACCAACACATCATACCATATACCAAAATAAGGTCAAAATGGGCACATGATTTAGACATAAAGGGTGATACCATAAGCAAATTAGGAAAGCAAGGAATAATGTACTTGTCAGATCTATGGATAAAAGAAGAATTTATTACCAAACAAAAGAGATCAAAATGGGATGCAAAATGGACTTGGACTTGGTATCAGAAGACCAGGCTCTGAATCCTTGCTGTACTACTTACAAGCTGTGTAATTTTAGGACGGTTTCTTCTCTTCTTTGGGTTTCAGTTCCCTCATATTTAAAATGGGGCTAACAGTGCTAATAATGTTCACCTCACAATGTTGACGTGAGAATATAGCTTTGTAAAAAAGCTCAAATTTAAAAATAATTAATGATCATTTAAATTTAGGAAAGATAAATGCTTCATATTCCTAGAGTACTTTCAGGGTCACAAAGCCCTTTCCCCCAAACAACTTTCTGACATAGTTAGGGCAAATATTATGGACTAGCTGTATTTTATTGTTGAGGAAACAGGTGTGGCTAGTTTAAGTGACTGGTTCAATTCAGTTCCACGCACCCAGCTTTTGGAAGGTTTTGTGCTGTTCTCATGAGAAAGGGTTTTTAGTTGAAAGAGACTAGGAATGGGCAGCTGAGTGCCTAGGAAGACAGGAAGTCTTAGCCCGGGGTGGAGACTAAATCTTCAATAAAAGGATTTGTTCTGTGAAGTTTGGATTCAGTCAAAGGGCTGCACTTGAAGACCTTGAGGGGCCACATGTGGCCTCTAGGGAGCAGGCTCTGCACCATGTCTTAGCTGCCTAATGTAAGATCCTAAGTCCATAGGCTTCCCCAAACTGCACAGGGGTTGGTGACTCTGAAAGGCTTAAGGATTTCTGCTTTAAGCTCTGGCCAAATTTAACACTTCTGTGATTTTTTTGCCCCTCTGGATTTCCTAGAGCCCTAAGTTGGCACCTTCTGATGAACTCAGCATGTATCCTAGCCATCTGGGGATGTGTCTGATCCCCTTGCTAAGCAGAGGCCTTCTGTCTCCACACTGGGCACCCACAATAGCTACTTAGTGTTTGGCTGAATTGGAGTTAAAAAGGAGCTTTTAATTTTTAAAAATCACTCTCATTTTTACATTTCTCATTTTACTCTCACAAGAACAGTGTGAAATTACAATAACAATAGCTGGTGTTTGAACCTTTTATCTTCTGCAATTCTGCCAACCACTCCCCTGTCTGTTCCCTTCTCTGACCTCAGCAATACCTGCTAGAGTGACAGAACAGCTATTATGGTAATCTGATAGATGAGGAAATTGAGTTACAGAGAGCATCCCTACTATCCCTGAGCAAGTCAGTGGCAAAGCTGGTACCACTGGAAGTCACTTAACCTCAGTTTGCCTCAGTTTCCTCAACTGTAAAAAGATTAGACCCAGAACAGTACTTGCCTCCCAGGCTTGTTGTGAGGACCAAAGGAGAGACTATTTGATGAAAGACAAGCAATGGTAAGAATAAGGATGCCTTATGTTTTTCTTTCTTTATTGCTCATTTTAAAAATTGTGAGTTCCATATTCTCTCCCCCTCTGCTCTTCTCCCTCACCCATTACCCAAGAAGGTAATATGATTACCCACCGAGCATGTGAAATTATGATGCTAATACTTCCAGAGCACTTTATGGTTATAAAGCACACCACAAACCTTAGTGAATTCATTAGACATAAAACTATGAGGCATAAGTGTGAATTCATAAGAATTCCCTCTTACCAAAAGGTAGAGAAATGAATGAATGAAAAAGCGCTTATTAAGCATTTACTGTGTACAGAGCACTTGTGCTAAGTGCTGGAGGGGGGAGGGTATAAATACAAAATCTAGACTGTTCCTGCCTTCAAGGAGCTTACATCTTAACAGGGAGAGATAGCATGCATAGGAGAGCGGGGATCAAGAAGCAGTGTTTTAGTGTGGACAAAGAGAAGCCTTTTGAATGAAGGAATGGTCGGTCATTGCTCACCCTGTGATGGCCACTCTCACTTTTTGGTAAGCTGAGGGCTATTCCCCAACTCTTTCTCTAACCACTTGACCAAAACAAGCTACTGAAAGCCAATGTCATCCCGAGGATGATAAGAACTCTTGCTTCTAGACTATTTTCTAGCACACAAAGCATTTTTTTTTTTACAACAGCTAAGTGAGAACAGGTAGTACAAGTATTATTCTGCCCATTTAAGGAAGGTGGATGCCAGGTCTCAGAGAAGGGAAGTTTGGCAGAACCAGCTTTGGACTTGGGTCTTCTGGCATCAAATCGAGGATTTTTTTCCATGATGCTACTTTGCCTCTAATTCAAGGGCAGGTATTGGGCCTCAGTTTGAATGCTATAACCATGGTATCAAATCCAGGAAATTCATTGTATTTAGAGTTGGAAGGACTTCAAGAGGTCATCAACAGCTACTATAATCCTACGAATTTTCAGAAGAGGAAAAAAAGTTACCTTTTCAGAAAGATTTAAAAAATTTGACTTCTTAATGGAAAAAATATGTATATATGTATATATGTGTACATGCATACAAACATATGCATATGTATACATACATGTAAATAAGCACATACATACACGTAAATAAGCACGTACATAGTGTATATATGCAAACATAAATATATGTGTGTATATGTAAATGTGTTTGTGTTTTACAGGAAATTTTGGAGAGCAAACTGGAATTATGCCCAAAGAGTTATGAAACTACTTATACACTTTGACTGAGCAATATCATTACTAGATCTATTTCCAAAAATGATAAGGGAAAAAGAAAAAGAACCTATATATTCTAAAAATATTTGTAGTGGCTCTCTTTTTGGGGCAAAGAAATGGAAACTGCAGGGATGCCCATCAAGTGGGGAATGGCTGAACAAACTGTGGTATATGATTATGATGGAATACTACCGTGCTATGAGAAATGGTGAGCTCAATGATCTTAGAAAAACACGGAAAGACTTCGTACAAAATAACGAAGAGCAAAATGAGCAGAACCAAGAGAATATTGTATACTGTAATAGCAATTTTTTGAGAATTACTTTGAGTGAATAAGTTAGTTTTACTATTATAAAGAAACCAAATTAACCATAAAGGACATATAAAAAAAAGATGCTATCTGTATCCAGAGAAAGAACTGATAAATGTATAGACATACTGTTGTGCTGAAAGAAGCGAGTAAGACCCCAAGTGCATATTTTGGAAGTGGATTTTATTTAGTGTGCGCTATTCGGGGCTACATCTTACCTTGCCCAAATCAAACAGGCCTGACCAAGGAGAGATCACTGATATATATAGGGTCCCCCCAACCCTCAATGGTCAGGGATTGCATAATAAGAGATTTACAGCAGGGAAATTTTACATTTTAAGTCTCGCGTGCAGGGAAACCTTGGGGGGCCCTGTAGCCAACTTCCATGAAGAAACAGGAAGAAGATGGCTGGCTAGGGCAGAATAGGGGGAGGGGAAAGGATCAAGGGAGCCAGGTGAGGCCAAGTACAACAATATGTATACAATGGTTTACATATATGCAATATACGTACATGTATACATATGTGCGCAATATATCTATATCTGTACATATACATATATTTATGTCTAATGGTAGCCATTTCTAGGGTAGGGGGGAGAGAAAAAAAAAGGAAAAAATAAATTTATATGATAACTTTGTAATATATATTTAAAAGGAAAGAGCAAGATATACATAGTAGATTCACAGTTTCATATGCAATTATCTTTTAATTATAATATGTTATGGAAATACTTATTTTATTCTACAAACTAAAAACAAAATACAATTTTGAAAAATCAACATTTGTAATTAGCTTCAAGTCTTTTTTTAAAATTTTTTTTCATTGTTTTTTTTTTTATTGACTTGTTTGTTTACTTTTAGGTTACAAGATTCTGTTCCAGAGTCACTTGAGTTTCAGATTTTTCTCCCCTTCCTCCCCATCCCCCCACCCCATGGTGGCATGCAATCATGTATAGGATCTGCAAACTCCTTCACATTGTACAATAGTCTGGTTGTATAGGTGTTATAGCCAATGGAGTGAACAATGAGAAAAGAGAAACAAAAGCCATAGCTTCAAGTCTTGAAAGTTATCTACATACCTTGTAGAAGACCAAGGGAAGTTTTGCTTTGGTTTTGTTGGATGCCTTGATCTTATGATCAGGTTTCTGATTCTGTAAGAATTTCAAAGGAGATATTAGTGTGGAGGTTTCTAAATGGGTGCCTGAACACAAATATTAGACCCAGGAATTTTATGTAGCTTCCACCAAGGTCTCCAAAGTCTTCTCATGAATACTGCCCATCACTTCATGGCCTTATTCCTCCAGTTCTGTGGATCTGCTCTTGGTGGAACTTAGATCAAGGACTGCCTCAAGAAACCCTATCTAAGCCTCTTGCTCTGTGGGCTCAAATGAGTCAGGAGAGGGCACTGATATACCTCGAGGGTTTATCAGTACAAAAAAGTCACGGGGAAACAAGCACCCATTTACAGATAGCTTCAGATTTGGGAGAGATGGGCTCTTCTTGGTATTGCTTGTCTCTGTTGAAGCAACCAGTCTTCTGGCCTCTTAATTTCTTTGTGCTTGGGAATCTTTGCTCTTGTAGCATAGTTATGTAAAAACCGAGTACCAACATCCTGGCTTTGGGGTTAGTCTTCTAATTCAGACACTCTCCCCTCTATACCTAAGCAAGGACTGCCCTTTCACTATCCTTTCCTAATAACAGGCATGGGTCAGCCCTGGTATAAGCAGAATATAATAAAGCTCAAACACCTGCAAGATGACCCCAGTGGAGTTAAAAAAAACAAAACCAACAACAAACAAAAATGAAAAAGGGTCCACTGATCCAACGTGTCCAAAGCCATGCCTTGACTGAACACAGAGATTTTCCATGGAAGGTACATGATTTGAGGACATTACTCATAGGCCCTCAGCTATCAAGTAGGGATCACAAACTGGCAAGAGTAGCCTATGCTTCTGAATACATCACCACCATAGTGGAGGGCTGTGTGGATGAAACCAGGATTTTGCTCAAGCTGGAAGTCTATGAGAATATCTCACTGTCACAGGAATGAATATGGTATTAGGGGTCCTACAGGGAGTCTGAATGTTATTATTCCCAGAAAGAGTAGAAGGAAATCATGAAGAAACAATTAAGGAACAAGATATAGGAAGAAATCTCCAGCTAGAAACAAGTCATCTTAGAATCTATCCTGAAATCCTGTATAGTCTTGTGTATGTCAGGAAGCTCAAAAGAGATTGAAGCAATTCCAGGCTTTGCCAGACTCCTAAAGATATATGATCTCTCCCCAAATCCTAGTTCCTAATGATTGATTGCTCGTGTGATGATGGAAATCTGGAGCCTGGCACTCTGCGTGAGTTTCTACACTCAGATGAATTGATATCCTGTATCTTTTGCCACCTTGGGCCTTTGCCACAAACTGACAGAAGATGGGAGTGCCCAAAGTGAATAGCAGACACTGCAGAACCATCAATCTACAGAAGGAATATTCGTACTGTAGGACTTAGCTTCCAGGCTTGTGAATGGTGACTCTCTCACCTCTCCTCAACAGCTGGGCACGTAGGGGAGCCGCCCCTCTTGTCCAGATGAAACCATACGGTGGCAGCTTTGAGGGGCTTCTTTTTGCTGCTTATCTGTGCCCCAGCTGCTATCCCAGCTTTTGAAGGAGTCATTTGTAAGGATCAGGCATGGGGTCTGTTCTGTGGAGGCAATCTGTCCCTGCTTGCAGTGGCTTGCCCAACTCAATTTGGGTGTTTCCACCTGAGCCAGAGCTCTGGGCACTGGTTTGGGAGGTGAGAGGGGATGTGCTTGCTCCTTTGTGTCCTGGAGAGGTGTGTGTCCATAGTCTACGTATGACTGTGAGGGTGTCCATTAATAGGGACAACAGGTAAGGGAGAAAGTTAGTCTCATGGTACTCAGGGTAGACGTATGCTTAGAATGTGGTTCTGAGACGCCATCAAGTATAACCAGGAAAGAGAAAGTACCCTCACATGTGTGCAGTCCTGAGATTCAGGGGATGACTGAGTCATCAGAAGCCACCAGAACTTCCTCAAGAACTGCTCAGAGCTATGTATGGCAGGGGATATATGCTTCCAGAATAAAAAGATCTAAGCTTGGGCAAGCAGTTGGGGATTAGATAAAGTGGCACTTTTCCTGTACTCTCTCTCTATGCCTTAGCTTCCCAATCTTTAGCAGACTCCCTTAGTTTTGAACTCTGGCCAACCACACCTCATCTTGGTATCTTGAGGACTACTAGTAGCCTGCAGTCCTTCTGGTAATGGATTCATTTGGCCTCCTTTTTCCCTTTAGACATAGGGGGATTATCCTTCTCTGTCCCCCCCCCCCAACTCTGCCCTGCCCTTGGGATTTCCATATCTGTGACAAGTGCTAGTCCTTCTTTCCCCAGGGTATGACCATATATGCTAATGATGTCCAATGATTGTCCACTTCACTCCTCTAAGGATGACCATTGGGTAGAATTCACTATTATACAAAAAGATTGCTTTGACTTTAAAAAATTTTCTCTAATCTACTCTATAATGATATAATACAGAAAATGGGGTAGGATTTAGTAGGTGCATAATAAATGTTTACTGATTGATTAATTCATTTGATTTACCGATTCTGATTCCTGTCTTTTTTTTGGTCTGGTGGCTGAACATCTGTATGCATCCATGTTTGCTGCCAGAAGTAATTCCTAGAGATAACAACAACAACATATATAAACATGTTATAATACAATGATAACTATCTCTGTATAACTGTGATATACTAACACATTTAACTATTAGAAATAATGAAAAATCTAAGTGAACCAATGTAACAAAATTAAAAGGGACCTCATTCTAGCTCTGCTTGGCTTCTTCCATCATCCCTCTAACCATGGCAGACTCAATTGAAAGGTGGAATTGTTAGTGCATCTTTGGCCTGTTTAATCAAGTAGCAGTAATTACCACCCTCAGGACTTCATCAGAAATCATTTCTAATAAATGCATTACACATTTTAATGTGCTATATATCTGAGCTACTGTTATTTTTGCCTAGAATTTTCAGTAGGGAAAATCAGTAGAGCCGTATGAACAGCATGCAGTTCTAAAACCTGATTTTTGGGGCCCAGCTCTGCCACAATTCAGTTGCTTCTGTACTCAGGTAATGGATCCAGTGGAAATGGGACATGAGGATCCCTATGGAGGACATCAATCTCTTATGGTCTGAAGTTGCCTGTAGGCAATGGAAAAAAGCAAGCAGAAAAAGAACATCTAGGTAAAATTATCTTGCTGATTTTAGGTCTGACCATGAAACATTCTCCTGCTCTTTAGCAATACTAACTCACAGAATTGCGGATGTGTAAGGCATCTTAATGGCCATCCAATCCAACCCTTACCCCACAAAACCCTCTACTGGAAACTCAACAAGTGCTCATCCAAACTCTGCTTGAAGACTTCCAGTGAGGACGAATCCATGACCTCTTGAGGCAGCCCATTCCAATCTTTGGTTAGCTCTAATTGTGATATGGGCACATGAGTGGCCCAGTAGATAGAGCACCCAGGCCTGGAGCTGGAAAGACTTATCCTCCTGAGTTAAAATCTGGTCTTAGACACTCACAAGCTGTGTGACCCTAGGCAAGTTACTTAATCCTGTTTGCCTCAGTTTCCTCATCTGTAAAATGAGCTGAGGGAGGAAATGGCAAACCACTCCAAGATCTTTGCCAAGAAAACACCAAATGAGGTCACAAGGAGTGGGACACAACTGAACAACAATTACTATAAAGTTTTCCCTGATATATAGACTAAATTTGCCTCTTTGCACTTTCTAACCATGGTTCCTAATTCTGCCTTCTGAAGCCAAGTCTAGCCCCTCTTTCTCTAGAAACAGTCCTTTATGTCACCCTTAAATCTCCTATTTTGCAGACTAAAACCCCAATACTTCCTCTACCTAGTCCTCATAAGGTAGGAACTTGAGGCTATTCAACATCCTGGGTGCTCATTCTGATTTCTCAATTTCCTTCCTGAAATGTGTGAACACGCTACTCCAGAATATGACCAAAGCAGAGCAGAAAGGGCAGATCCTCCTATCCCAGGAGACTACGTTTCTTTTAATGCAGCATTGGCTTTTTGGGGCTTCTTTATGGAGCTGGCAATCTCTCAGGATCCCCAGATCTTTCGCATTTTTTTTTCTGATGAATTCTGGTCCAGCCACTTCTCCCCCGTCTTGTCATCCTGAAGATGATTATTTGAACTTAAATGTAAAACTTGGCTTTTTCCTATTGAATCTCATCTTATTTGATCCATCCAGTATTCTACCCTGTCAAGATCTTTTTGAATCCTGTTTTAGCCATTTGGTGTGTTAGCTCTCCCTCCTAGCTTTGTTTCCTTTGCAAATTTGACAAGCACGCCCTCTATGTATTTATTTAAGTCATTAAGAGTGTTCAAGACCATGCACAGATCCCTGGGGCAATCCACTGGAGACTTAAGTTGACTTAGAATCCTTCACTGAATGATGAATGAACCATTCTTTCGTTTCCTGAATTCTGCATCTTCAATAGGTGCCAGACACTGTGCTAAGTTTCCCCCCCCCCCCCGTTTTTTTTTTTTTTAACAAATATTCTCATTTGATCCTTACAGCAACCCTGTGAGGTTATTTGTCCTTGGTTTTTGAAAAGGGCTAGTGACATCACAGGAGATGTGTGGAATTAGGCTTGTGAAGAGGTACCCAAAGAGGGTTAGTGCTGCCCGAGACCCCAAAATACCAACATGCCGGGTCCTGCAGAAAGAATTCCACTCAAGTCTTCTCAGCCAAAGAAAAAGTAAAGTTTATTGAAAGTTCAAGTTCGCCATATGGGGTGCTAGGGCATTCTGTGGCACTCTCACACAGAGCAAGTCTCTGCTAGGGCATTCTGTGGCGCTCTCACAGAGGGAGGGAAGATGGGGTCTTACATACAGAGGAATCTAGGGGTGGTTTAGAGGAGGAGCCTGGGGAGGGTCTTTAGGAGGAGCCAATGAAGTCTGACTCCAATAATGAGTCTGGGGAGGGACTTCAGGTGGAGTTAATGAGGTCAAACTCCAGTAATGAGTTTGGGGAGGGGGACTGATATTTTGATAGGCCCCAGGGTGGGAAGCAGATGGACAATGGAGGGCCAGGCTAGTAACAGGTTTGGGCCCAGCCACAATGAAATACTTATGGCCTCTGCAAATGCCTCCTGAAGATTCAATCAGACTTGAAGAGGTTTCTCAGAGTATGTACCTCAAAAGATTCAAGGAGAGCTCAAAAGGTGGGGGGGTGTCCCAGAGCCTACACCTCAAAATTTGAACTGGATTTCAACGAGGCAGAGTTGCAAAATCATTAGCCTCACTCACTCCTCCTGAGTCATCAAAGTCTGGGGGCAGGACAAAAGTCAAGATGTCTGCAATGGCCTGGGATGCAGTGGATGACCTCAGCACTCCACAGTGCCTGCTTCATGGCTCTTGGAACCAGTTGTTCTGAACTGCCCACTCCTCTGGGGGTAAGTCTTCCCACACCTGGGGTAGACATCCCCCTAACTCACTGGGTTTGAGGCCTATGGGTTACTCTCCACCTGGTTGAGCCCATCTGCTGAGATGATTTACCAGGGTGGGAGCCACAGGTAAAAGTTGAGTGAATAATGTGGATAAGCAGCCTTGAGAAGAGCTCAGCAAACCTTCACACCCAGAGGCACTAGTCATCCAGAATACCCCATACACCCCATTCTGTAAGATAGGTGCTATTATCGCCATTTTACTTTTGAGGAAACTGAGGTTGGCAGTGGTTAAGTGATATGCCCAAGGTCACACAGCTAGTTAGTGTCTGAGGCTGGATTTGAATGCAGGTCTTCCTGACTCCAGGCCTAATGCTCTATCCACTGTCTCGCTAGCTGTGTAGCTTATGAATGGAATACTGTTTGGGTCCAACCATTCAACCAGATGTGAATCAACTTAATTTTACTAATATCTAGCCCACATCCTTCCATACCATCCATAAGAATAACATGAGAGATTTTTTTTTTTTTTTTGCTTTTTGGAGGGCAGTTGGGGTTAAGTGACTTGCCCAAGGTCACACAGCTAGTTTTTTGTGTTAAGTGTCTGAGGCCGGATTTGAACTCAGGTACTCCTGACTCCAGGGCCGGTGCTCTATTCACTGCACCACCTAGCTGCCCCGAGAGATTTTTAAAAAAAAATCAATTTCAATGCCAAAATCTAGGTAAATGACATATACAGCATCCCTGGTCTACCAATTAAGCAACTCTCTTCACAAAGGAAATAAGATGAGTTGGGCATGAAATGGCCTTGCTGAAGCCATAAGACATTTTCAGACTCTGGGGCAGTGCCTCTTGCCCAAGGATCCCATACAAAGCTCTTCACAATCTGACTCCAGTGCTACTTGAGTTTCAATGAAGGGTATTCTGTGGGTTAGCTCCCCCACTCAACACTATGGCTGTCAATCACCCTGCCTGTGTTTAACTAAATTAAATTAAACTCAATTTGACAAGCATTTATTAAGCACTTACTAGATGAGAAGCAATCTGTAAAAGTGAATACAGAGATGAGTTGGTAAGTTCTAGGTTGAACCCCCACTTTTGATACATGCTGGCTGTGTGGTTCTAAGCAAATTATTTAGTCTCTCAGAAGCCTGGGAAACCAAGTTTATGTCTTAAATAGTGGGTGCTACTTTACTTTGGTAGAGAGTTTCTTCACTAGGTGTTCCCTACATTAACGGAATCACAGATATGGATAATGTTTTGGGAGACTCTGGCAGTAAATACCAAGCAGTCTTACTCCTCTAGAAGCTTATATCCTGCTGACAGAAAATGGCAGGTGCACAAATAATTAAATACAAAGAGGTTTTTTTGGTCAAGGCAAAGCATTAGTAACTGGCAGGATGAGGAGATGCCTTTTGTAAGTGGTAGCACTTAAGTTGAGCTTTTAAGAGCACTAGGGATTCCAGGAAAGTGGCATGAGGAGAGAGAATATTCCAGGTATCAGGGACAGCCTGGGTAAAGGCATAGAGGTGGGAGACAAGGTGTTGTGTATGGGGAAAAAAACAACAACAACAAGTTAGTCAACTTAGTTGGAATGTGAAGTATTTGAGGGAAAATAATGAGGAATCCGGAAAAAAAAAAGTCAGACTGTGGAAGGCTTTAATGCCAAACAGAGGGTTGTTTTCCTAGAGACAATATGGAGCCACTGAAGTTTCTTGAGCAAGGAAACTTCTTAAAGTTTCTTTTAATTTTGTGGGTTTTAGAATGGATATTACTCCAAAGAAGCATGCAAAAGTTGTAGTTTTTAAAGAGCACACTTCATTAACTGTTAGAGATATTTCTATTGCTGTTGGTATGGGAATGGTATGTTGCTGTTGGTACGGCATTTCAAGGATTCTTTAAGTCCACAATGAAACCAGGATCAGTTATGCCAAAGCAATGAGGAAAATGTTACTGAAAACAAAAAGCATTGTAAAGAATGCACAAAGTATTGCAGTAAAAGAGCCTAAAATAATCCTCAGAAAATATTCAAAGATGTTTTGAGAGATCTGGTGCCTGTCAGGGTTATATTGATTCTTCCATAGTATAGGTATAGGTTTCTTTTTTTTTTTTTTTTTTGGAGGGCAGTTGGGGTTAAGTGACTTGCCCAAGGTCACACAGCTAGTTTTTGTGTTAAGTGTCTGAGGCCGGATTTGAACTCAGGTACTCCTGACTCCAGGGCCAGTGCTCTACTCACTGCGCCACCTAGCTGTCCCGGTATAGGTTTCTTAATGTTGGAAGAAAACTGATAAAAACAGTTAAGAAAAAAAAGACACCACAACAACCATTAACCATGTTATTAAGGAGGAAAAAATGGTTGTCATGGGCAAGAAGTGAAGGTTATTAAAAATATTTTTTACTCATAAAACTCACTTTTTATTCAAGGCTATATACTAAAATCATTATCGGAAGTCCAAGTAAGTTTATTACATCTAGGCATCTTCGTTAATTCCATCCCATAATGTTTTGGGGTTGTTTTCCTTCCAAATGGCCTAGAATTCTTCCCCATTGAAGGAAAGGTGATTTTTTTTTCTTTTTGGAGGGGGAAAGGCAGGGCAGTTGGGGTTAAGTGACTTGCCCAAGGTCACACGGCTAGTAAGTGGTAAGTGTCTGAGGTCACATTTGAACCTCCTGAATCCAGGGTCAGTCCTCTGTTCACTGTGCCACCTAGCTGTCCTGGAAAGATGATTTCTGATAAATATATTGATAGACTGAGAAGAAGAATTTCTTGGAAATCATAGGAATTCCCAAATGGAGATAGATTACTACAACATGGCTACCTGTCATGAAAAATTAAGAAAGTTATCCAAGAAGTGAAGATAAATGTGCTTCTTTGATGGAAAAACACCGTATTTAAATCCCACCTAAAATTTACGTGCTATATATAATTAAGATTGGACTTGGAAAAACTGTTTGGTAGAGGTATACTGAATAGCCAGTGTGATACGTGGTTTCAAGATGAAGAACTAAAGAATATGTCAAAATGTTGTGAAGTCAGTGCCAATCATGTACATCAAATAACTGTAGAAAAGACAGAACATTGCAGATGTTTTTAAGATATCAAAGTTTGAAAGGTTTACTGTATACATGAATAGATTTAATTATTTAACTTTGCCCTCTTTTAATTTGCACACCTCTGAAGGAGGAGAACCAGAAGGGAACAGGGTCACAAAAACCCAGGGAGGACCGTGTATCCAGGAAGAAAGAGTGGCCTACAGTGTCAAAGGCTATAGAGAGATCAATTAGGATAAAGACTCAAAAAAAAAAAGGCCATCAAGATTTGGCAATCAAGAGATCAGTGACAACCTTAACAATAGCAGTTCAGTTGAATGAGTGATATGCCCAAGGTCACACAGCTAGTTAGTGTCTGAGGCTGGATTTGAATGCAGGTCTTCCTGACTCCAGGCCTAATGCTCTATCCACTGTCTCGCTAGCTGTGTAGCTTATGAATGGAATACTGTTTGGGTCCAACCATTCAACCAGATGTGAATCAACTTAATTGTGGTATGGGGGGGTGGGGAGCTTGCGGAGTTCTAGTGTTTCTATGCTGCCATCTTGACTTTGCCCCTCATGATTCTGTAGAATTGTAGACACTCTGGTTCTTTGATGTCTCTTATTTCCTGCTAAAGGTTGAGCCAACTCATAGGTAATTAAGCAAATATCCAAGCCTTAGGTAAGAGTAGAGAGGGTGAACAGGTTTAGGTTGGGAGAAGAACCAGCAGAAACTGAAAAGCCAGGTTAGGATGGTACAAGGAGCCTACAGAGTGCCAAGATCCATCCAAGGAGCTTTATGAGGAGAGGAGGAAAAACTGGTCCCAAAGCAGATTTCGAGGCTGGAGAGTCTGAGCTGATAGTTCAGAAGATGGAAAAGCAGGGAATGTCTTAGAACTGACCATTTGTTTGGCTCGGTCTCTTTCCCCATAGTCTCAGATTTTATGTGGCAGTTTATAGTAGTCCTTACCAAGCCCATCGCCCCCATCCCTACTCAAAAATGCTGCTGTGGTCAGGGTGGGGTCTACTGTGTCCAGGCTTCTCTCAAAAGAATTCATGAGACCACAGGCTTGTACAGAAGTGTACAGGAATTGTCACCCAGCACTAAATAATGACTGGTATTTTCCATAAGAAGGCCAACAGAGGGCCTATTCAGAATCCTGAACAATGGGTTTTGAATTGCTGTTCCCAGCAATGCTGTGCTTTGACTTTTTCACTAGCTGGTTTTCTCTTTTAAGTGAGGTTAAAATGTCACCTCGGTGCAACTGCCCATGGGCATTTAAATCTTTTTTTTCCCCCTGGTTTTGGGGAACTACATCCATGGCCCCTGAAGCCTTCCTCTTTTGAGGACTATTTTGCAATTATTGAGAAGAGGTATTTTTGCTTTTTAGAATCTAGGCTCACCAACTTTTTCAAAACCAGGTTTGTTGAGGCTCATAAGCCTTGTTTCTGATACTCTAGCTCAGATTCTACTAACAGATGTGAGACCCAAGTATCTGGTGTTCCTTCCTTAAAGGAAAGTTCAGGACATTCGATAAAGAACCAAAACTTGCATGGTCAACTTCCCCCCCTCCCCCCATTTTCTTATGACCTTGGGCCAAGCACCTTTTTTCCTTCTCTGTAAAATAAAGGGGTTGGATTAGATCAGGGCTTCTTAATCTTCGTGTGTGTGTGTGTGTGTGTGTGTGTGTGTGTGTGTGTGTGTGATGGACCTGATGTGAATACAAACAGTGCCGTAAGGGTTAAAGTAGTATTAAGGGTTGACTTTGTGAAGTCCCTAGTTTATTCTGTAACCTGAGGTGCCCTAAAGTCCTTTCCCCCCTCATCTTGAACCTGTACCAAAAGAATTGCTTGTCTCCCTTATCCTGTGTTCCACCTGTCCTTTGGTGTATAACCTGTGTCTTCCTGCTCTGTCCTTAAATCCTTAAACCATAAAGAATTCCCTTTGTCTCCCTCCTTCTATGCCATCCTGTCCTGTCTTTAGTCTTTAACCTCCATAAAAACCTCTAAAACTACACCACATTCTGAAACCTCTATATAAGCATATCAGGCTCTCAGCTTTCTTGCTAGGAGACCCATATTGCTTTTGCATCAATCAAGCTCCCAACGGTTACAGAGAAGGTCTAAGTGAATTCTTTCACACCTGAACCAGCTCTTCCAAATCTAAACCTCATCAGACCCTTTTGGCATTCTGGGGAAACCTGTGGACCCTTTCTTGGAATCAAGTTCGTTAGCAACATCTGTAATTGAAGAAAATGCTCAATTTCAGTTAGATGTTAGTGAAAATAAAGATGTATTTTTTTTTTGGTCACATAATTCTTCTGCAATCTATTCTCAGACCCTTGGAATATCAGTGGATCCCAGGCTAAGAATTCCTGGATCAGATGATCGCTAAGGTCTCTCCCAGTTCTATGAGTTTGTGTTCTTTGTTAGGAAGTCTTACCTATTATTTGATTAAAACAGTTAAGTCTTAATTATTTGCTGAAACAAACTGGTGCATTTTGTTGAAAGCCTAATTAGTCATTGCCAGGGCATGGTCTGAGACATGTTTCTCTATCAGATGGGATCTTTCTTCAGCAAGTGCTGTCCTCATCCTCTGTCCCATTTTCTGCCATTAAAGTAAGCAGATTTGTCTGCGAAATATGGCAGGTGGCAGCTTTGGCCTCCTAGAGATTTTATCCTTTCATATTCAAACTACTCCTGCAGCCTGAGGCCCTTCAGTCAAGTCTGATTTTCTCGATTCATTGTCAGGCTCCCCATTACAATTCTTAGAACTTTCTTACATTTCATGACTGGCATTTAAAGCTCCTTTCCAAGGCTTGGGAGAGATAATTTTCCTTCGCTGGAATTACTTTTCAATGAATCTACAACAGAGCATGATGTACTTCCCGTCAACTTTCTCTGTGAAAATGGAAAGCAGGAAGAAGCCTAGGCCTCCTGACTGCCACATGATCATGGAAGAAAAACTATGGTGCTTTCGTCCTTGCGGGTCTGGTCTGACATCTTCCCACATCTGCCATTTCATCCTGGGTGGTTGTGGGTAAATCACCTAACCTTTCTGGGTTTACTCATTCTTGCCTGGGTTCCTTCGAGGAGTTATGGGCCTATGATGAGCTATTATGGGTAAAGAACTTTGTAAACCATAAAGCACCATAGACATGTTAGTTGTTACAAGGGGTGGGGGTGGGGGGCTGAAGCCCCTTGTTTTGTTATTATTACTATTGCTATTATTATTAATACAGTCTTTGCAACAGTCCCAGGGAACTAATACTCTTGCCTCCTTGTCGCTACCCTTTGGGGCTATTTGGGCCACCTTGGACCTTTCTCGCCACCCCATTAGGCCCTCAGATGGCTGTCATAGATTCTTCTCTCTCCATTGTGGCTTTCACAGACTGGGCTCTGGTCCACTTCAGATTTGGGGAGCAGGTGACAGGATTTTGCTATTAGATGAGCTCTGATTATTCAACACCTATGCTGGTTGACAGACCTCACACACTCCATTGCTTCCCCCTGGGATAGACGTGCCCAAGTTTAGCTGGCTGAGCCCAGAGTGGACATAGCAGGGCCAACCTGAGACGCTGTGGGCTCATCACTACAGGCTGGGTGGAATGGGAATAGTTACAATGAAAGTGAAACTTTAGGGAGATAGCTTTAGTCAGATCGTCAGGCACCCCTTGCTTTTCATGTGTGTCATGCCCTGTATTTGTTAGCTTGAATATCCATCTTGACTGTCAATTAGCTTTCTATCTTTTCATCAATTCCTTGAATCTTGGCCCATCCCAAGAAATCAACCCTGGGACCTGGCCCAGGCCTGGCCTTGTCATTCATACTTGCTTGGATTCCACCTCATACCCTGTTTCTTTTCCCTGAGAGGCCACCTCGCCAAATCACCAGCACAATTGGCTAAAATGAGATTGGCCCAAGGTCACACCGTGGTAGAAATGTATTCATGAAGGATTTTCTGTTACCATCATCAGAGAGGCAGGGAAGCTGATCTGCAAGGGCAATCAGGCTGCCAAGATCTATTGAGTGTGCCAGCCTCTTTTCTCATCTAAGGCTTCCTGAAAGCAGCACATAAATACTCATAGCTACCATTTAAGGAGCACTTGAAGGTTTGCAAAGCACTTTTCACATATCTCATTGGTCCTCATAACACCTCCTGGGAGGCATGTACTGTTAGTGCTAGATGGTAAACTCAGGGAGAGCAGGGACTATCCCTTCTTGTGGGTATCACCAGTGCTTAGCACAGTGCCTGGTCCGCAGTAGAATCTTAATAAACGTTTATCAATTATCCCCATTTTACAGATGAGGACGCTGAAGTAACAAGGTTACAGGGGACTTGTCTAGTGTCATGGAGCTAACAAGATCTGAGGGTGGATTTGAATTCAGTTATTGCTGACTCAAGGTCCCTGTTTGGTACACTGGGTCACCTAGCTCTACTGGAAGTACACAGGTCTCTGGGATGGTTTTAGGTTGGCCCATTACAGTCTGGCTAGAACTATGGGTTTTGGAATGAGGGAAAGTAAGAACAAGTTAGATTTCATTGTGGCAAAGCAGTGACTTCTAGACATGGCTTCCCTGCATGACTTTTCCTTGTGTGTTTGTGTTTCCATGGGGAAGGGAGGTGGAGGGGAGCCTCAGAGGAGGGAGTCTTGCAAGTTGGACTGTGCTGTAAGTTGCTGCAAGTCTTAGGCACAAAATACTGGTCAATGATGACCATGGTACGGGGTCAGTGACAATTAATGGCATCCTTGATGATACTTTCTGAACCCTTCTTTGTTTCCTCAGGGGGCCTGGTTAGAAGTCACAGTACCCTTGCAATCAGTAACTGTGGGACCCTTCCAGTTGGGTAAAGAAGGTGTATCTAGATTGGACTGTAGCAAACCAAGGGCAATTGAGTCAAACCCCTTTAATCAAATGTAGGATAAATCTTTCTTTTTTTTCTTCTTCTAAGAATGCTAATGGTTGAAACAACAGAGAAAGGGAAATGAAGCCTTGAACAAGGAGAGAGTTAATAGTTTGCTACAAAATGCTGTGCAGACAGTTCGAAAAATACAATTTGGGAACCAACCCAAGTAGAACACCCTCAAGGACAAGAGAGGCAGGCCAGATCTAATGATGAATGCTGCTCTAGCTGGTTAATGCCAAGGCATTAGGATTTTCTGGGCTGAGATGATCCAGGAAACATTGACCACAGATTTAGAGCTAAAAGACACCTTTGAATCATCTAATCCAATCCCTTCATTTTACAGATGAGGAAACTGAGGGTAAGAGAGGGGAAGCCTCCAAGGGCCAAGTTTGCAACATCTCAGGAAAATGTGCAACTCAGAATCCAGGTCCTTTGATTTAAAATTCAGGCTCCAGATAAGGTAGAACTGACCAGCTCTTAAGGCATCTGTATTTCGTTACCTCAATCAACCAAATCAATAAAGAAAAAAATTAATGCCAAACCATTTATTAAGTGCTGACTTTGTGTCAGACACTGTCCTAAATGCTGGGCATACAAAGACAAATGCTAAATAGCCCCTGACCTCAAAAACCTTACATCCTAAGGATGAAAATAACACACATATCTATATGCTATATGTGTAGTTATATGTATATATGTGCGCACACACATAGGACGCATGCAAAGTAGATACTAGGTAATCTTAGGAGGATCTTAGAAGCCACCTACTCCAACCCTCTCATTTCTACAGTTGAGGAAACTGAGGCCTAAAGAAGGGAACTTTTCCAAGGTCTCACTAGAACTAAATGGCACATTCAGGATTCAAACCCAGGTCTTCTAATGCCAAATCCAGAATTTTCCATTTTGCATCATATTCAGTACCCTCTCAAAGCAGCCCATTCTGCATTTGGACAACTCTGATTGTTAGAACATTTTTCCTTCTATCCAGCTGAGATCTGCCACCTTGTCATTCCTGCCCACCATTTCTAAGTTCTGTCCTCTAGGACAATGCAGGATTAGCATTTCCCTTCTCCACATGACAGCCCTTCAAATACCTGATGCATAATGTTAGGATGTCCTTCCCCATCTATTTGGTGGCCAGGGGAAAAGGATTCATATACACAAGAATATTTATGTCTTTTTTTTGTGGTGGCAAAAAATAGGAAACTGAAGAAATGCTTATCAATTGGGGAATGGCTGAACAAGTTAGGTTATGTAACTGTAATGGAATACTATTGCGCTATAAGAAATGACAAAGAAGATGGCTTCAGAAAAACCTGGGAAGACTTATACGAACTGATTCAAAGCGGGGTGAGCAGAACCAGGAGAATAATGAATACAATAACAGCAATATTATAATGATAATCAACTATGAAAGATTTTAGCTGCTCTCATCAATCCTATGATCCACAACAGTTCCAAAGGACTCGTGATGAAAAACACCGTACACCCCCAAAGAGAGAACCAATGGGCTCTGAGCACAGGCTGAAGCATTTCCCCCTTTATTTTCACTGCCTTTTTTTCCCCAATGTGCTTAATGTGGGAATATGTTTTGCATGATGTCATATATAATGAGCATTGTATTTCTTGCCTACTTGATTTAGTAAGGGATGAGTGGAGGGAGAGAATTTGGAACCGAAAATGATAATAAAAATTTTAAAAATACCCTTTTCTGCTTCTCACACATACTAGCTGTGTGACCCTGGGTAAGTCATTAAACCTCTTGGTGTCCTTGGCAGCTCTCTCAAACTGTAGAACAACTGCTGATTTGCTTTAGAATAGGAAATTTCCTCACTAGGAATTTCCTTACATACATAATGGGACTAGGAAAGAAAAATACATATGCTCCCAGAATAGTTTACTTTGAAAACTAAAGCTGTAAATGGAGGAGCTCCCAGGTCCTACTAGACTCCTTTTCATTAAGCCCTCTGCCCATTCTACTCTGTGTGCAGGGTGGTTTTCAGGCCAGCTGACTCACCTGCTCTATGGAGATGGTCAACTGCCTTTGGAATTTAAATTCAGCATTAATGCCATCACTTTCAGCCTAGCATCTGATGCTGGACACGCTGCCAGGAACACAGTGACCTTTAGTTAATTTTATTTTGTGGATGAGCACTCTATGTGTAGGCTTCTTGCTTTCCTACTTTGGGAGACCAGGTCTGAAGGGTCTTGCTCCCCTTCAAGGATAAGCAATCCTGTAGTACTAGAGTGTTAACAGTTTGGGGAGGGGGTCAGGGAGGGGAAGGGGGTCTGGGATGACAACGTCTTGGTACTGAACTAGGACTGATATCACTTGGAGCCTCAGATTATCTAAAGTGATGCATTATGTCTCCTGTTTGATTCCCACTGGCAGAAAATCAGCCAATTCCTGCACGTAGCATAAGAACATTATGAAAACAGGCTGGTTTGGAGTAGGGGTGGGGTGGGGCGAAGGAGGGGAGACCGACTGGATGAGCCTGGGAAGACCTGAAGGCCTCCAGCTGGGAGAAGCAATTTGAAGTCTAGGCCCTCTGACATTTTTCATTTGCATGTTGTTTGGGTTATTATCACAGATTTCCCCCCCCCCCCCCCATATCTATGGTTTCCTTTCTTATACCATTAAAGTTTTACCAGTTGGAGGGAGGACACAGATGAATACCCAGGACTAGGAGATTTTCTAGCTGGGGATGCTGTGCAGGAGAGGAATTTTAGCATTTTCATCTTCTTCCTGATTGCATTTGTTCCAGGCTGCATTTGCTGTTGGCGTATAGCTGTCAAACTAGCCCATGCTTTGGGAGGTTGATGGTGTTCAGATGTTTATTATTCACTGAGTCATTCTGAGCATGTCACTTAACTGCTCTCAGCCTCATCTGCAAAATGGGGAGAAGCCACCTCCCAGCATTGTTTTGAGGACCAAGTGAGATGACACGCAAAATGCTTTGCAAAACATTAAAAGCCCTATGTAAGCAATGCTTGCTATCATGAGGGTAATGCAGTGTCTAGCTGTAATCCTTAATCAGGACCACTTTCCAGCCTTCATTGGCAAACTAGGTCCTGGTTTCACACTCTACACTCCCCCAAAGCATGTTCCTGTTTGACCCAGATAAGAACTTCACAAAACTCCACCAGATTTGGGGAACCCAGTTCCACTCAGGGCTCCAGGTAGACCTGTCTCCCTTATGATCATCCCCGACTACCCCTCTTATTGGATTTCCCCCTTATAAATCTGACTTGCTTTACTTTCTCTTAACTCTCTGTCTTTGGGGTACTGAGGCCAATGGCTTGGGATTTTGTTTGCAGGATCATAGGTATAGAACTGGAAGGGGCCTCTGAGGTCATCTAAGCCAACCCTTTCTTTCCCCCCTTTTACAGAACAAGAAACTAAGTCCCAGAGACATTAAAGTCAGACAAGTAGCAGGGCTGGGATTTGCAATCAGGTCTTCTGACTTGGAATTCAGTGGCTTTCTTTTTTTTTTTCTTCTTTTTTCTGTATCATACCTTCTCTTTTATTCTGTCATTGTTAATTAGGAGACTGGACTTCTTTGATGACTTCTAAGATAAGTTCTAGCTCAAAAATTCTATGTATCTCCTACCACAGTGCTCTGCACATAACACGGGGAACATATAAAAAACTGCTATAAATAAATGAAGAGAAATATTCTTTCACATTCCCCATGTGAAAGACTCCAACATAGTCCTTCAGGAAAACAAAATCTTCAATTTCCAGGACTGTTTGATGCAGCCATCTACCTGAAAAGGGGCACGGTGACCCAGATATCGAGACCAGACTTTTTTTTTTTCACTTTGGAATGACTTACCATACCTGAATAGTGATAACAGCCTCTTGGGGAGGTGGTACAGAAATGGACATACTGGCTACCATTAAAAGGAAAAGACTCTCTGCATGTTCATCTCCTCTGCCAAAAGAACCTCTTGAAAACCTTGTATCCATCAGAGCGCCAGTGAAGGCTTTACTTTTCTGGAGTTGTCAGCTGGAGGTGGAAGCCACTTCCCAAGGCAAGTACAAAGGCAGGGCAGAGACCAACCCATGATCTATCTGGGAGGAGAGGTGACATTAGGCAAGGGGTGACACCTTATTATTCTCATGCAGGACCACTTCTGTTCCTTAATCTTTCATCCCATTCTTGGAATTTCTCCTTCTAATCACTTTTTAGCCACTCCTTTGGTGGTTGGGGTGGGGGTGCAGAGTGGGAGAAGTCATGAGATTATTCTTGTTCCTTTGCTCTAACAATTCCCTTTGCCTGCCTGTCCATGTGCTGGTGGCACCACTGCTCCTAGGGCAACCCCAGCATAGAACCTCATCTCTGGCTTCAATGTCTGAAGCTTTTGCAAGAGACCACTTCAGTATGGCTTCTAGTACTTATAAGTTGCTTATGTGTGTGTAAAGGGGGCTAGCTGATCAAGGCAATTATTTAGCCAAGATGAGCTTATGGGGAGGAGAACCTTTGTCTCTGTGGAGTGTATGGACATACTCATTGGTGCCTTGTTGAGAGGGTGGGATGGCTCCTGATAGGGTTTCAGGACTGGAACTGTCTCTGTCATGACTCAGTGACTAGGGAGGTGGGGGACAGAGGTGACTAGTACTTCCTGGAGTAGCTAGTGCTTTCTCCTATACTGAAAAAGTGAGCTGATGGATCTGTTTGGCCTTCCAGTTTTATCTTTTTCCTGGTTCAAAGCCCATGCATGGACATTGTTACTCTTCGAGTAGGGACACAGGGCCTTGGAAGCAGAAACATGTGAGAGTTGTATGCACATGCCTACAGTTCTCTGAGCATTGGTCAGAGACCAGAGAGTAGATTCTACCAGTCTAAGAGATGGCAGTAGCTTGGTCCAGAAGAGAGTTTTGCAGAAGTCTATAGGAGGAAGTTGGCATGTGCATGTTCATTCAGTCTGAAGGGAAGGTACTTGGACAATGCTTTTGAACCTCAATCTCCTCTATAGAAGAGAAAGAATTTCGATTTTCTAGACAGCATGACCCAACAATCTAGTCTCTTAGCTATAAAAGGGAGATTTCTTGGGCAACATTAGCCTTGAGGATTTTCTTGTGGATAGTCCAAAGTCAAGAGTTTGGACATTCTTCTAGGGCCTCTTCTAAAGCACAGGTTTTTAACCCTTTTGGTCATGGGTAACATCAGTAGTCTGGTAGAGTCTATAGACTCCTTTTCAGAATTATGCTTTTAAATTAATAAAATAAAATACATGGGATCACAAAGGACACTAATTATGTTTGAAAAAAGCTATTAAAGCATATTTTTAAATTATATATTTGTTAAATGACCTAAAGTTAGCCCCTATGAAGAAGGAGATTTCCTGAAATACCCTAAGTGTGTTTCTTGGAGACAGAAGATCACCCATTAAGCCCTACATGCAAAGGAATTTTTAGGGTTAAGGCCATGTCATGAGGAGGCAAGAGGGTGAGATGTTGCCACCGCCCATTATTCCAATGAATTTTTCAGATAGTGAGAATTTCTGTTGGAAGGCTGTTGCTTATTCAGTAACCCTAAAGTGTAGTCATCTTTATGTCTATGCAGAGTGAGTGGTATTATGAGGCTGGGAGTGACTGTGTAGGATTCTGTGAGAGAGGTATTTCATTGAAATGTCAAAGGGGTGTCCTGGGGGCAAGTTAAGTGTCCTTCTGAGGTGAAGGTATAGACTACTGTGAGACTTTCTGTGTTTCCTCTGTTTATGGACTTCTGTGAATCTCTTTGATCATTCACATTTGCTGTGGGGTAAAATAAGTGTTGTCCTTTAGGACATTTGCCCTTTCTGCCTTGAGTATTTGTATGATAGCTGAGTATCCTTTTTACCTGTGTCTGTAGAAATAGAGGCAAAAGGTAAGCTACATTTGGGGATTTTCCTGGAGTCAACTCTGGGTAGAAGCAACATGTCAATGAGAGAAAATGACCTCTTCTGGTTATTAGGATCATACAGTGTCTGTGTGAGTCTAGCATCATGAGGGGCTCCTGGGTCATGGAGCAATCAGCTTTATTACTAGTGTACTCATCATCAGGGCCTCAAGCTATCTTCTGGGGACCTGTGGTCTGCTTCTTGATGAATGAAGAAAGGGAGTGGGGCAGCTCCAGAGGTGGTTATGAACAAGCTAGCTGGTAATGACTAAAAACTTGGTCCTGTGAAGGGTCCCATTAGAAATGGAAGGGCAAGAGTTCATTACTAATGATTTTGTTGGAACAGCTGTTACTTAGGAAGGATCCCTGGAATACTTTAGTCAAATGATGGTCATAGAATGGGAATATCTTTGGTTTGAATGCAGGGGAGCCTCAGAATGGGAAGAAGGCTAGTGCCCTTGGTCAAACTACTGGCAATGGCTACTGCCTTCTTGCCTCCCTGATTGTAGAAGACAAAAAAGATTGGTAGTGTGCCTGGCTTCCTGTAGTCCCAACACCACCTATCTCTTAAATCTGATCCATGTCCCCTACGACTTCCAAATGCCAGGGATATATACTCCATCTACCTCTGAACTGTCAGCTCCGACCTGAGTATTTCCTTCCCATAGGCAACTTTCTGCATGCTGATCATTACATCATTGTAGGCAATCAACAGCTTCATGTCCCCAAATTTCAGCTCCCTAGCCTGTAGGACAGTCACATATAGTGGTGGGGAACATGCAGATGTGGTCCGCAGGTCAAGGACAACCGAGAGAAATGGTGTAAGAGAGAGCTGGTTTAATGGGGATGCATTTGGACACCTCTGTCTTGGGGTACGGAGGTGGTATTTAGGGGCAAGGGAAGAGCTGCTACAATAAGATACTGAACTTTTGTCTCTTATGATGGTGACTGCTATAGAGTATAGATACTAGAAATCTAAAGCTAAAAATCAAACATGAAATGTTGTTGTGTAAATGTCATGTGAATTGTTACCAAGGTCCAATTACCTATGACACAGACATGCCTAAGAGGATAGAGAGCCTCATAATGTATTGTCAGCAATCCAGTTGTCATTGACCTGGTGATTGCTGTTAAACCTTTCAGTGTTCTCTATACCCAAGGCCTTAGGCAACTCACTGCACACACTAGCACAAAGGTCTTCTCCAGGGACACACACAACATGAAGGAATCCAGGAACACCATAGCTACACAGTCACATTGCTTGATCATGAGAAAGTCTCACCCAGTTTATTCGGAGAGCTGGAAGGGACCTCAGTGGCCGTCTAGTCCAAGTTACACATTAAAAAAAAAATCTTTACTATAATATACTCAACAAGTGGTCAATCAGCCTTAATTTGGTGTTGTTGCTTAGTTATTTTAGTCATGTTTGACTCTTCAGGCCCCCATTTGGGGTTTTCTTGGCAAAGATACTAGAGTGGTTTGCTATTTCCTTCTCCAGATCTTTTTACAGATGAGGGAACTGAGGCAAACGGGTTGAAGTGACTTGACTTGCCTGGGGTCATGCAGCTAGTGAGTGTTTGAGTTCAAATTTGAACTTAGGTCCTTCTGACTCCATGGCTGGTACTCTACATGCCCTAGCTTGAGGACTCAAGAATGGGGAGTCCAGCACCTCCCAAGGTAGTCCATTCTAGTTTTGAACAGCTTGATTTGTTAAGAAGTGGGTTTTTGCTTGTTTGTTTTTCTGATGTGAATAAATTTTTCTCTTTGTAATTCCACCCATCACTGCTGGTTCTTCCCTCTGGGACTAAACCTATCAAGCTTGATTGTTTATCCCTTGGGATAACTCTGGACAAATACATGAAGACCTCTATCAGGCAGGGCAGCTAGGTGGTGCAGAGGATAGAGTGCCTGGCCAAGAGTCAAGAAGACTCATCTTCATGAGTTCAAATCTGAGTCAGATACTTGCTAGCTGTGTCACCCTGGGCAAGTCATTCAACCCTGTTTGCTTCAATTTCCTCATCTGTAAAATGAACTGGAGAAGGAAATTGCAAACCACTTCAGTATCTCTGCCACTAAAAAACCTCAGGTCCCACCAAGTCTTCTTTTCTCCAAGCTAAACATTCTCAGTTCATTTGACACCTCCTCATCAAACATGTACTTGAGTCCCTTTATCAACCTGATTGCCCTGCAATGGTGGTATAATGTGGATGAGCCTGAAATAGAAGCTGAGAAGCCTGGCTCTCCCTGCATTTATAAAAAGCTGCCATCAGGCAGCCTCTGAGTGGGAGAAGGCTGCTATCTACCTTAGAGCTGTCTGCAGAATTTTCTGCCTTTCTTCTCCCACAGATCAACTGCCTTGTTTTGCTGAAGGCGTAAACAATTATAGCCATTTGTTTTATATGACCTCCTTTCCACTTATTCCTAGCATGCAGATCAATATTGATTAAGCAGTTCCTTAATTAAATATGGGTGAGATGAACCTTGTTCTAAGTTTCCTCTGATTAGAATAGCCTTCCTGGTATGTGGCTCCTATAACAGGATCACATACAGGGTCTTAATTTAGAAACCTTAGTGGGCATGTCAGATGGAGATCCAGCACTTGGAGGATTTCTGTGAAGTTCAAGGTGAAGACAGTAACCGTTTAACCATAATTGGGCTACTACTGCAAAGTGTTTGAAACAAATTATGGCTTTGGCAGTCACCAGATTTGTAGATTGTACCAGCACCAACACCTGTGCCAGACAGTGGCGTTTCATGGAAAGAACAGTGGACTTAAATCCAGGAAACCGATATTTTAAATCTAGACATGAAACATACGAGTGGCATTACCTTAGGCAAATCCCTTCAATTCTCTGACCTTCACCTTCCTTAGCTGTAAAATGGGATCACCAGATGCACTCACTTCCTCAAGAAGCAACAGGTTGTGTAGAAAGAGAAATAAATCTGTAGTGAGGAGACCTGGGTTCAGATTTAAGCTCTGCCTTGAGCTGACTTTAGCCACTGAACATTTACAGATCATGGTTTTTACTCCTCTGTAAAAGGAGGGGGCTGGCGGATCACTAAAATCCTGATCAACTCTCAATCAGATGAATCCTTTGGCTATTGGAGAAAAGCACTTTGTCAGCTCTATGGCTCCACTAGAAATGTCAGCTCTTTAATAACAGTCCTACTTTATTTGTTGACTTAATGCCTTGTAGATGTTCCTTAGGAACTGTGTGAGGAGAAATAAAGGGACTATATCTTACCTCTGCCCTTTGGCGATTCTTTGCCTTGATTACACCCAGTTCTTTCTGTATTCTTGGATGGTGATATGTGCTCCGAGGTACCTGTTCAGGGGGTCATCCACTTAGATTATTAATCACACCAATGTGAAAACACAAAACAGAAATCTTAAAAGAAACGCTTTGGTCAATAACACGAATAATCCCAACGATCATTTTCATCTTAGGGAGTCCTCACCAGCTAACAAAATGGAACATGCAAGGCTGATGAATGTGAAACTACCGTTCACTTAAATCTTCAGAAATCCTGTCCTGAGTGTGGCTTGTTAATTTAAAAAGCAGTTTTCGAGTTAAGACTTCTCTGCTTCTGTTTTGTTTGGCTGGGACTTGTGTGTTCCTTGTTACAGTGAGTTGACAAAACTGTTGCCAACTGACTGTTTGTCCAAATTCCATGGCCAGACTATGATATCAGCAGCAATGCTGTTGTTCAATTGTTTTCAGCCATGTCTGACTCTTTGTGACCCCATTTTGGGGTTTTCTTAGCTAAGATACTAAAATGGTTTGCTGTTTCCTTCTCCAACAACTTTTACAGGTGAGGAAACTGAGGCGAACAGGGTTAAGTGACTTGTCCAGGGTCACACAGCCAATAAGGCCAGATTTGAACTTGAGTCTTCCTGACTCTAGGCCTGGCATTCTATCCTGCACTGTACCACCTAGCTGCTGGGGCCTTAGTTCAATCACATCTAAAATCAGATTAGATGAGGTTCCTTCCAGCACTCCATCTATGAACCTACAAACCTATGAACTCTGGCTTGCCAGAGCACTGTGTAATGTCTTGCTGATTCTCTAGGTTCACAATATGGGTCCTATGCTTTCTCCCTGGTATCATCATTTCTCTAGGAGCCTATTAATTACTCCTAATCACAAGCACAAGTCAGACCCCAGCTCCTCCCTAAGAGGTAGGGATTTGACCATCAGAAGCTTTCTTCTAGTTAAGTTCTTGTCTTACATTAGGATTTCATAAACATTCATGTGACCTGCTAAAGTAGCAAATACTTACTGGTTCTGGCTTCTTCAGAACAGGAAGTATATCAGGAAGTAGAATGCTTCGGGGCTTTGGGATGGTCAAATTAAACTCCTTCGGCTTGGTTAACTTTGGGTGCTTTATGTACAGGACCGATCTGTTCTCTATTACATTTTCCAGGTATTTGATCAGCATTTGTATTTCTGGTTCCCATCTTGAAACAAGAGCAAAGAGAGAGAAGAGTCAATTCGGGTTGGTCAACAAACATTTACCAAGCAACTGATCTGTATAGAGTGTTGTATTAGACACAAAGTTAAATCAATCGATCGATAAACATTTTAACATGTTAAGAATCTATTATGTGTCAGGGATGGTGCTAAGCACTGGGGCTAACAAAAAGAGGCAAAAGACAGTCCCTACCCTCAAGGAGTTTACAATCTAATGGGAGAGACAGTATGCAAAAATATATACCAATCAAGCTGTATATACAATAAATAGGGAGTAATTAACAGCTGGGGGAGGCACTAGAATTAAGAGGTGTTTAGGAAGGCTTCTGGTAAGAGAAGGGATTTTAAATGGGACTGAGAGGGGACCAGGGAGGTCAGTAGATAAAGTGGAATAAAGAGAACATTCCAGGAATGGGGAACAACCAGAAAAAATACCTGGAGCTGAGAGATGGAATGTCCTGTTTCTGAAATGGCCAGGAGGTCAATGTCACTGGATTAAAGACTATGTGGAAGGAAGAAGATTAGAAAGGTAGGAGGTGGCTAGGTTATTAAGGGCTTTGAACAGGGCCTTTTGTATTTGATCTTGGAGGCAACAGGGAGCCATTATTGAGTGTGCGTGTGCGTGTGTGTGTGTGTGTGTGTGTGTGTGTGTGTGTGTGTGAGACACTTGGTTAGGCCTGTACTTTAAATAAAGCAGTCCCTACCCTCATGGAACTTATAGTCTAAGAGTAGAGGGATAAGACAAGCACAGATACATTCTACATGACAAGTCTACTACAGAAGTATATACATGGTGCTGTGTGAGGGAGGAAGGTTGAGCTTAGCCTCATGGAGGAGGTGATATTTTGAGTTGGGTTTTGTTAAAATTACTATTTATTAATAATAAATAAAATAATATTAAAACCTTCCAATAAGTATTGGATGACCAACCCCTCTACCCATCCTTGCCCCGCTCCCAAACCCAAACTGTACCAACATATGGGTGAGGGGGAGAGAGGGGTACCCTATAGGGTACCCCAGAAGGGCATCCTGGGCTTGGGGGCTAGCACAAGCTTCCCATTTATCGAGTGGGAAGATGAATAGGAGGATCGATCTGCTTCAGGAACATAGGGAATATGGAGGGGTCTTGAATACCAAGTCCCTAGAGAAGCAGTGTGTGTGTATAGTTCTCTAACAACCCAGATACACTACACACTACATATTGTGAACAGACAAAAGACATTATTGGCCCCAAATAGCTTGTAACTAAGGTATTACAACAAATGCATATTAGCTCTTACTAGGTAGCACAATGGCTGGAGTGCTGGGCCTGGAGTCAGGAAGACTCATCTTTCTGAGTTCAAATCTGGCCTCAGACACCTATTAGTTGTGTGACCCTGGGCAAGTCATTTAAGCCAGTTTGCTTCAGTTTCCCCATCTGGGAAGGAAATGGCAAACATCTCTAGCATCTCTGTCAAGAAAACCTCAATGGGGTCCTGAAGAGTCAGACAAGACTGAAGTGATTCAACCACAACAACAAATCACATTTAGGTCTCCTTGCCAAGGTTACCCCAGGTTTAAACTACTCTATATGCCTGTATCTGCTCCAAACCTAGATCAGGAATCCCTACCAATATATTCACATTTGCTGCAGAGGACACATATAAATGATTTCCCTGGGCTCATAATGCTAACATGCATCAGGGTCAGGACTTGAACTCAGCTCTTCCTGGCTCTAAGGCTGGCTCTCTCTACCCACTATTCCATGTTACTGCTCACAGTGAATTCTGTTTATTTACCAAAAACCTTCTATCTGTGCTTTGAAGCAAAGATGCCGTTGTTAAACAAGCTGACGTATGTGAGTGAGAGTAACAGTATCTTAATCATGATGATTAAGAGATTATCTGAATTCACTGTGTGAACATCTAATAGACAGTAAGCAGAGGGGGTTATTAACCTAATAAAAAGAGTTGGCAGCTGCCATCTGAAATAATGTCGATTCACTGAAGCCCATGGCTATCCACTGCACTCAGAGTGCTCAGAAAGGAGGCAGTGGATGGATTTGTTCAGGGCACAATTTTATTGAATTTAAGACACTGAAGATGAGGTGAGATTGAGTGGAAAGCCTAGAAATTGGGAAACAGAAGGTGGTGCTGACGGAACAGCCAACTCTTGCCTCTCCTGGCCCTGTTTTTCTGTTGACTTTTATTTTAATGCTTACTATTTAAATTAAAACCACCCTGGATGACAGATCTTCATTTCGCTTCTCTCCCCACACCTTGGAGGTGATTTGCGTGAACCACGCGGAAATATTCAGAGACTCAGCTATTCCAGTCATTGCTCTGGCCCTGAGACCAAGGCTGCAATGCAGAGAAATGAGAAAAGTCTCTAAATTTAGGGCAAAATTCTCTCAGTGATGTCAGTAGGCATCTGCATGTGTGGGGAGGAGGAGGAGCCGAGAATAAGCATTCTTTGTTGGGAGACCAGGGAGGAATTTTGTCCTCATCTGTGGCTTCTTGTCAGCTCTAGTTATGAGGCATATGTGTGGCTTGAATGAGGTCTGAAGACCTTGGGGGCTGGGACAGGGGCTTACTATCTCCCCAAAGGCTTTGAGCTCTCCTATGACAGGTACAACTTGATTGTATAATCGCAGGCTTTTGTGCCAAAAGGGACAAGATGATAGGTAGAAAGCAAGGAGAGGGTCTAACTCCCACATTTTACTAAAAAGAAAACTCCGGGTCAATGAAGTTAAATGAGTCATCTGAGGTCACTCAGGTAGTAAATGACACATCTAGTATTTGAATACGGTTCTTCTGACTTCCAGTCCTTAGCACAAAATAAATTCTTAGTCATTGTGGAGAGTGGGATTTTCTGGCATGTGGAATGTGCATTTGTGAAAAGTTTTATTGAAAAGGGTTTCTTGGTGCATTCCTTACTCGCCCCCAGTGCAGTACAGCCTAGGATGCTGCCTTGGCCTATCCCTAATCCGACCTCTGTGTTTATGGTCAAGCAGGAAGGCAACACTTTCTAAGTGACAAGAACTGTGCTAGGGACTGGGGATGCTAAGAAAGTCCTCCCCTCTCTCAAAAAAAAAAAAAAGCCTTCCTTTGGAGCTCACATGGAAATGTAATGGGAGAGACAGAACAGACTATAAGTAACAATATGCACATACAAGATATATGCAGAATAAATAGAAGAGTAATCAGGGCATGGAGTGGAATGTGCGAGCAGCAGCAAGGACAGTGTAGCTGTGTTGTTGAGTGCATGGAAAGGAGTAAAGAGACTAAGAAAGTAGGAGGGGGCCAGGTGGTGTTGGGATCTAAATGCCAAATAGAGGATTTTATAGTGGATCCTGAAGGTAATAGGGAGCCACTGGAGTTTAAAGAGTGATGGATGGCAGTCTTTCATTTGACCAACATTTATTAAGTGTCTACTGTTTACCAGGCACTGTGTGAAGTGATGTGGGTGTAATAAGAGGCAAAAAGACAACCCCATCCCTCAAGGAGCTGTGCTGTATGCAAATCGTTTTGGTGACTGGATGGAGGATGAATTGGAGTAAGGAGAGACTTGAGGCCAGGGACCAGCAGAAAGCTATTGCAATAGTCCATCTGAGAGGGGATAAAGGTATGACTGTGTGAGCAGAGAGAAGGTAATGTATACTAGAGATATTGTGAAGGTGGGAATGACAAGCTTTGACAACAGTTCAGATACATGGTGTGACGGAGAATGGTGAGTCAAGGTCACAAGACTAGGAGGATGGTGGCACCCTTGACAGTAATAGGGAAATCTGGAAGAGGGGAGGGGTGCCTATGGGATATCTAGCTTGAGATGTCCAAAAACCAGCTGAATATGCAGGGCTGGCACACGGGAGAGATATTAGGGCTGGATTATATAGATCTTGGAAATCATCTGAATAGAGATGATCAAAAAACCAGTGGGAGATGGCAAGATCCCCAAGTGAGATGGTATAGAGGGGAAAGAGAAGAGGGCCCAGTGTTTTGGAAGATGCCTGTAGACAGCAGACATGACCTAGATGAAGACACAGCGAAGGAAGACTGAAAAGGTACAGTTAGGAGAGGAAGAACTGAGAAAGAGAGAGAGAGAGAGAGAGAGAGAGAGAGAGAGAGAGAGAGAGAGAGAGAGAGAGAGAGAGAGAGAGAGAGAGAGAGAAGAGCGAGAAAGAGAGAGAGAAGGAAAGCGAGAAAGAGAGAGAGAAAGAGAGAAGGAAAGCGAGAAAGAGAGAGAGAAACACTACATGATGAAAACCTACATAAGAAAGAATAACTTGGAGGAAGCTGTCCTCAGCAGGGTCAAAGGCTACAGAGAGGTGTTGAGGGATGATTGAGAAAAAGCCCTTGGATCACCAGGACTTAGGGAATGAGTTCTCGGTCTGACCTTCTGTGGTGGGTGGTGGTGTTTCAATAAGCCTCAGAACAGTTTCAGGTTCCCAATAAGTCCTCAGTGCACTAAAATGCCATTCAAGCTCCCACATCCAGATCAGAGAGGCACAGCAAGTGACAAGTTTGTGCCCCCACACACAACAGGACATTTTTCTCCTGAAAATTTAAAATGAGAGCTTTGACACAGCTTTACAGTATGACTCCACTGCAGTAAAGTTTCATCTCTTCAGAACAGAAAGAGAAATAAACTTGGAAACTGGCCCAGAGAGACAGATTTAAAGGACTAGAAGCCTGTAGCACCTACTGATAAGGACATCATAAAAAAAAAAAAATGTTAGCTGATCCTGCCTTTAAATGTTGCCGCCCATTAATGTACCAGAGAAGCTCATACAACATTCAGAAATTCAGAATCCAGAGGCCTAGCTTATATTTATAAGATGTGTGACCTGGCTAGTTATTGTTCCTCTGAGTTTCGGTTTCCCCATCTATAAAATGGGCATAATGATATCTGTACTATCTAGTTCACAGGTTTATTGTGAGGAAAGAATTTCGTAAAACTTACAGTGACTTGACTGAGTTGTTGTTTCTAAGAGCCTGGTCTAGGATTCCAGAGAACAGAGACAGCCCTTGTACTCAATTCATCTAAACAGGGGGCTTAGGGCCAACCAGGACTGTGATAAACACATGAGAGTAAATAAAAAGACACATCTGCCAATATACATAAAACAGCCCATATGACAAGCCCAGGAAATTGGCCCTTCCCTGAATTGCAGGCTGATTCTGAGTCCCCCAAGGGGGTCAGCCTGGATGGGTGCTTTTATGCTCAACTGGATAAAGGGAACTTTGCAGACACACCAAGCTAAGCTTAGCAGAACCCAGGTGACTTTGACTATGCCAGTTGTGAGAGGCCAACTGAAGAGGAACCCTGAGGGGTTCAGGGGCTGCACTTAGTGGACACCGTCATTTCAGCTGTTTCTGTGCGTTTTCCCTCCTACTCCTTCCCCTTGAGCAGGGGTTCTTGACCATTTTTTTCTATTGTGAAGCCCTTTGACAATCTGATGAGGCCTATGGATCCCTTCCCAGAGCAATATTTTTAAGTGCATGAGATGAAGTGCATAGGATTATTAAGGGAACCGGTTAGGTTGAAATACAGTGATCAAAATATTTGAATGACAAGTTTGCAGGCTACATCCTGTTCCATTGCCTAGCATGGTGCCTAACACCGAGGAGGCACTTAATAAATGTTTATTAATTGACTGACTGATTGCTCTGTGAGGAAGGGGCTTCATTGCACCGGGCTGCGTTACTGTTGTGATGCGGTGGGTCAGGGGACATAAAGATGAATAAAACATGGTTCCTGCTTTTAAGGAGTTGATGATCTAAAAAGGGGAGAAGAGACTCATACACACTGAAGTGCTGGATTTGGAGTCAGAAGGCCTTGGTTCAGTCTTGGCACTGCCACTAATCAGCTGTGTGGCATTTGGCAAATTACTTAATCTGGTCTTCAGTAGCTTCCTATGTAAATGGAAATAATGATACCCACACTGCCTTTCTCATAGTGCTAGACTGAAAATCAAATGTTATTATTCATATAAAGTTTTTGGTCAGAGGCCAAGCACTATTTGTGGTTGTTTGGTTACATCCAACTCTTTAAGGATCCTCTGACCCCCTGGGACTTGTCCATGGAGTTTTCTTGACAAAGATATTAGAGCCGTTTGCTATTTACTTCTCTAGTGTTTCTTCATTTTACAGATAAGGAACTGAGACAAATAGGAAGTGACTTACACAAAGGTAGTAAGTGTCTGAGGCTGCATCTGAACTCATATCTTCCCACTCCAGGCTTGGTACTATATCCACTGCGCCACCTAGCTGCCCCATAAAGCACCATATTGAGTTACTAGTATTACAGATAAGAAAGGAAGTCTGAAGGAAAGTTTCAGACAGAGTGCCCTCAGGGATTTGAGGAGTGACCTCTCCCAATGGGCAGTGGGATAGAAAGGACAACAAAGCTATGAAGACTGGTGTAGCTGAATCCTTACACCTAGTAGGAGCTTAATATTTGTTGGACTGAGCACTGAAGTAAACACGATGGTAAAAAGTAATTGTCTCAGAATTAATGTGCCATGAGAATTTGTTGTTCCTATTTGTTGTTCCTCAGATTGCTGAGTTCACAGATCTGATTGATGGCAATGTTCATCTTTCTGATGTTTGCACCACAATGAACCCCTATGTGTACAGGTCACCTTTGCTGAGGTAGCTGTAATTTTCTGTTCTGATGTCATGAGCTGCTCCCCAGAGTCCTCACTCCTGCATCTAGCTCTGATACCATTTCCCAATGCAGTCTGATCTCTCTCCATGTGTCCCCAGGGGACTTTGGGCAGGTCAGTGACCTTGGTTAACTTTGGATGTAGGCTGGGGGTCTTAAGCTGTGCTTCTGACAAGACCAGGCACTGAGAGGCCTAGTGCACCTAACCTGGGTAGATAGCTTTATGATGTGTGCCATTGAGAAGCTCCATAATTATCTCAAACATTACAGCATCTTCACCCCAAATGGGTGGCTTGGAGATGGTTCTGGATCCTCAAAGGCTGTTCCTGGCCCTGCTGAACTGAAAAGGCTTGGGGTGTGGACTCAATGACAGACGACTAGCCTAGGTAAGTGTGGAGGGAGCCATCACCAGAAACTCATGAGAACTATCTATTAAGGTAGAAGGGCTGAGATCTACGTTGATACAGGGAGCAGCTATGGGAATAGAGTCATGGATCCTTAAAGAATCCAAGAACAGTATCCAAGAGGATTATAAATCACATAAAGAGCTAAACCGTATATCAAGCATGACATAAAGTAAATGTGCTATGTAGCAGGGGTTGAAGAATACACATTATTCATCTCCAGTGTATTTGGCCAGACCTTGTATTGATTTCAGATCGTATCAATCCATCTACCTTCAGGAGAATCCTGCCTAGAGTGGGCAATGGATTAGCCTAACTCAATCAGAATCAATTCTTGCAGAGATGGGGGAGGGTAATGGGGCAAGGGACTGGGTGCCATTTTACCATGCCTTGAAGGAAAGAACATCACTAGGGAAAGATCTGGAATCCAGCAGAGAAGATGGAAAGTGGCACAGAGTCAAGTAGGGCTTCATGGGGCTGGGCAGGAGATGGAAGGAGGATGTTGGCACAATCTGGTCAAGGACAGCAGCACACTATGAAGTAGAGTGGAAAGTATGCCAGCAGGATGCCAATTTGTCTCATATAACTTCTCCACTCAAGATAGCATCGTTTTATGCCTGTCCTATGCTGACTTTGCCCCTGTCCTTGCTTTGCTTCACTGGTGTCGCTGTGGGTACAAAGTAGGAATAAAAGGAGTGGGTGCTGCTGCTAATTCGCGGGGAAAGAGTCTTAATTGGAGGTCTTAAGGTTTCAAAACCCTCTTTTCCATATGCCCACCCATCAACCCCCTTAGCCCTTCCTTAGCCCACAGAAACAATCATTTAAAAGGCTCTCCTTATTCCACAAGATACCCATAGACACAGTTACAGTGTTGTATATATGTCACAACCCTTTCCTAAGATTATAAGATCCACAAAAGGCAGGAATTCTGTCTTCTCTAAGACCTTGTAAAGTTGATGTATGCAGTCAGTGTAGAATTCTGGGGTGGGGAACCTGTGGCCTTTAGGTCCTATGTAGCCTTCTAGGTCCTTGGGCGTGGCCTTTTGTCTGAGTTCAAGATTTCTGTAAATGTAAAACTTGGACGCTGCCAAAAGACCACACCTAAGGACCTAAAAGGCCACATGTGGCCTCAGGCTGCAGGCTCCCCACCTTGGTAGATGTTTTGTTCAGTTGAATATGTGAAGAAACACAGTGATTTATGCATGTATAATAATGAGACCAATTGTCTACCAAAAAACGTGTCCTTTTCAAAGTAACCACCAATGATGATGCCTCTGCTCAAGGCAACTGCCCTCAGCGGTAGAAGCAGTGTTGATGCTGGGCAGGTGAGGAAGCATAACACCTGGAAATGGAACACCTGCTTTGGCATAAGGAGCTAGCCTATTAAAGGTGGTCTGAAGCTGTGACAAACTGCCAGTGTCATCCAACCAGCCATATTATTCTGCTGCTGAGGGGACACTGGACCTGAGAAAGACAGAATAGACACAGACCACTACGGCCAAGGGGGCCTCCTGGCTTCTTCCCCATCTGTGTCAGTTTTCTGTGCCTTGATGACAGCTTATGTCTTTTTGGGAAGATGATTCCTTGCTCCTCTCTACCTATAGCTTTGCTCAAGGCTCCCATGCTCTGCTTCCTATGCAAAGTCTTTCCTGCATTCCCAATTTGTTAAGGTTCTTCTCACTGAGTTATTGTGTGTGTACTTAATCTGTTTTCACATTGCCTCCTCCCAGCAGAGGGCAGAGACTGTTGGTGCTGTTGATGATGTTGGTCTTTGCATCTCCAATGCCTTGCGTATAGTAGGTCTTTCATGAAAGCTGGTTGGGTTGGGTTGGGTTGGAAGATACCCAATAGTGGTCCTCTGGGCATGTCTTGTATATCTGGAGCCATAGAGGTAAGTAGTGTGGAGACTTGGGTAAAGCAGATAGCAAAGAGAGAAGGGTCAATGATGGGATGAATGCCTGTAGGCCCAGCTACACCAAGACCATTTCATTTGACTTTCCATAAGAGCACGTCTACTTCAGAGGCTTTAACCTAACCTCTGTGCCTTGGGCACATCCTTTTGAATATCCTTAATAGTCTCAAATCTTCATCTTTTAAAGGAGGCTCTGATTTTTGAACATAGTCAAAAGTTATTCAAAGCCAAGTTCCTTGAAGAGAGCTGTGATTAACCAGCAAGACCACTGAAGAAAACAAATAAGTTGGAGTTGAGAAATGAGACCTATTTCCTTGTGTTCCTTCTAATTGATTCTGAAGGTAATTCCCAGAGGGTGTATGTGAATGTGAGCAATGGCAAAATCACTGGAATGTGCACAGCGTTCCACAGAGACCACTGTGAAAGATAACATTAATTTGTCCAGACTCCTTCTGGTGTGTTGGCTGTGTACCTGGAAGACATACATTCATGGGATGGATCTGCAGTAGCTGTAACAGACCTGTCTATCAAGGCTCAGCCCTACTTCCTCTGTGAAGCATTTCCTGACCAGCTCAAACCACAAGTATGGGTCACATTTCTAAATTCCTAATGCAATTTTCCTAATTATGTCACTTTGTGCCTTGTGATAGACTGTCATCTTCTTCTGTAATTGCTTAATGTGCATTTTCTCTGTAGCTAGCCTGTAAGCTAGTTAAGGGCAGGGGCCATGTCTCAGTTTTCTTTTGGAACCTTTGCAGATGAAACCACAGATTTTAGCTCCCTCACTATGAAGTACAGGGCTGGGCCCATCCTGGGCAGCGTGGTGTGGTAGGAAGAATACTGGAGTCAAAATCAGAAGGCTCAGGGTTCTAACTCCAGCTCTGCCACTCAGGGACTAGCTTTGTGACATCAGGGTAAGTGATTTCCCTTCCCATGTCCCAAGCTTCCTCCTATGTAAAATGTTGGGGTTGAACAAAATGGTCTCCAATATCTATTTCATCTCTACCTATATAGGTGGTCAAAAAATCCTTACTGAGTGAATGATTAACAGAATGTGCCAAATGTATTACCACCACTATATCTTTTCCCCCAATTAAGTCCAGTCAGACACAAAAAACTTGTCTTGTGAGTCCCTTAACCACAGAAGTTGGGACCAGCACAATGGAACCTCCCCCCCCCCCCCGATCTGGAACCAAAAGAATTGAGTTTGAACTCTGATTCAACCTGTGTAATTTGGGGCAATGCTTAACTTCCCTGGGCTTGAGTTTCCTCATATGTAGAATAAGAGGTTAGATGAAATGAGTTTAAATTTCCTTTCAGTCCTAACTCTTTGATCCTAAATTAGAGGGATGTAGCTCTCACCTCAGTAGTCTAAGGAAGGGCTCTCCAACAATCAGAGCTGGTCAACACTGGAAGGAGCTGCCCTAGGAGGTAGGTGGTACCCTAGTGGGGTGACTTCTGGTCAGGGATGTTGTAGGGGCGGTTCTTGCTCTAGGTGGGTATGGGCACAGATAATGAACTGTGGAGTATTGGGAGGAATCAAAGAAGTGACAGAATCACAGATTGTAGAGATCATCTGGCCCTTATGATTGAAGTTCCAGGTGAGGAAATGGCTGCCCCGGAAGGCAATACTTAAGGATTTAAAATTTTATTGGTGTGATCTATTCATCCACCAAGGCAGTCAGCACCTTTAGTAGAAGGTCTACAAGAGTTGCTATGGCTTAAAAATTAATCCGGTTGTGATGGACCTGCTCAACAGCCTTTCTAACTGGTCTTCCCAGATCATGTATACAGTCTAGAGCCGGACCCCTATCCAAAGCCTTTTTAAGTCTGATCAGAGGTAGCACATTGGACAAAGTCAGTCTGGAGTCAGGAAAACCTGGGTTCAAGTCAGGCCTCAATCATTTAAGCTTGCTGTGGGACTCTCAGTAAATCACTTTGCCTTTCTCTGCCTTAGTTTCATCGACAGCGAAATTGGACTAATAATTGCATCCAGCTCCCAGGGTTCTTGTGAGCATCTGATGAGACACTATTGTTGTCATAAAGAGTTTGTTCCCTTCTTTTTCCTCCTTTCCCTATTGGACGGATCATCATTATTATCAACTATTTATTCCAGGGCCCAGGTATCACGTGAGAAACTGGCCAGTCTTCCTTGTAAGATGCTGGCTACATCAGCTCCACCTCACAGTCACAGAGCCAAGGCATGAGCTGCACCCTCAGATGTGGAAAAGCCTGAGTGCTGAGCTCCATAATGAGGGTGGGTAAACACCAAACTTCTATAGCGCTATTAGGCCCAGAAGCCTCTGGAGTATATTGTTAATCACAAAAGCATGGCATTAGAGGCTTTGAGAGTCACAGCTTACAGATCTAGGACGCCCCTTCATTTTACACATTCATTTATTCATTGAATTTTATTTATTTATTTGTGTATTTTTTTATTTCCTTCCTTCCTTCCTTCCTTCATTTACTTATTAAGCACTGACTGGGCAATGCAACAGTGGCTCAGATTAGGGAAACTGAGGTCTGGAGCAGGGCAGGACTTGCCAAAGGTTACCCAGCAGGACTAGAATCCAAGTCTTTTGGGTCTTGGGTCAAACACTTTCTACTATTCTCCAATCTCCCCCTCTCTTCTTGTGCATGTTTCAGCTCCTTAATTAGAGAGAGCTCTCCTTCAGCACAGGGGCTATGGTTATAGACTGGAGGGCCAAGAAGGTACAATAGTAACTCATGTTTGGGCTGTGCCTTAAGGCCGCTGAGCATTTTCCTCTCGACCTGGTGACAGAGGAAGTTTAAGAACTATGACCCATATTTTATAGGTGAGAAAGTTGAGATAAAGATGAAGCAATTTGCCTAAGACCACCTTCATGGTAAATGGAGGGTCTAGAATTCAAACCGTGTCTCCCGGCTCAAGGCCCGTGGTCGTTCCGCTACTGGAACCTGAGTTGAAAGACCTGGCATTGAGTCTTGCCTCCGTGACTAACCAGCTATGTGACCTCAGGCAAGTAAGTCATTTTGGGGTCTTGGTTTCCTCATTTGTAAAAATGGGAATATTAATGCTTATACTATGCCCTGTCTACATCCTCGGAGTGTTATGAAGATCAAAGTTAATTAGGTAAAGTGCTGTGTTGTTCAGCAAACACATACGACAATTAAGTAAGACAGGATCCTAGTCTTCACAGAATTTACAGTTTAGGAGGGGAATAAAACAAAGTTCAGACCTAATACTGTATCTACTGTGTCATCTAGCTGCCCAATGTGGTGAAACAGTGGATAGATCATTGGGCTTGTAATCAGGAAGATGCGTTTTCATCAGTTCAAATCCAGCCTCAGACACTTACTATGTGACCCCAGCCAGGCAAGTCACTTAATCCTGTTTACCTCAGTTTCCTCATCTGTAAAATGATCTGGAGAAGGAAATGGCAAACAATTCCAGTAACTCCATGAAGAGCTGAACACGACTGAAAAAAAAAATGACTAAAATGGGCGGCTGGGTGGCGCAGTGAATAGAGCACCAGCCCTGAAGTCAGGAGGACCTGAGTTCAAATCAAGCCCCAGACACTTAACACTGACTAGCTGTGTGACCTTGGGCAAGTCACTTAACCCCAATTGTCCTACCTTCCCCCCTCCAAAATGACTAAAATGAGAAGTGTCTTCTAAGGAGAGAGGCAGCTGCTCTTAGTTCTTCCGTGAGTTCTTAGAAGAGATGGGCCAAAGGCCACAGAGACCCCAGGACTTGTAGGTGTGACCCAGGTAATAGTGTGCTGGTAAATATTTAATATGGCTCTCAGTCGTGGCGGTGGAGGAAGAATGTATGCTAGACACACTATTAAATATAATACATGTTGTCAATATTTTCTCCATCACCTTCTTAAGTTTAGAGAACCAATATAACAACCAATCGAGCCCTGATTTATAGTGTTAAGGCACAAATGCTCACACTGAAGATGTAACAATCATAAGCTGGTTCTAGCTAGCTCCAACAAAGCCATGCACCAAGGAGACCTTCCCGTGCTGTTGATGCAAACATGAAGAAAGGCACTTGTGTCCTGTTTCACCAGTTTGGGGAGAGTGGGGGTCCCATCTGCTGTGTTGAGAGAATGACACAACTTACATTTATGTTGATGCTACTCACTTCAACAGCGGCTCAATCCAGGTTTCCTTTACGTAAGAAGCATCATAGATTAAACTCCATTCATCTTTTATCCATGTGGTTAAGTTCATGATGTTAAAGAAAAACTGGAGAAACTGAGGAAAGAATGTTGACCTTTCAGTTATCATATATGAAGCACAGTCATTTCTATGGCTTAAATTGCAGTTTTTTGATCTGCCCTTCTGGAGCTCAGTGGGGTCGGATGTTGCCTTTCTGCTTCCTGTCCAGAATGCTACCAAGAATGATGCCATAGGTTTGTTTTATTGTATAACTTTTGATACGGGGGTCACAACCACAACTTTGGAATCTTTAAAGAAGTGGAAGATGAAAAGGCTGACAATCAGTACATTGCTCAATTAAAGGGCCAGTTGAGGGACACATTCTACTTAGCCACGGTTTGGAGACAGAGGAGCAAGAGGAACAGTGATATAAGCATCACAGTTAACTCCAGTCATAGGGTACAGCAATGCGACAAAATCTTAGTGTCCTGGAAAAACTCAAGATATATTGACCTGGGGGAGAGTCATTCCACACCAAGAAGTGAACAGACTAGATAACCTGTCTGTCTACAAAGTAGCTTCAGAGAATGGCCAAGGGCCTGCAAACTCAACGCACTGCAACTATATATTGCCTAAAATGGAAGAACTTGGGATTATTTGAGGAACCAAGTCCCCCAGAAGAACTGATTCACCAGTTGCAGATAGACATTTGGTGCCAGGTGGTGGCCTATTCAGGAAGGATTTGGGTCAAAATTCAGGTGAAAGGAAGTCAAATTTTGGTGGCTTCTTAGGAAATGAGGAAGCAAGAAAAATCTGCCCTAGTCTAGGGTGGGAGGTGGGGAGAATCTCTGCTTGGACAAGAAAGGGACAAGGCAGGTAGTCCAGAAACAATCCCCTTCCTGCCCAGTACTACAAATATGGAGCCTAGAAGGGAAGAGAAGCCACTTACATGGCTTGACTCCTTAGTAGCTGGAGATAGCATCATTCATTAAACCTGGGACATCCATATGCAAACATCAGGGGTTAGAGGCTATTAGTACTAAGAATGTTGGCTCATCTATGAAGTGAGAGCATAGTTGTGATAGTGAATCACCATAGAAGTCCCTAGCTTATCTGACTAGTGATGAGGTAAAAATGCCACCCAAATAGTCTGGGCATGTACTACCTTTTGGGTAGGCTACCCCTTGCTAATATAGTGTATGTAGAATGTATATGCATTAAGATACTTGCATATAACTAAACGTACTGACTGTCCATGGTCCTATGGATTTGATCTGCCACATACCTCTATCTACCTATGTGTCTTATCTACTGAGTGCAATTATTTGATATGTACCATACGTACTTGCAGATGGTCTAAGTATCTTGATGCTTCACATGTTACTTTATTTTGTGTAATTTTATGGAGATATATACTGTGTGGGGCAGCTAGATGGCACAGAGGCTAGAATGCCAGGCCTGGAGTAGGGAAGACTTCAAATCTAGCTTCAGAACTTTACTAGCTGTGTGGCTCCAGGGAAGTCACTTAACCGTCTGCATCAATTTCTTCATCTATAAAATGAGCTAGATATGGAAATGGAAAACCACCCCAATATCTCTGCCAAGAAAACCCCAAATGGGGTCATGAAGAGTCAGACATGACTGAAAACAACCGAGCAGCAACAACAAAAATATCATGTGTATCTACAGACTCAATGTGTACCTGGTGAATTTACAGGGACTACAAGTTTTTTAATCAGGGAAGGATGTAGAAGACATGCATGATGGAGGAAAGAAGTAGGTTAAGATTTACTTTCCCATACTTCCATGGAAATGAGTCATGGCATCGAGGAAAAGGACTTACTTCCCCATAATGTCATAATGCCAGGGACTGATTGGAAAACAGAGAAATCCAAGCCTGTTGAGGGAGGGAGGGTGGCAGGAGTCTGGGAAAGTCATGGTCCTTATCTACAGGACAGCAGTGGCCATGGCCAGGGCACTGACTATTGGGCATATGCCAGAGAAACTGGGCCAAGCAGTGTGGGAGTTGTGACTGTCTTGCTGTTTTGTTCAGATGCATGGCATACGAAGGATTAGAGCTGAGGTGTTTGTAGACACTAAGTTCAAAATCAGCTTTTGATACTTTTACTTCACCGTTCAACCATTCATGTTGTGAATGATTTATGCATAACCAGGGAATGACCCCTCTGGGGAGAGAAAAAGAGGATGACCTTTTTTCTGGCTACAGAGGTTTAGATATAAGTTCCATTTGTATCCTTTACTTGTTTATTAAATTATGCTGTATGTTCAAATTTTTATTAGCCTTGTTTTTCCTGAAGATATGTTAACACAGGTTCTCTTGGGGAAAAAAGTCAGTAATCAGCAAAATTCAAGGGCTCTCTGATTTATGAAGGTCAGGGCAAAACACAAATCCCCTGTAAAATTTTAATCACTTACTCCTCCTTTCAACTGTCCCCGTAATGATGAAAGTTGGTTGTGGCAACTCCCTCTCCCCCAACACCTGTCTTCTCCTCTCAACCCTGCAATGTCCCCATCTCCTGACACTTCAAAAGAGGGGAAAGGGCACCAAGGCCTAGGGCACTGAACAGAAACTTGCCTACTTTGCAGTCTTGCCAAGGGCAGACCTTACACACAGCAATATTGGTATTAAAGGTGCGGTGGGGTATTGGAAGAAACACTGGACTGAATGGAAGTGAGGAGGCTTGATTTCTCTTGTCATTTAGGGGACAGTGTAGGTGTGTGAGAACTGTCCACAGTTACTCACCCAGAAGAACAGAAAGGATGGGCTTAGACCTGCCCACTCTAGTTTAAAAGTCCTCTGATACATTCAGCTTCCTGTAAGTGACAAAGTGTTTGGACCTTTTTTGTTGTGCTCAGTTCCTTTTTCTTATTTCAACTTTCTATTTCTAGCTGGGCCCAGACTCTGAGACTATGCTTCATTCCATCCAGTCATCCAATGGGACACCGGGTGCAGACAGTGCAGGCATCTTGCCATCTGTCCTTCTACCAGGCATACGTTCCTTTCTTCCCCTGGGCCTCCTGCCTTTCATTTAGAGAGCCACAAATCAAACCAATATTACTTTGCTGCTGGAACAACAGGACAATCTACTGCCCTCTGAGCTATGGGACTACTCAGGGTAAAGCTCCTGTCCATCACCACCACTCCAAATAGGTCTCCCTTTAGTAGAAGATAAGATCCTTGAGGGCAGGAACTGTTTCACATAACCCCAGTAGCCAGCACAGAGATTAGAACATAGTAGGTCACAAGGGATACCTGTTGGCTGATTTCTTGACTTGTTTGTTTTTGTTAACCCTTGCTTGGATTGTTGATTATTCCTCCTTACTTGGATCTGGTAACTTCTTGTTGCTACATGCCTCATGACCCAGGCCCCCCTCCCCCCATTGGGACTCCTATTGACTGGTCCTTTTGCCAGCCCCCTTATTTGTTATTATGGTGACTGATCCTTTGCTATTCTCTCACCTGTGGCCTTTCACAGACACAGACTGTACCAGAAGGGAGCACCATGTTCCACATTGCACCAGGCTTCATTTGGACCTGGGTTCAAAAACCAGCTCTTCAATTTACTATGTGTGTCAGTCAACTGGGGCAACTCATTTCATTACTCTGGGCTTCAGTTTCCCTCCAGGTAGGTCAGGCTCTCTGGAGTTCACCCCCTTTACTCTGAAGGGTCTAAGTTCTCCCCAGTTCTAAATCCTATGATTATTTGACTTCAGGAAGACTCCTGGTTGCCTCATGTCACAAGTCACCCCTTCTCTAGCCCTAGTCTCTACAAAGAACTAAAAAACACAAGATGAGGTTTGACCAGATGACCTCTAAATTCTTTCCCAGCTCAGATATCCTGTGAGTCTGTCATTTTAGTGGACAAAGGATGATACATTTTCTTTGTTCCAATTCCCAAATGGACCAGACACAGGAAACACATACATTCCTAAAGCAGGCCACTGGTTTTGTGTGTGTTTGTATGGCAGAGAATGGTGCAGAGTAATATCTGGTTCCTTTATGCCTTTAATATGCTCCTCAAAGCAGGCTGGGAAAATCCCTACCATGCTCAGTATTTTCTAAGGTGATAAACCCCAACTACCACCTCTTCCTTTTCTTCTCCTCTCCTCCAGATTTAGTAAAGCTCTGCCAAAGATGATCTCAATACTTCTGTGGGAGGATGGAAGGCGCAGAGAATGCCAAGCATCTGCAAGTTTAAACTAAGGAAGAGTATTCTAAGATCCTTCGAATTATGTTCAAGACAGTGTGATCCGCCAATTGCTCTGGAGACAGTGTTGGCCTCAATATGCTGACTCAGCATCCCTCTAAGACATAAATTTGTCTTATTGTACACTCTTCCTAAAAGTGATTGCTCTGAAAATGTCGCAGTATTTTCAGGACTCCTGCAAGGTCTGATTGCTTTTGAGGTTGGTTCCAAATTCTGCTGTAATAGCTGAGACATGGAAAGAGAGAATGGTTCTGACCATGGGTTCTGGCACTTAAAGGGTTATGTTCCCAAAGAATAAAAGCTTCTAATGAGCCACATAAACTTGAAGTGTTTAAGTAAAAGATCTCTTACAGCCTGGCAACTAAGGAAAGCCAGCAGAGCCTTGGAGAATAGGTAATCAGCATCACAATGAACAGTATGCCCTTTGTTACATAGGGAAGCAGTGTTTAGTCTGGGGATTTAAGGAAAAAGGAGAAAGGTTTTTATTGAAAGTAAAATCAACCCTGGCCACAGCCCGTTGCCTCCAGGCATAAATGGTTTAGTAGTAGGACAGAGAGTAGGTCCAGCTGGTAGTTTAAGGTCTTCCTTATGCAAATAGTTTTGGTGCTTCATTAGCTGACCTATGGGAGGGCACCTGGGCCAGGAAGGAGGGGACCACTGATAGTGTACCCAGGTCTCCAGCCTTAATGTACTAGATGAGTGGGTCAATTTCTCAGTAGAGTGATTCTAGGTCAGTTATAGACAGTTCAGGCTGTACATCCATGAATCTGAGCTATGGCTTTATTCCTCAAGCAATGTGTAGATGTTACACCAGAGTACAAGGGACTAAGAATAATATTCAGGAAGAAATATTCCAGTAAATTGCTTGAAAATGGAATTGTAGGAGATAGAGGAGGAGCTTTGCCCAACCTTGTGTCTGTGTGAGTGAGGATAAGTAAATTGAATCGAAATCTTTTCTTAGGGTAGGAAGAAGGGAGACTGAAGGGAAAGGTGGGGTAAAAGTGGCTTGTCTACCACTCTTTTTTTTAATGTAATAAATTTTATTTGTTTTCTTGTTTACATCATTCATTTTCATGAGATTTTTGAATTACAAATTTTCTCCCCGTCTTTCCCCTACCCCAACCCCAAAACAGCGATCCCACTGTACAGCCCCTCCCCTGGTCTGCTCTCTAACTTTCTGCTGGGCAGGGAGGGTCTCCCTATCCCAGCCCCTGTATATCTTGATTCCTAGTTGCAGGTATTGCAGAGCTTTAAATTCTAGATTCTTTTGGTTCCTCCCTTGTCACCCACCCCTACTAGAAGGACAACCAATTAAATACAGGCTGTGTAGGTTGTCTACCACTCTTTAAAAATGCCCAGAAGCACAATGGGAATTTTGCCAGCTTGCTTTTAGTAGGCAGTCACAGAATCATACAGTCGCAGAAGGTCAGGGCTTTCAAAAGCCTCAAAATCATCTAAAAAGGATAACTCTTAGCAGCATAAACTCAGCTGTCTACTTTGGAATCAGTCCATTGCAAGCCCTGATGCAAGGAGAATGGGTCCTGTCTCTGTGTTCCCAAGAAAAGAGTGGACAGGGAACTTGCTCCTCTGTGTCTCTCTGTGGTTAGTGATAAGGAACTGGAAAATTAGGCCTGGACGAGGCTGTCGTGCCTTTGTCTGAGAGGTTCCTGTCTCGATACCTATGTTAGAAAGCAGTAACTCCCACCAATGTCATCATTTTAGCAGAGAAGGGAGCTAACTGGGAAATCACACAGCAAGTTGATGCCAGAGTTAGGATCAGAGACCCTAAGTTTTCTAGTTCTTAACCCAGTATTCTCTCCCCTTTAGCTCACAGCCATCCCTTCAATATTTTAAAGAAGTCTTGAGAGCGTGAACCATCTGGAGTATATGTCCTCTTTCTGATCATAAAAATAGCTCATTTTCACAACCTTTTTTACTCTCTGGGAACAAATGACAAATGTGTAATTTCATAGTCAGGGAACAGTGTCAAAAATATATGAAGTTATGAAATGGAGAATTGGTTATTTACTCCTCAAAATGCCTGAGTCTTGAGTGCCTGGTGTATACTACTATAGATCACTTAAGACTGGAACAGATTATTACAGCTGAGCATCTAGGGTGAGCCCTGTCTGCAATGGGTATTCCCTAATCCTTTAATAGGAGGCAGAGTGATTTAGGATAGATTGGGACTGCCAGCTAGTGGACTCAATTCTATAATGGCTTCTCTCCCCTCTAACTATTAATGTGTTGCAGCCTGCTCTCACCCACCAAAGACCTGCCTCTTATTCTTTGGGTGTGCTCCAACTTTCTTTCTTCAGAGGCAATGGCATTCCATGATTTGTAGCCAGGCAGCATCACTGGAAGAATATTGAGGCTAAAAAGTTGGATTTTGGTTTCAGAAATCTGGAGTCACTAAAAGCAATGTATATTTTCTCAAAGGAAATAGATTTTCTTCTTATACAATGGTGGGACCATTGCACATCCTGAGTGCCTGTCCACCCACAGTGTACACACACATATGTACATACATGCAAACTTACATATATGGCATTCCAAAAGTCTTAATACATTTCTAAGCTTTAGTATCTTAAAAGTGTACTAAGACCTTTAGGAGCACTTGTATATATTACATGCATATAAACACATACAACACATATGTATATAAACACACATATATAATCTACATCTACATAATACATAGAGGATAGGTATGGGCTCATTTTAAGTTCTCATTTAAGTTACTTAAGCTTAAAAGGACACCGAGACTTTTGGGACACCCTGTACATATATAAATACATATATATACACTAATGTTATATTGTATATAACATATTGTAACATTATATAATATATATTATATACACATACTAATGGACCTAATTTATAGCTGTCTGGCTAAAGGAATAGCCTCATCTGGATAATAGGCATTCTTAATCTTCTGGATTTTTTCCATGTGAACAGGTTAAATTTTTCTGAGGGATTATGAATCTCAATTTCAGAAGGAGATCAGACTGGTGCATATACAGAAAATGAGGTGGGCCAGTCAAGTATTGAAAGAGACGAATAACTAAGAGACAGACCCCCACACTCTACCACATAAAGAGGTCTAGAGGAGGGTCTCCAGAATGCTGGGTGGACGTTCCCCACCCCTGAGTCCCCTAGAATTTACATGAGAAAATGGACAAGAAGAGTTGCAGGCAGGAAGAGAAGGCATGGGTGCGTTCTGATCTGCCCTCCTGAAGGGAGCACCCATGTCAATGAAATTACAAACATATTGAAGCTTTAATGTGAGTGTCATCTAGGTAAGCCATTAAGATAGACATTTTGCCTTTTTATCCCTTTCCCTATAGGTACAGTGGTAATAATAATAATTCTCAGTAAATAACTCATGCTTTCTAAATTCTCAATTATAATGTGTATGTCCTTCCATAGACCACACAGAGGTTAATAAAGAAGGTAGTGGTGATAAAAATAGCTCTCTAGTGGTAGGAAAGTTTGGGCAAGGCTGTTCAAATGTGTCCATGTGGTACCTGAGTGTGACATTCTCTGTCTCTCTTGCCTCCTCTCTTTATTATTTACTCCTTTCCTCCTACTTTCCTTTCTTTCTTCCTTCCTTCCACCTCCCAATGAAATTGCTACAAAAATGAATGTTTATGAAGATCTTCAAATAGCAAAGAGATTCTCCAGTCCCTCCTGATAACCTTCTGATCTCAAGCACCATTCTGCATGACTATAACTGTACCAGTTACCACATAGGTCACCTTTGAGGAGATAGTGTAACACAGTGGAAGGGGCCCGACCCTGGTAGCAGTGGATAGGACTTCACATCTCACCCCTGATGATGACCACCTATGTCACCTTGGACAAGTCACTTCACTTTCTTCATCTGTAAAATAAGGGGGTTGGAATAGATGACCTCCGAGGTCCTTTCTAGCTCTCAGAGATCTATGAAACTCTGTAGAGCTTTTCAGTTATAAAACACTTTGAATACATTATCTCATTTTGTCATAATAATGAGAGCTCACATTTATACCACCCTTGACAGCTTAAAAGTACCTTACATCCATTATCCCTTTTCATGCTCATCACAACCCTGAGTGATAGGCAGAGAAATAGGGTGATCTCTATTCTACAGAAGAAGAAGCCCTCTGTCAGGAACATGAGGTGACTAGCCCAAGGTTATGTGCCAAGAAGGTGGCAGATCTGGGGCTCAAATCTCATCTCCTCACTGCAGGGCTAGGGGTCATTAACACACTCACCTATTCTCTCTCCCAACCCCCACACAGACTCTTTTGGGATTTATTGTAATGGGATTTGAGTTCTAACGTTTAGACCCTGTCCTTGGAAGCCACATTTTCCATTATGCTGGGAATTTTTAGCTCTAACTGCTTTGTTAGAAAAGTTCCAACCACACTGGTCAAGGAGGAAGGCTCTGTCCAGGGCAGCAGAGATCACAAGGATAGGCAAGAGTTGCCAATATTTCAAGGGGACTCATACTGTCTTCTTGCTGTTTTCTGGATACAGCAGCTCTGATGCCATAGTGCAAGAAGAGGGTATAGGGAATGAGATGCCATGAAAAAAGCATGAAGTGTCCATTCTGTACAAGACACAGGGCATGGCGTTGGGCTTAGTCAGGAAGGTGAGTTTAGATCCCACCTCTGACACTTAATAATTGTGTGACCCTGGGAAAACCGCATAACATTTATGTGCTTCAAATACAATTTTATTTACTAAGTTACCTAGGGGCTGCACAGAAGGAATAGGATCTCTGTTGATGGAGGAAATTTCCCCACTGGGAATTCCCTACCCTGATGAGGTCAAGATGCTTCATATATGTAAAAGATGCTATATTAGGAATACAAAGACAAGAACAAAATAGTCCCTGTTCTCAAGGCATCTACATTATACTGGAAAGTTATAGGAAGAGAGCTGGATCTGGAGTCACATGACTTGAGTTAAAATCCTGGGTCTGTACCTTGCTGTGTGACTTAAGATGTGACATCACCTGTCTGAGCCTCAGTTTCCTCAGATATAAAATGAGAGAACTGAACTGGATGACCTCCCTGGTCTCTTCCAGATCTATGAAAGGTAACTTGGGCAAGGAAGTTGTGTCAGATAAATATTCATGTTTACCAACATCTCCAGCTCCATTCTGTAGTGTGTTTTCCTTTAACTCTGTACTAACTTCATCTTGCTCCCCTGCATAGTCCCTCACCCTTCAGAAGTGATCCCTGCTTAATCAGGTCCTCTGTAATCTAATACTTTTGCACTGTACATAAATTTATTTGTACTACACTTATCTGTGTGTGAATCATGTCTTCCCTACTAGACCATAAGTCTAGTAGAACAGGGGACATACATACATACATGCGTACACCCACATACATATGCACACATATATGCATAGGTATATATTTTTCGTTTTGTTGTTGTTGCTCCATGAATACCACTCCCCCCCACCCCAGCACCAGGGCAATGCACTGCCACAGTAGGATGCTAATTAACATTTACTGAAAGGTCAGCTCTGAGTGTGTGATGTCACTCTTACTGAAAATTTCCTTTTCAATCAAAACCTATCATCCAGTTCTGGGAAGGTCTGTAGTTAATTCAGTAGCTTAATAAGGTTCCTCAGGGGGATCACAGACCTCAGGCTGCTTACTCATCTTGTACAAAAGGCCTGGCACAATGGCCATGTCCTGAGGAGAAGATGACACTGCAGAGAAGCTCCCTTTCCTTGAGGGGCTCCAGGAAAGGTTGGGCACTGCTCCCCCAGGGCTATACAGGCTTAGCCTGTCACTGGCTGTCACTGGCTGTCACTGGCTTAGGTAGCATAGTGGGCACAGAAGAGTGAGCCCTGGACTCCTGATCCCTGGCTCTGACACTGACTAACTATGTAACCAAAGGCAAGATTTATCTCAAGTGAGATAATATTTGTAAAAGTGATTAGCATTTAATATATGCTTGTTCCCCTTCCCTTGCTGAGACTCAGTTTCTTCACGTTTAAAAGTAGAAATGACAATGTTTGTACTACCTGAGGAAAGAGCTCTGTACATTATGAAGTGTAATTGAAATGTGAGCTATCATTACTTTTTCTGTCAATACTTTGAGGATCTCTGACTTCTTGGTGTGGGCAATCTACTGATGTGGATTACAGCCCCTCTGTGATTTAGTAAGCAGTATTGATGAGTTGTTGTGGCTGAAAAAAAAAGTGAGATGATTGAGGTTGGTGCTTGGGTGGTGGATACACAGTCTACTTTGGGGAATGAACTTGGCAGAATCTTGGGTTTTGCTCCTAAAACATAGGGTCCTCTGGCAAGATGAACCACTGGGGTGACGCTTTAGTAGAGGATTATTATTATTAGCACTAATTATACATGTATATATTCATGTATACACATATATGTGTATATACACATATAGATATAGATATATACAAACATAGGTATAGATATATAAAATTATCCTTAAAGAGAACTGTAGTTTGGTCCAGAGAATTTTCTCCCAACAAAGAGACTAAAAGATGAATTGAAAACCTACAATACAAGATCATAATCCCAGTGGCCAATGGACTTGCAGTCAGAGAGCCTGTGTTCAAATCCTGGCAAGCTTGTCACTCCTTCCTGTAAGCCTTAATTTCCTCCTCTATAAAACGAAGGGGCTATATTTTAGTTGAACTCTGAAGTCTCTTCCAGCCCTAACATCCTATGATTTAATAAGCAACTTCCTGAGTTCTAAAGACTTTTTTTTTCAACCTCTGGGTTTTCAGGTTGAATAAATTTCAGTTCAAAATAAGAAGGTAGAATGAAAAATGAGTCTCTAATGGAGTCAAATCACTTCAGACACCCTAAAAATACACTTCTCACTTTAGTATGAGACATTTAGAAAAGCACTGGTTGTCGGCCCATCTGCTAGGCAACAATCCTGAGCACGTACTTTGTGCACAGAGCTATCTGAAACTCTGAGGGGAATCACAAAAGAAATAGATAACAGTGGGCCACAATTCACCACCTAAACGAGATAAATACTAATATATATCCTGAAATATATTGATGTATAACAGACAGCATTGAGAGTCCTGGTTCTACCTATTAATAACTCACATTTCCAAATCATTCTTCATAACAACCCTAGTAGGTACCTGAGTAACATAAATATTGATTCCCACTTTACAGATAAGGAAACTGAGGTTCAGAGGAAGGAAATGCCTCTATCCTGGTTACCCCATGTCACAAGTGGTATTTGGGAACCCTCTCTCCTGCCTCAGAATCCGAGAACACTGAAGATGCCAGCGAAGGAAGGGCAGCTGTGAGCCTGAGGCTATCTATCGGGGCATCATGGAGCAGCTTTAGAGCTAATGTTGTTACATGCATATCATGGTAAAGGAAGGGAAGCTGCCAGAGAGCTGGCACTGTGCTAAAGGAAGCTTGAAGAGTCTGAGGGGTACAGAGCTTGGAAGAGGGTGAAAATGATGGGATGGAGGAGACTCAGCTAGCAATGCAGGAAAGGGAGGGGGGGATGAGGGAATCCTGCCTACCCTCAGCGCCCTAGGCAGTGATCTGTAGAAGCCCACGGAGCAATGATGAGAAGCAGCTCACGAGCTCTGGTCTCATCAGTCATTGGAATTGGGTTATTTTAAGATTTATTATTCTGCTTTAGAAAGATGGTGTCTGAGACTACGGGCTCTGGAAGGCTCAAGGCTACTTAGAGATCAGAATGTGCATGTCTGTGAGTGGCAGCGTCATGACAAAGTTGGAAGGAACCCTAGAGAGATGGCTTCGCCTAACATCTTCATTTGGAAAGAGGAGGACTCTGAGGATTAGGGAGCCAAGTGACTTGCCTGAGGTCACATGGATGCTAAGTGGCCAGGACAGCACTTGGACCCAATCCAGGCCCTCTGAGTCTTTGTACCCTCAGACTCAGTGCTCTTTCCACTCCACCGAATTTTCCCCCTCTCCAAGCTCTCTTTCCCTTCCATTATACTCTCCAGTTGCATGACCTTAAATTCAATTTGTTAGGCAGTTAAAATGTATTAAGCACCTACTATGTTATGGGCATCATGGTAAGCACCAGGGATATAAGAAAGACAAAAGGCAGTCCTTGCCCTCAACAAGTTCACAATCTAATCTAAAATTTCAATCTAAAGTTCACAAGAAGGCAACTCATAAAAACGAAGCTGTTTCAGTATGTTTCTCAATTTCCTCATCTGTAACAACAACAACAAAAAAGAATACACAGGGTTGTCATGAGAATCAAATGAGAAAAAAGTATACATTTTTATATATTATACTTTGCAAATTGTAAAGTTCCAAACAAATGATGATGATGATGGTTGCAGTTAATGAAAGCATACAAAGAGATACACAAATGCTGAGGGGACCATTCCGCAAATAGCATTAAGATCTTATTGAGGGGCGGCTAGGTGGCGCAGTGAATAGAGCACTGGCCCTGGAGTCAGGAGTACCTGAGTTCAAATCCGGCCTCAGACACTTAACACAAAAAAACTAGCCGTGTGACCTTGGGCAAGTCACTTAATCCCAACTGCCCTCCAAAAAGCAAAAAAAAAAAAAAAAAAAAAAAAGATCTTATTGGACCAGGCACCAGAAAAAAAAATTAAAAGAAATACAAGACACAATTCTAAACTGGTATAGTAGGAAGAGCATTGGACTTGGAATTGTGAGGCATGTTATCACACAGGTATTCAATAAATGCTTATTGAACTGAGAAAGAAATCAGAAGGGGTTCTCATCTGCTCTCCTATAAAGTAGAGAATCACTTTGGTAAATATGGGGACAACCATGTATTTGAAAACAGAGCTGGAGTTTATTTCAGAATCTCAGTTTCAACACAGCTAAGTCACCCCTAGGTTTTACTTTCCTCTGCTCACAAAGCTCCAATGGCTCCCAGTTACCTACAGGAGAAAGTACGAATCCTCTGCTTATCATTCCCATTTGGGTCCCAGTTGACCTTTCTAGCCTTGATACACATTATTCCCTTTTCTGACCTCTTCAGTCCAGTCATGAGGGTGCACTTGCTGTTTTTCACATGGGATATTCCGTTTTTCACATGGGATATTCCATTCTCCACCTGGGTGCCTTTACAGGCTGTTCTCCACACCTGAAATACACTTCTTCACTTTGTTCTCTTAGTATCTCTAGCTTCCTTTGAAGCTCAGCTCAGATTCTTCTTCACACACAAAGCCTTTTCTGATCCACCTTCACCCACCTCTTCTGCCTGATTATCCCAGTTTCTTTCGCCCCCTTCCACAATTACCTTGTATTTATTTATGTAAGGTATGTGTGTATGTTGCCCAGGCTGTGTAAGTGCATGTCCACATGAGTCTATAGTAATGTGGCTTGCAGGAAGACGTATATAGATTTCTCCAGAATCTGACTCATCCTTTTTTGAGAGAGACTTGGACTCCTTCCAGGAGGGGAACAGGAGATCAGATCCACTAGGCTGGCCTGCCCTCCTATCTTCAGAGAGGGGATACCAGATGAGAACTATATCTACTAGGGGAAATAGTTTGAGTTCAAATGGCTTTTTCTGGTCACAGCCCTTCACAGGGAAGGAGCATCACCGTGAAGGCTTGGCACCATTCTTGCCCAGTGCTGGTCACACACATGGACCACTGTAAATACTGAAGAGCAAATAAATCCATTTATCCAAGTAGATGGCAGACAGAAACAAGAGAAGTTAAGCAGATTACAATATACTAAACAATAGACAGGATAAATGATCTCTCCTATTGGGAAGGAGAGAGAGAGAGAGAGAGAGAGAGAGAGAGAGAGAGAGAGAGAGAGAGAGAGAGAGATGCCAAATCTCACCCAAGGAGAAATTCTCTAAAACCTTTAGTGCAATCAGCTGGAAACAGGGACATGCTCAAGGCAGCAGGTCTTCTCCATGTCTGCTTCTTCCTAATCTTTCTCTTCTTACAGGAACCTTTCCTTGAAGACATCTTAGAATCACATGTATTAGTCTCTCAAAGTCAGAAGACAAAGAACTCTCCTCTCTCTGGGGGATCACCAACTCTGCTCTTCACATAGGAATGGAGTATCAAATAATCATTCCTCTCCCTCCTAAATATTGACTCTCCTACAGTGGTGATTCTTATGTATATATCTGTGCTTGAGTCCTGGGTTATGTTTATCTCTGTACATACTGTTTCCTTTGATAGACTGTAATTTCCTTGAGGGTAGGATTTGTTTCATTTAATCATATCTGTGATTTCATTGCTATAAAGGGATTCTCCAAGAGCATTACCAATGCTGGGTGGCACCTGTTCTGAAACTTAGTCTTAGGGAGTTGCCTAGAGCACTGAGAAGTTAGTGACTTGCCCAAGGTCACAAACCAGTATGTGTCGGAGGTGGAACTTGGAACCAGGTCTACCTGATGCCAAGGCCAGCTTTGTATTTAGTTCAGCACATTATTCCTTGCTCAGCATACAGTAGGTGTTTAGTAAATAATTGTTGATTGAAGGATGGGTTGCCTTTCACTGGAGTTTTCTAAGTAGAGCCTTGGAAAAACATGTAATAGTAATGGAATTTGAAGATCCCCTTGTATTGGCAAGCTAACAGGTACTTAGCACTTAGTTCCAAGCTCACAATTGTGTCAAGTATTAAGACCCAGAACTTTTAAATCCCACAGTGGGATGAACTTCCTGATGTAACAGGAAGGGGCTGGAACAGGGAGGAGCTAATACCTTATATAAGGAAAAGAACAAGCTTGAGAGTCAGAACTTCTTGGAGCAAGCACTGTGGAGGTTGAGGAGGAGAGGCACAGGCTGGAGAAAATGCTTTTGATTTTGAGAATGGAACTTATGGTGGCAGAGTTTCTCCTGAGAGCCAGCTGGAGTTTCTGCTGAGGACTTTCTTCTGGGAACTTCTGCTAAGAGCCTCCAAGAACCAGGCTGAGGAGCTACCAACTTCTTCTGGAAGCTGCCAAACACTTCTGAGGGCCAGCCAGAGCTGCTGAAGACTGAAGAAGCATGATTGTGGTGCTAGTACTTTGTCTGTCTGTTTTGGGTCTGTGTTGATTCCACAGGCAGAAAATGAATTAATGAGGATGCCAGCAACGTGAATGAATGTTGTTGTGGCTTTGTTGCGCTTTGTCTTCCCAGGAATAGAGACTGTGAGGGATTTGGGGTGGACTGGGTGCTGTGAGTTTCAATATGGAGCAGGAACTACATGGAGAGCTGGACAAGGAATTGGAAGCTGTCTGCCTGTGAACTCAGGGTGGCAATTGGTTAGATTTGGGCAGGAGCTGGGACCATGGAAGAGGAACCATGGAAGCTTGTAACACCATGCACCAGCAGATTCCCAAAAGAATGCTACTGTGAACAGCTTTCAAGGTTCATATCATACAGTAATACTGAACACTCTGTTTATTCCATTACAAATCAAGCCAACCATTCACAACCAATCAATTCACAATACAATAATCAGTCTTCCATTCATGGGGCAAACATACATCAATCTTCCACTCATGGGGCAACCATACATGAACCCAATCAATCGCTAAACACAATTATTAGAAAACCACACAAATCTTCCACTCCTTGGTGTCCAGCAATCCTCAGTTTCATCCAAGGGGAGGCCTTTTCTTCATCTTGACTCTGGGTGGTCTCTCTGATTCCCTGGATCCCCTTCCATGGTCCCAGCTCCCTCCTGAATCTGTCAAACAGTCACCTGAATTCAGAAGCAGACAGCTGCCAGGTTCTCGTCCATTCTTCAGAGGTAGACAGCTCCCAGGTCCTTGTCCAGTCTTCAGGGCAATCCCTGGCACACACTGAAGTTCACAGGGTCCAATACATCTCAAACCCTTCACCCCTTCTCTTGCCTGGAACTCAAGGATCAGCCAGGCCATGAACAAACAAAGTCTTATCCCAGTCATGCTTCTTCAGTCTTCCAGCAATTCAGCTGGCCCTAGGACCCAGAAGGAATTTTGGCCTTCTGGGTGGCCTTCACCAGATACTGGTCTCAGGAAAACTCCATTTCTTTTCTCAGTCAACTTCCAAATGCTGGGAGAGAAACCCTCTCTCTCTTTCTCTCTCAAGAAAACTCCAACTCACTTCCAGCAGCCCAGTTCCCAGATGCTGAGACAATCCTTCTTCCTCCACAGGAAAATTCCAATTCTGTCTCTCTGTCTCTAGAATTCTTTATATACAGCACTGGCCTCCTGTCTCAGCCAATAGCCTTCTTCCACCAACAGGGGAGTTCACACCTTCTCAACAGTGGACAGGGCTCACACCTTCCAGACAGGGCTCACACCTTCCATACTTATCCCTAAGTCTGCTAAACTCATGGCTGTTACAAAGCTGAGAGCCTGCCTCAAGTCAAAATGAAAAGACCTCTCCTTGGGTATTTAATGCTGACTGATGAGATTGTAACTTACTTGTGACCTAGGGGTGGATGGCCTTTGTACTTTCCACTACCCCTTAAGAGGGTACTTAGTAGTGACTGATGATATTGTAACTTAATTGCACCCCATGGGTGGAGGACTTTAGCTTTTGAACTTTGTGATTGAATTAAGGATTTACTAAATGAAGGACTTACTAAACGAATGTTCTTTTGCTTAAAACTATGTGATCACTTTGGTGAAAACTATGTGGCCATTTTAGTAATAAGTTGTGAAGTTATAACATGGCGAATGCTGTATTTTGGTTTTCTGTGAATGTTTTGCTCTGATTTATTACTGAAGAAATAGAGAGTTCACTATACTGTGTAATCAGAACCTTGAAAAGATGTTCACAACAGCAGTCTTCTGGGAAGCTGCTCACGCTTGGTTTTACAGACCACTGCCATGGTGGTGTATACAGTATATACATATATAGTAAAGATTCCTTTCAGGTAAGAGGTGGGCTAAAAGTCCACTGAGGTCCCTTTTCAACTCTTAAATTCTGATTCTATGATGTTAATCAAAACCAACAAGTATGAGGAATATAAAGACATAAGGAAAGAAATTTGTGGAATGATTCAAACTTAGAAATCAGAAGAAAGAATTTACACTAATTATGATAATAAGAAGAGAAAAATGACCAGGTCTGAATGAATCCTGAAGGAGACCAAAAAAGAAGGGATTGAAAAGTTATGACATTTTATGTGTTTAAATTTATTTTAAATGTAAATACATGGAAAGTAAGTTTAATTATTGTTCAGCATTTGCTATGATTTATAATAAATAATAAATAAATAATATATTATTTATAATAAATTTATAAAAACAAGAATGAAATGATGCAATATACTGGCACTATGTTGTAGAACAGGTTGGTAGCCTTAGAAATAGGTTGAAAGGTCAAAACAGCTAAGAGCACAATGGTCAATGAATGGTCTATTTTCAGAGAACACTCTGTCTTTGTGAGATTGGGAGAGATCCTAAGAGGAGCAGATTGCTGGCTTCATTTCCATTATATGGCTGATTTACCAACACCATTATGTGATGGTGAGCTGTGACCCTAGTATTATAAGCACGTCAAAAAGCTTAGGAAGATTCATATACTAACCACAGTGCAATTATACATGGGGAGATGACAGGAAGAGGGAGAATAATAACAAGCATTGGTTAATGCTGGGTTATTTCCCCACAGAAGCTTCCTCGATCTGACTGAGATTTTTCCAGACACAACATGTTGTATGATGGAGTGAGAGGCTTCTAGAGAAAGTCGGTTTCCTGATTAGATGCTGCTTTTACAAGAAGTTCATCTGTAAAATGACCTCAGACACGGCAGAGTCAGTAGAACCAGGAAGGACTCATCAGATAGCAATAATGCGGTTTTTACTGAGCTGGTAAGTCAATGAAGAGGTCCTAGTAGCAGTGGAAAGCGTTTAGGGCATCTAAGCTCACATCCTGGCTCAGACACGAGATTTGTGACTATTGAGAGGTCACAACCTCTTGAAGGCTCAATTTCCTCACACTGAAACATCAATAACAATACTTGTACAAGCTACTTCATAGGGTTTTTTCAAGGAAAATGTTTTGTAAATTGTAAAATAAAGTGTTATAGATGTAATTTATTGTTATTTTTTGCCATTATCATTGCTGCCCAGGGGCGGCTAGGTGGGGCAGTGAATAGAGCACCGGCCCTGGAGTCAGGAGGACCTGAGTTCAAATCTGGCCTCAGACACTTAACACAAAAACTAGCCGTGTAACCTTGGGCAAGTCACTTAACCCCAACTGCCCTCTAAAAAAAAAAAAGCAAAACAAACAAAAAATCATTGCTGCCCAGCCCTTTCATGTGATTCATGCCTAAAATCTCAGGCAACTTTATAGCCCCGCTCATTGTAGAAGACGTTCCCCAGGAATATCACCAGGAGGATATTACTGTTACAGAGGTAAACTTTAGCTCCAAAGAATTCCTGAGATGACTGAAAGTGCTGTCTGTCTGGAAGTCCCAAATCTAAGATATCCTGTTCATCTCCTATTTACCTCGGAGCCTCACTCATTGTTTAGCTGCAATGCCCGCTACAAAAATTTGTGCCAGTGGACTGATTTTGCATGGATGTAACTAAAGAAGACCCACACTGTTCTAGGGCTTGATGAAATTATCCTAATGTCTTCCATAACCAGAATCATCAAGTGGATTTCACTGTCAGTACGGAAGCTGCTTTCCAACTGGACTCTGTACAGGATTATTCTATAACAGCAGCAGTGAGCTTGTGTCACCTTGCTGTGTATATACTTGATACCACGGTCACATTCATCAAGGAGTCTTATGTGATACATGTGGTCAAAGGATTTTTGGAGAATAGTTTTTAAGACTGTGCTTTATTCTATTGAGACAAATAAAAAATAATAAGCAATAGATACAATGAGATCTCATAGTTTCTATACTTTTCAGTCAAGTATAAGATTATAAAGATTTGTTCTATTGTAGAAAATCATTAGCAAAATCTCTTCTCATATTTTAATCAAGGATGCCCTTCATATGCACCTGGGCCATTCTTAGGAACCCCGCCCCCATAGAGAGAGAAATGAGACGTCTTGGGGATCTAGCCCATACACAGAACACCTGGGACAGCATTTCTCCACATGGAGAGACTTGGGAGCTTGCTTATGAGAGAATCATGATGACATGTAAGGGAAGTCCTTTGGATAGACTGTAGAGCAAATGTGGACATTCTTTAACTGCTTCTGGTTGACAAGCCATGTATGGAAGAGGAGACTCTGACTGTGGAGGCATTCAGAAAGCTTCATCAGCACTGGCCACCTCCTTTTGCCTCATTCACTTTTGGCTTCCCTTTTGTGGCTCCTTAGCTCATGGTGTCTAATGAAAAACCATGCTGTTAGGAGAGAAGCCTTAGGGCCTTCTCTCCTATGAGGCCATCTGGCCCCAAGAAACATGCCTTGGTACTTGGCATCTTTGTTTTTTTTTCCATTCTAAGTAAAAGTAATGGGATCTGTGGCCCTGGAAGTGAGCTTCAGGAACCTGGGAGTCAGAGTCCAGGCCACGTTTTACATCCAGTGCAGGATCAGTGCCCCAGTGAACAAGGAGTGACCTTCAGGAACAACACTTGAGACCCAGGCCAACAGCAGCTGAGATGTGGGCTCAGGTCAGGCCACATCTAAATGTAAACTTGATGGCACCTGCTCTGAAGAAATAGCCAAGTTGAGCCTGCTTTCTCTAAAGGTCAAGTTGATGTAAGGGAAAGTATGTCTCCAAAGTATGGTGGAGAAATGTTTGCATTATTTGTTCTTGCTATCTTTGAAACAAATGTCTTTTTAAATAGCTACTGTGATATTAAGTGGCTAAAGAGAACAGGGATGCTAGTCCCTGGACCCTAACAATGAAGAAACACAGCTGGAGGTGGAGTGGGGCTTGAAGCGATAGAGGAAAGAGCCTCCAACCTCTCAGTGTGCCTTAAAGGGAGATGAAGCAGGCCTGGATATGGGTGAGAGGGCCAGAGCAACATACTTCCAAGACATATGGGATGATATCTGCTGATAGCAGCCTTTCTGGTGATCCTTTATTTCTTCCTTCCCTCCCTCACTCTCTTCCTTCGTTCCTTTATAATAACACCCTTTTCTTGTTCTTTTGATATTTTCCCTTCTGGGGACAAATGGAACTCTTAATATCTTCAAATAGTGCTGCCTCCGACATTTTTTCTTCATATATTTGGCTAGGTCAGACCACTCTCTCCAACTCCATGTTGTTCAGTGCTATTTTCAATTCCTCATGTAGTGCATATTGGACGCTTCTGAACATTAATATTGTCATCAAGGATGGTAGCCTTAATATGTTCACAGATCATTCTCTTGAAGGTTTTTGTAGTGATAAGAAAACTGGCATATGGATTAACAGTGGCTGAGGTCACCTCAAGTCACATATGTCACATGTACGTGTGTGTGTGTGTAATAGTATTTTAATTGTCCCCCCACTCTTCTGTATCATTTCCTCTCTGAGATAGCTGTTTTTAGGCCTTAGTTCTTCAGTCTATAAAATGACAAAGTGTACTATATGACTTATAAGACTCCTTCCAATTCTAAATTCTGTGTAGGCTAACCATGATTCCCTGCACTGCAGATAACTGCCTAACTGCTAATCAGATAAACAAAGTTTTTGCCTCACGTTTGGATGGAGAACATACCTATGTAGAAAGGGATCGGCCATCGTGTAGAGTTTTTACAAAGTATAAAATTGTTCTAGTATGTTTAATGCCACATTTTTAACATATGGCATCATAATAAATTGCATTTTATAGATGAGGAAGCTGAATTTCAGAGTTGAGACTTATGAGTAGTTATATATCTAAGTAAGTTCCAGAGCCAGGATTTGAACCCAAGATCAGTGTGGCTAGTCTTTCCTCCTCTTAATTCTCTCTACTGCTGCCGCTGGCTTGAGTCCCCACCAGCTGTGTTTTCTCATTTCCTTCCTACCTAGCTCTTGCTAAAGTTAGATGCCAAAGCATACTTGCATGGTTATATTAAGTAAGTCAAAATGAAAAGGTTTTTAAAATATATATATAAGCTCAAATGTTTTAGGACAATTAGTCTCTTAGACCGTTTCTTGACCTTAGACCACTTACTTTTCTTGTTTTGTCCTTCTAGATCTTAAATTTGTCTCCTGCTTCTAATTCCTGCCTTATTATAACCTTTTGGTAACTGACCCCTTTACTGGGAACGAACCACTGATTGCTTCTGGTTTATCATTGACAAAATTAACCAATCAATCTGTATTCAATTATTAAATACTTACTATATGCCAGAACTGTGCTGGTCAGTGGGTATACACAGACAAAAGCAAAGTAGTCCCCAAACTTAAGGGGCTTATATTCTAATAAGGGAGACAACATACAGTCATATACAATGTAGCTTCCGAGGCCGACCTGCAACAAAGTATGGATCAATTCTCTGCTGCTTGTGTTAATTTAGGCCTGACAATTAACACCAAGGAAATACATGTTCTCCATCAGCCAGCACCACACCATCCATATGTGGCACCACTGGTTATAACAAATGGAGAAATTCTGAATGCTGTGGATAAATTCACTCATGTTGGCAGTACACTTTCCAGGGATGATTATGTTGATGCACGCATTGCCAGAGTTAGCTCAGTGTTTGGGAAGTTCCAAGGGAAAGTGTGGGAGAGAAGAGGTATGAGACCGATGACCAAGCTAAAGGTCTGTAGAGCCGTTCTGTTGACCTCATTGTTGTATGTCTCTGGACAGTCTACCAGCATCATGCCAGGAAACTGAATCACTTCCATTTGAACTGTCTTAGGAAGATTCTGAAGATCACCTGGCAAGATAAGAGACCAGACACTGAGGTCCTTTCTTGAACTAAACTGCCAAGCGTTCAAACTCTGCTTACAGAAGGTGCAACCCTGATGAAAGCCGGCCGTGTTGTTCAAATGTCAAACATACGTTTGCCAAAAAGACTACTTTATGGAGAACACACACAAGGCGAATTCTCGCACGGAGGTCAGAAGAAGTGATATAAAGACGCTCTCAAGGTCTCTTTGAAGAACTTTGGAATCAATTGTGTGAGACACCGGCAAAGGACGGTGTGCCAGCATCAAAGAAGGCACTGTGATTTATGAGCAAAGTAGAAATGTGGGACGCACAAATTTAGAGCCGCTTCTACTCTAAATGTGCACGTGAACTATTTGCACCTGACCTGTGGTATAGCCTTCCGAGTTCACGCTGGTCTGATCAGCCACAGCTGGGATGCACTGTATCTTGACACCAACATAGTAATATCATTTTGGTCCTCTTCAAAAATGAAGGACAGGGGCGGCTAGGTGGCGCAGTGAATAGAGCACCGGCCTTGGAGTCAGGAGTACCTGAGTTCAAATCCGGCCTCAGACACTTAACACAAAAAACTAGCCGTGTGACCTTGGGCAAGTCACTTAACCCCAACTGCCCTCCAAAAAGCAAAAAAAAAAAAAAATGAAGGACAGCAACAAAACCATATACAGAACACACAAAACAGATGCAATGTAACCTTAAGGAATAGGAAGGCACTAGCAGTCAGAAAGGCCTCACTCAAGTTGAGTCTAAAAAGGAAACCAGGGACTCTAGGCTAGAGAAGTGGTATGGGATACAGCCTGTGCAAACGCACAGAGGTTATTGTGTGTGAAGAAAGAGAAAGGGTGGCAAGTTGGCTAGATCACAGACTACCTGGAGGGAAGGGATGTGTAATATGGGTCTCAGTTGAGAGGCCAGCAGGAATGAAATGGTGCAAGACATCTAAAGAGGGAAGAAAAGGTATAGAACAGTTACTATGGTAAATGAGACAATGAATCAGGGAGAAATAAAAGGACTTCTTTGAAGTGGCGATGGCCAAGCTGAGATTAGATGATAAATCTGTATCAGTTTTACTCAACATGATTGTGTGACATCCTAGATATGGTGCCACTCAGATCGAGCCATTATAATATCATGGAAAACCATGTTAGGAAGAGCTTTGGCTGTAGCCATAGTTTGAGGTCTTCTCTCAGTATCAACCCTAACTCAGGTCATTGTGGTGTGTGACAGTGGCAAGAACACTGGATTTTCAGTCACAGTACCTGGGATCTAAGCTTTGCTTCTTATTACCTGTGTGACCTTGGGCAAGGTATTAACCCTTCTGGGGCTCATTTTTCTCATCTGTAAAACAAGGCAGAATCAGTGTAGAATTCTGGAAAGTGTTTGATTTGGGGATTTCTGCTTGAATCCTGGGTCTGCCACTTACTACCTTGTGACATAAGTAACTTCTTCCCTTGGGGTCTCAGTTTTCTTATCAGCAAAATGATGAGATTGGACTAGAAGAAATAAAAGTTCCCTCCAGACTAAATAAAATGATATAATCCTGTACCTGAGTTGCTATTTTTGGTTTTGAATCTATTTTTTGGGGTGTTACTTACTGTCTATGTGTCCAGCTCATCCAGCTCCATGACCTGTCTTCCTAGTTAGTGACCTTACTCTTTGCATGACAATTCTTCCTCCTCCCTTCACGGAGACCTTCTGGCTATGCCTCCCTACTTTTCCTGAAGGCAGGATACTGAGGCAGTATCAATTAGCACTATGAAATTCATTTAGTCATAGCCTAAGATGACTCCTGGGCCTGGAATATTATGATCTAGACCAGTGGTTCTCAACCTGTGGGTTGCAACCCCTTTGGGGGGTCGAATGACCCTTTCACAGGGGTCACAGGATTGCCTAAGACCATCAGAAAACACATATTTCTGATGGTCTTAGGAACCAAGACACCCCTCCTCTATCCGTCTTCAGGCAGGTCCACCCACATGCAGATATGCCCACATATGAGTATTAAAGGGTTGTGGCATTAGGAAGATTGAGAACCACTAATCTAGACTACACGGGGATTTGTCTTCCCCTCGACCCCACGTAAATAGTTCAGCCCATTTCTTTTCAGCAAACACAGTTGTCTTTGTGGAGGCCCTGTCACATCCAGGGGGTTTGAAGAGATTGGCACCATGTCATCTGAAGATAGGACCATCTGGAAAACCATCACCATCAACAGGGAATGTCCTTGGGTAGGACATAATCTACGACACAGGGAAACACTGCATGGCTGTTATCCTGCTTCTGATTTTACCTACAATTGCTCTTGGGATGATCTGCTTTAGCTGGGTTTCATGCCAATCACTCAGCAAGTTAATTTTCCCCATCAATTTCCTTTTACTGCTCTAGGATTCTATTCATAGTCTTCCATCATTCTCTTCCATAATGTTTGGCAAATGAATTTGTCCTACAACATGATGTAACCTATGGTTACCATGTCTCTCTCTCCTGCCTGAGTGAGGTGATTGAATGTTTGCTGACCAAAGCAGTTTCTGAGCTTCTTCAGCCTTATTAATGGTGACTTTTAAATTTCTCTAAGAAATGGTGATAGTTGATGTCTTTATTTCTGTCCATTTCCCATGTTGGCTGTTGACAGACTGTTTAAACAGCTTGGGTCGAAGTTGTTGTAATTGCACAGAATGTATTCCTTTCCCTTCTAATTTGGTATTGATTTTTGCCTTGGTTCTAATCAGGCAATCTGAATGTACACAGACAGCAAATTCTGAAATGACTTTTACGTCAGTTATCACCTATTTCCTGTCTTTTAAGATACAGTTTCATTTTTTTAAATGATGTTGTTCGGCGCTCACCATGTGCATCACCTAAACTTTCTTCTTGATCTAAGAATTCACACTGTATAGGGATGAGTTTTTGGAGTAGTCTAACAAGTCTTTGGCCTCTTCTACTCTATCCATGTAGTCAACAGAAAAGCCACATTCAAGTTGAAGGATTGTAAATGAAGAACATGTAATGCATTTTGTAAATCTTATAGTGCTATATAAATTCTAGCAATTAATATTACGATTGCCCTGCCATACTTTGCAGGCAGAGTCCTATTGGGGGGCCCTCTATGTGCACTCTCAAGATTCAGTGGTCTTTCTTTCCTGGTTAGTCTCCTAGTCAGTGGTTTGTGATGATAACTAGTTTCCCTGATTCTGGCAAAGCACATGGTAATCTAAGACCCTTTCACTGTCTTTAGAAATAGGTGGGAGGAGGGCGGAGCCAAGATGGCGTAGAAGCAGCAAAGCACCACAGCTCCCACACAAACACGCTAAAAAACTCATAAAATGGGACGCTAAACAGATTTTCAAGCTCTAAAACTCTCCACAAGACAGAA
>CM053601.1:141051913-141081315 GCA_028646575.1 Pseudocheirus occidentalis
TATTACTGGGTCAAAGGGTATGCAATTATTTATAGCCCTTTGGGCATAGTTCCAGATTGCTTTCCAGAATGGCTGAATCAGTTCACAGCTCTACCAACAATGCATTAGTGTTCCAATTTTTCCACATCTTCTCCAGCATTTGTCATTTTCCCTGTTTTGTCATCTTAGCCAATCTGACTGGTGAGATGTGGTACCTCAAAGTTGAAACCAAATTTATTCTAGGAGGTCTAATGATATAACAGAAAATACTGCCTACTACCTTTCATTTCTGAACTCCTAGGAAGAATTGAAGGGACCCACATTTATACTACACTAGATATATGGGATGCTTACAAGACTTTGAGGAGTAAGGCCAGGAAAGAATCTACTTGATTTGGACACTTAATAATGGGTTATAACCTTTGTGCTGGTCAGAAACGTTTCAACATTTCATTAATGATATTTCTGATCTTTGGATCAATTTATTGTGGGATACCTGGGTGATATTTTAATGTATTCAGTCTATGAAAAGGAATATTTCACCCACCTAAAGGATTCATAAAATTAGTTGATATACTCTGGTTCCTATTGCAAACTGGAGAAATGTGTCTTCCATCAGCCCTAGGTGACTTTTTTTCTCCAAACCAGACTGTTGGCTGTTGCTTGAACTGGCTTCTCCAGCTGCTCACCTGTGGGGATTTACACAGCCTGTTCTCTCTTTCCTCATCTCTGCCTCTCAGAATTCTTGTCTTCCTTCAAGACCCAGCTCAGGGACCACCTCTTCTGTAAAGCCTTTCCTTATTTCCTCCCCTAATTAATATTCCCTCCCATCCTCAGTTTACTTTGTATCATACTTGTTTGTGTGAGTATACATATGTATAGTGTATATATGTAGATATTGTACACATTGCATAAACATATAGCATATATGTGAATACTACATATATAAAATATAAGTTTCTTGACAGCAGGAACTCTTTGTACGCTTATCACCTAGCACGATGCTTTGCACACAGTAGGTGCTTAATAAATGATGAATTGATTCATTTTAGAGCTAGATGAGTTAAAAATTAATCTGGACCATGTGTGCATCATTCAGAGTTGGGCAGCCCTTTTTAAAGCTCTTGCACCTCCTCCTGGGAATTGTGAATTTTTAACAGTATTTTCTTTACTATATTTATACTGGAGACGGTTAGGTGGTACTGTAGATGGGGCATGGGGTTTGGAGTCAGGAAGACCTGAGTTGGAATCCTGCCCTACTAGTTGTGTGACTCTGGGCAAGTCCCTTAACCACTATCTGCCTCAGTTTTCTCATCTGTAAAAAGGGGATAATAAAAGCACTTATTTCACAGGCTTGTTATAAGGTTCAAGTGAGTCAACACATAGAAAACAGTCTGCAAATTTTGCAAGCCTTCAAGGCTATCTAAATGCTAGCTATTGTAATTTATCATTGAAGAAGCCCCTTACTTTACAGAAAAAGGGCTCAATCCCACTGGTCCTTGGAACAAGAAGGGACCTTCCAGGCCTGGAAAAAGGATTTATTGGGGTGGCTAGGTGGCACAGTGAACTGAGCACCAACCCTGGAGTCAGGAGGACCTGAGTTCAAATCTGACCTCAGACACTTGACACACACAAAAACCTAGCCGTGTGACCTTGGGCAAGTCACTTAACCAAAACCGCCCTGCCTTCCCCCTCCAAAAGGAAAAAAAAAAGGATTTATTGTTTTTCTACTTTCTCAGTACCCCAGGCATTATGTTGGGAATGGCCCTTGGGGAAGCCCTTATGCAAAGCTGTGAAGGATGCAGAGATGTTATAACTGCTCCTCACTTACTTTCCATGTCAGCTTACCCTGGTAGAAATAAACAATACTAAAAGGATAGGGAGTCTCTGGCAACTAAGGTAGCCCTGGAAATATAGCGTAACAGCATCTCGGTAGGTGGGAGAATCCATACTCAGGATCAGTTCGAACAGATCACAGGAACTGGCTATATTTTAAGGAGGCAATGTATTCTGTGGGGGTAGCACATGCTGAGAACTTCAGGGCTGTAGGGGCCCTCAGAATCTATGTAGTCCAACTCTTTCATTTTACAGATTAGGAAACTGAGACCCAGTGAGGTCATAACTTTCCCAGAGTCACCTAAGTACTATGCAAAAGAGCCAGAATTTGAACTTAGGTTCTTAGATGCCAAAGCCAGTGGTCTCTCCACGGTGCCACACTTTACTTCTCCCATTTGTCCCTCTGGATAATTCATATGCCAGGGATAAAAATACCCTGGAAGAGAGATGCATTGTCCTGGAGTGTGGACTCAGGGTAATCCATGGAGGGAGGGGAACCTAAACTTTTTTTGTAACTAGGGGTAGCACAGTTATACTTAAAGGCTGGGATGAGCCTGAGCACTAATATATCCATGAAGATCTGGCAGCATCCCCACAGTGCCAAAGGGGGGTCATGCAGAAAGACTCACCAAGATATCTTCCTAAGGAGATATACTGGGGAGAAATGGAAAAGAGATTTGACCTGTCACAACTACTAATGCCACAACTAAGCACAGGCCTCTGTGTGCTATATGATGGACTATTTGGCAGATGGCAGCATAACAAAAAACCTTTCTGAAAGCCTGTACTTCACTCCATGCAACGTTGGCTGGCTCCTCTCCAGCTCTGGTTCCAAAACTCATCTAAACCACTTCTCACACATGTACCATCTGACTCTGTGTCTCGAGTGGCCCCCGTATCCCAAACAGTTTAGAGTCTCTTAAAGAATGAGAGCTGAACAACAGACACTTGCAGTTGGTGGCTCCATTTGTGGCTAAATTCTGGAAGAGCCTCTAGATGAGATTAGGAATTCAGATGCTTCTTACAATAGTATGCTAATCCACAGAACAACTGCCAAGTTTGGCCAGGAGATAAAAGTGTTCTTGCTCTGCTACATTTGGAAGAAATGGAAACAGTAATTATTTTTGGCAGAAGGTGCTTGCATTTGTGTGATGCATTTGGTGCTCAGGCAATCCCTCTTCTGGGATGCACATGGCTATAATACCCTCTGGTTCTATTTAACAGACGTCTCAGAAACACAGCAATTGCCCTGGTAGTACAGGAACAGCACATTCCACAGATGGGACTCTGTACACCCCCTGCAGGTCCTCATCCAATCATGGTGGAGCAGATGTTTCATCAACACTGCTTCTTCTTTGTGAAGCCCCCCAGCGACACCAGGGGTTCCTGCAAAGGGAAGCAGGGCCTCTGTGACACAGGAAAGAAGGACTGACCTTGGAATGCTCAAAACTAAAAAAGAAGCTTGTGAGAGGCTGGGGAAGAGATGAGATCAATGTGCAGTTGTAGCCATCTGGAGTTCCTTTTTTTCATTGCTTTTGAGAGTCCCTTCTTGGTTACCAAGTTCAGTACAAAGAGGAGACAGCCACTGCAATTGACCTGGGCTCCTGAGTTTCAGGACTTCCTGTTTGCCATTTAGGGAACTGGGGCACTAAGAAGTTGCCTTTGGAGTTAGAGGCTAAGATTGACTTGTGAGTGAGCTGGCGTTCATTTTGGGATCAGAACTGCCAGAATGTGGTGGCCACAGCTGTTGTGGCCCCAGATTCTCTCTCCCAGTGGACAGGACCAGAGGAAGAACTTAGACCATGATTAATGTGTCTCTCAACTTGTACCGCTGGAAATCAAGTCAGATTCCAGGTCAGGGAAGAGACTAGAAAAGCCAAGACTGACAGCTTTTTGGAAAATGGGGAGATGTTGGGGGCAGATGATTCATTCTCACCATACTTCATCCTCTTTCCCCTGCTTACAATGTCTAACTCCATGGCATATATCTAACCCCCAGATATAAATCACCTTCTGTAGATTTTTCTATGACTTTCAAGAGTTGGTGATTCAAGAGTGTTCCACTTCATACCCCAAAGTGATAAGGGTAATCAGGGGGATTGGTTGGAAAAGGAAGGCTCTATGTAGAAGTACTTAATAACATTTTTCCTTTTATTTTAATTATGTTCAATAAACGATGTAACCGCATTATGCTAAGTACCTGTGACCTATGAGTGTTGGAGCTTATTAAGCTGAAAGAGGAGAATCTATATGCAAGATAGGGAGTGGCCATAGGTTTCCTACTTTAAATTTTTTTTGAACAATACGTCATATCACTCCCTCTTTCAAATATTGAACTTGGCCAGCACCAACACTTGAAGCCATATAGTTGGTGGCAGTGGTTGGGGGTGACATGGGTGGGGAGAAGTAGTGTAGGTATTTCTAGGTTGAGTGCTCTCTCATCTAGGGGTGATGCTGTCTGTGGTAGGGATAACCTTTTGGAGACTAATCCTCTGGCATGTGCCAGGAAAGACCTGAGGTGGCCACTGGGCTGGGGTTCAAGGAGAGCATCACCTGTGAAAGACTCAAGATACTGTATGTCAATTCAGTATAATTAATATAGTGACACACTGATTTTCTGTAGGCTTCAGGAAAGCAGCACATAAGCCAATTTGGATTGCTACTACTACAGTGTCCAAAATGTCCCATGGTATTCACACAAAGCAGCAGCATGTGAATTTTACAGGTGTCATAGTGAAAGCAGATCCTGATGGCAGGGGAACAAGCCCTGGGCAGATACTCTTTTGCTGGAATGAGGCAGATGGATCTGATCAGAATACATACACATAAGCATGTGTGCATATATGCATACATGCATACTTATCATAATGAAAGCTCTTCTGAGACTTTGATGAATGTTGTCTAGGATCCTTTACCAACATTCAATGGTTGAATCAGTTACATATGAAATCAGTTACATAGGGTCTAGAAAATTCACTCTGGATTCTATAGCTCTTACCTTAAATTTTTCTATCTTTCATAATTCCTACAATAACAGCTGGGGTGGCCAGCCCCAATTTGAATTGGGTCATACAAGGAATAAGGAATGAAGGAAATCCTAAATGGTAAATGACAGATAAGCCACTGCTATCATCTGATACTGTGCAGAGGTAATGACCAGACATGGAAATGGATGGAGGATGTTCATACCTTGGTACTTGTTAGGCCAAAGCATCTGGAAGGACTTAAGAGGCAGATCATCTTAGTACCAAATATGGGATGGAGGAGATCAGCTGGGGCTGTGCAGCACAGATGAGTGTTAGTAATAGGCAAGGTGTAGAAGAAATCAGTTGGGTCTCTGTGCTGGGGGCAAGAATCAGATGCTCCCTCCAGATCCAGTAGGCTTTGCGGACAACTTTGCTCTGCCTTTAGTGCTGGTATGAGTTGGTCAGAGTGGGGTCAACCCTTGTGAGGGTTTCAACTGAGTGACTGAGAGGGAGGAAGAGTGGTACAGCTTTAAAGAGCTCACAGTGGCCAGCTGGGGTAGATGGGGATTTCCTCCTCCTGCTGTCTTTGATATGTGTAAACCTGGTTTCTAACCTCTTCTGGACTATGCAGGCATTGTGAGGCAGCTGAGTGGTACAAGATGGATTGCACACTTTACCTGGAGTCAGGAAGACCCAAGTTCAAATCCAGCCTCTGATACTTACTAGCTGGGTGACCCTGGGCAAATCATTGAGCTTCTGTCTGCCTCAGTTTCTTCAACTGAGATTAATACTAATACCTACCATCCAGGGTTGTTGTGAGGATCAGATGAGACAATGTTTGTAAGGTACTTTATAAATGCCTATTTCCTTTTTTTTTTCTGTACCTCTAGAAACCTCTAGGAAAGCAGGCAGACTAGAGCTCATGTGGCACGCTTGGATTTTCAGGGGGCTTTGCTGGTGGTCCAGAGGATGTCAGACTGCTGCAGAGGTCATTGAAAACCATGTGACAGACTGGCATTGTCACTTTTGATGCTTTGAATGATCGTGCTTCTTGTCCCACTTTGTATCCCTGAGATTGTTTACAGGAACCAGGGTTTATGATTCCTGATTCCACTGCTGCAATTGTTCCAGCTTGGATGTTTTTCTTTGTTGTCACTTCTGATCTTTAATTTCATTATTCCTTGGCACTGTTACTAATTAATGTGTTTATGCTGAGTCATGCTGCTTGTTGTGTGCCCTTAGGTTGCCCCAGACAGGACAGTCCTACCCAAACTACATTTTCTAGTTGGTTCATGTTCCAGTGACAGCTGTGCTTCTATGAATCCCAGAGAATAGGGATTCTGGAAAAAATGGCGCATTGGTCCTATGCATATCCTTTGACCAATAAACAGCTGGTTTGCACTGTCAGCAGTGCTGAGAGAGAGCACTGAGATGAGAGAGCTTATTGGGTCCCTTGGCAAATAGTTGATGCCATCAGACTAATATAGCAGCCACTTTTTGGGTTCTGTGCTTCAGGATGTAGAGGACAGCTCAGAGGGATTATGAGTGGAGATGACGTAACCTGTTCTGTGGATTTAACCTCAGAAATGTCTATATGATCCATTGTGAATGAGCTCAATTGGATCTTACCACCATGCATGCCCTGTATCCTGGGTCACCCTGCATCGCCTCCCCTCACCCCATCTCTGATAGTTCCTTCCTATGACAGTCTAAAACAGCTCAGAAAATATCTATGTCATGTAAATAACATGAGACCAAATCTAGTTAGGATCTTCTCATCATTGACCAGAGTCACACAGTATAATTTCTTTAAGAAATGATGAAAATCAGAATTAACATCTACTTTCATCAATTTCTGTTTTGAAGTCAATAGTTTATTTGAATTGATCAGGTCAGCGGTATTATACTTCATATACTGCATCTTGTCTTTGTCTTCCAAGTTGGTGCTGATTTTGACCTACGCTCTGATGAGACAAACATCTAAATGCACGCAAATTATTTTAATATGACTTTCATGTTGAGCTGGTTGGTTTCATTCTTACTCAATACCATTCAGTATTCTTTACATCTTTTTGAAGAAAGTATCCATAATATACATTCAGGAGGCTTCTGAATAGTTTACGAATCTTTGACTTTTTAATTTCTTAATCTCAAACCACATTTTCCTTTTTTTTTTTCATTTTTCTTCTCTGTGCCTTTCTTCACATTGTAACAGCACACACACAGACATATATATATACTTGGTTTAGAAGATCCTGATAAGCTCTTCATAAAATTTCTCTATTCCTCTTTATCCTTTGCCATGTACTTTGATAATAAGCTGTGTTTATATTAACTGTCATGAAGCACAATGAAGCTAGATAACTATGTGTCCCATGAAACAAACAAACACATAAATAAATAAATACAATTGTCTTTGGACAAAGACTAAAATAAATTCTGCCAATTTATTTGCCTCTCCAAGACCACTTTTCCCTTTTGTGTGTCTTTATGATGATAATAATGTAATGATAATAACAGTACCTAATATAGGCACAGGCTCTGTGCTAAGTACTTTACAAACATCACACCTGACTCTCATAACAACATTGGGAAGCAGGCATTATTATTATACCCATTTTATATATGAAGAGACTGAGGCAAACAGAAGTTAAGTGACTTGGCCAGGGTCACATAGCTAGTAAGTGTCTGAGGCCAGATTTGAACTCAGGTTTGACTTCAGGCCTGGGGTTTTATTCATTGAGAAACCTAGCTGCATTATGATGGATACCAAGAGTTAAGTTGATGCTTACATACGGTCTAAGAACTGTGATTCTTAAATATTCTGATTTTTTTTCTGCCATTCCATCATTTAACAATGGTGGTACCCAGAAAAGCCCATATAGGAGTAAGCATCATTTTGTAATTTTCTTTATTTCACAGAGTACCAAAGAACACATCTAATGCTTAACCCATTGTTATGAGAAGCTCCAGACTTAGCTATGCTGGTCCATTGTCTGTCAGTGAGACCATACCTGAGTACAGATTCTCACCAGACACTTTGGAGTGAAGTTCAACCGTGAGCACAGTTAGGCTTTTCTTGAGGATGCCCCCAGTTCTTACTATGCAGTCAATCAAGAGAGGTTTCTCCATACCATGTGGCCAATAGACTGGAATCACTGGTACAATGTGTATACATCCTCCCTAATCTCTCCAAGGCCCCTTCCATTAGACATCCTCATGACTCTCCCAGAGCAGGCCCCCCAGACTCTCCATGTGGGGAAACTGCATCAGCCCTGTGAGATGCTGTACTATGTGTGTATACTATACATCCCCATCATAAAGACATTCCAGAATTTTGCCAGAGTTCAAAGTCAAGTTCACTCTTCTAGATTTTGAAAATTCTATTTTTCCCTTCTTCTGCCCTTTAAAAAAAAACCAAGACAGTTGCCTAGTTCTGGTTCTAGGAAGCAGAGCTTCCATTCTATGATGTTTTAAAGATGTGGAGGCAAGACACCACAGATGCCAGCCACTGCTCAAGAATCATATCTGTGGTTCTTTCTTGAATTCACTGAGGACAGTCCACCATGCTTTTATTATCTACCCACTAATCTTGGGTTCCAATGCCCTGTTAACCATTTTTGTTCTGTTCTTGCCAGATCAAGATTATTCTCATTGGCAGAGAAGACAGATGAGAATAGCTCTATTTTCCTTCTAGTGTTTATTACCATCATTACATCCACCCGGAATCTTTCTTTGATCTTCCACTTAAGCCAATGTGACTTTAAAAAGCTCATTTTGTTGGCCAGTATTTGTCATTCATCTCCTACTAAGCCTTGTTATTCCTGACACTATTCTTAGAGAATCAGCTGTCTCTTCATTCTTTCTTTGCTTATATGTCCTTTATTTTTTTAAAAAAATTGTTCAATGGCTACCTCTTCCATAAGAACTTTGTATTTTTTGTTGTGATAATTTCATTCATTTTTGAAAGTTGTTATCTTGGGCATTGGGACCTGATGATAACTATCTTCAAGTATTTGAAAATATTAGGCAAAAGATGATATTCTTCAACTGATCACTAGCTAGCAACTCCCTGAAGGAATACAAAGTAGAAAAATCTGACTGTTGCCTCATAGGCAGAGGGGGAGCAAAATATATATTTTCCTCTTTCCACAGGAAATCCTTAGAAGAACTGCCTGATCAAAGTCTATGCCACTTTGCGTCAGTTTCCTACGACCTTTAACTGCAAGGATTTCTGGATCCAGAAATCTCTGACACAGACATGCGCGGAGAATTAGGAGGGGCTTGGAAAGTGTTAAGGGTGCAATTGTTGCTGCTGTGAATATCACAGTCATTACCGCCTAGTTCTTAGATATTGCCTCTTTAACACCCAGCTTTTCGTTCAAGACCTCAGGCATAACCATGGAATAACCCAGCACATAAGACCTCCCCAGGGACACATCACACACATAGTGGAACACAAATCAGACACAAAGGGAAAGATATACAGAAACTTTGACACAGGCTGTTGCCTACACTGGGAACTCTCTCCCTTCTCCCTTCTCCCTTCTGCCTCTTGGATTCTCCAACTCCCTTCAAGGCTCTGCTCCAAGGACTACTCTCTGAAGAGGCCTTTTCTGATTTCCCCAGATGTTAGTGCTCTTCCTGCCAAGGTTGCTTTGCATAATAATATAGACAGGCTTCTCCAGGATTGACCCCAGCCCACATGGGCCAGTAGTCTCCTGGAGTTGCATTGCTATGACACAAAGAGGTCTCACTGACTCTCCTATCCTCCTTCCTCCCAATACCCAACACACGTAGTTCTGAAATTAGTCTAATCTATTGGCCCGGAGCACCAGTTTTTACCTACTTCCTACAGAAAGTCTCAGTAGCAGCTGTTATTTCTTTTGTTCCATAGAATAACTGCCATGCCTTTTTAATGTGGTAACAGCTTGGCCTACAAGATGCATGTTAATGTATTGGAGGGGTTTTTTTCTCTTTCTTATGTCTATAATGTTACTTTGTGCTTTGTATATGATAGTTTTTTTTTCCAAAGTACTTTGCAGACATTCTTTCACTGATTTTTCAGACTAGATCTCTGAGATATGTAAACATATGAAAGAAATGACATCATGGTGTGTGATCTAGAATTAGTTCATAAATCAAAACAGACAGGAGGTGGCTAAAAGTTCAGAGCCTAATTATTGAAGGAAATATGCTCTTAGATGAGTGAATTACACTCTGCTGAACACACAAAGCATACAGGGATCCCTGCAAGGGAGAAGAATGCATACATGTACAACACAAGAAAAAGAGGGGCCAGTCACTAGACAGAACAGGTCAAGGATCCTAGGGAAGCAATTCTGAGAACTTAGAGAACATTAAACAAGTGCTAAGAAGGCTAGCCAACACCAAAATAATCAGAAAGACTCATATATCCATTCCCCAGCTTTATAGGCATGACTGTATGGGGTCATTACTACATGGATGGGGCTATGATAACTATTTACCTCTAGGACTCTATCCAGAGGTTCCCAAACTGGGTAATACAGTCCCTGGGGGACACTGGAATGATCTAGGGGGGCAGTAGAAGCCTTGGGTACAACTGAGGGGCATTGAAGAAAACTAAGGGGATGGAGGAAGCATGAGGAAAGAAGATAAGAAAATTTTGAAAAACCATTAATGCCATGTTTGATCTGTTGGGGAAGAGAGTTAAAGTTGTAATGACTACATTATTTTCCAAATAAACACACAGGATGCAAATTATAACAGGTCAAAGATCAAGTCCACTGACAGCTCTTAACAAGCAAGTGTTGGAAGGCAAGCATGTTGTGCATTGTCAGGAAGTCCAGCATGCATTGGCAGGAATATGTGTATGTAATGACTTGTTTACAATACAGTACTATATGGTTACATAACACTGAAATTTCAATGCAGGAAAAGCCCCACAAAATTACAATATATTATTAAATTTAAGATGCGTCATTTAAAAAATTAATTTTTAGAATGATACAAATTTTTAAAAAGTTAAAGGTTTAAAGAAAATAGATTTCCATGGGAATGCTGAGTAATTTTTTTTTAAAGAGGCAGTAGGACAAATAAATTTGGGAACCTCTGCTCTATATAGTATCTTCATGGAGCACTGCTGTAACTTAACACCATAGACAGAAGCCACCTATGTCTTTAGGAAGTTACCAAACAAGCATTACTTAAAATGCCTTGCTTTACATATAATACTTAAGGTTTCCATAGTGGTTCATTTCATTTTAACTAATAAAAATATCATTTAACCTGGACCAAAAATGCAAATTTGGAAACAAGATAATGTGGATCTCTTTCTATATAAATATAAAGAGCATCATTAAAATGAAAATAATGATTAAGCTTTTCATTTCCCAGGATTTGTAGGTACAGTACCATAGAGTACTTAGTAATTGAGGCTTAAAAATAACTAATAATGGTTTCATAAATAAGGTATTTTATAAGAGACTTTTAAAGATAAACATTGAATATTTTATACGGTCAAACAAGAGTTAGCTTACCTTATGCATTTTGGCACTATCCAGAGAGTTGATAATTTTACTGAAGTGATGGAAACCAATTTCATCCAGGCAAAAAGTAGACAGATAACAAATAACTAATAAAAATACATAAAAAATAAGAAAGTTGTTATATATAATTGCAGAAACAAAAAATATACATGTAATACCTATTTCAGTGACTAGTGATGGACCCTCCCCATCACACTCCATTTCCGTAATCGACCATACTCATTTTTTTTCAGTGTTATTTCCCATTAACTATGACCTTGAAGACAAGTGTAAGTCTTTGTGTAGGCAGGACAGTGCTACTCTCTGCTGGAGTGAGATTCAGACAGGACAACAAAACCGATACATTGCCTTAGCTTGGACTTTGATTACAATGACTTTTGGGCTGACTATAGTGAAAGGTAAACGCCCCTATACATGGGATTTTGAAAGTGAGAGAGAGAGGGACTTGGAGAGACATGACGACCAAGTGGGAGATTAGATGGGTGGTTTATGATACCCTAGGGGTGTTAGTTTCTGGGGCACTTGAACGGTATCCCTTCTCAATATAGCAAGTATTGTGCCTCTGTCCCTGCTAGTCTTGGTATCAGATTTGGCATTTAGAGCATCTGAGTAGGGTTCAAGGAAAGCTGGTGCTGTAACAACTGGCAGGGGAATGAGTCAAACCTTGAATCAGAGTTCTGGGGACCTTGGGGGTGCAATCTTGTGTTCCTGTTTACCTGTGACCATGAGAATCACCAACATTTCTGCATAGCTTTCTAACCTATCATGAGTTAACTGCCTGTATCCACTGCTGTTGCATGGGGAGATTGGAGTCCTATTATATAAGATCCTGAATTTCAAGGTTGCTCTCTCCTCAGTTTCTCCTATGGTTTGGAGACTTAAGAAAGGAGAAATAGAGACACAGCCTAAAGTGAAGGGCTTTCTGCCTTGGGAGGGGCTGAATCTGAGGATTGAAGGGAATGTCTAGTATGTGTTCCACACAATTACACCTTCTGCTTCTTCTGTGCATTGACTAATCTAAACTGTGGGTTTAAATTACGACCTTGAAAGAAGGAAAGTGAATGAGGCAACATCTCTGGAAGGGAAAAGAAGAGGCCTGGCCAAGTCTGGGGGGGCTAAGCAACAACTGTGACACATGCCCTTCGGTAATAGCCTGGAATGTAGCAGTAATGTAGTAAGAGTGGCATGCCATGTGATTGACAGCCAACTATGACCCAAAGGATTACACTTACTACATTGAGAAGGGGCTCAGCTGGCCCAGAAGCTAACACCTTGACTTAACCCAATGCCAACAATGGAAAGGGGATGGCTGCATTTGTGTGTAGGCCCCTATGGCCACTATGTCTTCCCTAGTCCTGCACCTTCACCATCAAAGCACTGATGATCAGAGAGTTGACTCATCTGTCTGTCAATCTACTTATCTATGTAGTTTATCATTTCTATTATCTAGATCTAACTCTGTATCTGTTTGTCTGTCTATCTATCTATTGCTATCATCTGTACCTATCTAGGTCCAGATAGACATAGAGATAGGTAGACAGATATAGCAATAGATAAAGCTATAAATAGACACAGATACAGATATGTAGATATACTGGGGATGGTTGAAGGAAACTAAAGAGAACTCTCAGGAATGTGGGAAGATAGAAAAACCCTTTGGGGAAGAGGAAGGATGTGAAGTTTTAGAACAGAAGCTAGGAAGAATAAGATTGGGTTTCAGCAACAGTAGACTAGAAACAGATAAGGTCACCTAGCTTAATTTTGTAATTTCCTGTATTAATGCTTTGCAGTCCTGGAACAGGATGGAGGTTCATGGGTTGGAAATGAGAAAAGGTTAGAGATGACCAGAGCAATGTGTAAAAAACTCTACCCTTCAATTTAGGGGGCAGGATCTTGAATCTTGGAATCAAAATTTTCTAGTCGTGTGTTCATGGGCTAGTCACTTAAAACTCCCAGAGATGCATGCTTTTTTCATCTGTAAAATGACTGATTGATAAAACCTGCACAATGTGTCTCTCAGAGTTGTGACGGACATGCCCTATAAAAAGTACCATTTACAGTCGGGATTTTAATTGTTATAAAATGGATATGTTCCCTATTCATGTTCCTTATATTCCCTGTTCCTAAGGATGCAGCAAGCAGTATCCCGGAATCTTCCTAGCAGTATATCCAAATAGCACCAGATTACTTAGACCACGGGCTCATGCGGTTCTAATGGATTCACAGAAGATTCACCTGAGTTGTAAAAAGTGATAGTAATTCTAATGAATTTATGTGCCTATTTAGAATCTGAATCACGGTGTTCTGCATTCTTACAAGTAGTTGTTGACATTTAGAATTACCTGAGTTCACATTAATGACCAAATATCAAAAAAAGGTTATTAAAATTTTTTTTAACCATATGGACTATATTTTTAAAAGTTGTATTTATGCCTCAAAACTATTTACAAATGGAGCAGACATAACCTAAAATGAAATCTTAGGGCAAAAATGGCACCACAAAATGTTGGGTATATCTGTAACAGTAAAGACAATTGATATAGCATTTTGGTGGTTGCCAAAAGGCTGCATGTACATTATCTCATTTGAGCCTTATCACAACATTGTGATGTAGGTACTAAAAGGATTATTATTGCCATTTTACAGAGGAGGAAACTGAGGCTCAGAGTAGTTAAGTGATTAACCCAGGCCACATAAACTAGTAGCATTCTACTAACAACAACAACAAAACTGAACTGAGTTAATTTAATAATAATTTTTTTGAAGAAAAGCATCCTGTTTCTGCAAGCTTTGATGTTTGCACAAAGCTGAGTGCATGAAATGACCACATTGAGATGAAGGAAGAGAACCACACTTGGAATCGAAGACACTCTTGTTCAGTTCTCAGCTTCACTACTTCCAGGATCCATTAATGATGATCTTGGGCAAGTCATTTTAACTCTGAGCTTTGTGTTTTCCTCTATAAAATGGGAATGCCAACATTTTCCCTCTCCATTGGACAAGTTTGTTACAAGGATCATCCTAGATGATATATGCAAAAGTACTTGGGAAAATATTTAAGAGCTACATATATTTAAGGCATCAATGGATACTGGGAAAGAGTAATGAATGTATTGGTGGTATTATTCCCTCCACTGAAGCAGACTTAAGCCTATTAACATTTCAAGGAATGCCATGACCAGAAAATCTGTTACTTGGGAGTCAGCCTTCTGGTGATAAGGTTCTCAGCACTTAGTCCTTGGAAGTCAGCCGCTCAGTCTGCTATCCAGCCTGAATTTGAAGATTTTTGAGCTTGGTTAGACCTGACAGAGTCTGGACTGGCTAGGTAGGGTCACTTTCATGCCATGGAACAGTATTTTAATGGAGGATCACTACCATTTCATTTACACCTTCCAATAAAGCTACGCTGGATAGTTTCTTGAAGGCCAGACCACTGGCAAGTAAGCTCTGGGAGGTCTTACTAAGCTGGAGAAGCTACAAGAATGGATCCATTAAGAAGGAAAAAAAGAACTGACCCATTGAGAGATTATGCACTTGTTATCCCAGGAGCAGCCTTGCTCGTTTTGGAAAGGCTTCTTCTAGGAGGCTTAGGCTTTGCTTTCTCTGTCAGCAGATGAAGTAATGACATCAAAAAATCGTTAAGCTTTAAGGAGGCAGTGGAGATTTGGCTTAAAAAACCCAGGGTTGCAAAACCTAGCTCTGTCACTTACTACCTGTATGTCTAGGACCAAGATACCTAACCTTTCTGGACCTTAAATTCCCCAAATGGAAAGTAATTTGAATATGTTGGACTAGATGACCTCTAAAGTTCCTTCCAAGTCTGAATCTATGGTACTATTTACCCACAATGATTGGTATGTACATATACACACATATATACACATAGAGAAACACATTTTTGTTATTGTTCAATTGTTTTCAGTTGTGTTTGAGTCTGTGATCCCATTTGGGATTTTCTTGGCAGAGATACTGGAGTGGTTTGCCATTTTCTTCTCCAGTTCATTTTATAGATGAGAAAACTAAGGTAAACAAGGTTAAGTGACTTGCCCAGGGTCACACAGCTAGTATCTGAGGCCAGATTTGAACTCAAGAAGTCTTCCTGGCTTCATGCCCTGAACTTTATACACTGTGCCACCTAGCTTTCATTATACATATACACACATACATAAATACATACATACTTACATACATACACATCTATCTATCTATCTATCTAGATATCTATCTTTTTTTATTTTTTTAAATTTTTTTCTTTTTGCTTTTTGGAGGGCAGTTGGGGTTAAGTTACTTGCCCAAGGTCACACAGCTAGTTTTTGTGCTAAGTGTCTGAGGCAGGATTTGAACTCAGGTACTCCTGACTCCAGGGCTGGTGCTCTATTCACTGTGCCACCTAGCCGCCCCTCTATCTATCTATCTAAACTATATCATGAAGCTAAAATTCTCTTCAATGTGCACACAAAATTTCCATCTTGATATTCTTTTTTCATATTTGAAAATATAAGTGTATGAAATACCAAGGTTAATCAGGATTAACCAAGGATTGCAGAGCATTAATTTGGGTTTTGCTGAATTCTTGAATTTCACACTTGAATTAAATCAGTGCTTAAAACCACATACCTATAAAGAGATTGTAATCAGACCACAGACACTTCTTCCCAGCATGTGCATAAAATGCAGTGACCACCACTTCCAATAACTTCTTATATTCAAGACATCCAGAGAGAACTTCCAAAATGAAGCGTCCATCTTTAATATTGAGAGTCTGGAATTTTTATTAAAAATAAAAAAAGGATTGTAAATAGAGAAACCAGGAAATCAAACTGAAACCCAGTCTATCTTTTGCAGCCATCCTCAGATGCCCCTCTCTGTTGCCTTGGATGACCTTCTTCCCTTTTCCACCCATCCCAAATGAAAGTGATCTCTCCCTCTTTAAATTTTAAGCAGCACTTTCTCTAGATCTCACTCTCCTTTGCTCTCATCTCATTCTTCATTGGATCCTAGTTATTCAAGAGCATGGCTTTCTCTCCATTCAATTGTAAGGTCACTGAAAGCATGAAATGTGCCACCTCTATCTCTGTATACCCTGGGCTAAACATGAGCCTTGGAACAGAGTAGGCATATAAGAAATTTTTATTGATCAGAAAAGTAGGATGGAACAAGTTGTGAAAGACCTTTAAATGCAGAGCTAAGTGATTCTCTATTATGTCCATAATCGTCTTTCATCAATTGTCTCCATCCACAAGTAACACTAACATCCACAACTAATAGAAATGCATATCATAAGACATACCCTTCTACATGCATATGAATAAAGGGCTAAAGTAGTTAGAGGCTTAATCATATGGTAAGTAAACAGAATAGAACATTGTCATAGGAAGATAAACATTTCCTAAGCTTTAGGGATTTCATCAAGAAACCAATAACAAGGTTGAATGTCTCTTTTGGAAACTAATTCAAATCTGATTCAAAATATTGCTAGAAAAGCGATGTGGTCAAGTAGCCTACCGAGCAGTAGGCAAACATGTCTTCTCTTGCTTTGTGTTTTTTTGCTGTCATGAATGCAAAGAAGATGATGATGGAGTTTCCAACACTACCCCCCCTCCTTTTTTCCCTGAAGAAGAACTTAAGGGACAAAACTAATAAAGACAGTGAGTCAGCACATAGCCTGGGGGGTTGCAGAAAAGCAGAGTTGGCAAGTGAATTAGAGTCCTGAGTCAGCCATGGCCCAGAACTTTAATTTTTAATGACTTTGTGGGCTGATTGCCAAACACTTCTTCAGAAAGATTTTGTCTCTCTAGTGTAAGATAACACCAACTCAGTTTTTTATTAATTACGTATGACTTTTGTGATTGTGTATATGCATTTTTAATAAGTTCAAAGTCCTTGGCTATATCATTTTAGGCCATGGTCTCATCAGATCTCTAAAGAACCGGGGTCAGGCCTGGTCAGTGTTTGGCCAAGAGATTTTGAATGATACTTAGGTAATACAGGAAGCAAGGTAGTTGCTGGTAAATGACACTTTTTCTCATGATTCAAAATTGGCCCAAGGTTTATATACTTTAGGAAATAGATTCACAGAGTAAAATCACAGAATTTCCAGAGTTGGTAATGCACTTAGAAACCATCTGTTTGACCACTACACTTTTACCAGACATAGAAACTGTGGTCTAGAGAATTTGATTTGCCAGGAACATCGCATATATAAAATGAAGTATCACCCACAAGGTGATGTTTCAAGTCAAATGTACTAGAGAAATAGTAGGAAACCTCAATCCTGGGCCCATCTAATTAGGGTTACCAAAGTCAAACTGTGGCCCATCAACAGGCAAAGAGAAACCTCCTGGGTACCTCTTTGTTCTAGAGAAAAAGCAGAACTATTTAATTCCGATTTTGCTTTCCATGCCCGTCTCTATCAAGAGAATAACCTTTAGTGTGAAGATCAGAAATGAAGATGGTCAACAAGGAATTGAAACCCAAGACAAGTTGTGGAGAATCACAAAAAGGCAGTTAAATGGGCTAACTGGATTCTGGCTGCCATTCCCAAAAAAGAACTATATGTACATACTGAAAGAAATCACACAAGTGAGAGTTGATCTGCTGGTGATCTTCAAAGCTTGTAGGACCTAGAATACAAATATTGTCCTAGTATTCCATGAGCGGAAGCTCAAAAAAAGGTTCTGAAAAATTCTAGAATGGATAATTAAAGGGAAAGTTAATGAGATCTGAAACAGTAAAGTGAAGATCACTAAGATCTAGTGGATTCGTTAAGAACAAATCATGCCAAAGTAACCTTATTCCCCTCCCCCTCCCTTTTTTTTGGACAGGTTACTAGATAGGAAGATCAGGGCAATGACATAGACAAAATATATATTTGGGTTTCAAACAGGCATTTGGCAAAGTCTCTCATGGTATCCTTGCAGAAAGGATGGAGAGAGCTGAAATGGACAATAGTGCTATGAGGTAGATTTAGAACTGGTTGAATGACCAGCTTCAGAGAGTAGCTTGAAATAGATCCAAATCAAACCAGAGTGAAGTTTCTAGCATACTTTACAGGGCTCTGTACTTGGTCCTGTTCTAGGGCTTGGGCCTATTCTCTAATACAGGCTGTATACAGTTCCTCCACTCAGGATCATGGAAGGACCAGAAATGCTAATCAGTCATGCTGAGTCAGGAATTAGTTTTTCACCTGAAGAAAAAAAAGAGGGCTCTGGATCAAAAGCATGAGTCAGTATCAAATGATCCCAGTAATGAAAGAATCATAGAGAGGAGAAGGGATCATAGAGTCATCTAAACAATGATACAGATAAGGAACAGATAAGGAACCTTGAGGCTCAGAGAAATGAAGTGGTTTGCACAGAGGTAATTTGTAGCAAAGCTGGGATTTGAATACATATCATAAAACTCCAAGCTAACCATCTTTATACTATACCAAGGGAGAGATGAAGAGAGATTGTCTGGCATCAGGGAGAAGGTTTGGCTACTACAAATATAAGAAGGATTCTAGTTCAACAAAATCACTCATTTTGGACTTCTTTGGCTTCTCCATCATATTTCTGCACTGGATACATCCCCCCTCCATGTTTCAGGTGTGTTTCATGTGTGCATCCCCAATTAGATTTTAAACTCCTTGAGGAGAGGAGGGGCTCTCTCTCTCTCTCTCTCTCTCTCTCTCTCTTTCTCTCTGTCTTTCTCTCTCTCTCTCTCTCTCTCTCTCTCTCTCTCTCTCACCCTTTCTCCCTCTCTTTCTCTGTATTTGCATCCCTAGTGTGTAGCACAGTGCTCTGACAGAGCAGGTGTTTAATAAATATTTATTGACTGACTGATCATCATATCTGGCAATTAAGAAATCATTGGCAAGTCTGAGATGAGAAATTTCAGTTGAGGGATGAGGTCTGAAGCCAGACTGTAAAAGGTTGAGGAGAGAGTTAGAGGAGAGGAAATGGAGAAGGCAAGTATAGATAGCTTTTTCAAGGAGTTTAAATGAAAAAAGGAGAGATAAAGGATCACAGTTGAGGAGATGGTATGGTTTAATGAAGATATTTCAAGGATGGAGAAAGACTTGGGCATATTTGAAGGCAGTAACAAAGGAAACTGATATGGAAAAGTTTAAGATTTGAGAGAAAAACAGTAGAGTACACAACTTGCTGGAAAAGATTAGAGGGAATAGGATCTTGTACATATTTAGAGGTGTTGGTTTTGGCAAGGAGAAGATTCACCTCTTCATCAGAGACTGAAAGAAAAGAGGGGAGAGTAGATATCAAGGGAGTTTGAGATGAAATTGATGGGAAAAGAAGAAACTCATGGTGAATGGTCTTAATTTTCTCAGGAAAGCAGAAAATGTACCACTGTATATGATTGTAAAGGAACATCATTGTACTATAAGAAATGACAGGCAGGCAATACCACTTACTAGGTCTGTATCCCAAAAGAGATAAAAAACAAAAAGGAAAAGGACCTATATGTAAAAAAAATATTTAGGGCAGCTCTTTTCTGGGGGAAAAGAATTGGAAATTGAGGGGATGCACTTTAATGGGGGAATGACTGAATAAGTTGTGGTATATAATTGTGATGTTATTGTACTACAAGAAATGATAAGCAGGATGCTCTCAGAAGAACCTAGAAAGACTTACATGGGTTGATGCAAAGCGAAATGTAATGGGTAGAAAGTAACAGCAGTGCTGTAGGATGATTAGCTGTGAACGACTTAGCCAATCTCAGTAACACAACCCATGACAACTCTGAAGGACTTAGGATGAAAAATGCTATCTATGCCCAGAGAAAGAACTGATGGTGTCTGAATATCAACTGAAGCAACTTTTGGGGTTTTTTTCCACTTTGTTTTTCTTGAGTTTTTTTTAATCTATGTTTTCTTTCACAGCATGACTACTATGGATGTTCTGTATGACTATACATAGACAACCTGTACGGAACTGTTTGCCTTCTCAATAGGGGAGGGGGTGGAGAGGGAGGAAAGGAAAAAATTTGGAACTCAAAGATTTAAAAACATATGTTAAACCTGAAACAATTGTTGTTTACATGTAACTGGGGAAAAATTAAAGACTAAATAAATACTTAAAAAAAAAGAAATAATAGGCAGAATGATTTCAGAAAAACTTAGAAAGACTTACATGAACTAATTACATGGTAAAGTGGACAGAACCAGAAGAGTGTCGTATATAGTAACATCAATACTATTCAATGAAGAATTGTGAATGACTTAGCTATTCTGAGAAATGACCCAAAACAATCCCAAAGGACTAATGATGAAGCATACTGTCTGCCTCCAGAGAAAGAACTGATATTGATTGAATACAGACTGAACCATGCTGTTTTTGACTTTCTTTTTTCTTTTATTTGAGTCTTATTGTACAAAATGAAATATAGAAATGTTTTACATAATTGCACATGTATAACCTATATCTACTTATCACCTTGGGGAGGGAGGAGGGAAGGAAGGATAGAATTTGGAATTCAAAACTTTAAATAAAAATGTTACAGAAAATTTTTTTTAAGAATAAGGAAAAGAGAAAACGTACCACTAGAGAAATGGCCCTCTATAAGTGGAATCAGGAAGTTGGAAAGCTTAACCAATATATTAGAAGAATTAGGATCTATAACTACCTTAGGGTGGAATGTTGGCCTAAAATTTTTAAATTTAATTTAAAAATCTTGTACTTATATTCAAAAGGTAAACCAACCAAGTTCAGGATAGAGGAGACAGGGCTAGACAGAAATTCATTTGAAAAGGGCCTAAGGTTTTTAATGAATTTGTAGACTCAACAGGAGGTAAGAGTAACAACCCAAAAAAAAAAACCCAAAGAACTAACGTGTGTTAGTGTCTAGTTAGTATGAAGGAGGTGACAGTTTCATTGAGCTCCTCTTTGGTTAGCCCCCATTGAGAGTAACATATCTGACCCTGGGCTAGTGTTAGGTTTTTGAATAGACATTGACAATATGGTTCATATCCAGGGAAGGACAATAAGGCTAGTTGTCCTATATAGGGTCACATGAGAGAAATGTAGGGTTTAGCCTGAAGAAGGGGAGATTTAGAAAGAACGTTTTCATCGTCTTCATGTATTTGCTGTAGATGAAACACTAGGTTTACCCTGCTTGACTCCAGAGAGCAAAACACGGAGAAATGTGGGGAAATTCCAGGGAGGGAGCAGATTTTTGACCCAATATAAGCGGAAACTTCCTAATAATTCTTTCTGTTTTCAGAAACTGGGCTGGGGTGCTGCAGGTGGTAGTGATTTTTTTTCTTACTAGAGACATACCGCAGGCATTATTCTATCTTCATCTGGTTGTGACATTTGTTTTTTAGTTATTGTAAAAAAAATCATAAACTAGTACAGAGAGAGGGGTAAAAAACAAAGCGTTAATATATGCTTCCTTTTACTAGTCTATGGAACAAAGTTTGATTGGAAAAGAGATGAAAACAAATAGGTAAAATGAAATGTTTTGATTATTGCTGGATTTTAATTAGAGACTCAGAATGTCAGAGATGAAAAGGTCCTTAGAGACCATTTTGCCCAACTCCTTCATTTAGGGAGGAGAACATTAAGGCTCAGAGAAGGAAACTGAGTCACTAAAGGTCAAATAATTTACAAATGTCTTAGGCAGGATTAAATTCCAGCTCTTCTGATTTCACCTATAATATTCTTTCTACTCCATCCCTCTGACTCCTTCCTTAAGAATGTTAAGTAAACTATACATTTGTAGAATAGAGACATTGGGAGTAATTACATACTAAATAAAAGAGTGCTTGGCTTTCCCAATGGATTCATTTTCCATTGGAGCCCTTGGCCAATATGGGAGGCACAATTTTCAATCCAAAGCTTGCCCAGGACACACAAATGTCATGGCCTGATTCTGTTTGGTTGTACCTAAAGTAGAATATTCAGGAACATCATGGATTAAAGATGAGACTTTTGTGGGCATGCCTAATCATTATTTATGATGATGGTTTCTATGGGAAAATACGTGCTGACTTCAAACTGATTTCTAAATGAATTTTTGGGCTACAATCTGGTTCTAACATTTAATCAATACACTGTGCCAGGCACTGCGCTAAGTAGTGTGTGTGTGGGGGGGGGTTACAAAGACAAGGGTGAAATAGCCTTTGCCCTCAAGGAACTTGCATCCTAATGTTCCCATGTTGGAAATTGTCTGTACACCTTTTTAAAAAAAGATTCCCAGACTATTAGAGCCAGAGGGAACCTTTTGTTGTTCATCATTTCGGATATATCTGACTCTTTATGACCCCATTTGGGATTTTCTGGGCAAAGATATTGGAGTGGTTTGCTATTTCCTTCTCCAGCTCATTTTACAGATGAGGAAACTGAGGAAAACAGGGTGAAGTGATTTGTCCACAATCACACAGCCAGGAAGTGTCTGAGGACATATTGGAACTCAGGTGTTCCTGACAACAGGTCCTGTATTCTATCCTCTGTGCCATCTAGCTGCGCAAAAGTAACCTTAAAGATCTCCTAATTCAACCACCTAGTTTTTAACATATGTGAAAGGAAGCTCAGGGAGAAATGAATCTCATGTTATATGATACACTGAGGGTTAATTTGAATTGGAACTCAGAACTCATGTGCTAAGTTGTTTTGCTGCAGCCTGGTCTACAATTTCATGATTTTTAAAGATGCTCAATTTGGAGACTCATAGGATTTAGGTTTGAATTCTGGCTCTGCAATTTTATTAACTGGGCTAAATCACTTAACCTGGGGCCTCATTTCCTTTCTGTAGTAAATGATGGGTTTAGGTCAGAAGATCTTTAAGGACCTTCCAGTCCTAAAAACTTTTATCAAGTGTATTTCTTTAAAATGGCAGCTTAGAAAAAAAAATACAAGGATGGCTAGATGGCACCATAGTGCATATAGCACAGGGCCTGGAGTCAGGAAAACTCTTCTCCTTGAGTTCAAATCTGGCCTCAGACATTTCCTAGCTGTGTGACCCTGGGCAAGTCACTTAACCCTGTTTGCCTTAGTTTCCTCATATGTAAAATGAACTGAAGAAGGAAATGGAAAACCACTCTATTAGCTCTGCCAAGAAAACTCCAAATGGAGTCACAAGAGTCAGACACAACTGAACAAGTAAAAATTATCCTTTTCTTTTAATGTTTATCACAGCTTCTGACCACCATTTAGCACTGTGGAATTTTTTGGGTAGGTACTCATAACATTACTTCTCTTACAAGGGGTATATATATAGTGGCTCTGTTACCTTGGGCAAGTCCCCTAACCTCTCAATGCCCCTGGCAACTCTCTGAGACTCTGAATTGCAAAACAGATTCTATTTTATGTTAGTAGAGGGAATCCTTTTCTGGGAGTTTCCTACCCAGATAAAATCCCACATCCCATTTAAAAAGCAGTGGGGGAGGCATATATGCAGCTGTGTTTCATCAGCCTTTTCCCTTTCCCTAAACAGCAGTCAATATCTATGACATTGCTCAGAAAGTTCTTGGCTGACTTCCACATCACTGTGGGTCAAACTAATATGGTCAGGGAGCACTTTGGGTCTTGAAATATATTGGTAGAACTGATAAATAGTGCCTCCATAGTCAATACCACGGTCCATTTAGGGATACTTACACTAGCCAGGACCAGAGTTATGACATGGACAGAAGACAGATATTTATTAAAACAAAACACCAACTATGGTATTCATTCATTCAAAAATATTTATTAAACACCTACTATATACTGGATGAAGGAAGGGAGTCTAGAGTTTAGATAAGACATGGCCTTTGCCCACATGGAGATTATAGTCTAAAAGAATAAGACAGAAATATAGATAATTATACTATATTTCCTTGTCTTATATTGTTCTTTAGCTTTTTTGCTCACATTTGGGAGGGCAGAGAGAAGAGTAGTATAAGCACTGGGAAGGAAAAGGGGAGAAGTAGGATGTTGTTGGGGAGCGGATACAGAGTAATAGAATTTAGACCTAGACCTAATCCCCTTATTTCATAAATAAAGAACCTCAGGCCATTGAAGAGAGCTGACTTGCCCAAGGTCACCCAGGCTAGATTACAGATTTCTAGATCTAGATAGATCTATAGATTTAGAACTGGAAGGGAATGCAGAAGTCAATCAGCCCCAATTCTCATTTTACAGATGAGAAAACTGAGTCTGTGACTTGTGCAGCATCACACAGGTAGTAAGTACCAGAGCCAGGATTTGAAGCCAAGTTCTTTGACTTCAAATCCAATGCCTTTCCCACTGCACCATGTACATTTGCACTGGTTCCTAAAATGGGATGGATAACAGAGGTAGCTGTGTCTCTTGACCTACATGGAAAAAAGCTTTGCAGAGCTATGGTACAGGAGTTAAAACTGAATGAGGCAGAAAGAGGAAGGCCCAGAGGATGTGGCACCCAAAGGTTCCAAGGCTTCCTCTAAACACTTTCTCATAGGAGTACCCAAAGTCATGCAACCATATGATATAAGGTCCTCTTGACTGTGAGGCCAGATTATACTACACTGCTTTTCATATACCCTTATAGAGGTCAAGTTATAACCATCTATCCAAAAACTAACATAGCACTAAATAGTGAGAAACAGTACAATTCACATCATATGGAGCATGGGGATGCTATGGAAGACAGTAGGAGAAGCAGTAGTAGATTCAACCTCTCTTTAGTTAGATATAGATTTATAAGGGTATGATTGTACTTCCACTTTTCTGTTTGGTTAATTGACTTGCCTCCGATCATACTGGTTCACTCAGCTCTGTTCTTTCTGCCTTTAAAACTCTACATCTCTGTGTTTTAAAACTCAATTGCTATTTATCTGACTCAATTTTTAGATTCCCCCTTACAAAACATTTCATGGTAAAAAAAAAATCACAAAGTCTGCTTTGTGAAAAAAGAAAAAAAAAGCATACCTTAAAATGATTGGTTATATTATTTGCCTGATCTGTCACAATTCTGGGAAAATAGGAGAATAGCAAGGGGTGCATTTCCAAAGTGCTATACAGGGATTTAGCCATGTGGTCGCCATTAACAATAATGGGAATTGTGTAGCTGAATCTCTATGTGATACTTTGAAAAATGCACCTCTGCAAAGTAGCAGTCGTGATGGTTTTCTGTTTCCTCAGAAAACAAGCTTTATTAAATAAGATTCAGAATCTTAAAGGAAAAGATGAACTGGGTAAATAGATGGCTAGGGAAATAACAATTTCTATTGCAAAGCATGTTTTTGTAGCATGAGATGATGGATTCAGAATCGGAAGATCTGGGTTCATCCTGCAGTTCTGTTAACCTGTGAGTAAGGACAAGTTCACTGGCCTTTCTGGCTCTCGGCTTCTTCATCTACACACAAAAAAAGGCACTCAAATGTCTCTTAGCTCTAAATGTCATACCAGGGATATGGTCAATATGAATAGTTATTCAATAGTTATATAATCTATATAATAGAGTGTTAGCGTTGAAAAAGACCTTAGTCCACCTCCTCATCTTACAAATGAGGGAAACTGAGGCCCAGAAGAGGTAAAGTAGCTTAAAATGACAGAGCAAAGGGAGTGACAGGTTGAGGACTAGAAAGAACCCAGGTCACCTATGTTTCAGCCCAGCAGTCTTAAGACAACACCACAATTTAGCCTCAGAATTTTTAATTGCCAGGGATGAGAGATAACAGGGATAGTGGATAGACAACTAGACTGGAAGGCAGTAAATTCAAATCTCCCTGCCTCTAATGTTATCCCAAGCAAGTCAGGTAATCTCTCAGTACCCCAGGCATCTCTTTAAGAGCATACATTGTTGATCAAGGTGCTGATCTGCATTGGAAGAGAAAATTCCTCACCCAACCAATGAAATCACAGCTCTGCCTTGACTCTCACCCTTTTCCCCTCTCTCCTAAAAAATAATAAAGATCAGAGACTTGAAGTGAATCATATAGCATGTGCAGTGGAAGTAACACTAATGTGGAGCCAGAAGGCTTTGGCTTGAGTCCTGGCTCTGCCGTGTACTAACTGTCTAACCCTGGGCAAGGTACTTCTTGTCCCTGAGTTCCAAATTCCTTATCTTGGGGTTGAACCAACAGCTGAGCTCTAAGGCCCTGTCTAGGTCTAAAGTCTCTATGAGCTCTAAAGTCCCATGAATTGGCACTGAAATGGACAAATGGCACTAATTTATTACACCTCAAACTGAACCCAACACAAATATTGACTTTACATCAAATGATAAACCAAACCCAAGATTTTTTATTGGAACATCTAGTGGGTAAAATCTGAACGGGGCCATATTTATGCATTTTCTTTTGCTTTTTTTTTTTTTGGAGGGGGAAAGCCAGGCAATTGGAGTCAAGTGACTTGCCCAAGGTCACACAGTAAGTGTGTCAAGTATCTGAGGCTGGATTTGAACTCAGGTCCTCCCAACTCTAGGGCCAGTGCTCTTTTCACTGCACCACCTAGTTGCCCCATATATATGTATTTTCAAAGATGCCTGAACCAAAGTAGAAGTCCTTAGCCTAATCTGAATGCTACATCGTCTAAGTCTTTCTTCAGCGATCATTTCCAAAACAATATCCCGCATTGAAATCTTTCCAAATCATTTGTATTGAAGGCCTAACCAGACTCTAAAGGGAAAGGCCTGATCAGCTCAGGAAAGAATCCTTCTTGATGCTGATTAAGGTAATGATCAGACTAAGAAAAGGAAAAGTATCTTTCATTAAATTAATATATCTGATAGGTTGAAAGGGTCATCCTTAGAGTGAGTAGTTAAAGATGAATGGTTTTAAGAGAGGGATTCCATAGACTGTGCCAAAACTCCAAGGGCTATTGTTCTGTTTAGTAAGTAAAAACTGTTATCTGAACTCGGTAACTACATTTCGTCTTATTGGTAGAATTTTGTCTTTTGTTTATGTACTGGAACTTTGGAGCATGCTCAGATCTACCATGGAGGCACTGCATTCTGCCTTTTTCTACTATGTGGGTGGGAGAAGCCTCTTCAGATGGGCTGAGTAGCCAGAAAAAGGCAACTTCTTTAAAACTGCCAGACCAGGACAGTCAGTCTTTCTCTGTGTCTCTGTCTCTGTCTGTCTGTCTGTCTGTCTCTCTTCATTTCCCCTCTTTTTCTCTTCCCTTCTCCCTTATCTTTCTGGCTCACTCTCTTACTATCTGTCTCTCCTCCTCTCCCTTCCCCCCTTTCTTTCTCTTGCTCTTTTCTATTGCAAACACAGGAAAGAGAGAGACTGTCCCAGTCTAGTAGTTTTTATAGGGTACACAATCAAAGGAGGTTACTTGTACTAATGCAGGAAGACAGAAGGTCCCTCCATGTTAGGAGATCTGGGTATGCTGAAAGCTCTGTTACATACCCTGTTATATTCGGTAATACCATAAATTAAGAGTAGAAATGGCTTGTGTCAAAGAGATTTTTGAAGGCTTGCAACTAACAACCATGTTTTTCAGCTGTTACCTCCTTTAGAAGTCCTCCGAGTAGGCTTGTACCAAATTAAAAAAACAAAAGCAAAACAAACCTAATTTCCTTGGTTCTCTTTGCTTTGTGAAGCTACTAGAGATTCAATAATGAAAAAGCCAAAAACATAAAAAATTTTAAAACTATCCACTGATTGGAAGAAAGGGCTAATGCTATAACTGGATTTAGAAAGATATTTCTAGTGTTGAAATGGCTCTGATGGACAAAGAATGCCAAAAGCTCAAAATCACTTTGAGACTTTGGAACTAGAAAGGAGCCAATTAGCCATGTTGTCCAACCCTTCTGTTTTACAGAGGAGAAAACCAAGGCTGAAAGTGACTTGCCCAAGGGCATACCTTTAATAAGTGATAGATCTTCTTGATTCCAAGTTCTATATTCTTTTCTTTACCATTACACTTCTCTTCGAGTCAAAATGCCTTTTAGTTTCTTTTCTAGGCTCTGTGATTTTAGCTGTAATATAAACAGCTTCTACCCATGAAGAAGCTTTTCAGATGAACGATCTCACTGTATGAAGAAACATCACACTCTCACAGGTTTATAGATATAAAGGTCCTTTGAGGTCGTCTAGCTCAACCTCCATCATATTGCAGTTGAGGAGACTGAAAATCAGAGAGATTAAGACAAATAATCTGCCCAAAGTCACACAGGCAGAGTCACAGATTTACATGTGGAAGGAACATCATTTAGTGCCGACCTCTCATTTTAGGTAGGAAGGACTTGAGGCTCAGAGAGGTTAAGGAACTTGCTTGAGGTCACATAGGTAGTAAGTGTCAAAGCTGGGATTCCAACTCAGCCTCCTGACCCCCAAATCCAAGGTTCTTTCCACTGTGCAGCATTGTCTCCCAATGTGGGAGAAGCATGAGGAAAGGACCCTAAGGGCATGAGATCAGCCAGGAGCTACTGGTTCTAGGCTGTCCACCGATACATACCATTTCTGCAGGGCCACCATCAGGGAGGTGAGTCGCATGGTCTCGGCAGGGACCAAGCACAGACCTCATCATTTTCCCCTCTCTCTTAAAAAATAATAAAGATCAGAGACTTGAAGTGAATCATATAGCATGTGCAGTGGAAGTAACACTAATCTGGAGCCAGAAGGCTTTGGCTTGAGTCCTGGTTCTGCCGTGTACTAACTGTCTGACCCTGGGAAGACAAAGGCACTTGTGACATGGACATAGTTCAAATATTTTCGAAGATCTGAAGACTTTTCTAACATTTGAGATCTACTATTAGAAATTTGTGGAAAAATGATGCCATTGTCCCAAGTCCTCTCAATGATCTCTCTTGTGGGTATATGGTTGAGAAATTAGAGGGGAAAGGATAAAAGGAGAAATCTGGCTCAGATCTACTAGCACTATTTGGAGATCAATGGGATGAGAAATGTGTGCAGATTACATGGGATCAGTCAGTCAACAAGCATTTATTAAGTACCTGCTGCACGCCATGAGCTATTCTAGGCTCTAGGGAGATGATAACCAAAAAAATTTATTAAAAAAAAGCTTAATATCAGGGGGCAGAGCCAAGATGGTGGCATAGAAGCAGCAAAGCACCACAGCTCCCACACAAACACGCTAAAAAACTCATAAAATGGGACGCTAAACAGATTTTCAAACTCCAAAACTCTCCAAAAGACAGAAAGAACATCTGTTGCTAC
>CM053601.1:141081815-141110382 GCA_028646575.1 Pseudocheirus occidentalis
GTTAGAAGCACATACTTCTGTAAAGGGACAGGGACAAAGTAGAGAATAGAACAAGGGGGGGTGGGATTGGAAGGAGGGAAATACAGTCAGTCTTTCACAGTATGTCCATTGTGGAGATGTTCTACGTAACTACACATGTACAGCCTGTATTGAATTGCTTGTCTTTCCAGTGGGGGTGGGTGATGAGGGGGGTAGGGAAAGGATCTAGAATTTAAAGTTCTAAAATCAAATGTTAATATATATGCATATATTATTATGATTATGATTATTATTTACATGTAACTGGGAATTAAGATATACAGGCACTGGGGTAAGGAGATCCATATTGTCCTACGGCAAAGGCAGAGGGGTGATGGGGGAGGATATAGGAGAGAGCAGATTGGGGGAGGGGGTAAACATGGGATTGCTGTTTTGGGGTGGTGAGTAGGGGAAAGAAGCTCTGAGTCAAATTTGTCACTCAAAATCGCATGGAAATGAATGATGTAAACTAAAAATAAACAAAAGTTAATTTTTAAAAAGAAAATAAAAAAATAAAGAATCAGAGCCAGGATCAGAATTCAGGTCCCTGGACTTCAAATCCAGTGCTCTCTGCTGTTATAGAGGCAGCTAGGTGACCACTGGATAAAACATTGGGCCTGGAGTAAGGAAAAGCTGAGTTAAAATACACTCTCAGACACTGTCACCTTGGGCAAGTCACTTCACTTGTCTGTTCTCTCAACTGTAAAATGGGGATAATAATAGCACCTACCTCTGAGGGTTGAGGATCAAGTGAGACAATATTTGTAAAGCACAGTGCCTGGCACACAGAAGTCACTTCTTTCTTTTCTCTTTCTTTCTCTTTCTTTGTTTCTTTGTTTCTCCTTCCTTCCTTCCTTCCTTCCTTCCTTCCTTCCTTCCTTCCTTCCTTCCTTCCTTCCTTCCTTCCTTCCTTCCTTCCTTCCAGAGGGGGAGAGACTCAGACTCATCAAACCAAGAGGAAACAGAATGAATAATGTTATAGGAGAGGTTCAGGAATAAACTTGGTGGTAGGAAACAATGAGGATTTCCTTTAGCTGAAGTGAAAGGCTCCCTGAGGGGAGTCTGGGAATCTGTGCTTTCCTCACAGACCTGTGGGGTGGATGGTGCAAGTATTTTTTTACTTTATTTTACAGATTCAATTAAATTCCATACCTATTAAGCATCTAGAGCAGTGGTTCTTAACCTTCCTAATGTCATGACCCTTTAATACAGTTCCTCATGTTGTGGTGACCCCCCCCAACCATAAAATTATTTTCGTTACTACTTCATAAGTGTAATTTTGCTACTGTTATGAATCATAATGTATATATCTGATATGCAGGATGTATTTTCATTGTTTCAAATTGAACATAACCCACAGACTGAGAACCGCTGATCTAGAGGGTGTCAGTGACAGTCCTTTGCCATCAAGGGGCTTACATCCCACTGGGGAGAAAGAACACACCTGGAGGTTGGTGGGAGTGGGTGGGGGAGGTTTTCCTTGAGCTGAGCCCTGCCCAGGAGGACTCTGAGAGGCATAGTTCAGGAGAGAGAACAGCCTGTGTGCATCAGCACATAGCAAAGTGAGGGGTTAGACTGGGGATGTGACATAAGGGGAGGTGTCAATTAGGCTAGAAAGTAATTCATGAGAATAGTGGGAAATAAGGATGAAGAAGCAGAGAGTCAGAGATTCAACTACTAGAAAGTTCTGTTGGGGCTCTGAGCCTGAACTCCCCTATATGCAAAATAATAATAATAATAATACCTACTACCCACCTTTTAGAGTAATGAGGAAATTACCTTGCAAATTAAAGTGCCAAAGAACTGTAACCCACAGTGATTGTTTGAAGAGAAGGAATAGTAGAGAAAGAGAATATCTGGACTTGGAGCTCAGAAACCTGGGTTTGAATCCCACCTATGAAGTCACTTTTTCTTTCTGGGCCTCAGATTGCCATTGGTTGAGGATGGCAATGACAGGCTGCATCCTGGGGTTGTTGTGGGTAGAACAAGGCCTAGAACTCTTTCTCCTCTCTTTTCTCTTACCTAGATATTTTAGTGGGCAGCTAGGCGAACAGTGCATAGAGTGCTGGACCTGGTGTCGGGAGACTCATCATCCTAAGTTCAAGTCTGGTCTCAGACACTTAACTAGCTGTGCGACCCTGGGCAAATCACTTCACCCTGTGCCTTAGTTTCTCATTTATAAGATGGGCTGAGAAAGGAAATGTATCTAGTATCTTTGCTAAGAAAATCCCAAACAGGGTCATGAAGAGTCAACATGATTGAACAACAAATATGTTTTAGGAAGCAGACTAGGCAATTTGAAAAATAACCCAGCCTAGCTATCCCAGGGGGAAGGCAGGCCACAAAAGAAAGACTGGGAGAGAGGGAAGTGCTACCCCCAAATCTTTGGATCCAATGGGTAATGCTGGGGACCATGTGCAAAAAAAGGCTTAAAACAACACCAGGTCTGTTTTGGAGCTTAAGGATTCCTTTATGTCCAGTTGTTAGAGAATTGGTCACATGGGAATGAGAGGTTGAAAATGATGGACAGTGAATGGGACCAGATATAACACCCCATCTACCTGATGGGAACTGAGGAGGATGGCTGGGGATTGCAGGTGATGGGGCTGAGGTTGAGAGAACCACCACCTTTTGGGAGCTGAGAGCAGCAGAATTGTTAAGGATAATAGGAGAAGCAGCAGCTGCTGACATTTGTGCCCAGAAGCAAATACCAATGGGCAGACAGAGGAGAGCACCAACATGTTGGAAGAAGCCTTGACCACTCCCAGGGAGCAGCGAAGCAGGGTACTGTTCTCTTCTCTGGGCTTGGCTTTGAGTCTTATTTGCCTTCATTGGGTTACAAGGAAAACGGCACATGTTGTAAGCCTTGTGGTACAATATGCTTGTAAGGGAAGCTGGGAACACCACAGGAGGTTGTACCCTGGTGAAAGCCCAATGAGCTTGAGACATTTTCTGAAATGTTTTCGGGTCCTCTGTGCCTGTGGCACAAGGGTGACATGGTGAAAGAGCATTGCAGAGTGGTACACTGGAAATACTGTATCGATTTAGTCAGAGGAGCTGTGTTCAAATCCTAACTGCCTCTCCACACCTGTGTGACCTTATGCAACTTATCTAATCTCTCTGGACTTCTGTTTCCTCATTTGTAAAATGGTCTCTGAGGTCACTCTCAGAAGTATATCTTTGTTCCTATGACAAAGATTAAAGTGCCATAGAAATAGGAACTGTTATTAAATGATTTGCCCATGGTCATACAGTTAATGGCAGTGCTGAATATTTAAACCAGGTTTTCTGCCTCTGAGTCAAATACTTTTACCACTACACCAGACTGTATTAAATCAAGTTTAATATCCCCTGATGCTAACCTCAAGGTTTTGCCACTTGGGTAATTTTGATAGAAACAGCAATGCCCTCAATGTTCCCAAATTTCTGCCCCTGGGATGACCAATGACAGAAACTTGGGCTTAATCCTTTTCATTTAGGGCTCTGACTGAGCAGTCTGGCAATCCCCAAGACAAACTTCCTTTAATGCAAAATTCCTTCCTAAACCCTGGGAAGGGGCCCAGCAAGGTCTAGCAGTGCCATACTTGGCCACAAGGTGGCAGGCCAAACCTGCAACTCCCCAGTTGGAACTTCAGAGCTGAGCAGAAGGAACCTTTGGAAAGATTGGCATTTTCTAAGGTACAGATGCTATTTATGAGAAGAGATCAACAGCTTGGCTCTTAAGCGTTGATGTATAAAGACAGTTCAGGAGGAACTCGGGTTCTGCTAGGCTGTAGGAGGAGGAGGGTGTGGAGGGCACTTGCAAGGGCAGGTGGCAGACACTGTGGGACTTCCTTTTCAAGCCCAGCCCTATTTATAGGCTTGGGCCTCTCTGTACAGAACAGTCTCTTCTAGTTTTCACATCATGTAGTGATGCTGCCCTTGGATTTCTGTTATGTGTACCCAAAATAAAAACGACCCTGAGACTCAACTGTGGCTGGAGCATCAACCCTTTCTTTAAACAAGGGGCAGGCTTTTGGGCAGCTGTCACCAGCCTCTGGATATTGTAAGTCTGAGGCCTTTTGGAGAAAATGCCCACGGAAGAACATTGGTTTTTCACTTTGGAATGATCCTGAAAGTCAACACAAACCTAGTTCGACCTCTAGACCCTCTGGCCTACTTTGGGAATTTCTAGAAATTTTCCATTTCAGGGATCTGTGCCCTATGTAAGCTAAAGAGAAACCGAGTTCACAAAATGAAGTTCATAACAATTATAAAATGATAATAACAACAAGATCAAACTAGACATCTCCAGTGTTATTTTTGGATATTCTCTGTGTTAACAATGCATGAGTCTGAAAGCTGTTGTTAGCCCTCAGGGTCTGACGCAGCAGCTAGGGATTCTAGAAGTTCACATTCATCACCTTGCCTTGTCCCAATTGTGTGCATCAGTTCGATGGGAAAGTGTGGCAGCCATCTCTTAAGGTAACACCACTCTTCAGAAAAAACCAAACCACACAGAAAACTCCAACCAACTTCATATGAACTCCTTGACAGCAGGGACTGGTTTGTATGGGGGTTTTTTGCTTGTCTTTGTATCCCTAGGATGTGAGCACAGTGCCTCGCACAGAGCAGATCCTTAATAAATGCTTGTAGACTGACATACATCCCTATTCACAAGGTGAGGCAATAGCTTAGGATAGCCTTATGCATAAGCCGATGAGGTTCCCCCAATCCCTCCCCCAAATGTCTCCATCCCTACCATGTCACAGGGCCTAAGATTCCACCATTAAGGGGATTCCTGTTTCAGGTGGCAGCTGGACCTCAGAGGTTTCTTAACAATGATTCTGTAGTTCCTTCTTCCATATTCTAAAGGTTTTTCAGTCTGAAGACTCATCACCTGAAATTTTATTACTGAGTGTTGATTTGTTCTGGCCATGGTTAAGTCTTGGCTCTTTGTGAAGACCATTTACCAAAGTGTGGTGGGGGCAACATCTTCACTGATGGGGAAAATATCTAGGTCAAAGAAACCCATTTTTGTCTGTTTGTAGTTTCATAGTTTGGTCTGCCAGAGTGACAATACGAGCCATTCCTGGGACAACACTTACTCAGGGATGACCTATTATTAGGTCATTTTCCAACATTTTCAGCTAGCTGGGAGAGGTCTTGCGGGAATGGAATACAGGATAGCTAGGGGAAGGGCGCTAGAAGATGAAGTAGGAGGCTGAAGAAGACTAAATTCAGTTTTGTTGAGGGACAGCCTCAACTCTACTCAAAGTCAGTGATACCCATAAAGTATCCCCTCTCTTTCCACCTTTGATTTCTAAAACTAGCCTTCTCCCTGATGATGTCAATATGCTTGTTTTACTGTCTTAGAGTAATTGACTCTCTCAATTGGAAAAAAAGTTAAACTTTTCTTTTAGGATTAAATAGGGCTAGGAAGAGCCCTCACCCATCAGTCTACCGGCATTTACTAAATGCCTCTGTGCTTAATATGTATTGTGTACTGTGTAATATGTAATATGAACTGTGCCAGGGGCTGAGGGTACAAAGAAAGGGAAGAGACAGTCCTTGCTCTCAAGGAGTTTTTGATATAACGGGAGAGACAACATACAAACCACTATGTAGAAACAAGATATACATCAATAAACTGGAGTTAATTAACAGAGGGAAGGCACTGTCATTTAGAAGGACAGGCAAAGATGTCTTGAAGAAAACAGGACTGTTTAGCTGAGATATGAAGGAATGCGGAAGTTAATGGGTGTGGCAGAGATTTCCAGGCATGGGAGAAAGCCAGTGAAAATGCCTGGAGTCAGGAGATGAAGTGTCATATGAAAGGAAGAACAAGAATGCCAGTGTCACTGAATTGTAGAGCATGTGCAGGGAGGTGTTAAGGCCTAAGAAGATTAGAAAGGTAGGAAGTCCCTAGGTTATTTTCACATTTGATTTTGGAGACCATGGGAAGCCACTGGAATGTGTTGAATGGGGGAAGGGGTGATGTGGTTAGATAATGCACTTTAGAAAGAATCGCTTTGATGAGTGGAAAACAGACTAGAGTGGGAGAAACTAGAGCCAGGGAAGGAGAGGTGTTAATAAAGGTAGAAACCATGGGGTCTGGTGGCTGGCTGGCTACTGGGGGTGATTTAGGGTCAGGTCTAATCTGTCTGTGAAAAAAGATGGAGTCAACTTATCCACATGGGAGTTTTCTTTGTCTTTCAAAGGAATGACTCCTGCTTATTGCAGCTAAGGAACATTCTTGGCCAAGGCTGAAGTGGCCCAGAGTGCTGCCTGCTGGTCTTTTCTAGAAACCATGGGCTAGAGTTTGGTGCAATGGTAATGCTCCTTAAGAATGTAATCACATGGAGCTTGTGGTGGGAAGAGTTTGCAGAAAGGTGGAGCAGAGCCCACAGGAAGCTGGGAGTCAGAGCAGTTAGATGGAGGGTAGAGGGAGGATGGCAGGCAAGCAGACAGTTAGGCTTGTGAGTAAATGTTTGCTTGTGGGAAAGCTAAAGGATGATGTGGCTCTCTGCTCCATTGTGGTGTATTAACTTCTATGTTGCTTTGATGGAGTCGGTTTCCTGGTGCTGAGATCTGGTTTTCTGGTGTCTGAATAAATGTTTTGCTTCTGTATTCTATATGGAGAGTCTAATTATATTTTGTGATTGAGCACTATGCCGGCATATTTACAGTTGCCATCAGTGCTGTGAATATTGCATTGGCTCTACACCACGACTTTCCTAACAATCGGAACTGCCAAGGGATATGGTGTGCCCTCAGCCTGCTCCTTCAGAAGCATTATATTTGACCTGGGGAAGTTCTACAAACTACTCTCCATACCTGAATCTCTCTCCTTCCTCGACTTTGGTTATACCTCATTATTCTGTCTCTTCCCCTACTGAGTTCTTTTTTCTTGTCTCTTCTTCCTCCACATGTTTCTGACATATAAGCATTTCCTGCAGTTCCATCCTTATTCCCTATACTCTCTTGTCAATCTTATCCTTTCTGAATACCTTCAACTCTACCACCTCTCCCCAAAATATTTAAAATTGCAGTCCCAATCTCTATCCCCATTAAATTAATCATCTTCCCTCTCAAAACTCCTTTTTTCCATGCCCCTCCCTTTTTCTGGTAATGGCATCACCATCGTCCTAGTCACTCAAGATTCAAAACACTTGCAGTTGCAAGGTCTTGGATTTACAACTTGACGGGTTCTTAGGGATCATCTAGATCAGGGTGGGGAACTTGTGGCTTTGAGGTCATGTGACTGGATTTGGTCAAAGGGCCACACTTGAGGACTTACATGGCCAAATGTAGACTCAAGATTGCAGGTTCCCCACCCCTGATCTAGTGTAACTCTCTCTCATCAGTGAGGCTGTCACCTAAAGTCACACAAGTCATAAGCAGCAGACCCAGGATTTGAACTCAGTTACTCCAACTCTAAAACATTTTTTAGCCCAGTCCCTCCTTTTGCAACCAATTAGTTGCTGCCTCCAAAATATCCTCTCTCATCTCCTTTCTATTTCAAGTGCCAAAACTTTGCTCTAGGGTCTCATTACTTCTTGCTTGAAGTATTACAATAACCTGCTAATTAGTCTCATTTCTTGCCTTTTCTCTCCCCAGTTTATCCCCCATGCTATTGCCAGATTAATATCCTTAAATCATAGCTCTGATCACATTATCCCTCTGCTTAAAGAACTTTAATGAAATTTTAGAGTTGGTTGGTTGCCACCTAGCCATGCCCAATGGGGCATTCCAAAAGCACAGAAAACATACTGTTTCAGCATGGCTTAGAACTTTTTTTTGCCAGGTCAGTCACTTGACACACCTGCTCTGCAGGTTCTATGTGACTTAGATTCTAATGCCTTTCTGACTTTTCCACACTGTGGGACCCTACAATCTTGAGGGATTACAGTGAGGGACTCTGAAGACAGGAAGATTGGGGAAAGGGTGGCAAAGATCCCTTCCTCTTTGATCCACTTCTGCCTAAACCTGGAGAACGCATCTGCTGCAGAGTAAACTGGGTTTCTTTGAAGGCCATAAACAAGTGTTAAATGTGCTTGTTAACATGTCTGGGATCTGGTATAATGGCAAACGGGCATAACTTAAGTGATGAAATGTACATTTGAGGCAAAGAAGGTTCTGAGATCCCATGTAGAACTGCCTGGCTGGGCAAGAACTTGAATAATAATGGAAAGAATGGGCAGACTCAGTGAGGGAAAGAATGAAGACTGCTGTCCTGACCCTTTGCTTGAAGGCAGCCTGAGACCTGGGTTCTTGGAGGCCTGGTTACTAAACACACTGAATGCTGGAGCAGCAAGGTAGAAGGAGCTCTGGCTTCCACCTATTTCACAGTTTACATTATTGATACTGGCTCACACTCCTTCATCTTCCCACAACCAAAGGGTGATTGGCATTAGAAGACCTAATCTTCTTTAGGGGAAATTAAAGTGTCAGTTTTCAAAGAATAGAGTTTGTGGCTGTTATAAAAGCTATCAGAAAAAAATATATACATCCATTATTAGGTACAAAGAAACTTGTTAGGCAAAGGAAGAAAACAATTTATTTTCACTGGTTGACATTCTGGGCTTTCTTTTGGGAAATCTATTTTGGGGCAGAGTTCAGGCCATTACTTCCTCTGACCCTTGGCTTCCTTACTGTGTCCTTACAGAATGTTTTTATTTAAATAAACACCCAAAAACATGGTACCCCTAATTTTCCTTAAACACACACACATGTACACAGGTGAACCACACCTACTTTGTTTTCATTCTTCCTTGAAACTGCTTGCCAGGGGGATGAGGAAGGAACATCACACTTTCTACCTTTCCAGATGTGCCAACTAAAAATTCACCAGGGTAGGCTCTATCTCTGTGTCTCAACTCTATGTCATCTCCACTGTTGCTCTGTGACCACAGCAGGCTAATAATGAGACATCAGACAATACAAGATAGGCTTACAGATGGCTGAGAGTCTGTTCTTGCCCTCAGGCTTACAACTACAATGGAGCTGGTAAGTAGCTCAGAGTGTACCATGTCATGTCACATTACTCCAAGGAGTAAGGCCAGAGGCCCATCTGAAATCTCAGGAAAGTTATTCATGGAATTTGTTCTCTGGTTCTAGTTCCTGGGTCAAAGCCTTCTGACAGTTTTGCAAAAATAGCAGATATGTGAATTATTGTTGCACAAATGGCCAACAACATGCCTTAATGGGATATGCTTGCTCCTAACTCTTTGCTTCATGTGTGGATTAAGGGGATTCAAATCAACTTGTTTGGTAAGATGTCACCTTTTTCCTTGTAAAGCAACACAAAAGGAAACAGCCACCCAGCGCACATGGAAGTAGAAAGTCCTGACCTTTTAATTATCTGAAGAGATGATCAGAAGACCAAAGTCTTCTCTGAGGAAAATGCATATTAGTACTGATAGAATCATTGTGCTTTTCAGTAAAAGAAATAGGAGTCTGTATTTACATAAGAAACTATAGTGTCTGAGATCCTTATATATATATGCACATATATATGAAAATGATTTTGAATTACAGCATTTACAGAATAAAAATAAGTTGGAATAAATAAGATTCACTCCATTAAATAAGACTTTTTTTTTACAGAAGAAGCAACTTTTGTGCATGTTAATGTCACAGTTAAATTTTATTTATTTATTAATCCTATAAAAGAAGCATTAGGTTTGTCATTTCTCAAAAATAAAACTGCAATAATCTTTGCAATGTGAAGCCTGAGATTGAAGCCTGAATAGGTATCACTGTTTGGTACCACACTCCTCAGTTTTCCTGTTGGCATGAGACACCTGCATCATGCTGAGCCAAAAAAAACTGGGGCCATCACTGAGATCCCCTCTTTAGCATTTGGTGAAGTTACAAAAAGGAAACAAAACAGAATTCACGTGCAGACATGATAATATGATTAACACTGCACCGAGCACTCCAGTGCGTTTCTGATACCTGATGCCATGCGGTTCCATGTTATGTAAATGACAAGAGAACCGAGCAACCAAGAAAACCTTGGGAATCTTATCTGATCCATTTGCACTGGGCAGAAAACCATTGAAACGGATACCAGTTTGGTCTGCCTTGGTGAATAAGATTCTTTTCTGAAGGAAAGAACACAGCATTTTCTTGTCAGCTCTCTGTGTCTTTTGTGATGAAATACTGCGTATCGATATAGATGTCAAAGAAAGCAAAATCTAGAGTCTGGTAAAAGCAAGTTCTTCACTCTACCGGTGGGTAAACTTAGGGCAGATACTTTGGAAAATAAATCTTTTGCTGTACAAAAAAAATCACTTACTTTGTGTATTTTCCCCTTTGGACAAGAAGTTATTTTCCTACTAATTTAAATACATTCTCCTAAGACAGGCCTGCATCTGATTGAAAAAAAAAGTGATTTAAGAAATTATTTATAAAATTATACCATAAATGATATATTGCAGATTTTATATCCCTAAAGTGTAAGTAAATGTTTAGGACTTTTTGAATAAAAATGGACAGTCTGAATATCTGTCTTTTAAATATTTTTGGTTTCATAAACAGCCCCACATATAACATTGCCCTTGTTTTGCAAAACTTCCAAAAATAAAAAGTATTTTGCATTGAACCTTCCCCCCAATTATCAATGCCCCTGGCGTTTTTTGTATTACTGTTATTAATGATATAATTAAAACTCATATTTATTCCCATCTTTTTTAAACAACCAAGAGGTGGAAGAAATGGTATCAGATATAATGAATTCTCAAAAATGCCCACCCCATGCAAAACAAGGTAATAATAAAAGAGTAGAGCTTCAGCGTTATTGCTATGATTCCCAAACAAAAGGCAACAGCAACGTACATCTCTGGAAACTCAAGAGCTTCCTCTTCATTTCAAAGATAACTTTGCCTCTGGACATATTCTGTGTAAATTTGGTAATGTTTGGCCAGAGTTTATTTACTAAAAAGGCTAGTCAGCAAAAGGAAGAAAAAGTCTGCCAAAAGCCAGTGAGCCGGAGGACACAAAGGACTGTTTGGGAGATGGGCAGCAATGCAAGCCTTGGTAGCTTAAATATGGACCCCCTCTCTTTTCACGAAGCGTGTTTCTCCTGTGTCATATGGCGCCATCGTGTTAATGTTAGAAATGTGTGGAAGACTATTGCAGCCCCAGCGCTATAGGCTCCCCAAGAGTTCCCATTAGCAGCTTAGGAAAATGCAATAAAAACCATCTGTACAAAATATATTATGGTGGATGCTTAAAGCCTACATGTTCCTGACAAGGGCCTTCTTCTCAGTTAATTCTTGGCTTATGTCACATAGACTTTTAGTCCATCAATGACTCATTGAATAGATCACTAGTTTAAATATGTCAAATACCAGCTTTGTCACTGTAGAAAGGCGTGACGTGGAACATGTAACAGTGAGTGCAAACACGGACAGGTTTCATCTGACCGTAACGAGGTAACGGCGCAGAATGGGAAGAGCAGCGGGAGCAGAAAATCTGAAACACACAAAGAGATGGGCTTGTTTACACAGGTTCATCTTCTGAAGCACTCTAGCCACTTACTCTACAGTCCCTTCAGCTGGGCTTCCATTAAGGAAGGTTAATGCCCTTTGTGGATTTCACTCTATTTCTCCCAGTCATCTTTTTAAGTTTTATTTCTGAAAAGTGTCCAAAAGGGACATGAATAGGTAAAGGAATGGACTTACTAGGACATTTTTGCTCAGAGATGCCACATAAATAAATAGGTTAATATATTTTTAAAAAATTAACAAACTAATTCTTTAGCTTCACTGCCTATTTCATACCCCTCAAATTTAGGCAAACTACCTTGTAATGCAATCCTCCTATAGGCTCCTCCTATAGTAATATGGAAAAATCAATAAATCACTTAAGCACACCTTGATAATGGGAAACTCAAGACTCACTGACAATATTTGGTTTCCTGGGCTAGGAAATTTTAGGAGAATGCTTTTAGTAATTCTCCTCCCTAAACAATGACTGTTCAGATTACTGTAACATGCATATAGCCTCAAAAGAAATTGCTTTGCTTGCTTCTTGTTAAGGTAATTTACCCTGGTGGCAGCCATCTTGATCTTTTGCTATTTCAATTATTATATTTCACTGTATCATCATTTCTGGTTCTAAAAGTAGCTCTCTCTCTTTTTTAAATAGTAGTATTATAGCCAAAAATCCAATCTGTCCTCAGTAGTACAGGCTATTGGAATAAGTGAATCCTAAGGGTTGCTGGCAGGGATCTGGGCCATGGAATTAAGAGGAGGCACCTGACCCTTTGTTCAGGCTCTTTTATTCAGAGCCTCTTAAAAAGCAGTATTCAATCTACATTTAGGTATCTGAAGGAATAGAGCTTCCCAGGTGAAAATACTGCTGTTTTCCAAGCTTGGGTATTTGTAGCCCTTTGGCCTCTCTCCCCCACTGACATCAGTGACATACATGTCCCCCTCCAGCTCAGTACCTTGCCACAGCTCCTACAGTGGTGCTTCCTCCGAATGACAGTGAAAGGAGCTTTGCATGCTGTGCAGTAGCTGCAGGCTTCATCTGGTACCCATTCAGGAGGATCTGTCCAAAACAGAAAAGCCAAAGCAGATATTGCAACAAGCTGAAGGGAGAAAAAGAAACCCAACAGATTTTGGGTCATTGTTGTGGGTAGAAATGAAGAGGCTTACTCTAAATACAGATGTTGAGGCACCAAGTGGAATCTGTTCTATAAATGCACAGTTCAAAAGCATAACAGGTTGGATGATGAAGCTTGAAATCAAGATAAACAGATACAGAGACCTTTGGGTTCTGAATCTCCTTTTCTGCCTTCCTCTCTTTCTTTATTTATACTTGATGAAAAAATATACAGAAAAATGTCTCTGGCCCTTTACTAGTGTTGAAATTACATCTGCCTCAAAAACACAGCTGAAGGATCTACCCTTTTCCCATCACCTCTTGGATTTATGACATTTGTTGTACACTATGGTCCTAAAGTCAAGAGCCTAAAAGAAAATATCCAACATTCCGATACATCCATATATTCCATCTAGTTCTGAGCTGGCAGTGGAAAAGTCCAGCCAGCAGTGACCAGATACCTTCTACTCAACAAACTGCTTTAGAATTTATAGCAACTGATTGGTTCTCAACAAGAACTGAGTCAGTTCAATTCAATATGAAACACTGATTGCATTCTGTGTGTCGAAAACTGCTAGGTAGAGGCAGTGAGAACCAAGCAGATAAGAGAAGCAAAGATCCTGTCCTCATGAAGCTTACAGACAAGCAAGGACCGTACACAGAAATAACTATAATATACAGCAGGCAAGTGTAGAAGAGCGATACAAAGTATGACCAGGTCTGAGGATGCAAGGCTCACTTCTGATCAGGTTAGAGGAAGGGAGTAATGGGGGAGCGTTCATGGAGAAAGTGGCATTGGTAGTGAAGGATAGCCTGGATTTTAACGTTTAAAGATAGCAGTAGGAATGTGAAGACCCATTAGGAGAATACTGTAATGGTATGGGTGGGTGGCAATGAGAGTTTTATCAAGGTGGTAGCTGTAGAAAACAGAAAGGAGAGAAAGAAGGGGCCTTTAACTCAAACTATTATATAGCAGTAATCAACAAGACTATCTGGCATTAGATAAAAATATAAAAGTAGGTAAATGGAATAGACTAGACAATGGAGAATCAAAAAAAATCAACCAATTCTACCTGGCATTGGATAAAATACCCAAATATAAATTATTTAGAAAAGAACTTCCTACTTAATAAGAATTGCTGGGGAGTGGAGGGAGTGAAAAAACAAACCCACAACCCCAGTCTGCCACAAACTTGATTTAGACCAACATTTTACATCATTTTACTACAATAAACTCAAAATGGCCATATGATCTGAATACTAAAGAATATAACATAAAAAAATTAGAAGAGACAGATCATGTGACTTTTATAGCTATAAGTAGGGGTGAATTATTAATTAAACAAGGGAGAGAAACAATTTCAAAAGATAAAATAGATAATTTCTATGAAAAGAAACTGAAAAGGCTTTGCATTAATAAAATTAATGAAACTACGATAGAGAGGAACAAGTGACTAGGAAAATATTTACCAAATATCTCTGATAAAGGTTTGAAATGTAGACAACTAACAGAAATAATACGAATTTATAAAACCAAAATCATTTCTCAATAGATAATAAACACATCTCTTAAGAATAACTGCAATTTATTAACAACCATATGAAAAAACTCTCCAAATCACCAACTGTAAGAGAAATGGAACTCCAAAATAATCCTGAGGTTTTACTTCCCACCCAGCAAATTGGCAAAGATAGCCAAAGAAGTTCCAAATAGGCAATATTAGAAGGGATTATGGAAAAATAGGGACACTAAGGCACATTGCTGGTGGAGCTGTGAATTGGTCCAAACACAGGCAATCTGGAGGCACTATTTTGTAGAAGCAAAGAACTAGAAACAAAGTAAATACCCACTGTTTTTGGAACGACTATACAGGTTGTAATACATAATGCTAATGGAATATTACTGTCCATAAGGAACATGATGCATATGATATATACAGAGCATAGGAAGGCATGTGTGAAAGAAACTGGCAGGAACAGCATCCTAACCCCTCCTCCTCATGCAAGTTAGGCTGGTTTTTCCTTAAAAGGAATTAAGACCTTCCTTTCAACTTGGTTAACTCAAAGAACTACAGGCTGGGACTGTTGAAGACACTTCCTTATTGCCTGAGTTCAAAGCAGCCCCAAGGAGCTACAGAGGATATTTTGATGCTTGACTGCAGAATCAGGATGGGTAACTCAGGTAAGGGAACTTCCTTTAGCTGAATCAATTCGGGTCATCCTCAATGACTATCCTTGTTGAGTTCGCTTCTCCTGCTATGGCTAAGCAATCTCTTTTTTTTTTAACCGTTGAATGACCTACTAGTGTTTCATTTTGTTCCAATATTGTACTTAAAGAACTAGGAGTCAGGACCAGCTCTGAACATAAGAAGAAGCAGGAAAATAATATACACAGTGACTATAATAATTTAAATGACAAAAACAAAATGGTCAAAATTTATGTTGTGAAATTACAGTGACTAAGCATGTTCCTAAAGAAGTGAAATGAGAATGTATCTTCCCCAGCTTTTCTTCAGAGTAGGGGACTGTGGGTGTGGAACCCCGAATATGCTGCCAGACTATTTGTTTGTTTTTTTTTGTTTTTCTTTTTGGAGGGCAATTGGGGCTAAGTGACTTGCCCAAAGTCACACGGCTAGTATGCGTTAAGTGTCTGAGGCCGGATTTGAACTCAGGCACTCCTGACTCCAGGGCTGGTGCTCTATTTGCTGCGCCACCTAGCCGCCCCCCAACATGTTAGTTTTGCTGAACTGTTTTTTTCCTTCTTTGTTATAAGGCATTTCTCTCAAGAAGTTGGGAGAGATACACTGAGAATTATAGATGATATAAAAACAAAAGTTATCAATAAATATTTATTTAAAAAAATAAATATGACAGCCCTGTGGGGGGGGGAAAGAAAGGAAAGGAAGGCATATATGGTATTTTGAAGGAAAAATCAAAGGCACTTGAAAACTGATTACATGTAAAAGATGAGGAATAGAAGTTTAAAAGATGTACGATTAGTTAGTTGGTCTTTGGTGTCATTGCATAGCTGGTGTCAGAAGGAATAGCAGGTTTTAAGGGAAAGTTCAATTTTGCATAAGTTGTGTCTGAGGAGCTAATGGAACATCTCTATGGAGACGTCCACTAGTCACTTGGAAACGTAGGTCTGGAACCAACAAGAAAGGTCAAGTTTAAAGACATAAATTTTGTGGAGTTATCAGTAAAGAGGGTGACAATGTTAGTCATAAGAAAGAATGCTGAAAATGGAAAGAACAGAGAGAAAAGAGCTAAGAAGAGAGCCTAGGAAATATTCAAATCAGTTTTAGGAAGAGGAAAAGGAGATATAGAGGAAAGAAATGGCCTGAGAATAGGCTGTCAACAGAGCCAAAGAAGAAAGAAAGATCAAAGTGTGTGTGTGTGTGTGTGTGTGTGTGTGTGTGTGTGTGTGTGTTCATCTGAGTTCAAATCCGGCCTCAGACACTTAACACATACTAGCCGTGTGACCTTGGGCAAGTCACTTAACCCCAATTGCCCTGCCTTCTCTCCTCCAAAAAGGGGAAAAAAAATAAGAATGTCAAGGAGAAGAGAGCGATTGGCAAGAATCAAGGAGAAGAAAGTAGTTGAAAACTGCAGAGAAGTCAAGAAAGATAAGGACTGAGAAAAAAAAAATCATTAGATTTGGCAATTAAGAGAGCATTAGTGGGGCGGCTAGGTGGCGCAGTGAATAGAGCACCAGCCCTGGAGTCAGGAGGACCTGAGTTCAAATCCGGCCTCAGACACTTAACACACAAAAAAATAGCCGTGTGACCTTGGGCAAGTCACTTAACCCCAAGTGCCCTCCAAAAAGCAAAAAAAAAAAAAAAAAGAGAGAGCATTAGTAACTTTGGAGAGCACTTTGAGTTCAATCATAAATAAGGTCAGAAGCCAGATTTTGTAGAGAGTCAAAAAAGAGAGTGTGAAGAAAGGAAGGAGGGGTACCCAGTAAAGGCCAAATTCTCAAGGAGTTTAGCCACAAAACAGAGAAAACATGGGACACCAGCTAATGGAGAATGGATGGATTAAGTGAGAGCAGTTTTTTGAGGATGGGAGAAGAGATGGGTGTGTTGATAGATGCTGCAGAAAAGTAATCCTTAGATAGATTGAGTGAGAAGGTAGAAGTGATAGAGGAGGCAATCTGCTGGAGAAGACAGAACCCAACGGGATCACCTGTAGATGTAAGAGCAAGGAGGACGCCTACTTCATCACATGAAACAGGAGTGAAGGAGGAAATAGTGGCAGAAGGCGTCTGAGGGATGAAAGACGAGAAAGAGGGAAAATGCAGTGAATGGCCGTTAAAGTAAAAGTCAAGGTTCTCAGCCTAGAGGGTGCATCAGAGGAGCTGCGGGATAACTGAAGAGGAATGAAAAGGTGTGGAAGAGTCACAGCGATGTCCAGGATAGTGAGTTAACTATGGAGGTGTAAAAGACTGCCTTATATCAGTGAGTAGGCAGTTGAGGTTATGTAACATAAATCTGGAGTGGACTCGGGCACCAGCTTTGAGATGTTCTTTCAGCTTTGTTCAGCAGCCTGTATGTAGGAGTGAAGGCAAAGGATAGTGGGAGGGATCCAACATAGGCTTGGCAGGGTAAGACTGGCAATACAATAAGGGGTAAGAGATTCAAGAGAAGAGGACAATGTGGGTTTGGACCCCTTCACCAGGCATTCAAGACAGGGAAGGAAGGAGAGTCTAGCTTGTGCGTGGAGAGATGGCCTGGGAAAGCACTGAAGGGTGGAAGGACTAGAGGTTGTAGTGAGGATGAAGAACAGAGTTTGGGGTTGCAAGACAGAAGGAGAGGTGGAGTAACAATAGACTGTGGTCAGATAAAGGATTTCAGAGTTCATGAATATGGAAGTGGCACATCTATGCGTGACGGCAAGATCGCCTCACAATCATCTCTATGTGTGGCTGAAGTGAGGGAGAGGAGTAGAGTGGGATGGAAGAGTCAAGGGAAATGAGTAAGCTCAGGAACTATGAGGTTAGGGTGCATGAGGGAATTATGCTGAACTCCCTTAAATGAGGGCAGGAATAGAGGGGAAAGAAATACTATGGTTGAGGCACTTAACTCATCAAGGAAGGAAGAGTGTCCTAGAGGTCTGTAGACAGCTGCCAGAATTCTGACTGGGTGGTGAGCATGGTTTGAGTGAACATGAAAGGAAGAGAGGTTCCTTCATTTTGGTGGTAGGGAGAGAATATGGAAGGGGTATATTCTAATTCCCTCACCTCAACCAGAGAGCTAGGAGGAATGAGGGAGAGTGCAGCCAGGGTGAAACAGGAAGGCCAGGGAGGCTGTACTATTATCATCCCCATTTTACAGATGACGAAACTAAAGCAGATCAAGGTTAAGTGACCTACCTAAGGTCACACAACTAGGTAAAATTTGAACTCAGATCTTCCAGACTTTAGGTCCAGAGCTTTATCCACTGATCTACTCAGATATGTCTTTCACATTTAAAATTTAAGATCCTCATTTAAAATATACCTCAAATTCTGTCTCTTCCAGGAATCCCTTCTTGCCCTCTCTGGCTAATGATAACCTTCCCTACTAGATCTCACATAGAACTTAGATAATTCTCTAAAATTCATTCTTTCAGGTCATGTGTATTATTGCCATCTGCGTTGGCTCCTTAGTTATAAGACATGCCTTATTGTTGTACTTTATACTTTATTGCACTTTGCTGATACTGCAGGATTTTTTTGCCCCTACAAAGCAAGCCTGTAGGTGCCATTTTTCCAACAGCATGTGCTCATGTTCTGTCTCTGCATCACATTTTGGTAATTCTCATAATATCAAAACTTTTTTCATTATTATATCTATTCTGGTGATCTGTGATCAGTCATCTTTGATATTACTAGGTTTTAGGGCACCGTGAATTGCACCCACATAAGATGGTGAACTTAATCGATGTGTGTGTGTGTGTGTGTTCTGATTGCTCCACTGACCAGCTCCCTATACCCCATTCTCTCCCTGTCCTCAGGCCTCCCTTTTCCTTGAGACACAATATTGAAAACAGGTCAATTAATAATCTCACAATGGTTCAAGTGAAAGGAAGAGTCAATCTATGTGACAAACTTCACTTTGTCTTCAAGAAATTGCCGCAGCCATCCCAACCTACAGCAACCACCATCCTGACCAGTCAGCAGCCATCAACACGGAGGCAAGGCCTTTCACCAGCAAAAAGAATACAACTTGCTGAAGGCTCAGATGATGGTTAGCATTTTTTTTAAAAGCAAGTATTTTTTCATTAAGGCGTTAAATTATTTTTAGATATAATACTATTGTACACTTAATAGACTACAGTTGAGTGTAAATATAATTGGGAAACCAAAAACTTCATGACTTGCTTCACTGTAATGGTCTGGACTGAACCTGCAATATCTCCAAAGTATACCTGTACCCCTAATTAAAGAGTAAGCTCCCTGAGGGCAGGGACTGTGACTTAACTAAACTGTATCTCTTCTAGCACCTAGCACAGTGTTATGTACCCAACAGGAGCTTTAAAAATGTTTATTGTCTTATCTTGTATTACACTGCCTTGTCTTGCCTTGCATTATATACACTATATTGTATCTAGTTCTTCCTCATTTCCTAGCCACTTCCCTCTTGCTTACAAACATGTTCAGGCCTTCCCAATCCTAAAAGGCTTTTGTAGTGACTCTACTACAACATGGCTATCTCTCTCCACTTTTTCTGGCCATCCTTGAAAGAATAATTTACCAGTGTCTCTACTTCCTCACCATCCACATCTCTAGTGTTCTGAAATCTGGAATCTCTCCACATTAATCTATTGAAACTGCTTTCTCAAAGGTCAAAGACGACCTCGTGATTTCCAAATCTGACTCTTCTTTCAGTCCTTATTCTCCTTAACATCTCTGTCTGACACTTGATAGTCCCCTCCTTCTGGCCTTCTCTTTCCTTAACTTCAGAGACAGTCTATATATTGAGTTTTTCCTTTCTCTTTGTAATCTCCACTCTCTGCCTCCTTTATTTTCTTGGGTATTCCACAGGGTTCTGTCCTTGGACTTTTTTTTTCCTCTTTTTACTCAACAGATTTGTATCTTTAGCCCTGATGTCTCTCCCAAGCTCGAAGCTCACATTTTCAACCACCTGTAAACCAAACTCCTACCTGAATTTCCTAAGGATCCCTTGAAATCCTTATGTGCCAAAGCAATCATCAAAATCCATCCCTCCTAACTTGATCATTCCAGTTGCACCACAATTCACCCATTCTGTTCATGCTTTAAACTTCTGTTTTTATAACGTCTAGTCTAATACTTTGTACTTTTCTCGTGCCCTTATCTTGTTTTATTTTGTGTTATGGTGGTTTTAGTATGTGTGTTTCATGCTCTTTAATCAGTCTGTACACTCCATGAAGGTAATGGCCCCATTCTATACCTCCACAAGTGACTATCATAGTGTTCACAGACCTGGAAGTCACCTTAGGGAACCTATCTCCATTTCACACAAGGAAACTGTGTCCTGGAGAAGTTAAGAGGCTTGCCCAAGTTCACACAGATGGTGTCTGAGGGAGGATATGAACAGGGGTCCTCCAACTCTAGCTCCAGCGCCCTTTCTACCCCATTATGCTAAGCTACTACTCATAGTAGGTATTTAAAATGCTTGATGAATTTTTCAAATTGTCATCACATCTTTCTCTGTTGTGAGGGAAACAGCAGCTAACTCTGCGGTTTGAAGGTTACTCTAAAACAATCTTGTAGTATTCTATATTCCTTTGACCCTATTTTGTTTCTCGAATGCTCCATTCCAGACCTTTCTGGGAAGCTATGTTGTCTGTGGCAAGTATATTTCTAAGTCTAACAATGACGAGATGGGTTACCAGTCACTCTTCTACAATACATTTTCAAAAAATCTGTGCAAAAGTTCTTTCATAAGAGGATAAAATGAAAGATAATATGAAATGCAGTCAGTTTTGTGAACTAGCTTACAAGCACAACCCTAGAACAGAGCTGGAAGGTGTGTCCATAGAACACTGACTATATTTGTTTTGTTTTTTATTTTGCTCCTGAGCCACTAAGCCCCATGATTTTTATGTGCAAGAAAAAATGGAAACATATGAATCCCCAGTCTCAGAAGCCCTTTCTATAAGGACTTTTGAGATCAGTCAAGCAGTATAAAGTATGTATCAAGGAAAAGAAGAATTCTACCTTTCTGCTAAATGGCTCTTGTAAGGGAGAAGGCTTAGTCATTTGAGCACTCAGGAAAGCAAATACAGAGGAGAAGAGAGGAGGATGTGAACTGATAAGCTAAGGGCAAATTAATAGCCAAATGTGAAAGGCAGAAAATAAGTATTTAATGGAAAATAAGAATTTAATCACCATTAAATTAATGAGAGAAAAATCCACAGTACTGGAAGAAAATGTGGACAGAAAAGTAGAAAGAGAATTGCTTAATTAAATAGTTTAGATAAAAGAATCAATGTGATAGTGGAAAATGATTTAAAAATTTTAGGTAAACACAGAAGACAGGTAATTTTAAAAAAATTACTAGTAATATGGTGATAACATATGGAAATATGATTTTTAAACAACCTCAAAGAAATTCCAATTTATCAAAACACAGAAAGCAGAAAGAAAAAGTCTGTTTTTTTAAAAGATAAAAATCAAGTCTAGCATGTTTTGTTTCAAAGGTAGCGGTGGAAAAGGGTAGGCTAAACGCATTTAACTGAACTTCCAGGAAGGAACAAATTAAACTTGATTTGGCCAGGCTGGCCTGCGGAGGGGCAGATGGTGACCCTAGCAGAGGTCCTTAACATTGCCAAAGCATAGTCTTGGCTCTATGACCAATTTTGGTCCCATGATATGGAGGGCCAAGAGCCCTGCAAAACAGTTCTTATTATGCTACAGGCAATACGACAGTGACCCCCTCTGGTCAGTCATAAAACACGGCTTATGGGTTCTAGTTTTCTTATTCCAATGAAGATGAGATCAAGAATCCTAGAAAATAATGTGCGCTTATACATGGAGACTGAGGAAGGGGGTAAGTACTGGCAAATCTCTCCATGGAGGCTGGTTTGAGATGCCTCAGAGTCAAAGAAGGCAAGGCTAGAACATACTGACAGAGAAATAAACTTCAATCCAAGATTCCAGATATTTCTTAGTCCATCACAATTTCCATTTGGGCAGCTTAGTGGGATTAGCCAATTTAATTCCATTCAACTAACATTTATTATACCTCGACGACATAAAAAGAACTGTGCTAAATTCTGAGAACACAAAGGTGAAAACAAAATAGTCCTCCACTTAAGTAAGTATATTCTAATGGGGGAAGGATACAATACTGGTGTACCAGTAAATAAACACAAGGGAGAGAACTTTCCGTCTCTGGGGAAAGTGAAAGGCTTTCTAAGGGGGGTGACATCTATGCTGAGCTCCGAAGGGGGCTAAGGATTTTAAGATGCAGGTGAAAAAGAAGCACATTTCAGACATGTACAAAGGCAAGACGGCATGAGATGGATTGATGAGTTAGGAGAACAGCTGGTATGTCAGTGAGAATATAAGGAAGGGCAAACAATATGAAATAAGTCTGGAAAGGGAGGAGGAAGCAGATCCATAGAGGGCCTTAAATGCCAGGTTGGGGAGTTTGCATTTTCCATCAGAGGCAACAAGTAGACACTGAAGACTTTTGAGCAAGGGAATGACATGATTTGTTAGACCTGTGCCTTAAGAATATTAAGTTGGTGTCTGTTTGCAGGCTGTCTTAGAGAGGAAGGAAACTGGAAACAGAGAGATCAATTAAGAGGCGACTGTAACAGTCCCTGTGGGAGATGATCAGGGTCTGAACTAAGGTAATGGTTATGTGAGTAGAGAGGGGAGGAGAGATATCATAGATTGTGTGAAGGCTGAATCAATAAGACTCAGCAAATTTATTATATATACAGGATAAGGGAGAGGAAAGAATCACGGATGATTCTGAGGTTGTGAACCTGAGAGGCTGGGAGAATGTTGGTACCCTCCACTGAGGTAGGGAAGTTTGGGAGGGAAGTAGGTTTTAAGTGGGAAATAAAGAGTTCCATGCTGAGTCTGAGGTGTTAGTGGTTCAACCAGACAGAGAGGTCCAGCCAGCAGTTTGTGATGCAGGACTGGATTTCACAAACAAGATGAGGGTTAGAGAGACAGATTTAGAAGTAATCTGAACTAAGTTGTTAACTGAACCACATGGAAAATGATCCAACCTAATTAGAGGAGAGAAGAGACAATTGTCCAAGCATGAACGAACCATGGAGGGGACACCCCCAATTGAAGAGAGAGAAATGGATGACAATCTAAGCAAAGGACACTGAGGAGGAACAAGTAGAGAGATCAAGATCCCAGAATTCAAAGGAGAAAAGATTATCTGAGAAAAGAGGTAGCTCATTGTCGAAAGTTGTACATGTAAAGTAGAATAACACCTTAAAAAGCCCACTGGATTTAGCAGCTGGTGACCCTGAAGAGCAAAGCTGAAGCTGCATGGTAAGAGGCAACAGGTGTAGATAACATTTTTCTAGGGGTTTGACCATAAAAAGGAGAAGAGCTATAGCTTGTGTGGATATGAGAGAGAAAGAGAAGGGGAAAAAGGAGGAAAGGAGAAGATAATCAAAATAGCAAGAGCTTGTCTTGATTTCCAAAGAGGGAAGAGAGTAGAGTCTATAAAAAATATATAGGTCAGTGAGACTGACTTCAGTTCCTGGTGAAATTTTGTAATTATTAAGGAAACTGTAAGTGAACATGTTGAAAAGGAGAGTTGTGATCACAAAGAGCCAGTTTGGTTTTAGCAACAGAACGTCATTCAGACTAACTTTATTTCCTTTTTTGGCAGGGTTATATGATTGGTAGATCAGGATGATGGCCAAAGCTATAGTTTACCTACATTATAGGAAATTATTTGACAAAATCTCTCATGTTATTTTCATAGAAAAGAAATGTAGGCTAGATGATAGTACATTTTGGTGGATTTGGAACCAAACAAATGGCTAAATTTAAAGAGTAACCATTAATGTGTTTAGTCATCTTGGAAGTGGCACTGTTTCTAGTGAAGAGCTTCAGAAATCTGTATCTGCACCAGGCTCTGTAGTTACTGACTTGAATAAAGGCATAGATGGTGACATGCTCATCAAATTTGCAGATAACATACTCAATGACAGTGTAGTGTTCCAAAAAAAGATCTCACAGCTTCCATTACTGAGCTGAATTTAATAAGATGACATTGCAAGTCTCACACTTATGTTAAAAAAAATCAACATCACAAGTACAAGATGGAAGAGGACTGAGCAGACATAACTTGATTTTAGTTGTCTTCAAGCACAATATGAGCTGACTGTGATGTGGCAGCCCCCCAAATAATGAGCTCTTAGGATGTAGAGTGAGGGGGGCATAATGTCAAGGACTAAAGAGATGACAATCCAATTTGCCCTGGTCAGACCATTCCTGTAAGGTTCAGTTCTAGGCAATACATCTTTCAGGAAGGATACTGATAAGCTAGATAGCATTAAGAGAATGACAACCTGGAGAAAACTTGGGGGAACATGAGAAGTTGAAGAGCTGACAAAGAGAAGAAGGATTCGATTTGTTCTGTCTGGTCTCAGAGTACAAAACTAAGAGCAAAGAATGGAAAGTATAAAGAGGCAGGTTCGGGTTTGATTTAAGGAAAAAAAACCTACATTCCTAACAACTTCCTAATGCATTGTTGCATTAGGAATTAGTGGGATCTTTAAGAAAAGCCTGGATGACCACCTGTTTGGTGCTTTGTAGAAAGGATCCTTATTTAAGTGTGGGTTGCTCTACATGGCCTCTGACATCCCTTCTAACTTTGAGATCCAGTGATTCATATTTGTAGAAGGACAATACTGAATATGGCAAGAAGAAAAAATGGTTACTCCATCAGCAAGATCTGATTTTAATTCTCTTCTCAAAAGGCAATGCTATTCCATATTCTCATGGGTGTCTCCTTAGCATAAAAACTATCAACACAAAGGACTCTCTTTATTAAAAATCCAAATCAGAGTCGTGGGCAATGTTTCAAATTGCTGGGATGAGCCAAAGAAAGCCTCTATCTCAGAGCTAAAAATCCTCAGTTTTTATTGTAAAACATATTCGTGTTTTGTTTTGCAAAAGGCTGACTTATGACACACACGAGACTGGAAATTTTTTGCTTTCCAGTACTTACTATTCTCTTTTCTAGTATATGTTTTCCCTTCAAATCCTATTTCTATGTCTGAGAATGTAAGCTTCCTTTATTGCTCCTAGTAACACTTTCATTGATCCTGGCACAACAGAAAAATTAATTGTCAATTATTATTGAGTAATTTTCAGCTTTATCTGCCTTGACATCTTATTCCCTCCATAAAGCTTTTTCACATTTATATAATTATACTTTTAAATGGATTAATCCTGTTCTTAAGAAAAATTGCATGGGAAATCTTTTACTCTGTTTACTGGAAAGAAAAAAAATAATAACAATTCAAAACATGCCTGAGGAACAAAACAGTATCTTTGGCACACAGCACTGCAATATAACTTCGTTTGCTTTTAGGGCATTTTTTAAAAGACCTTTTGTCTTGACTGCTGCAAATCACATAAAAAAATGTGTACTGTCTGCTTTCCTTCCCACTTTCTGCTGCCCCCTCCCACCCTACAACTTCACCTGAAAATAAAGATATAATTTCCCATGTGTTAGAATTGTCCTTTTAGTTCCTTAAGATAACTGTGACTCTTCCATGATTTAATAAGATCAGGACTAAAGAGTACATGTTTCTTCTGTGGTACTTAGTGGCCTTACCATATCAGTCTGTCCAAAGTGAGGTTTGAATTGTGCATAGCCCAAAGCATGCAGACATTGAGAGAGCTGATGCCTAGTTCAAAATAGAGCAGGTGAAATGCCCCAAACTCATAGTGGCTTCCTTTCCTATCAATTTGCAAATCTAGGGAAAAGCTGCAGATTTTTCCCTTTAAATTTTCACCAACATAGACTGTTTTTTTAAAGTGACTTTCAGAAAATATCATAGGAATTATAAGAATCAGAGCTGCAAGGGATCTTAGAAACTGTTGGATTCAGTGCTCATTTAGAGATGAAGAAATGGGCTCAGATCTGACCAGTTCACACAGTGAGCTTCAGAAATGACAATAAAATCCAGGTTTTCTGACTCCAAATGCAAGAGTAGGGCTCTTTGTAGCTTACTACACCTCATCATTGTCTATCTCTGTAAAATTCAATATAACCTACGAATTAAGGCCAGTTTATTCCGGCCTCCAAAATGTTCATGTTGTTCAGTTGTATGCATTTCCACAATGCCAGATGCCACATTAGTGGTTTTTTTTTTACTGGCACTCATGTACATGGAGCAGAGCCAATAGAGGAAATTGAACGAAATGCTCTTTATCAAAAGGTACCACATCTCTCTGTAGCACCAGACATGGAAGCAGTGAAACCAGGAGATTGCCTTTTGGAGTCTCATCGTTGAGAATGGCTAGGCTCCTGCCCAGCCCTGAGGCACCCTGGAGAATGGCAACGTAACATGTTGGAGGTGATTCAGTAGTAGTACCAGCCAAAGGGAAATTCAGTCTTTGTGAAGAAGCAATTAGTGGAGTGCACACTGATTTGGGGGTACGGGAGGAGGAACTCTGCATTTTAGGAGTGGAGCTGTCATAAGTTAATATCTTGAATAGCTCAGTATATAATGCTGCCAAACTGTCCAAAGTACTTAAAAATTCTGGGTTTGTTTCCTGCCCCAGGCATGCCATTAACCTTAGGGGCATTTCTGTGTCATGAAAACCTCCCTATCTGGGGCACACCAACTGTTGCCATGCCAATGTGATCAGCGCCAGCCCATCCTCAAGGAGCCAGGCTAAGGGGAACAAATGCAGGGCTCTCTGTTTTGTGAGTTGTTTTTTTTAATGCTTCTTTAAAAAAATTCAAAACAAACCACCTGAGTCTGACTGCTGCAGGCCAAGCTGGCCTCATTCTCAGCAGTCCAGTTCCCATCTGGCCAGTTTCCTACCTGGTTTTCAGGTGCTGTCTGCTTCCCATAACTACTTTTTCCTCTTTCACAATATTCTGGCCCTGGGAAGGAATGCAACCCACCTCTTGGAGAGCTGCCAAAAGGCTTTGACATAGAGCAAGGTCAGACAGGCAGTGTTCCTTTTCAGCACTGCACTCTCTAAGCTCCAAAGAGGTTTCCAACACAACCTGAAAGCTGACTACCCAGAATACCACTAAACTGACCTTGGGGGAAGAGGCTTGAGAGTAGGGGAACGGGGAACGTGGAAATGAAAGAAGCCAAATGAGCCAGACAAGCAGGAAAGAGGCAGAGGTCATCACAAGTGAGATGTGAAGGCAGGCGAGAGAAACAGCTATGATTGTGGAAGGAGTAGTACAGAATCCTGGGAGCACAAGCTCCCAGGTCCAGTGAACACCAAGGGCTCTGACAGAGCTGGTGGCGGGTGAAAGGGAGGAGAAACAGCTCATGCATTTCTTCCCTTGCCTCCTGACTCCTCCAGAGAGGAAGCCCAGTGTCCCTAAGGGCTCTCTGCTCACTTCAACTTATTTTTTGCTTCCTTTTCTTTTTAAACACATTCTTTGGTTTCCAAGCTTTTTAGCAGTGATAGAAAATATCAGCCAACATACCTGAACATTTCTAATTTACTTATTGACCTTGTGTTTAGAGGAAGGGGAGATCAAGCATTCCCCATTCCTAGACAAGAGACTGTTTGGTCAGCAGAATTAGGTCTTGGGGCTAAGACAATTGGGGAATAGAGGGGAGGCAGCGAGGGGCTGGTGGCAGAGGCTGATATTATACTTTGCTTGCCTAGCAAGAAACTGAGATCAATATACTCCTGATTTAAAATTGAGAGCTGGTAATTGCCCTCGAGTTGTAAGTGAGAAAAGCATGAACATTTCATTCTCCTCTTTTGCTAGTGGCACTGATATTCTGTGAGGTCCTGAATTTGAAAAGAAATTGAGCCACATCTCCACAAAGAGAGGGCCAAGTTCTTATAAAGGGAAAGAAAGCGATAATTGCAGAGGATTGGCCTGTTAGGGCCTTCAGGAAGGGAAGGGGAGTGAGTGGGCCTAGCAAGTTCAGGAGGGCCTCTGGCTCATGGGATTACTGATAGCTGAATCTGCTCTATTCTCCAGCATCCCCTGTGACTTAAAATCTACAGTGTTCATAAGGGAGATCAAAACAGCATCTCTTACTTTTGAAATCTGGGCAGTTAGGCAGTGTAGTGGATAGAGTGCCCAGCCTGGAGTCAGGAAGACTAATCTTCGTGAGTTCAAATCTGGTCTCACATATTTACTAGCTGTGTGATCTTGGGCAAGCCACTTAACCTGTTTGCCTCAGTTTCTCATCTGTAAAATCAGCTGGAGAAGGTAAATGGTAAACCACTTCAGTATTTTTACCAAGAAAACCTCAAATGGATTCATGGAGAGTCAGACAGGACTGGAAAGGACCTGATTTTCTGAAATTTCTTATATATGAACTTTGCTGTTGCTTCTACTAAGCTGTATTTGTGAAGCTATTGTCTGTCTCCTCCTTCAATGATCCCTCCACCCTCTGGAATCTCAGGTTCACAGAAATTCCCAAGTACCTTCAAAATCTCCATCTCTTGCCTTTGCTGCAAGTTCAGAAGAAGATATTGTTTCTTGGCAAAGGGCACAGTCTTCCAGAGCTGCACTTCTTAAATTCTGATTTACTGAAAAATAAAGCACAACACTTTGAATACACTGATATGTGTCCATAAGAAATTCATTCTCTGCAGCAAACAAGTGTGGTCTGGAGTCAAGTGTTAAAAATGCTATGTGAGAAGATGGCGGCGTAGAAGCAGCAAAGCACCGCAGCTCCCACACAAACACGCTGAAAAACTCATAAAATGGGACGCTAAACAGATTTTCAAGCTCCAAAACTCTCCACAAGACAGAAAGCACTACAGGCAGCGCAGCAGGCG
>CM053601.1:141110882-141198637 GCA_028646575.1 Pseudocheirus occidentalis
TGGGAGGGGTCTTACAGTGTGATCAATGTTCTGGGCTGGGGGGTAGGGACAAAAAGGGGAGAAAATTTTAACTCAAAACCTTGTGGAAATGAATGATGTAACCAAGAAAATAAATTAAAATTAAAAAAAAATTAAAAATAAAAAAAAAATGCTATGTGAACTCTACCGATGGATGCCCTACCCATTAGAGCTCCCTCTAGCGTCTTAGAGAGGACTAGAGTGAAAGGAAGGCTTTGACTGTCTTCTGAAATAAAGCACTGTCTCAGGATGGCCCCCCTACCCCTTTTGAGGTAGTAGAAGGGCACTGGACTTGAAGTCAGAGGATCTGGGTTTGAATTTGGTTCTTCTTACCTGCTACTCACTGAACCTGGAAAGTCTGTGACATATAAATGCTATCTCCTCCCTGGACATGAATGGTCTTGGAGTTAGGAAACCTGGACTCAAGTCCAAGGTCTGATGTTTACTAGCTTTATGCTACCAAGCCAAATCACTTAACTTCTCTGAGATTCAGTTTCTTCATCTGCTAAGTGATTGTAATTATATTTGTACTCCCTTTATAAATCTAAAAATGCTGGTGCAGTGAATAGAGACCAGCCCTGGAGTCAGGAGGACCTGAGTCCAAATCCAGCCTCAGACACTTAACACAAAAACTAGCCGTGTGGGGCAGGTCACTTAACCCCAATTGCCCTGCCTTCCCCCTCCAAAAAGTAAAAAAAAATGCTATGCAAATGAAAGTTACTACAACGATCTATGATATATGTGTGTGTGTGTTATCTGTATATATACAGTGTTTTGAGAGACTAGCATGAGATAGTCCCAGGTAGCTGTATGTTTTCTTATGACTTGGAAACGTGTTTCTGTCACACAGTCAAATAAGGATTCAAAGAATATGACTGAGAACAACTTGAAGACATAGATATACTGATTTTTAATTAGAGTTTTTACCTCTAAAAATATGAATGAAGGAAAAAAGCATTTACTAAGTGCTTATTCTGCACTGACTTTTTTTTTTAATTCCACACTGTACTAAGTGCTAGGAATACAAATTTTAAAAGGCAGTCCTTGTTCTCAGAGCTCCCAATCTAATGGAGGAAATATTTTTATTACATGTAAAAGCACTGTCATCTAAAGATGGTTTTAATAAGGGCTATGAAAAATGATTTTCTGTATGACTCAAATTCCTGTCATAGATACTGTAGAACCATGAATTAAATAAACATTTCATTCACAATACTTACCTTTCTTTAACTTTTCCCCATCTTCTGTGTCTGGTTTAGTTGCCATAACTTCAAATAATGTCTTGAGAATACTTCGTAAATCACTTGCATAATTTGTTTGCAATTGATCGGCAACACCTAAGAGAGACAGAGAAACCAAAGGCCAGTTACTCATTCATATCATATCAATTAATGAAAATAAAGTGTTATCATGATGTTTCAAAAATTACATTTTTTAATTCATATCCATAAGGATAACATGCCCTTAGAACAGTCATGGAGACAACAGTCTCCACTACTCCCACCGAGGGGAATGATCTGTCTGGGTAGAAAGGAAAGATGATTGTTTTGTTCTGTTTTGTTTTTACTCCTTGTATCTATTAAGAAAAATCATAGTATCTGATTAGCCAAAATCCAGGACATTATCCAGATCCCCATAAGTAAGTAATAATGCACCCCAGTTTGGGGTTAGAAGGAATGATCTTCCTTCTTAGCATCATTCCATAGGGAGGGAGTATGCACCATGGTACAAGCCCAGAATCTGGATTCAGAGGACCCAGGTTTAATCCCCAGTTCTGCCTTTTTGCTACCTAGCATCTCTGTAAAATGAGGAAGTGTAGCCAGATGTCCCTCCAAATATATGTGAGCGTGTATATATACATATCCACATATATATCTATGCACCTACAGATATGTAAATATATGCATATGTACATGTATGTGTATGTATGGATTGTATCTGCACCTGATACAGGGTTGTGCAGAAAACAGACTTCTAGCTCCCTATCCTGAACTATCCGGCAGTTTTGATAACTGCATCTTGATCCTAATTCAACCGCCATTCACTACCCATCAAATGAACCACTGATCCAATGATTCAATCTTTCATTCATTCATTCATTCATGTTTCTCCCCATCCGTGAAATATTAATGGAATACCAGGATGAGTCAGGCACTACGCTAGACAGTAGGAGATCCAAAGACGAGCAAGTCTTTGTCCTTATAGATGAGACAGACTGGTGGAAGAGATGTAAGAACTATGCAACAAAGCTGAAAGAAATGCAGAAAAGAGGAAAGGTACAAGATCTGATGAAAGGTCGGAGGAAGCAGCGCTTGTTTCTAGCAAAGAAGGACAGGCATCTGATCTAGACCTTAGAGGATGGGACGGAAAGAGGAAAGGACATTTTAAAAAGCATAGAAGCAACAGGCCCTCCCTCCTAAGCGACACAAAACATCCATTAGTTATCGTGGTATGCATAGTAATATAAGCATGCTTCACGATAAGGCCTCTGTTTTTCCATCTGAAAAATGGAGGGAGGGGGTGGTCAAAGTTACTAGGGTTTAAAGTTATTTAACTTTTGTGGATATCCTATTTCCACTGCCACCATGCAAGCTCCTGCCTTCTATCTCATACTATAATATTATATTAGCCTCTTTATGGTTCCCCCTAATTTTAGTAGCCACACTCACCAATTTAACTTACTCTGATGAAAAATGAATCTTTCTAAAACGCCACTAATATACGTTCAATCCCTACAATGAATTTCTATCACTGACTGACATTCCTAACATTACATCTAAACCTAGGCTGCCGTTCAGGGGTCTTCATTTCTTGCTGTATTACCTGATCAGCCCTATCAGCTGCAATGCCCCCCAGAGGACTTCCCACTCTACCTAAGCCAGTCCCACCGTTCCTTCAGGTTCTGAAGTTGACAACCTCACAATTATCCTCAATTAATCACTCCCATTTTATAGTCCCAATTGCCAATTCTTTTTATTTCTACCTCTTTCACACAGCCTCTCTACCCATAGTTCAGACCTTCACCACCTTTTGCCCAGACTACTGCAGTGATGCCTAACTGGTCTCCTCAACTGTTGTCCTCCTTCTCTTGTTTCTCCAGTTCATTTCTCCAGCTGCCAGAAGCATTTTCCTTAAAGGCGGTCTGACAATGTCATTTCCCTATTCAGTAAACTCCAATTACTCACCATTGTCTCCATGATAAAATATAGATTTCTCTGTTTGGCCTTTCAAGCCCTTCACCATCTGGCCCTGGGCTCCCATTTATAGGCTCATTATAGATTTATTCTCCTTCCTGTACTCTAGAGTCCAGCCAAACTGGGCTTCTTATTGTTGTTCCTCACACGTGGCCCTCAAGCTCCTATCTTCATACTTCTGCAATATGCAAATGCATGGTTTGAATTCTCTTCCCTTCTGCCTTACAGAATGCCTGACTTACCTTAAGAATCGTATCAGACCCCATGCCCTTCTACATGATGCTTTTCCTGATACCCCCAGCTTCTCACTGCTTTGTATTTATTGCGTCCATATTTTTCTTTTCTTTTCTTTTTTCTTTTTTTTTTTTTTTTTTTTTTTTTTTTTGCTTTTTGGAGGGTAGTTGGGGTTAAGTAACTTGCTCAAGGTCACATGGCTAGTTTTTTTGTGTTAAGTGTCTGAGGCCGGATTTGAACTCAGGTACTCCTGACTCCAGGGCCAGTGCTCTATTCACTGCGCCACCTAGCCGCCCCCTCTTTCCTTCTTTCTATCCACTTATGCATTTATGCATCCATCCATCCATCCATCCATCCATCCGACTATCTATCTATGAATGTAAGCTCCTCAAGGGCAAAGATGGTTCCATTTTTATCTTTGTGTCCCCTGCTATGTGCCTGGCACACAGTAGATGGTTAATAGTGCTTGTTGATTGAATCAGGCTCAATTTTCCTTCTGTAGAAATGGGGATAACCACACTTTCATTCTGTAAGGTACCTTATGGGGCCGTTGTGAAGAAAAACACTTTTTAAATCTTAGAGTACCATATGAATGTGAGTTATCATTGTTATTATTACCTCCTGAGGCAGCCTGTTCAATTTCTAAATATCTAAAATCATTAGAAAATTTTTTCCTTATATTTAGCTGACATATCTATCTATTGCTTCTATCCAAGGAGGCAGATTCCAACATTACATACTGATGACTGGTGATATTATACTCACTTTGAAAAATCACATAAATGACAATTAAAAATCATCTCCAGTGCTACTGTATGTGTAACCATCTGTCTATACTAGGAAGAAGAGGTTAAGTCAAGCTTAAATCCTTATAATCTATCAGTTCATATCCATTCACTATCTAGATGGGATTGTCAAATTCTTTCTAAGCCTAGTTTTTGGAAAAAAAAAATGTAACACCAAAACCTTCCAGTGTTAAAGCTTATAAACTGTAGGAGGGGCTACTTTCTTTCTATAAGATTTTCAAGCACCCTGAGACTCAACAAAGAATGAGTGTTAGTTATCTTGAGCTTATCCAAAGAAATTTTTTAAAGTGCAGAGATCATACCTGATATGCAGACAAAAAGTCGGTGGATTAGGTCACTGCTACTGTGAAACCTAGATCTGATCTTTTCCCTCGTAGCCCTTTTTGCAGCCTGTAAGGCCAGCTGGATCTCCTCTTGGTCAGGGCCATCTGAGGAACAGGAGCTTGTCTTGATGCTGCTGTTCAAAAAGCACATACAGTAAAGGTGGTTAACAGACATTCACTTCTCTTTTTAGATAATAGCCTCTTAATGGATTATTTCTGTTGAAAGCCCATCACTGTCAAGTGGTACAAACAAGGGTTAGTATGTGTTCGCCAATATTTTCATAAGATGATAGTGTAATACTTTGATGGATCTGTGGCCTTATCAGCATTGGTAGCCCTTTCCCTGATACAGACTGAGCAACCCATTAATTCCATCTCATCCTGAGTAATTCCTACCTATGCTTTTCTTTCAGTCCTGCCCAGAGGATCCGCCCAACGAGTTGCAGGTCTTCCTCTGAGTTATGTTTTATTTTTTTTAATATTTTGTGGATACTAGTGCGACACTCAGTTTGTCTGTATTCTGGCTACGAAATTGGACCACATGGCTTCTTTTCCAAATGAATGTCCAATGAAGTCTTTATTTCACTGTATGCTTTTTTTTTAAGGGATAAAGGACATACAATAAGTGATTTAAATTAAGAAAAAAGATTTACCATGGGAAGATTGCTCTATCAACAATGGTTTTCCAAGATACTTGTATTAAATATGGTTTCTTTCATACCATCCTTTTTCTTTTCTAAAACTGTTTATAGTGGAAGTAATACCAGGTGCAATGTCTGTAATAATTAGTATTCTCAAAGCAGTTCACCAGTGTTGTCAGTACACATCTTTGAAACTGTTCAAATATCCCTGTTCTCTATGTGAGAAAACCAAAGGAAGAAGACAAGTATTTGTCCAAGGCCTCATTATCCCAGAGTCAGTAAGCGGGAGCAAGAGCACAACTCTGAAGTTCTGACAGCACACTGTCACTTGAAATCAAATGATAATTGTAGACTGACACAATGTCAGATTATTGACTTGAAAATGACTGTGGTGACACCAATTAATAGCAATAACTACTCTCTAAGATCACACAAGGTGAACAAGGAGGTTGGGAGAGAAGAACTTTGACTGTTAGTGGTTTCATCTTATTTAACCAAGTTAGCCAGAAAAAAATCATTAAACAGAATTTTTCAAGTTTTCTCGCTTCTGAGGTCCCTTTCAGCTACAGTTATATGATCCTATATATCTTCCTTGCCTGAAGCTTTGATTCAGTACATCTGTCCACAGAGACTAAAAAGAAATAAAGATAGCTTATCTGTACCCTTAGGTCATAACATGAGTGGTATTAGGTCAGTTGGAGGTTTCAATGTGCAGCTGCAGCTGTTTAAACACTACAATGAGTATCATACCATCTGAGCAAAGAAATCTGTAAAAATTATCTGTTTTGTTCAGAATACTTTGTTAGACATGAAAAAAGCTACAAAGTTTAAATAAGACCATGGTGGGGTAGCTATCCCCCTAAAGATAACAGTGATATTACACATTGTTCAGACAGTGGTTATCAGTCCTGTGGATTATACAAACCCTTTGTTTCTTTTCCTTTCTCTACTACACATCTTGGTTTTCTACTGTGATGAGAGAGAAGAGAGAAGAACAGAAAGTCAAATGAGTAAAGTTTGCCATATTCCTGTAAATCACAGGATCACAGAGTTTTGGAGTTGGAAAGGACCTCAGAGATCATTTTAGTTCAACCTCATCATTTCAAAGTCAAGGAAGCTGAGGATCAGAGGGATAATGACTTTCCCATGATCACACACTAGGAAATGAAACAGCCACGACTTGAACCCAGGTCCTCAGACTTGAAATCCACTGCCCTTTCTACTATGTCACACTGCTTCGGTCTTTACACTATACCAAACTGCTTCAAATCTTCCTAAAATGATTCCTAATATGAGACCACCATCTAAAATCAGGCACTGGTGCTATTTGCTGAGGTTTGTTACCTTTGCTATGTGATACTAGAATCTATATTTCTTTCTTTTTTTTTTTTTGGAGGGCAGTTGGGGTTAAGTGACTTGCCCAAGGTCACACGGCTAGTTTTTTGTGTTAAGTGTCTGAGGCCGGATTTGAACTCAGGTACTCTTGACTCCAGGGCCGGTGCTCTATTCACTGCACTACCTAGCCGCCCCTAGAGTCTATATTTCAATATGTTGGGGAACTAAGTAAGGCTTATAAAGCTGAGAGACTTTGGGGGACTGTGTCTTTGTATATGACAGGTTGGTAACATCTCATATTATATTCATCTCATATATAACATCTCAAATATATTGAACAAATATTTATCAAGTACTGATATGTACAAGGGAGGTTACCCTGGGTTCTTGATGAACTGAAAACACTCTCTCAGGTTCTACCATGCTAAGAAGGCTTGACGTACAGTCCAGAAAATAGACTATGTTCGTCCCACTAAATCAAAATCATAGGCACCAACTAGTCCAACCTATACCTGATTGAGAATTTAATAATAATAAAAATAGCTAGAATTCATGCAACATTTTAAATGATCACAAAATACTTTACAAATGCTATCTCATTTAATTCTTTTAATAACCCTGTGAGATTGGTGTGTAAGGTATGAGGGAATTTTGTTTCCACACAAATTATAATTCATACTGATGGCTAACATCAGAGACAAAAACTACTTGCAGTGAGGGATGCTTGGCTGTCTGAAAATCAGCATATCTGCTACTTTTCTTTGTTCTGAATAGGCCTCTTCCTGTATATTGAAAGAGCTGCCCAGCCAGGTCTCACTCGCCAAGGATGAGGATTAGAGTCATTATAATGAGACTTTTATTGTCTATATCTTGGGTTTGAATCTTCAGACTCTTGTTTTTTGTCATTTCTCTTAGCATGAGAAAGGAATTTTCAACTGCTATCTGATGTACACAAATGGGGAGGGGACTAAGAGTATTCCTTTATTAAATAAAGAATAAAGTAAAAGAAGATGGGAAGGGGGTGAGGAAATTAAAATGTGGAAATGATAAGATGTAATGAAGGGGTGAGATTCAGTGAACTCTGTGCTGGCCAATGGGAGGCAGATGGGAAATTCAAACTGAAAACAGGGTATAGAAACCTGGCATCTGCCTGAAGCAAATGTACGCTTTATTTGGGAGGGACCCATTCACTAAGAATATAGAATTAACTAAAATAAAATGAGAGCTTTCCCGACTTCTCAACAAGTACTGTTCTTTGTTTGGAGTGAGCATATTTCTCACAGATGGTGTTATGACTTCCATTTTATAGGTGAGGAAACTGAGGCTGAGAAAAGTTTAAGTAGTTTGTCCATGATTTCTTTAGTGCAGGCTGTTCCCTGTGTTATAGAAACTCCTTCTACCATTGTAGACTGGCAATTTATCTGTATTTATTGTCACAGAGAGTTGCTAGGAGCCCTGAGAAGTTAAATGACACAATGAAGTTAAATCATACATCGGAGGCAGGATTGAAACCCTATTCTTTCTAACTCTTAAGACCAGTCTCATATTTTCTATACCAGACTGCCTTGCTATCTGTCTAAAAATACAGCCAAAAAGGAAATGAACTTTGTCTGATTTGACCCGTTCTTGATGAAGTCATTATGGCTCTTTGTGAACGCCACTTCCTTTTTTTCTTCCTCAATTAACAAGCATTTATTTTCTCTCATTCCCAAGCCCCAATCCAAAAGACCAAGAAAAAAAAGAAAAACAAAGATCTTGTAACAAATATGCATGGTCAAGCAAAGCCCATTTTCATAATGGTTAGGTCCAAAAATGAATGTTTTATTCTGTTTCTTGTATCCATCACCTTTCAGAAACTGAATAGCATGTATCATCACCAGCCCTCTGGAATTGTAATTGGTCATTGTACAGATCAGAATTCTTAAGTCTTTAAAAGAAATTTGCCTCCAAAATACTGTGATTATGCAAATCATTCTCCTAATCACTGCATCAATTTCATCCAAATCTTCCCAAGCCTCACTGAATCAATCCTTTTTGTAATTTCTCATGGCATAATAGTATTCCAGCATATTCATGTGCATTCAGCCAGTCCCCAACTGATGGGCACTCCTTCAGTTTTGAGCTCTTTGCTACTACAGAAAAAGATGCTATAAATATTTTTGTTAATGTCCTTTTATTTTGTTTTGTCCTTTTCCTCTTTCTTTAATCTCTTTGGGATAAAAGTTATTTATTTACACTCATTCTAAATAATCAAATCCTAAACAATGATCCACAGAGGCTTGGGGTAGGGGCTGTTATTGATCATTCAATGAAAGCAAGTTAAGATATCACCTCATGACATCATTGGTCCTTTTCCAGAACAAAGGGCATACAATAACAAGACAAAGTCCCACCCCCCCCAAAATCAAAGCAGTCATGCTGGGTCAAAGTATATACACAGTTTAGAGGCTTTTGGGGCATAGTCTCAAACTGCTTCCCAGAAAGGCTGGCCCAATTCAAAGCTCTACCAACAGTGTAATAATGTTCCTGTTTTCCTCCAGCACTGGAACATTTGTCATTATCCGTCTTTGTTATCTTTGCCAGTCTGATGGGTGTTGCTTTCATTTGCATTTCTCTATTTGCTAGTGATATGAAGTCTAGATGTTTATAAGTTTAATTCTTCCTTTGAAAACTTCCCACTCATAACTTCTTAACGTTTAGCAATTAGAGAATGGTTTGTATTCTTATACGTTTTAATCAATTTCTTATTTATCTTGGAAATACTTTTATCACAGAAACAGCTTACAAATATTTACCCCCACTTAACTGTTTCCATTCTAATTTCACCTGCATTGGTTTTGTTTGTTCAAAAAAACCCCAACCCCTTTTCAATTACATGTCCATTCTGTGATTCTCTATATCTGTGCATATTTATGAATTCTTCCTCTTTCCATAGATCTCAAAGGAATTTTGTACCTTGCTCGTCTAATTTGTTTATGATGTGATTTTTTTTTAACAATGTGAGATATTGGCTTAAACCTAATTTCTACCAAACTGCTTTATAGTCTTCCCAGAAGTTTTTGACAAATAGTCTTTTCCTAAGTAGCCGGGTCTTTGTGTTTATCAAGCACTAGGCAACCAGGTTTGTTTGTTTCTCTGTATTGTGTTTCTAATCAGTTCCACTAATCAACTTCTCTTTATTAACCAGCACCAAGTTGTTTTGATGATTACTGCTTTGTAGTATATATACTTAGATCTGGTAGTGCTAGGTATCCTTCCTTACCACTTTTTTTTTCATTATTACCCTTGAGATTCCTAACCTTTGTTTCTCCAGGTGAAATTTGTTATTTTTTTCAATCAATCAAACAAGCATTTATTAAGCACTTACTATGTGTTAAGACCTGGGGATACAAAGTAGTAGTAGTAGTAGTAGTAATAGTAGTAGTAGTAGTAGTAATAGTAGTAGTAGTAGTAGTAGTAGTTGTAGTAGTAGTTGTAGTAGTAGTAGTAATAGTAGTAGTAGTAGTAGTAGTAATAGTAGTAGTAGTAGTAGTAGTAATAGTAGTAGTAGTAGTAGTAGTAGTAGTAATAGTAGTAGTAGTAGTAGTAATAGTAGTAGTAGTAGTAGTAGTAATAGTAGTAGTAAGTAATAGTAGTAGTAGCAGCAAGAGTAGCAGCAGCAATAGTAGTAGTAGTAGTAGTAGTAGCAGCAGCAATAGTAGTAATAGAAACAATTAACATTTATATGGCACTTAAAAGTTTGCAAAGTATTTCACATATTACCCCATTTAGGGTCACAAACGCCCTTAGGGCGTTCTATTATTATCTCCATTTTACAGATGAGGAAACCGGAGTTGAGAGGGGGAAGTGATTTATCCAGGTTGGGGACAGGATTTCAAATCTAGTTTACCTAATTCCAGGCCTGGCATTCTATTCACTGTCCCATCTAGCTGCCAAAACCATCCCCACCCTAAAGGAGCCGACATTCTAATGTAGGAAAAAACATGCAAACAGTCACGTGCACACAAGAAATAAAGTTGGAGGTAATTTCAGTAGCACTGAGGGCTTCAGGAAAGGCTTCTTGCAGAAGATGGGTTTTTTAGCTGCTACTTGAAGGAAGCCAGGGAAGCCAGAAGACAAATATGAGAATAGAAAGCATTCTATGCCTGGAGGATAGCCAGGGAAAAGGCAGTCAGGAGATGGAGAATATGTATGAGAAACATCAAGGAAACCAGTGTCACTGGATCATAGATTTCATCATCCATACAACATGTCAAACCCCTCCAATATAGAAATTATGTGCCAAAGGTAAAGCAACTTCAGCTGTCTTCATGGCCCAGGACACTCAGGATCCAAGAGAAGCTAATCAAACAAACAAACAAACAAACCATGAACTGATGTTCACTGACCCTGAGCTCACTTAGCACCCCTCTCCTATCTCCCATACTACTTATAGTGAGGCTGGGCTGGCAGAAGCAAAGATCTGATGCATGGGATTTTAACAAAACCCAGTTCTATACTTCCCATTTCCACTCCCCACTTTCTGGTGCTATGGAGATTCCAGCTCCAACTGTGAAAGTTGGCTGCATTACAGCCAGTGCAATGATGAATGTAGCTCTTTGGATGCAAAGCATGCTGGAGGCTGTGACAACTTCAGTGACAACTACATAGCACCGACTGCAAAGCTCTGACTTGCTGGCACTGAGGCAGATAATCCCACAGTACCAGTGTGGCAAAGCTGAGAGCTGCTCATGCTGGGGTGAACAACCATGTAGAAATAGCATAGTAGCTCTCTGAATTGTTGATGCCAGTCTCAAGAACTGAGGAATAGAGGGAATGGGACAAGACACTGTGTGTGGGCAGGGGGGTGGAGGGCACAGAGGGAAGGTCTGAAGCACCCCACTAAGCCTAAAGGAAAGCACTCAGCATCCAGCTGAGGTCAGTTCTGTCCACCCAAAAGTCATGTGAAATAGAGACCCAGGCTGGTGAACTGTGAATTACTCGATATGAGAGGAGGCTGAGATGTTTTGACACCCAGCTCCCAAGGAAGCCACAATCAGAGATATTCAGAAAGTGAAAAACAGTAGAGGAAAAAAGACTGAGATTAACAAAAATCTCAGAAAGAAGAAAACCCAAAGACCTCAAACATAAACAGAAACATCAACAGGGAGAACACTAACAATAAAATGAAACAGGGCTTCTAGAACCAGTAAGCAAGTTTTTGGAAAATAATAGAAAATGATCCAATATATTATGAGACAGAGGACTCTTTAGAAAGTGAGAACATGGAAACAGAACATGCTGTTCTTGAGTGGTTCAGAAGAGAAATGAGAATTATGAATGCAGAACATATAGCCTGCACAGCAAAAATAACGGACAGAACCAAAAAACTGGAACTTGTGATGGTACCATCTTTGGTGATGACATCAAAGAAACAAAAGAGAGACAATGGATTGGGAATAAAAATGTACAGAAGTGGAAAAACAGTCTAGTAGAAGAGGAGCAAAAAACAAGAGCATTAAAAGAAAATATGCTTACTATGCAGGTAAAACATACTGATCTCAGAGACAGGATGTGTAAAGACAACCTAAGGATTATAGGTCTTCCAGAAGAACATGACTAGATAAAAAATATGAACACCAAAATCCAATAAATAATACAAGCGGACTACTCAGAACTTTCTGAATACAGAAAATGAAATGCCAATGGAAAGAATTTATAGATGCCTCTGGAAAAAAATCCGAAGTTGCAAACTCCAAGATACACAGTAGTCAAATTTAATAATTCAATTCAGAAACAATTTCTGCAAGCAATTAGGAGAAAGGATTTTAAATAAGAAGAAAAAAATTCAAATAATATGACTATTCTGCACCCACCAGAAAACATAGAAGAGAATGGAATAATGCATTACAACGGCAATGAGGCTCAGGATGCTGCCCAGAGTGACCCACCCTGCAAATCTGAGCTTAACTATAAATGAAAGAAGATGAGCATTCAATAATAAAGACATTTGAAACATATTTAGGAAGATGAGATCGATTATTTGCTTCTCACACCTCTCAGACAATTTAATGCAGGAGAAGTGATACAGCAGCCAAGGACAGCAACAATAACAGAGTGATTGCAGAGAGACCAGTAGGATACTTCTTTCTAAATGCACATGAGCAGACAGAGGAGAAAGCAGAAGTCTGTTGGAGGTCACAGTGAAGCTGAAGATCTGGGGCATTATGAACACAACTTGGTAACATCTTGCCTATAGGTGACCCAAGTTTTTTTGTGGGATTACAATACAAACATGGTAGGGTACTTGAAAGGGAGTAGAGGAGCAGAAGGATAGAGAACAATGTGTCAGAATAAGGGCTTGGTCAAAATGAGAGCTAGCAATGAGGGGAAGGTGACCTCCATGGTCTCAGTAAGAGGATAGCCTTTAGTAGAGTGGCTTAGGAGAAGTACTAAGAAGGGAGAGGAAGGAAGGAGGCCATGTGGGAGAGAGTTCCATTGATGAATGTTTCTATGGATAAAGAGAAATGTTTTGTGAAGGGAGATGGGGTCCTTATGTCTGGGGAATTTGGTGCTTGAAAAGATCCCTCATTCCACCTTGAGGCAGGGAGAGGGAAGGCTGAAACTTTTGGGAGCAACTAGTACCTGGGGGAGTTGGAGGACATGAATTCAGGGTAGAGATTTTGAGACATGTTATCTGACAAAGGGAAAATAAACATTCAAAAAATAAAAAGAGCAAACAAGGAAACTACATTATGTTGAAAGGAAGCACAGAACAGACCAATATTAATATTTAGTTTATACACTCCAAATTCCTTAGCATCCAAATTCATAAAGGAGATATTATATGATCCATAAGAAGACAAAGACAGTAACACAATAGTGACAGGAGACTTCAATAGTCCTGTATCAAATTTTTTTTCATTTTCCCCATCTTAAATTATTTTTTTATTTTATTTTATTTTTTTATTGACTTGTTTGTTTACTTTTAGGTTACAATTTTCTGTTCCAGAGTCACTTGAGTTACAGATTTTTCTCCCCTTCCTCCCCATTCCCCCCCGCCATGGTGGCATACAATCATGTATAGGATCTGCAAACTCCTTCACGTTGTACAATAGTCTGGTTGTATAGGTGTTATAGCCAATGGTGTGAACAATGAGAAAAGAGAAACAAAAGCTAAGCATCGAAAAGAATCATAACATGCATTGCTTCAGTCTCCCTTTAAAAGTCCTGTATCAATTTTGAATAAATCTAACAGAAAGATAAATAAAAGGGAAAAGATGGAACTGAACAAATTGCTGGAAAAACTCAAGGTAAAAAACTTATAGTGTCTTCTAAATGAGAATGCAAAAGGATATACATATTTCTCAGCACCACATGTAACTTTTAAAAAAACTGACCATGTATAAGGGCACAGAAATATTGCAAACAAACATAACAAAGTAGAAATAATTACTACATCTTTTAAAGATTACAATGCAATAAAAACAAGGACCACAAACAAAAGGTACAGATCTAAATGGAGACTTAATAATGAAATTAGAAATAATGAGTAGGTCAAAGAAAAAAATCAAAGGAACAATATGTAAAAGAAAATGAAAATGATCAAACAACATACCAAAATTTCTGTGATGCAGGTAAAGAAATCTTCAGGGGAAAACTCATATTTCTACAAACATAGGTTAAAAGCAGTCCTCAGGGGAAAAATCATATTCCTACAAACATGCATTAACAAAACAGAAAGGATTAATGAACTGAATATGTATTTTAAATAATTAGAAAGCCAACAAATGAACAAAACTAAAATAAACACAAAAGAAGAGATATTAAAAATTAGGGAAGGGAATAAATAAATTGGAAACAAGAATCCACAGAAACAATACAAAAAACAAAAAGTTAGTTCTTTGAGGACTATTAAAATTGGTAAACTCTTAGCTAATCTGATTACAAAAAAGAGAGCAGAACATCAAATCAATAAAATAGCAAATAAGTGAAGTGAAATCATAGCAAAACCAGAAGAAATAAAAAGAATAAACAAAACACGTATTAATAAAATTATAAGTACAAAAAGAGAAGTACCTTCAAAAATATGAAACATCAAACTATCAGAAGACCAGATAAAGATCTTCAATAACCTAACCTAAGAAAAAGAAATAAATTTAGTCATAAAATAACTATCAAAGAAAAAACTCCTGGTCCTAATATATTCACAGCAGAATTCTATCAGACTTTAAAAGAACAATTAGTTACCCATACTTCACAAATTATTCCTCCAAATTGAGAAAGTACTCTACCAGAATCCTTTTATGAGACAAATACAGTCCTAATACTTAAACCAAGAAAAGATAAAACAAAGAAGGAAAACAGTACTCCAATATCAGCAATGAATATGCACTCAAATATTTTAAACAAAATTCTGTCAAACAGACTACAATTATTTATCTAAGAAATCATTCTTTGAGACCAAGTGGGAATTACACTTGGAATGCAGGCATGGCTTAACATTGGGAAAACAATCAACATAATTATTAAAAACCAAATATCCATATGATCATTCCAACAGATGCAGAAAATGCCTTTTACAAAGTATAACACTCTTTAGCATAGCGGTTCCTTTTTTTAACACTATAAAAAGCATCTATCTAAAACTAAAAGTAATGTCATATACAACAGGGATATTCTATAACCTTTCCCAATAAATAAGGGATTGGAGCAAGGATGTTCACTCTCTCCACTATTATCTGATACCATTCTGAAAATGCCAGCTATGAGAAACAGCATTTCCTATAACAATTAATTAGCTTGTATTGCAGTCTTCATGAAAAAAATTTGGAAAAGGTTGCCATGAAAATAAACATAGCTTATAAACTAACATTAATTGTAGAGGATGAGAAAGTAGAGAAAAAATCTGTGAAGACCTTTATATGTCCATTCAAATGAATCAACATATCCTCTAATACTTGATTTCAATGCAAAAGTAAGTATGAGGGCACATGTGAGAATTTTGCTGGAAAAGAGCTCAGCCATTAGAAAGGAGAGATTCTAAAGTTTTATATAGACTATATAGATACCTTGGGACTGTAGGTCATTAACATTTTCTTCAAATAAAAAGTTGGGAGATACTGAATATGCCAAGAACCAAACAACATTGCAAAAAGATGATACTAATTATGTTTTGGCAGGGAGTAGCTAGTTACTGACGTGGGAATCATTTTCAAGTCAGCTGTCTGTATATTGTCATATCTAGTTAGACTACCTACTTATTAGCACAATGATAGCAATCAACACCAAATTAAAGAATAAAAATGAGATGATATGGCCTCCGACAACTCCAATGTGTCATGTATCAACAATATTAACAGTTGCTAACACTGAAAAAAACAGCATCTCCCTCTGCTTCTCCATTCCCAAATCCTAACAGGTACCTGGAGACAGGACTGAGGAGGCAGTATTCACAGGTTACTAGGATATTACCTTGAGTTGGTATGAAAGAAGATTATGAGGCATAGCATCTAAGTCATAGGAGATCTCCCCTTGTCTATTCAAGAGAGGGGATGATCATAGATTGCGTGCGTGTGTGTGTGTGTGTGTGTGTGTGTGTGTAAGTGCTTGTATACATAATCACATCACCTCAATGGGGAAGACTAAAAATGTAAAAGGGCCATTCGTAGCCCACATTCAGATAGTACAATTATATATACAATGCCACTGTCCCCTCTGGGGCTGATATATCTAACCAATTGATGAATATATTACTGTTATGATGTGTGTGTTAGTATTGGTTCTTTCTGAATGGCATACCATGTTATGTCTGTACATTAACACACATTACTTCCATTGGAAGTGTTTCAACCAACCTTCTTACTAGTCTCCTAACATCCACTGAAGTATTTTCAGTTTCTCTCCTTACTTCCTTTGACATTGGCTAAATTGGACTGTCCTACTACCTCCAGGCCCTTACTGGGGATAAAACAGACTCAATGAGTATCAATCACCAAAAGGGAGAGGGTGAGGAAAAAAGCTGCTTGTATCAAAGGATCTGAGAGAGAAAGGCTCAGCTCAACCCCTATGTAGGGAAATGTGTGTGGAAGCAGAGATAAGATTAGGACTTTCCTTTCTTGTAAAGGGAAAAGAGGGCAACTCACTGATCACAGATTGGAATATCAATTTCTACACCTAGAAATAAAAGAGTTTCTCACAATAGGCTTTGTTCCTCCAGAAACTCTAAGGGATTGATGATATCTGTAAACTTCTCATTTTGCTGTATCCCTTTCTTGAGCTTGGTGCTTAATTTCTTACCCAAACCCTCAACCTCCTTGCCCTTGACAATATTTAGTTTTCAATTTTTACCTTTTCTTCTGGTCATTGTGGGGAAGGGATAGTTAGTTGGCAAAAGAAGAAAAAACCTTCCCTGCTGTCTGGTACTACATGGTTTCACCCAAGATTCCCAGGCAGAAACAAGTGGGTGGGTTAGTACAATGGTGGAGCCTGACAAAGTTCTCTCCTTTCCTCTTTTCACCACAGTCACATTATGAATATTCCTAAGTGAATTTTCTATGCTTTTTACTGGTATTGGAGTTTTGTATTTTTAAATAAAAAACTTCAGTGTTTAAAAAAAAGGCTTATTTAAATCAGGGCTCAAAATATTATTAGTCAATACATACTTACACTATGGGGCTATTTACTCTTTACATATCACAGAATTGTTATTCAAATGATTCCCTGAAGAACTTTAATAAGACTTTCTCTCCTGCTCCAACCTCTCCCTCCTGGGAAGAGTCCAAGAAGAAAACCAATATTTTGGACTCTTGAATACAGAGAGAATGTACATTTATAAAAATCAAGTTCTTAAATCTTACCAAGACCAAATGATTATATAAACTACACATATTCAAGACCAGAACTTGAAGGCTCATTCTCCTGTAAAACGCAACAAATTCAAGAAGACTTGCTTAGTTAGACGTGGCAGATGGCATTCCAAGCCCCTATTCCTGGCAGGCAATTATGTTTCTGCATCAAATTAGGAGTAAGTGATGTTATAAACTGCAGTAGGGAAGATATGTAATGCTAAACTCCCATCAAGGTAGGCAAAAAAAAAAAAGCCTTTCAAATTCAACCTTTAAGTCCTGGCCAATTTGATAAATGGTTAGCACAAAAGATTAAAAAAAAACCAATCAGGCCAAATGTCACCACTGCAGGAATATAATATACTGAGAGAGAAATCAAGTGAAGTGTCCCTGAACTTCAATAAAAGACTAAGAGCCATAAAACCTGCAGTTTATACTGTGGTGTCAAAAGGACAATTAGTTCTTTTGGTAGATTAGAGCAAGGAGGAAGGGGACACTGATTATTCATTGCTGGGAAAAACAGCTCTCTCTTACTACATGATTCAATGGCACACTTCATTTTTTTTTTAAACAATGTTCTTCTCTGCTTCTGCTTCTCTTGCTTAATTGCCTTTAAATGTGACTATTAAGATTCATGGGACCTTTCAGGCAGATTGGGAGGACTAGTTTAATATAGATCCAATGGGTTTCAAGAAGTAGAATGCTTTAGGACAGAAAATCAATGAGGCCATGGTCATAGAGTATCCAGAAGCAGCAATACCTGTAAGTGCCCAAGGAGGACTAAAGAAGAAAAAGCAGGGTGCAGGGAACATAAATGTATTTAGTACATAAGCATTTTTACTGATCAGAAAAATAGTGCGGATGACTGAGTCTTATTAAGTAGTAAGTACCCATAGTCTGGCTGGGTGCTATTGTGGTGCCTATGCCATACCTAGAGCTATGAGAATAGAGACTAAGGTAAAACACCCAGCCCAGAGAGGGCGCCACTGCACTGCATCCCTGTAAACTAACATTTATCATCAATTTCACACTGCTCCTAAAAAACCCCCAAACCAAACAGTTTTATATAGTCTCTATTAGAATCAATTTATATTTATTATGCATTTTTCCATTTGATACCAGTAGTGCCAGTAGCAGTTTATTCATAAAATGCAGTATAAAATACACCAGTGAGGACATGTATGGCTGGCAAAGGGGGAGATTCAGTCAAAGGAAGGTTTCTTGTGCTTTTTGTAAGAGAACTTAAGGGAAAAAAAATGGCAAAGAACAAGATGTCATAAATACACGGGTTGTGACCTGACTTGTGGAGGGAATACCCATAATAGACAGTATGAAAAACTAAAGCATATGTGTTTCATGTATTTCACAGGAATTGGGCTGGATGACCTTGAAGATTCCTTCTGACTCTAAGATGCTACATGCTAAATTCATCCTCTGCCTCTTATATGCATTCTCTTCATTCTATTTTCTAAGCTATAAACTCTCTGAGACTATGGAGTAATTTCTCAGTTTATATAAAACATATTCATTCATGTTTATTGAGTGCTTAATGGGATCTTGTGATCTATTCAAGTCAACATGCTGAGTGAGCTGGAGTCAAGGAGACCAATGAGAAGACCACTGTAATAATGCAATTGAGAAATAATGAATGGCTGAACTGGGGTGGTAGCAGTGGGAATGTGGAGAAAGAGATGAAATAAATGGTATGGAAGTAGCCTCAAAAGGACCCAGCAATTGATTTGAATGCGGGAGAAGGAAGGAAGGAAAGGGAGGAGTCAAACATGTCTGAGGTTTCCAGCCTGGGTATGTTATATTGGATTTTCTATTGAAGTAACCGTCACTGTTTATTATGGGAATCATCTTGGTTTCTAATGTAAAGCCTTTGGTTGTTTTGTGCAGTCTCCTATGTATATCATCTGTTACTACTCACTACAAAAATGCTATTTACCTGATGGAGCATTCGTTTCCTGACTAAGCTGCATGGATGACATAATCTTAAGAGTGAAGCATTTGCAATGAGAGACTTGCATTTGAAATGAGGCTCTGATACTTAGTAATTGTGCAACCAGAAGCAAGATACTATATTTTTCTGACTCCAGGTTTCCTTTTCCGTAAAATGAGACTAATGATACCTATACTACCACCGACCTCACAGGGCTATTGTGAGGAAAGCATGCTTAAAACCTTGAAGTGCTATACAAATTGAAGTTGTTATAGGATAAGCTTAGAACTAAGTAAAAATAACATTTTTCTTGTGATTTTCAGAGTGAGTCAATGAACTGAAATTCTCTGAAAATAATCATTTACTATTACTAGCTAGTATTAGATTTCCAGACCCTAAACCCTAACCCTCCCTTCTCTTCCATACACACACATCTAGTCTCTCATACATACACATTACTTAAGAGTAGGACAGAAATCTGAAAAAGAAATGGGTTTTCTCTCTCTCTGTCTCTCTCTCTTTCTCCCCCACAGACAAAAGGCTCTGTTATATCAGTGGTAATTTCTTCAATATCAAAAGGGAATTATTCCAGGAGTTGAGAGGGATATTTGAAACAAACGTGTTAAATACAAATAACTCCCCTAAAGATAAGTAACAGTAAAAATTACTAAGGCCTAATCATAATCTCCCCAGTTTGGGGAAGAATTTTGTAGCCTGCAAGTTTGACAACAGGAAAGAAACCAAACTTAAAAATAAAATCATAAGGGTACTCCCACATAACTGTCCTGACCAACTTATTTTTATGATGGTATTATTAAGCCATCATAACCAACCTCCAACATGACGTGCCCAACCTTGATGAAATCCTTTTAGGCCAATCATCTTAAACTAGATGACCTTTGCCACATTCCCTTGCTCAATGCCTTCTCTCCCCAAACTCAGATACACCGGCTTAGTTCTGGACCCATGCATTTGATTGTTCCTGTCACGATAATTTACTGTGTTTTTGTTGGACTAATTAATAACATTAGTCAAGGTAACAAGTCAAGTTCTGTGCTCTAAGTAAGTGTTGCCACATTGAAACAGTAATTCTGCAGATAGGTATGACTAGGGAAGCTAGGTACAATTGATGAGTTAAAAGCCTTTGTGACTGTTTCTTTTTTAGCTTTTAATCAACTTCATAAACATCTAATTTGGGACTTTGATCATAAGGCCTTGATGGGAATAGGAAGAATTCTTGGTCTAGGTAACTGTTGACTCATGCATACTTTATAGAGGAATGAATGAGTTCTGGTTTTGGGGGTGATTTGATTAAAACAGACTATGGATTTGAGCCATTTCTTTGTACTGCCTGAGCCTGTTAAAAAGATAGACCAGGTCCAGCCTCTTGACAAAAAATAAGGCAGTTTGGGATAGTGCCACTCAGCAGTCCTGGTTTTGAAAGGAGAGGGGAGAAATTTGTAGATAGTACCAAGGTCCTGAATCCCACCCTTGTAGAGAAGAGAGGAGAATTTGGACTGTGCTCATCAAGAATCCTAGACCCTTCCTTCTGCAGGGCAATTTCAGACAGTTTAAGGTAGAGTTTCATAGCATTCTACTTTCACCGAACCTTTTCTGTGAATTATCACATGTTCTGTTGTTTCATAGTTATATGTTGTTTCACAAATAACACACAGGAGGCACTAGAGTTGTCAGACACCAGCCTCTAACAGGTTCACTCTTGATCTGGTCAGAGAGGAAGGACAGGAAGACAGCTTCAGAGGGGTAAATAATCTTACTTTACTCTCATCTAGTCTTCTTAAGAGGGAGTTGCTGATAATGAGAACACCAACTCCTATAACGTTGTCTAATCACCCTCCCTGCAGGAGCCAGCAAGAAGATAGTAGGAGCTACAATTTCTACGGAATCCCCTAAGCCTCAGTGGGGGCTGGTTGAGGCAAACACAAATTCCTCCCAAGCCTTGATGGGGGCCAATGAAGGCACACACAGCATTATACTGTCAAATTCCCCTAAGGGCTTCCCCACTTACCGAAGTCCACTTGCTTTATAGGGTAACAGGCAAAGAAGGTATATTGCCATCAACAGTCTCACAGGTTAACTTTAGCAATATCATCATTCTGTACAAGTGTAGTAACTATCATATTATGTCACCCCATATCTCACTGTGAAGTCTCAGGAGGACTGCCTATCACTATGATTCTAGGAATTATTATCTAGGATCTTCCAGGCTACTCTGGGAGTCACTATCTAATACCTGGAAACTAGAGATTGCCATGGTCATGGATCCTGAGAAACTAAATTCTAAGAAAGAATAACAAAATCCTCCTTGCATACAAATGTATATGATTTTTGCCCAATTAGACTGTAAGCTACTTTAGAACAAACTTATAAGTTATATCTTTGATTCTTAGGGCTAAGCACAGGGCCTATACATATTAGGTGGCTAATAAATGATGAATAATAAGTGTGAGCAGCAAGAGATCACTTTTATTTGTTGGGGCAGCAGTGGTATAAAACCAAATGTTAACATTTTGCTCCATAAAAAGAAATGTTATACTCTCTTTAGCTGACACAGAAGCTACCTGAAATTTCAGAATTCTTATTTATGATTCTTATTAGTAAAACATATTATAGATTTTTAAGAGGGTAGCATGAAAATAATTAAATAAAGTTTTGAATTGTGAAAACCAAAATGGCCAGATTCAATAGTGGTACATCAAATTGCTGACAACCAGCAGACTCAACAATCTGGAAATGGCCTTTGGAAAATGACTCATGTTGATAGCCCTGCAAGGAGCCTGGCTGTAAGGCTCCCATCAGCATAAATTTTCACCATCATTTAAAATGGAGCTCTGTATAGACAGACCAACACACCATGCTGCAAAGCTTTTAATTTCACTGCAAGTGAAGGGAATGAGAAAAAGTAACATGCTTTTTATCCTGGCCTTTAAAATGCATCTATAGAAAGGGGTTTTGCAGCAGATAACCCCGACACTGCAAAGAAAAGTAACTCAAATTTTTCCTTTTAAGAGAATGGTATTTAGAAGACCAGTGGATGTGAGTCTCAACATTTCAAGGACCATGGGGAAAAACAAACTCAGGGGGCAAGTATAAGATATTCACAGAATCTCAGACTTTGGAAGGATTCTTGGAGAGAATCTATTCCAGCCCATAAAAAACTAGGAAATAAGTGGGGAAACTGGGCCTGGGTTAAAAATCCAGCTCCGCTGCTTACTTCTTATGTGACCCTTAGACAAGGGTTATATGACTTGACCAGGGTCACACAAAGCTAACATCAAAACCAACGCATAAGCTTTGGTCTTTGGACTCTAGAGACCCTTTCACTTCACCATTATATCTGTTTTCTATTTTTATTTTGTATCACTACATACAAGCTTTGCATATTCCTATTTACCCCATTGAAGCAATACTTAGATAGACCAGTGTGATCAGGGGAGGCAGGTCTACTTGACAAGTTAGGAGCCTTTGTTTGGAAATCTATATCCTTTCCAAACATTCTCATTAGCACCTCATTTGGGTCTTTGCAGTACCTACAACTGGGGTATCCTTTGCAGCTACTGCTCAAGTGAGGTGTCTAGGTTGCCAAGGTTATGTACTACCTGGAGAAACATGGCAATGTTTCCACTGATCATTTTTATGGCAGAAGATTGTTCAATTACATTGATATATTTCAAACTAACTTCCCTATTTCCTTCTCATTGGACATAAAGATAGTTTCCATTTGCCCCATTATTAGCAAGAAAGCTCCTGTTTGTCTAGTGAAGTCTTTTCCCCCTATTTGCATTCATAGGATACAGTCCTAGTAGTCTTAGCAATATCAAAAGATACACTGAGTTCTGTAACTCAATATAAATTCAGATTGCCTTCTACAAAAGGCTTAACCAGTTTATAGTCCTACTAACATCAAACATTTTTAGGCATTGTGCCAATTTGATGGATATAAAAGTGGTACTTTATTGCATTAATTTTAATTTTTGATCATTACAGACAGTAAATATTTTTCAAATGGCTATTAACAATTTGTTTTCCCCCTATCGAAACCTGTTTGCATATGTCCTTTGATCATTTTCCCTTTGGGAAATAGGTATTATGTTCTTTTATAGCAATGTTCCTTCTTCATTCTAGATGATAAATTTTTATCAGACACATTTACTATAAAGACTTTTCTCCATTTCTCATGGCTGAAACTGTTTTTTAAATATGCAAATCCTATTATTTTTGTATAATCAAATTAATCAATTTTGTTTTCAATGATTTCTTCCACTTTTCTGATGAAAAAAATTTTCTCTTCCACACAAAGGAGATAAATATATTTTTCCTTCTAATTTGTAAAGTAGGTACAATAATTTGAAATGATAAATTCAACTGAATTTATGGTAAATACATGGTATTTTTTTTTTGCTCTACTACTATCCAATTCTCCGATATATTTTTTAATTGAATGATTCTTTTCCTTGTTGTTTTGTCATACTCAGGTTACCAATTTCTGGATCCTCTGTTCTGTTCCAGTGATCTTTGTGTTTTTTTATACATTATCAGGCTGTTTATAGAACTATTATTTTATAGTAGATTCTGTCATATCGCATGACTGAAGTCTCTGCATAAATTTTTTTACTCTTTTTTTCTTGATATTATTGACTATCTGTTTTCTACACAAATTTTGTTATCTTTTTATCTCATAAGCCATCTATTTCCTTGTGTAAGACTGAGTAATTTTTTGATAAATTTAACTACTATATTATTTGGTACTTTCCACTAAAGTACTGCTTTACCATGGTGTGTAGGGTCTCAAAGGCTATAGTATATAGAGCACACTCCAGAAAGTCTGAAAGATTTCAATTACAGAGCTAGTGAATGACTGAATGAAGATCTAGGTTAAGACTGAAGAGGCTAATTACTAGAATGCTGGTCATAAGGTGGTGAATTTTTTGGCCATAGCAACTCATGAAGCTACAGTCTAAGGAGTGAAGAGATATGATCTGAATCTATGGAAGGAATAGCTACACAAATGAAAAAAGGGATCCTTGAAGTATTAAAATATTATTTTTGCATGTATACTTAAGATTGATATGCTCTCATTTAGGGTAATAACTTTAAATATGATTATTTCCTTATTAATCTCTCTTAATGCTTTCCTGTTTTAACCTAATTTTATCGAGTATTACCAATGCCTCTCCTGAATTTGTTGTAGATTCATAAACAAAATCCTATCCTTTGATTTAAAGTCATAAGAATGGAATTTATCACTCTCCTCCACATCTAGAGGGTACCATTTCCTCACATAATGTTCCCTCTACCAGTCACTAGCCCTGAGTCTTCTCTGGAAGAAGGCAAATGCTATTCTTTGAATTACTCCTACTATCTATTGTTAAAAGTTCAAATATAAAATCCTGTTTGTTTTTTAAAGTCCTTTATAACTTGGCCCCTCCCTACCTTTACAGTAGTTTTTTTTTTTTAACATTCTACTCTCGACATGATCTGTGATCTAGTGACACTGATATCTAACATTTGTCAGATGCAGTACTCAAACCCAGGTCTTTTTGATTCAAGGCTTGTTTTTTGCCCACCATGCTATACTGCCTCTCAATAAAATTTAATACAATTGTAAACAAAATTCCTATGTTTTGTGCTGAGTTGAAAATCTTTATAGAAATTCATCAACTAAATCCAGCTCTCTTTCTTCTCTTGTTTGGTTCTATGTTCAACCCTTTGTGTATCTCAACTGGCAGTCCAAACTATGTGTACTAATGGACTAACTCAGTGGGGTACCCCTTTAACTATGTGCCGTCATACAGGGGATTTATGGAAAGACTTGGCCAAAATATACCGTTTAAAGAAGGAGTATGTGAGCTGTATATTAAGCTGGAGGAAAGAGTATCAATGAGATCATGGATCCATGGACGCACATCAACTCTTAATATTTTTGTCAAATATTAGAACTTCATCTTGAGATCTCTAATACGCTTCCCCCTTTCTACTTCCATTGGCTTTTTTTTTCACCTTTGCCTGCTGTAATACTAAGTAATTTTTTAGGTGGGGGGGCATGGATTTGGAGCTGTGATTTCACTGGTATAAAGAACTCTCGGTCTTGGTGAAGACACCACTTCTACCAGTGCATTCTGACGGCTGTTTTGCCTGCCTAAGCCCTGAGAGGATGCTTCCTGACTAGGGTCACATGACCAGTGAGTACTTGAAGGCAAATCTTCCTGATCCCAAGACTGACTATCTAACCATTGTCTTTACTACACTGCCTCTCCTGGATAGTTTTTACATCAGAACGTGATACTTTTTTTTGTAAATCCCCTTGTCTAACGTTTACATTTTTAGTTTCTAAACCGTATTCTAAACCGCAGCATAGATTTATCTGTCTTTCCCATGCTCACCTTTGCATTGAAGTCAACGATTACCAAGTAATATGTTGACTTTGTTAGAAGGCTCTTGTTTAGTTCTTCATAAACTTTCAATACTTCTTCATCCTCTACAACAGATGTTGGTGCAAAAGCTGCATTTATCTTCATGGTGGTTTGTTTGCTTACGCACACTGTGAGCACTGCAAGGCAAGATGACCAAGTGTGCCATTAAATGATGTTTCTTGTTGCCTTTGAGGATAAGATGAAACCAAGTCTGCAATGTCTTTATTTGACTCTCCAAGGAGAACCTGGGAGCCTTTCTTCTATTTAGCTGCAACTTCTTTATGTCTTCTGGTTGCATTATAGTGAGAACGACTACGTGGTTATGGTGCAGTACCCCTATAGTTCGTCAATTCGATGACTTGGATAGAGCCTGATCTAAAACAGCAACAGTTTAATTAACTTGGAGATGGTGTGTGATAAACTGTAAGTTCTATGAGGGCAAGGAGGTATCTTATTTATCTTTGAATCTCTCTCAGCACCTAGCACAGAGCTTTGTATACAGCAAGAACTCAAGTCACTTAACTTTTGGGGGGTTTCAGTTGTTCCTCCTGTAAGATGTAGATAATACCCTTACCTGACTGAAGGTAAGAGGTTTTGGCCAGATCTCTATGATCAACAGGCAAATCATTTCATTTATCAGGGTCTTTGTTTCTTCATTTGCAAATGGAGGGGGTTGGACTAGTGAGATCCCTTTCATCTCAAATAATCTCTGATTCTATAAAACACTGACCTTACCTAGGGTAAATAGGTGTATTCACAAGATCAAAAGGTTGGTTTAGAAACTTTTGAGAAAAACCACTTTCGTTACTGCCTGGGGAAAGTGAAAACTTCTCAGGTAGTTTTGGATTAATTTCTCCCCCCATCCTCATACTGCTGTCAATCAGCAGCGAGACCTTTCTGATTTCTTGCCTTTGTGGGCCCCTCCTCCTGGCCAGTGGGAGTCAGCGACAGCCCAGGCTCACTCCTCCTCCCTTGCTTTGGGACCCTTCCCCTCTTTCCTCTGCTGTCAATCAGCATCTTTGTTCTTTGTAAACCTATTTCCCAGCCACTGGAAAATCATGGTGAGCTCCCCTGTGATTTGCCATTGGGGAAGATTTTGGCTCCAAGACTTAAGTCTGCCTCTCAGTCAACAAGAAAGGAGACAGTTGGGGAAGGAGGTTTGACTACATTAGGATATAAATTTTTGTTCTGTCTTTTGTAACATGCCTGTTCTTCATAATGAGTCATGGGGAAGACCGCCCTCTTCTCCCAGAGAAGAGAATAAACTCCTGTTTTAATACTAAGACATCTCTGGATTTTTAATTAAATTTTAGGATGGGGTTTTTCATCCTACACAGTTACCATTTGTCCCTGATTTTGGGGGGAATATTATCTTTCTTGTCCCAAATTTCAAATTTTTTCATGAATTTGATACCACAGTCTGAGCTTATTTTTACAAACTGGCTTGCTTCTTAAAGAGATAATTAAGTGGCAATTATAAATACAAACTATTAAAAGATGTTCCTCTACCAACATAAATATCTAAGACTTGGAGCCATTCTCCAGTGGATGTGATAAAATAATAATGAATAGTTTGTAAGCAAATTATAAACTATTCTCCACCATACACAATGTTACTCCAAATTACAATTAATAAAAGAAATGCGATTCAAAACAATTTGAAATTTTACCTCACATGCAACAAACTGGCAGAGATAACAAAAGATGAAAATAGTCAATGTTGATAGAACTGAGGGAAAGACAAGCACATTAACAAATACACTATTGGTGCTATGAGTCGGTCTAATTATTCTGGAAAGTCATTTAGACTTATACAAAGAAAGAGACTAAAGTGACCATATTCTTTGACCCAGGTTAAGTGTATATCCCAAGGAGAATAAGACATTAAGAAAGGTCCTATATACATAAAAATAGCTGTAGTAGTACTTTTTGCAGTAACAAATAATTGGAAACAAGGTAGATATCTATTAACTCCAGAATGGCTACAAAAATGTAATTAAGGTACTAGAATGTTATTGTTCCATGAGAAATGATGAATATAAAGACATAATATTGTGGGAAGACAGGGGATGCTGAGCATCCCAGATCCCCTGCAAACACTGTGGCCCTGATTGAGAGATGCGCCATTCTCCTAGGCCCTGGAAAGACTCATACTTAGTATTCTATCATCCAATCCAGATCCTGGGAGTCCTACTGAGATCCTGGGATAAGCAGGATCGAAGCACAGCAGGGAGAGGGCAGGTAAGCCACCCCTGGAACTTCCAAGCAGTAACAGCACTCGATTCTTGCCTGGGCTTCATGGAGCTCAGGACTAGCCACAGCTGAGATTTCCCCAAGTAACTGATGTGTTTGGGGTATTTCCAGCACAATAGTCTCTGTGAAAGCCAGGAAGGTAAACTTGAGCTTTTCCCCAAGTTTGTTTGGCTCCCTAAGTCCAGCTGAGAAAGAAGTAGCCTTGGGGATCTCATGGAGGAGGAGACAGTATAGTGCTTTAGGAAATAGAGGCAGAGAGGTAGGTGATCAGTCCCCAAAAGGCCCCAACCTAGCCCTAGACTAGCAGAAAGAAAGGCCCCAAGGTGTTCCAATAAAGGTCCAGTGAGCCCCAGAGGCCCTAGACAATTTGCAAGAGAAAGGCCATAGGCAAAACCCAATCAGAACAGACCCTGAAGCCTACTGTGGAAACAAAGCACAGAAGTATCTGTGAACTCAGCATCAGGGTTGTAAATGGTCCTGGGGAAGCCTACTTCAGGGAGACGTCCTAAAGCCTGGTGACAAGAGGCAGCCCTCAGAAGAAGCCTCAGAGTCCCCTGAAGGAGGAGCCTGCCAATCCATCATACTGAGGACCAGGCAAGTCTGCCCATACCATTCAATCGCTGAAACTGACCCAAGTACTAACCCCCTTCCCACCATGAACAAAACAAGGCAAACTTCAACTACCATGATGTTTAAGGGATGCCCACAGAGAAGATGAAGAGGTTGCCAGCACGAGTGGTGGTGCCCTCAACAGACAGAGGAAGTCTGGTGAAGGGGTAGGTTCAAGGAAGGAAGATAAACACATTTGGCCTTCTCACCTGCTTCCAGCCACAAGGATTCAGAGCTATACCATTCCCAGCCCTTTCTCTAGCCTTGGCAAAGACATGACTACATATGGCATTAAGCTAACAGGGGACAATGCAGCTGCACCAGAGATAACTATGATAGACAATGTGAGACATGAAACACCAAGAGGGAGTGTGGTACACTCACTGTAGGTACTACTGGAATGGGAAGGTCATAGATGCAGATTTGGAAAGGTCCTGAGAGGTCATCAAGTCCAGCCCTGTCATTTTACAGGTGAAGGAAAACAAGGCTGAGAATTAAAGGACCTGCACCCGTCACAGGAAATTGGAAGTCGGAATTAAAACCCCGGTGCTCTGACTAAACCCACTAAATCTGAAGATGCCTGCCTTCGAATCCGGCCCTCCAAAACCTACTAGTTGCATGGGCACAGGCGAGTCACTTAATTTTCCTTAGTTTTTTCATCTGGAAAATGGAGATGATAATAACCACATTACCCACCTAACATCCCACTCCATAACATATGTAAAGAACTCTGCAAACTTCAAAGGGCTACACAAACCTGGGTTGTTGTTTTTGTTACCACTGCCTTAAATTAGCCTTAAATTTAAAATGTAATCATTTAGAGGTCAGTTAAGTGATCTTTCCTTCTGTCCTGTAGTAGAATCTCAAGGTGGGGATTTGCATATGCCCTCAGGTCCTGTGTTCAAACTCAGTGTAAACTAGTGCGAGGGACACCTTGTCAAGATAATATTAGGAGATGCCCTGTTTTCCAGAGCTGAGGCCCAGCAAGCAGGCTGTGCCTTGAGCTCGGCATAATAGCAATCCTTTGTGCTCACCCTCTGCACGATCTCAGCCACAGCAAAATCCCAGATTTGTTTCTTATAATTGCTGTGTTGCTTTGACCGGCACCAGGTGTTCTCTGAGCACCGGATAAGTCTGAACAAATTCTGGTCATGAAACGTTGCTACGAATAAAACTGGTCACACTGCTGCGGTTACCCCTCATTGGCAGGGCTACAGCTCACCACACAGCCGCTACTTCCAAGTATTGAGATCCGCCTACGCTAAAGTGGGTCCCCAAGGCACACGCGTCCAGCCTGCCTCTCTGCTTGCAAGCCGCTTCCCTCACTTTGAAATCGAACTTGCTTCATTTCTGACTCTCCTGTTTCTAGCCTGCTCTGTTTGGCTCTGGTCACCCATAGGTTAGAGGCTGGTTTGGTTTGGTTTGGTTGACACTGTAATATTCTAAACTCTAGAACACATATGAAAATACTTTTTCTTAAATGGGGTGTGTTTGAATAGAACCTATACATCCCCTTGAAAATGAACCTTACTCTTTTATAAATCTGTGATTTTGAATTTTCAAATTAATACATAAATATATTAAACTTCAGAGGCCAACCTACTGAGGAACATAACACACTCTATCACACTTAAGCCCTAATCTATTTACCTTTCATTTGTTTTCTGGTAATTTCCCTTGACAATTCTGCTACAAGAGATATTTGCAACTAAACAAAGGTTCATTCCTTCATAGCTCAGTTTTCTTTATTGGGTCCTGCTGAATTAACAATCAATCAGCTCAGAGGGAATATAACCATGTCACAAACTCAGAATTATGACTGTACTACATTATCAAGAAGGATGAGCTATGAAGATGGAAATGATCATCCAAACTTGTTAGAAATTTTACCACGCTATTTTGCAGAGAATGGTAATATCTCTTCCTTTCCAAGATATAAACTTCCTTTTAATTACAGAAAGAAAAGCATCACAAGAAAACTTGGCAATGACTGAAGTAAATGGATATTCTCAATTAAAAGTGTGTGTTATTCATTCTCTCCAAGATAAATCATTTTAAATAATTTAATACGTCTCTTACTATTTTCAACAATAGTCAACAAGCATTTATTAAGCGTCTTATATGTTCCAAGCATGACAAAGACAGTTCCTGCCCTCAAGGAGCTCACCTTCTGAGGAGAGAGTCAATATATGAAAGACTATGTACAAACATGGTATATACAGGGTCAATTGGAAGTAATAACAAAGGGAAGGTATTAGCATTTTTTAGCATTAAGGTTTCTTGCAGAAGGTAGTTTCTTAACTGGGATTCGAAGGAAGCCGGGGAAGCCAAGAAATAGAAATCTTATTTCAGCACTTCCTAAGTCTGTGGTCTGGGCAAGTCCCTTAGCTGACTGCTGGGGAACCTGAATGCAATGAGGAGTCACTGAAAGATTCTGAGGAGTGACGTGATCAGATTCATGCATGAGGATGCTTAATAAGCCATTATTTGATGGATAGATGAAGAAGAAAACAGATTAGAGTAAAAAAAAAATAGAAGTCAAGAGGCCATTACAAAGTATAAGCAAAGAGAGATGGGGGCCTGAACTAAAATCCAATCCTAAATGATCACAATGTGTATAAGTAAACAAGTGTACCATATTTCATTACACAATCATTGCAGATTTTACATCTAATTTTAGCAAAAAGTGGGGTGCAACCATTATGTGAAGCTTTTAAAAAAAGTAAACTTGTGCTGTTATTACTTAAAAATCATTTATTACTAAACTCTCTTTATTGCAAGATTAGGTTGCACAAAATACTTGTGAATATATGTGAAAACGGAGAAGATGCAAGTCTTACCATATCATGTGACTTATAGTAGTTTCACCCCCTCCCCCTTGCATCCCCCGCTCTTCACTGCACTGAGTGACAATCCCGCTGGTACTAAACAAACCATGCAAGTTGGCTTTCAGAACAATGACAACACATGAGCTGATAATTCTTGGCTGGTAGCTTGCAATGTGTAAAAAAAGAAATGCATATCCATGTGAACAGAACTATGTCATTATACTGTGCAACAATTACACAATGAAAGGTTATAAGCCAATTTTGGAACTGAAAAAACAGGGTGTGACGATTATGTGGTAGTGATTATGCTGTGAAATACTTTAACCTATGCTTTCATTTACATAGCAGGAGAACCTAGCTAATAGAGCCAAGTAACAGGAACAAGGGATCTCCGCAAGTCAGGGGCGTCCCCAGCATATCTGACAAGTGAAGTAGATCACTTCTGAATATTCCTCTCTTCTATATGACAAATTATTTTCAGTAATAAACATGAAATGAAACAATTACTAATAACAGCCAGAAAAGAAGCACTCTCAGTGAAAATGTTCTGTCACCGAACTTTGTGTTTTTCCTTCTTTTAAAAGATACATTAGTGCAGTTAAGAAATATTAATTCATTGCTTTTTTCCTTTTTTAAAAACATAATATTTTATTTTTAAGATTCTTTTTTTAAACTAGGAAATAAATATAAAAATAAATGTAGCTGGTTGCACAGTTGCACAGTGGCTAGGGCAGTGGGCCCGGAGTCAGGAAGACCTTAGTTCAAATCCAGCCTTGTACACAATCTCAGATGCGTGACCCTGGGCAAGCTACTTTAAGTCTGTTTGCCTCAGTTATAGAATGAGGTTAATAACCATAGCACCCACCTTGAAGGGGTGTTGTGAGGAATAAATGAGATAGTATTTGTAAAGCTCTTAGCACATGGTGGGTGATATATAAACCCTTATCCTTCCCTCCCCCTACTAAACTGTACTACTGATTTTAACATTTTATTTTCTTGATTCATTCTTTAGTTTTAAGACTACTCACAATTTTAAAATAATAAACTTCAATTTTAAAGATAGCATTCATGTTCAAAATATTTCACGTAGAACCTAAAATTTGCACTTACCATATACAAATATTATACTTATGGTTTGCACTATGCTTTACTATTTAAAATTTTAAAAACAAGAACTTTACTATTTAAAATTTTAAAAACAAAAACAAAAATGACAGAACTGAAGTAACCTGAGTCCATTTCTTCGTCTTTATAATGACTGTACTATCACTGTTTATTCAGTACTACAGGAAATGGGTCCAAAGTGATCTTGAAGGATTCCAAACAATTCTGAACTTACTCCTGAAATGAAATGAGTGTGAGCTCCTTGGGTGTAAGGAGCCCAGCTGTGGTCACAGCAGCAATCATTTATAACTGAGACCAACAAAAAACTTTTTTTCAGGGAGGAGTATTTTATCACTGTTGTTGTTTAAAATTGCTAGCACACAGTGATAATAAAAAGCAGAGAAGACTTTACGTTGGCTTTATTATTGCTTTTAAATTCTCTGCAGACAATGTGCCCCCTTATTTACTACACCCACGGTGGACTGTTCCCACTGCCCTGCCCTTGACACTATGAGCTACAAGTACCTTCTAGTAATTCCAGCCATCTTTACTGTGCTATGTACAAACAGCAGCATAAAATATGGTAATTTCCTAATGAAATTGCAAAAGCATCAGCTTTTCCAGAACCAAGATTAGAAGCATCAGAAACACCAGCAGCAATTCGATGAGCTGAAGCTATTTACATGTTAAATTTTTTTTTCTCTACTGAATTCTAATGAAGCTTAATAGTTTGTTTCTTATATATTGAACTATGAGCAAAACTCTGGTAAAAACTATAGCATTTTCCCTTATGTCACTTTCCTTTTCACAAGTTTGCAACTGTGCTTTAAAATTGGGTTTTCAAATGCTGATGCATCACATCATAAACACACATCAAATTCTTGGAAGATAAAAATGTATTCACCTGCATCACTATCAAAAGTGAAATCTATAACCAGCCAAATAAGTGTGTTCATTGTTGTTGTCCAGTCATTCAGTCATTTCTGACTCTTTGTGACTCCATGGACCGCATTTCTCTTGACAAAGAGACTGGAGCTGCTTGCCATTCCCTTCTCTAGCAGAATAAGGTGATGAGAAATTCAAATGACTTGTTCAGGGTTACACAGCTAATAAATGTCTGAGGCCTGATTTCAACTCACGTCTTCCTCACTCCAGACTCAGCACTCTGCCTACTGAACCATTTAAATAAATGTGCTATTTCTAAATAAGAGTGTATGTACAGAGAAAAGAAATGTGCATGTTTCTCATGAAAAATGAAGGCGTGGGACTGAATGTTCTCTAAGTCTCTTTAGGCTTTAGAGTATAATAGAGACTGTTAGCCTATATTTGGACAAATCTATTTCCCAAAGGAAGTACAATCTCCAAACTTTTGATTATGTACCCTTTCAAACATGAATTGCATATAATATATATTACCTGCATTTACTCATGTATACACATATATGTACTATACTAAAATTATGTACATTAGGAAAATGCTCCAAATAGAAATTTAAAAATGAAATATACACAAATATTTTAAAATAATTTTTATTTTGTTAATAGTTCACAAAAGCCTTTTTACTCTCCCTAAAAATTACCAATAATATTGTTGGTGAGACCACTTTTTATATGCAATATTGCAAGTGAACACAGAGGTAAGAACACCCTTTTCATGTGAGAAGTGGGCTTCCCAGGATAGCTCACATATCACATGGATGCGACGGTCTAACACAGGGATGAGCAATGGTGTCCATGTCAATCCACATGTTGAATGACAGGGATAAGGACTGGACTTACGATTCCACTGGTATAGAGAACTCCCATGTGAAAAGTTTCTTCCACCAACACAGGCTGATATCTTCTCTTAAAGAGTTGACTAGCACACTGAGAGGGTATTTCAATCCAATTCAATAAACATTTATAAGCACCTACTATGTGCTGGGCTCTATGCTAAACTTGCCCAACGTCATACGGTCGGTGCCAGAGGCAGGATGTGAACAGAGGTCTTACTGATTTCTTTCTATGCCATCATGCTATTTAATCAGTAGCATTTGAACTGCTATTGACAGTGGGAGCTAGTGAGAACCTAGATCTTACTACTGGTGAGTAGGTAGGGATCACAGAGTATATGGGACAGCTTTCTATTGTGTAAGTCAGGTGATTATGATCCTGCACTAAAAAGAATGAGCAATTAGAAGGAGCACATAATTTATTATGTTAATGGTTATTTGGAATACAGAGGTAGGGATGCTGGAGAAAATATGCAAAATCACAAACATGAGGTATTCTTATAAATATCTTATTCTGTGCCTCTCTCTTTAGTCCATCTATAAATAAGGAGGAACCACATAGTTCTTCCGTTATTTGTTTTCTTTAGAAAATCATGCTGTCCAGTTACTCTTCTTTTCTCATGTCTTTGGATGTAGACTGTGAGCTCCTTGAGGGCAGGGACTGTCTTTTGCCTCTTTTTGTATCCCCAGTGCTTACCACAGTACCTGGCATAGAGCTGGCACTAAATAAATGCTTATTGACTGGTCAAGTTCTAAAATCTCCTCTTCAATCACAGGTTTGCTGAAGCATTTTTCTTTTGGGCTACCTTCTTGTCTTTGGGAGGGGAAAGGGGTCCCGAGATGTCTAAGAAATTGAACATGTTGTTCTCCTCTTTTATAGAAGCACATCTAATTCTTTATCCATAAAGTCTATAGTTGTCTGCAATGGGGGAGTGATTTTCTGACAGTCTCTTAAGATCATGGCTTCAACCTATCTTTATCTGTTAGCATGGGATGGCTGCCAGTAGCAGAGATCACATCAGGACTCAAAGGCTATCTCCTCTGTGTCCTCAGCCCTGTGCCATCTTTCACTTTCCCGTTTGATCTTTGGAAGCTCGACTAGAATTGTAGCCCAGCCCAGAGGTGTCAAACAAGCAGCCCACAAACACTCCAGATGTGGTTCAAGCCTGATTAAACTGTAATTGTGAAATGGTTATCACAATAAATTTAAAAAACAATAAAACAGATAATATTAAGATATGGTCTTCTAAGTCACTATGTGACCTACAAGGATCTTTAGGTATTGGATTATTGGGCCTTATTTCTTTTTTATTATTTTATTTTATTTTCAAATTGGACATTAGTCTGGTTGTACAGAAGGGTTGTAACCTATAGAGTGAACAATGGGAAAAAAGAAAGAGAACCAAACATGAAAAAGAGTGATAGCATGTAGATTGCTTCAGCCTCTATTTAAACTCTGTTCTTTCTAGATCCTTCTCTGAAAGTAGGTATCTCTTTCCATCCTGAGACTTGTAGAGTTGTCTTATAACTGTGCTGCTGAGAAGAGTCTAGTTTATCAAAGTTGGTCATCACACATACAATTTGTCTGTGTTTGCGTACAAATTATTGGCCCTTATTTCTATTTGAGCTTGATGCCACTGGCTGAGACTAACTCAGTAGAAACACTAAGTGAAAATGCTAGAAGCATTCCTTGAAGGGCAGACCAATGACTCAGTTATGCCTAGAGGTCAGAAATCTATTTAGGAGATGAAGCTTCAGTAACTCACTCTTTCCTATACAAACTATATGGAATCACTTACAGAGAGAAGAAAGACATTGAAATCTATGCCCTTGTGAGATCTCCCCCCCTTCATTTTCTCCCTCTTTCTCAATATCTTGATATCTACCCTAGTTAGAGACATTCTTTCTTTTGGAAAAATTTCCTCATTTATCATTTTTTTTTCTTTCAAAGTTTCTGCATCACTTACCTCTGTTTGGCATATAAGATCCTTCACAAACTGGCCCAACTTATCTTAATATAGCCTCATTGCACATTATTCTGCTTCATGTACTTTTCCATCCAGCCAAATAGGCTTTCTTTCTATTCCTGATACAGGATGTGCTACCTTCCATCTTGAGGCTGGCTCTCACATCTGGAATACATTGCCTCCTTACTTCAGCTTCTGAGAATCCCTAGCATTGTTCAAGGCTCAGGTCAAATGCCAACTTTTTGAACCCTCATTGCCAATGATTTAGTATCTATTGTGTATATGTATCTATACAGACATTCATACACATATGTCTCTAAATATCATGACTTTTGCAAAGTCTGGGTTAAGAATGAGAGTACTTCAGACGTGTCTGATAGGTCTACTCCTGTGAATATGAAGACAGAGAAATACGCAATACAGAATTCTTGACAAAATGTGACTGTTAGAGCGCTTGACACTACAAGTGCTGGGCCGTGTGGTTCTCTTCATCTTTAGTCATACTTTCTTCAATTGTCTATACCAATCTTACTCGCATCTGCTTGTTGACGATCTCCTTATGCATCAACATCAGTCTCTTCAGACAATTTCCATTTTTTCTCCTTATAAAAATGTGTCTTTAGCTGAAATTTAAACTCAGGTCCTCTGACTCTAAATTCAATGGTTTTAAAAAATTTTCTCCAGTACAACTCAGAAAAAATGTCTTACTTCCCAAAATGTGACCACATAGCAAAGCTAAAACGACAAACAACTTTAACATAATAATATATATTATAAATTTTTATGAAACTGCTTCATGAAATGAAACAGTATTTGAGGAAGGTTTTGATTTAAAATTATTGCTAGAGCAATTTGATTGCTTTAATGAAAAAAGTATCACTTTTACAAGTTCTAGTCATCAGACAAAAGACATGTAGCCTTATCCCTGGGTCATATTTAAAGGCTTTCCAGCCTGGGTAAGTAAGCCTGTAGTCTGCTGGGACAGCCCTCAAAAACCAAGGTTCAACTTACTTCAAGATGTGGCATCAGAGAAGAATTATAGTGGAGATATGATATCAATTGAAAAAAATCAATAAATGTAAAGTTACCCTCCAGGGAACATGAAAGAGTGAATAGTCAGGAATCTGTGTTGGTTCATTGTACCTTCTCTTTAGTAATGGCAATTCCCTGGTCTGATGGGCATTATCACTGTATCTAAACACACTGTGGTATCTTTTGATCACAAAGGATCACATTTAAGTTATTCTTTAGGGCAAACAATTTACAGTTTTGAAGAAAAGACCTTTATAGTACTTTATCAAACATGAAGGTTATTAGATAAAGCAGATAGTCCAAAATAAATGTTTTAATTTCTTAATCTATTGATCAATTATGTTATAACTTATAAGAAATATAGATTTATCAATCCATATAATACTCTGAGAGCAATTTAGGGATTTTAAACTTTTCAGGTCACCAGGGGTAACATTTTGTATGGTCTTAAATGGCTGGTAAATTTTCCTGAAGAGTCTTTTTCCCGGAGAGAACCTTACACATTGAAGATCTAACTCATTAGTTCTATATTCTTCCAAGGGAGGTATTAGCAATTTGGTATTTTACTAGGGAGATATAATTCTTATCAATGCCATCATTACAGTAATTATTTATAAAGCTTTGAGGTTGCTACAAAGCATTCTATAAAAATCATATTTTATAAGAATTATTAATCTGCTTCTATTTATTATGTAGTTCATTCCAACATAAAGGGTTGTAATTCTTAAGGAAATCTCATCAGATAATATCTTAAAATGGAAAAACTGAACAGTTTTGAGGATTACAGTAATGTGAATATAACTATACTTCTTGATTTCCTTAGTAATCAAAAGGCAATGTCAGTCATAAAGCTATAAAAGTCTTTAGTATGGGAGACTGTATATTTCTGAGTGACTATTAGGAAGATTTACCAAACTTCAGAGTGCAGAGTTGTTCAACCTGTTCTTCATTCTGTTCCATAAAAATTCCATTCAACTACTTAATTCTGGTGTGGAGATAACCTGGATTCTTGATAACTAGGCCAGTACAACATAAGCTCTTTTAGGTTCTGTCACACTAAAAAGGGTTTGAGTATGGTTAGAGTGATAAGTTGATTCTCCTGACTATGAACCTACCAAGTGTGGCCACAAGTTAATGAATTATCTGGCTATGATAACTAATGAAATAAAAATACAAATTATCCCTCAGCCCTTGCTGCTTAATGACCAAAGAATCAACATATTATTACAAATAAGTCCCATTTATATTGACATTCTTGTGATAAAAAAGAAAGCTGGAAACAAAAAAGGAGTAGGCAAAGTTGGTTTCATCATTATGTCCAAAAGCAATAGTAATCATAATTTCATGGGATAATTGGTTATTTCTTCTAGTAGTGCTCATGATGACCAAAAAACAAAACAAAACAAAACAAAATGCCACACAAAGATCCTTGAAGCTTATGTACTAACATCTGCTATAGGAAATAAAGAACAAGAAAATGCTACAAATGCTTGACAAGGTCTTCCAAGTCATGTAGACTTGGTGATCTCAGTATAAAGGTGCACGTGAGGAAAGATGGTGAAAAGTACATTGGAAAATACGGCTCAAAGTTAAGAACTGGAAGAGGTCAAAGGCTTGTAGCCTAATTAGATGCCTCATGCTAATGGATCTATTAAATGCCTTATTTACTAAGTGAGTTTGGAAGGGATTAAACACAGTGAGCAATGAACATCATCACAAATATTAAACAATTAGAGAAGCATTTACAATACAGCTGAAAGACCATGGAACTTGGAGGCAAGAGATCTGAGTTCCAATCTGAATTCATGACACTGGTATGATCCTGGGCAAGTCAATTCATCTCTCCATTGCCACCATTTCTATAAAAAGCAGAAAGCAGGAAAGGGGGTGGTATTATGGGGGGAAGTAAAAGTGTTGCGGAAACTCCTAAAGGGCTATAAAAGTGTGATCAGAACAACTACTGTTACCAGGAAAGAAATAACTATTTACTGTTCCAGTTTTTTAAAAATAAATTCTATAGTTTTATCATAGCGTGTTCTAGTAAGGTCAAAAAATGCAGACTAGAAAAAAGGCAAAGATATTGACCTTTATTGCCACTCTAGCTTGAGGTAGGTTAGCCACCAGATGGTACTTGGAGCTGGGTCCCTGCTTCATTACTCACCATTCCTATTCAATGGACCTAAGATAAAACAGGGAAGGCCAGCACTGGGCACTTTCTGAGACTGAATTTGAAGGCCTCCTGATCCTAGAATGTGCTGCCATATGTGAAGCATTATCTCACACACACACACACACACACTTCTTCAGCTAAGTGTCAGAGAAAGATAACCTCATCTCTGACCTTAGTAATTACTTAATATCCCAAAACATCAGGCCTCTTTGTACCCAGAGAAGCCTACAATCACCCAATCCTTATTCTCCTATGTGCCAGGTGCTGGGGTTATAAAAACAAAAATTAAACAGCCTTGCTTCAAGAAATTTACATTCTTTTGGAAACCTCAGATTCCAGGCCTCTCAGCACCAAGAACTCAAACAATACCAGAATCTCACATTCTAGGGCTCAACCAGTAAACAAAATGCACATACAACATTCAGGACATGATCTCAAAGTGTCATCTTTCCGTGATATTCATGGACAACATCCCATTGGAGGAAAGCCTTTCAAGACGTATTCTACTCTAACAAAACTAATGACTTTTCAATAGTTAAAAGTAAACCAACAACAAGAAATATAAGGTCTTTTATTCTTGGTACCTTTCAGTCAGTTTTGCAACTGTAAAGAGGTGGTCTACTGCAAAATTATCACTTGTAAAAACCTGTCTGTTCTTATTTCATCAAAAATTCCCTTGATATGAGTGTATATTATTTACAGAGAAGAGAGGTTTTTTTTTCTAGAGATGGTAAAGCAGGCATAAGAGTCAACAGTTACTGGAGTTTTCTCAAATAACTTCTTTCAGTAAAAACATTTGAGATACTTCCAAGGGTTTGGTAAGCCTCCTCTTTCAGATATTTTGATTTTTTACTTTTAAAATTATTTCACAATATGAGAAATGATAATAAAAGCCCTGCAGGACTTTAGGGTTGACAAAGTTAAACACACACACACACACACACACACACACATGAACACACAAATAATCTCATTTGCACCTTATGGCAACTCTGTAAGGTAGGTATTAAAGTATTATCTTTATATTATAGATGAAGAAACTGAGATTCAGAGTTTTACTAACTTGTCAATTGTCATACATAAGTGCTAGAGGTAGAATTTGAACATAGGTTACCTACCTCTAAGTCTGCAGCACATCTAAGAGTATACACATTTAGAACTGCAATAAAGATGTGAAATACAGATAGAGATGTCTTAAAAGAGAATTAAGTAAATTCTTCACTATTGAAGAATTTAGGAAATAAGCAACATGGATTATATATGATATATGTATATATGCATATATATATATACACATATCATATGGATGAGATTAGAAAAGGTGAATTAAGAAAAACTAAAACCTTAAAAATGTATAACAAAAAGTTCCTTATCCTCTCCTATCAATCAATTAATCATAAACACTTATGGTATATCTACTACGTGATATGCATCGTGTTACGATAGGGAGACCAAAAAAAGAAAACAGTTTACGTTCTCAGGGAGTTTGCATTCTATCAAGGGAGATGACCTGTACATACATATACGCTAGATACATAACACTTCCTAAGAGTGGGAAGCAGTGCATGGGGTAGAATGAGCAGAATTAGTTCCTCCTCGTTGATCAGCCCCTCGCCTCCTGTGGGCAATGCCATGTGTTCCCAGCTCCTCTCCAACTCATCTCTTCAACGGGTTACTATCTCTTTAGTCAGAATCCTCAGTTCTTGCTGGGGGAGCAAGAATGGGGACAGATTTGTTTTATGTTTAAGTAGTAGTCCTAATTCATATAAACTTTATATATGCATGTATATATTATATATGTATGTATGTATATTTGTATATGTAAACAGAAGATATAGATATCTAGAAACAGATATCTATATACATATACATATACGTATAGGTATGTATATGTAGGTATGTGTATGCATGCTATGTTTTATATGTGTTATATTGTATATATTATATATATTATGTTGTATACCTATATAACATAACCATATGCATGCATATAAACACTATCAACTGCTCATATGTCTGCTGTGGTTCTGAGTCCCCAGTTTAATCACAGAATGACACCCAGCAATAATAAACTCTTTCTTCCAGAGTTCTGCCTCATTTGCTCAGCCCTGGAGACCTTGACCTTAAGGACACACGCAAATCAGCAGTACCATAACCAATCATGTTCTCTTAGAGAAACTGATTTCTTTTATTTATTTTTTTAATTAAATTTTTTTCTTTTTTCAGAGGGGGAAGGCAGTACAATTGGGGTTAAGAGACTTGTCCAGGGTCACAGAGCTAGTAAGTGTTAGGTATCTGAGGTGGAATTTGAACTCAAGTCCTCCTGACTCAGGGCCGGCGCTCTACTCACTGCGCCACCTAGCTGTCCCAAGCTAATTTCTTTTAAAACAAACAACCAAACTGAAAGTCAAATTCTCAAAGAACAAAGGTTGGTCAGGAAGGCTCCTCCAGAGAGCCAGACAGTGTAGAGGAGAGGAGAAATCCTTGGGTCAGCCTGTTTCTGCAGTGCGGTACGGCTGTCTGGCTCAGCCCTGCATCCTGGAGTCAGAACTCCCCATCACCTCCCTCTCCCAGGCCTCCAGGGCTATTCTCTTGTGCACTGGAAGCAGCCTGAGTGTCGCCACTGCTGACGATGTTGACGTGGCCCTCTCTCCTCAATTCTTTACATTTGCACTTTATATTCCTTATCTTGTGTGATCCTCATGATCCTCCACAACCCAGTGGAGCAGGTGCCATTCCTATCCACATTCTACAAATGAAGAAACTGAGGCAGAGGGAGGTTAAGTGACTTGCTCATGTTCTCACAGCTTTTAAATGTATTAGGCAAGATGTGAATTTAGGTCATCAAGACCCCAAGTGCCAAGCCCTTGCCACTACTCCATAATACCTAAAAGAAAGCTGTAGAAAATAACCAAGGGGGCCAAAGTTCAGCCTTGTGGAGAAGGAAGTTTTTGTTTTCTTGGAGGGGGGAAGGCAGGGCAATTGGGGTTAAGTGACTTGCTCAAGGTCACACAGCTAGTAAGTGTGTCAAGTATCTGAGGTCAAATTTGAACTCAGGTCCTCCTGACTCCAGAGCCGGGGCTCTATTCACTAAGCCACCTAGCTACCCTGAAGCAAGCCTTGACTTGACTTTTTGACATGTGAAGATTTGGAAAGCAACCTGGTAGAATACAAGGAAAGTTATAAAACTAGTCAAGTTTTTTTATCCAATAATCCCCTTACTGGGAATAGATCCCAAAAGAATCATTGATAAATTAAAAAGAGCAACTGAGATTAAAAAAAAGATACATACACAAACACATATGTGCTTAAATTCATATAATACATGTGTACATATATGTACATAGAGTTTATCTCTATTTATCTCACTCAATATTATTATACCAATGACTAGAAGCAACCTGGATATCTCAAAATCTCTTAATAAATCATGTCCTATCAATGAAGTAAAATATTATGATGCCATTAAAATAGACAGATATTAAGAAAAATTTTAAATTGTGAATATTAAGTAATGCAAAATGAAGAAAGCAGATCAAATGAACAGTATAAACTGCCTAAAACAGCATGAGGAGAAAACACAGGGAAATACAGAGATAAATGGAACCAAAAGAATGAAAAGACTGAAGGCATATAGCATAGAGTAAATGAAAAGCTATTAAAGGCATGGTGAATGAAGAAATTAATTTTTTTTGCTTTCTTTTTTTTTGGAGGGAGGAAGGCAGGGCAATTGGGGTTACACAGCTAGTTTTGTGTTTAGTGTTTGAAGCCAAATTTGAACTCAGGTCCTCCTGACTCAAGGCTGGAGGTGCTCTATTCACTGTGCCACCTTGCTGCCCCAAGAAATTAATTTTTAATTGGAAAAGTTTATATAGCGTGTTTCCCATTCTAGTAGGAAATGGATTGTTGGTTTTAATGTTGGTAATTTGGAAATAGGTATATGGTTAAGTGGTGTAGCTAGAGGGCTGGGTCAAGAGTTAGGAAGTGCTGCATTTGAATCCAGCTTCACACATGTACTATCTGTGTAACTCTGTCACTTAAGCTGTTTGCCTCAGTTTCCTGATTTGTAAAATAGGGATAAAAATAGCACCTGCCTCCTAGGGTTGTTGTAAGGATCAAATGAGATATCCGCAAAGCATTTAGCACAGAGCCATGCACATGGTAGGAGTTCTATAAATGTTTCTTCTCTTTCCCTTTATTCAGTTTAAAATCCCTTCTTCACTGTGAAACTATGAGGCTCTAAATAAAAATAAAAATATAAATAAATAATAAGGTTTTTAAAGTCAACTGCGGGCTAGAAGCTCAATTATTACCATGCTAACAAACAAAAAACAGCACAGAATCAATTAAATCATTTAACTGGAGCAGAAAATGAAATGAAATAGACATCAGACACATTCTTAGCAACCCCTCTCCAATAAAGTGCACTGGTACTCCCCAGCACAGTCTGGAGAGGTCTCAATCACAAATCAGAGGAAACGACAGAAAACCTTAGCATCCGTGAGCCCGGTCACTGACAGCCACTGGACGTCAATCTAACCTGGCTGCAGTCAGGGCATTGATGACTCTGCAGATCTGCTGCTTCTGTCCTCATAATTGGCCCATGTTTCTATTCCAGTTCAGCTCTCTGCCTCACACTTCTCAAACACTATGCAGTCTCCCCATCCCCCTTGGGTTCTCTCATCTTCCTCCTTCTCTTCTCTGAATTTCCATTTCTTCCCTTAGGATGGAACAGCCCATCCAGGGATCAACACTGTGAAATGATGCTCTTTGTCAAGAGTCTTGTCAAGCCACACACTGGAGAATGTAGGCTTGTGCTTGTCTAACCTGCTTTTTTTTTATCTGACTTTGCTGTTTAGAGAAATATGCACAAGACATTATTTTAAAAACATAACACAATACCATTTTCTTAGCACCTTGTTGAACATATCTTCAGTATACTTCAAATTAACATCCATTTCAGGTAATTCTGCTCTTTTTCATTTTTCTTTATTTAACTGTTTACTGGGAAATACACTTCTCTATGACTAGTAACAACATTTACCAATTTACAGAAAACATGCTGTTTTTCTTGAGTTTTTCCTCAGTTTCCACTTTGAAACTTCATCTACTGAACATCAATCATTTGTAACATCATCTACCAAATCCTGAATCCTAAAGAAAGTCTTTAAATAAATGAACAAGGGGACTAAATTATTACACCTGCTGTAAAACTTACATGGCGATGAAAGTGAGGATGAAGATTAACTTCAGTGAAAGGCTAGGGGTCCAGCGCTGTTGTCACCTTAGGAAAAAAAGAACAGAAGGTTGTCAAGCCATAAAAAAAATAGAACTACTCTGTTAAGGAATTTTTAAACAATATTGTATTAAACCTTAAAGAGAAAAAGTAACTTACCAATCAATTCTCTCCAATGGATCAAAAGGCCTTAAGTAGAAAGCTACTCAAGAGTTGGGTCATTGGGGAAATTATTTCACCTTTGCTGGATCCTTTGATGCTGATGATACTTATTAGTTTCTTGTTTGGAATCACTGAAAGTGACCCTATAAATGATGCAATGTTGTTTATTGTTTCCATAGATGTTCATATAGAAAGAGGTTTACATTATGGTTCATTCATAGCCATAAAAAAGATGGGTTTGCCATTCAGTGAAACCCCGAAATGCTCTTCCAGCTAGTAGGCCAAGGTATTAAAATATTCTTTACTGGGAGATTAGTATTAACTGAAATAGTTAGAGATTTATTAGGATACTGAATTAGCTTTGACCCTGTTGAGGCTGACCACCTCTGCTGTAGGAACTGAATGCATACAATTATATAGGATAATAAGAAATTTAAAAAAAAACAAATTGTTGAGGGTGAATTTTTCAATCAAATACTACTGTCATCTGTGAAGAGGCTAAAGAAAATGAACTCAAGAAAAATTTACATTTCAATATTGCAAATGTCATCTGCTAACAAGAAAATTCAAAATGTGAATGGGATTAACTGGAACTCTTGCTGCTACTTAGGGTCAACTCTTATCCCTTGCTAAAGGCTGTCTGCTTTTGACTGATAAGGTTGTATTTTAATAATACATGTTATATATATATTACATATATTTTATATATATATATATATATTTCTCTCTTTGATTGTACTGAATGTGAACCTTTAATTTCCTCCTGATTTCTTAGCCCAGTAAATACTAACAGTGCAACATACATTGTACTTGTGTCTAGTGTCAATTTAGACTGTTACAGTTCTTGTTACTTTTGAATGAACCAATCATTTACTTTTTCTGTTTAGTGGAAGTATATTTTTATTAGTGGAAATACAGACTACACATGCTTACGGTGTTGGACTTCTTTCTGGGCTGGAAGTAAACTAAGCTTGCCATCCAAGCTGTACATGGGTAATTAAAGTATATTTTAAGTAGTGTGAAGGCTTGTATAACTATATCAAGGTGTAACCCACCTCATGTTGCTGATTTGGCTATAGCAGGAAATGAAACGAACAATATTTGAGAAAGAATTAAGCTTAGATCTATGACTGGCTATCTCAAATAATCAGACAGAATATACAGTGAGTTCAGCTTCCAGCAATGATACTCACTACCTATGTGAACTTGGATCAGTAATTAAATTTCTGAACTCATCTGCCAAATGAAGGCATTGAACCAGATGACTTCTAAGGCTAATTCCAACTCCTATGATCTAATGAAGTTTTGTGATATTACAGTGGGGTTTGGCATTAAATATTTTATTGCAAAAAGACATTGGTTATAGGAGGAATGCTAGGAAAGATACACCTATTTTTGTAGTAGAGTCAGGAAATAATAATAACAAGGATAAAAATAATAATAGTGTTCTTAGCATGTCAATAGAGTTGTGAGAACAAGAAGGCAGCAAAAACCCCACTGTGAGCGTCAGCCTCTCTTCTTTTCCAAGGTTTCTAGCCAGAAGTAGAGAAAAACAGAGAAAACCAAGGACCCTATGGGCTATTTTTAAACCAGCTCCTTGGACCATGGATACAGAACTAACGGTGATAATAAAAGGGAGAGGAAGGTGAGACTTTAGTGTTGCAAAGCAATTCAGCTCTTGAGGTGGGAAGATCATGGCATCATAGATGAAGGGCTAGAGGGGAATCTCAGAGGCCAATAAATCCAAGTTCATCATTTTACAGATGACGAAACTGGGGCACAAAAATGTTAAGTGACTTGTCCAAGGGCACACAGCTAGCATCTGAGATCAGACTTGAATTTATGTCTTCTTGACTCCAGGCTCATCATTCTATCTATTCTATCTATTTTAGATATTTAGATAGAGCACTATCTATCACATGACAAAACCACCCTTCATCACCTGGCCACATGCTTTTGTATGGACCATCCCTCGTGTCTGGAATGCACTCTCTCCTCAACTAATCCCTCGCTTCCCATAACACTCAGTTGAAGAGCTCTCTTCTACACTTTCCTGATTCCCTGCCCTTCTCTACTCTGTATATATTTGTTCCTATCCTATACAGATTCATATATGTATATATTGCTTCCCCTAATGGAATAGATGTTCCTTGAGAGCAGGAGTTATCATTTTTTGGTCTTTGCAGCACTAGGGCCTAATCCAGTGCTTGGCATATAGTAGATGCCAAACAGATAACTGCTGATTGTCCACATATGGCACTGCCCATATGTCAGTGTTCATGTTTTCCTGTACTATACATGCGTTCTTGGAGAAATCATGTGATAGTCTGGGATGCAAACTACCTTACGTACATCCACACAGAAACACACACACATACACCTTGAAGAGCTCTTTGGGCAATAATGACTTTGTATCACAAGGTTAATGGCAACTGTGTTTTTGACAACACCTTCTGAAACTCTTCACATTCTTTTGTGAGCACAACTAGTACCATTCATTGGTTGTGGGATCCTGATAATAACAGTTGTGTATCTTTGTACAGTAACTGAGCTTACAAAATGTTCTCACATGCCTTATTTTACCAGTCTTTAGAACAATTCCATAAAAAGGCACCATGAGTATCAGTATTCACATTTTATAGATAAGGAAGCTAATCTTCAAGAAGTTGTGACTTGTCCAAAGTCATTCAGCTGCTAAGCGGAAATACTAGGTTTTGAACCCCTATCTTCTAATTGCCAGCCTGATACTCTTTACTTTACACTATAGTGCTTTCATAACCTCACTAGATTAATATGTAGTTTTAGAAACAATCTGATATTCTAGACAACCTTGTAAGATAACTCAACAGATTGGTTCAGATTTTCTGAATTTGTACTTTGGGTCTATCAAAGATTTCCCCATAAAGATGAAGTTATTCTCTTGTATTCTTTAAATACTATTATCTATGAACTGGGAATGATAATAACCAATTTCTCAAGGATGCAGAATGGATTAACTAAATGATTATGAATACATCAGGAAAAAAAGTTTCACATAAACATCACATATTATCATTATGCTGATTGTACAATCACAGAAGGGCTCTAGAAAGGTCATCTTGATTACATTCAAGACAACTGCATCTTCTGGCAAAAGGGTAAAAAGAGCAGGAAGAAGAGACAATTTATGTCTACTGTGAATCCCAGAGTATTTTCCCACTAAAACTAATATGTATATGAAACTGATGAAAGTCTAATTTGTATAGTAAATCAACTTCTTCCAGAATTCACTATGTCAGAAAAAGAAAGTACAAATGGAGAAATAAGATTAGATTGAAGATACTGTAATGCTGACAAGGTCTAGAAAAGATGGTTAGCACAACTGGTAGTACCAAATGTCAGCTATTGGACATGTAAAGAACCCAGCCTAACTAAGGGAAAAATCAGTGGAATCTGTAGCATTGGCAATTGCTTAAACAAAGATTGCACTGACCTACACCAAATAATTCATCTCTCCTCCAGTGGTCACCCACATATACTTTAGAACTGTTTTAATATAATCTTCTAATTATTTCATATGATCTTTACTCCTAGTGCTGCTCCTATCAATACTTTATAACCAATTTTGGCTATTATTGGTAAAAAATGTTTACAGCTAATGTTACAATTACTTACTGAAATACTACTCATTTAAAAAAATTAGAAGGAAAGAGCATTGTTTTTGATCTCTGTCGTCTGCAAAATGACTTACTCTGGTCTATGACAATTTTGCCATCAGAAGATCTAAATGAGTAGCCAGATGTGAGAAGTTATCTGAGCAGCACACACACACATTCAGTCAGCAAGAGTGGTGGATTTGTAGTTACAATACCTGAGTTCATGACAGAGTCTGAAGACAGATCAAAGCAGACTTTTTTTTTTGCTTTCTCGTTCTTTCCTTTTTCCTTTGATCTGTGTTTTCTTTTGCAACATGCCTAATACGGAAATATGTATTGCACAGTTGCACATGGATAACCTAATTGCTTGCCTTCTCAGGGAGGGGGAGGAGAAAGGGGAAGAACAGAGAATTTGGAACTCAAAATTTTAAAAGAGGAAAGTTAAAAGAAAAAGAGTACCTGAGCTCAAATCACTGGTTTCTCCGACTATTTTGGTGACCCTGAACAGATTCCTTCACTTCTCTGGGTCTCAAAGGTCCTTTCCAGGTCTAAATCAAGGACCTTATGAAATTTAGTTTGGAACTTATCATACCACAGCAACCAAGAACATGCAGTATTATTTCAGTTACTTGGTGTTTAATTCATGTTAACTGAATGGTGACAATCAATTAAATGTTTTTTTTTTTCCTTTTACATAACTCCACATGCACAAACACATCGAACCATCTTCTGTCTCAGGGAGGGATAAAGGAAAGGAGGGAGAGGGAAAGATAGAACCTGAAACTCAAAACTTAAAAAAATGTAAAAATATTCTAACCTGTAACTGGGAGAAAAACAAAACACTATTAAAATTTACTATACTGGTTATGTAATCTTAACATCTGAGTTCCAGTAAATGCTCTAAGGTTATAAATAATAGAGAAGATGTCAAGATATGTTGCTAGAACTCCATATAATGAAATCATAGGTACAGTCTTTATTGCTATTAATGTATACTTTGGTGTTCATCTTGTTTTGAGCTTGTTATGTTTTAAATTTAATATTTTATTTTTTTCAATAACCACATGTACAAACCACATTTTTGACATCTGCCTTTAAAATGCTGAATTTTAAATTCCTTCCCTCCTACCCCTCCTCCTGAGAAGACAAGCAATTTGATATAGGTTATATATGTGTAGTCATACAAACCATATTTTCATGTTTGTCATATTGTGAAAGAAAACACAAATAAAAAAACAAGAAAAATAAAGAAAGTAAAGAAAAAGCATGCTTTGGTCTCCATTCAGACTCCATCAGTTGTTTCACTAGAGATGGAGAGCATTTTTCATTGTAGCATTTTTCACTGTCTTAGATCATTACATTGTTAAGAAGAGCCAAGTTATTCACAGTAACCATCAAACAATATTGCTATTACTGTATACAACATTATCCTAGTTCTGCTCCTTTTATTTTGCATCAGTTCATGTAAGTCTTTCCAGATTTTTCTGAAAGCATCCTCCTTATTTCTTAGAGCATAATAATATTCTATCACAATCATGGACAACTTGTTCAGCCATTCCCCATTTGATGGACATTCCCTCAACTTCTAATTCTTTGTGAACAGAGGTGGTTTTTTTTAAGATATTTTTCAAAGTTCCCTGCATGCCTTATCTCATTGACAGGGAGCAGTGATTGTTATATTAAAATTAGTATTATGCAAATTGGGCAGATTGATCCTACTTTTTCTTCAAGCTTTGTATTCCTCCTCTTCCCACTCTCTTAGCTATAGACTTTGCCCTTACTTTATTGAGAAAATCAAGGCCACTGGATATAAGACCCCTTGCTTATTCTTCTCTTGAATTCAAAACCCTTGATATCATCCCTTATTCTATCTTCCTTTCTTCCCATATTTGATAGTTATTTGGTCCTTTTCCTTGTCAAGGTCAAGTACATTTACATATACTCTTGAAAGCATCCTCTCCCACTTTCTCTAGCAGGTCTCCCCACCCCCTTTGATCATTCTTTCCCTCCTCTAATTTTTTTTTTAGTTTTCCAGTACTGGTTCCTTCCCTATTCTTTTTAAATAATTCCTTTACTTCCAACCTTCATTAGACAATACAATTTCCAAAAGGTATCATCCTCTATCTCTTATCCCTGTTTCCAGATAAACTCTTAGAAAAATTGCAGGTACAACACTCACTGTCTCTACATCCTCTCTTCTCAATCTCCTCATTCGCTTCTCAATCCTTTGCAATCTGTCTTCTGAACCCATCACTTAACTAAAGCTACTTTCTCCAAGATTATTCATAATCCTAATTTCCAACTCTCATCATCTTTTCTTAGTCATTGTCTTTTTTTTTTTTTTGGTGGGGAAAGCAATTGGGGCCAAGTGACTTGCTCGGGGTCACACAACTAATAAAGTGTCTGAGGCCACATTTGAACTCAGGTCCTCCTGATACCAAGGCCAGTGCTCTATCCACTGTTCCATCTACCTACCCCAGTCCTCATCTTTTTAAATATCTCTGTTAAATGACACTGTTGACCACCTTCTCCTGGACACTCTCCTCTCTGGGTTTCTTTCAACTTTACTCTCTCTTGGTTTTCCTCCTACTTGTCTGACTACTACTTCCCAGTTTTCTCTGGCAGCTTTTCATCTATGTCAGTGTGTGTGTGTGTGTGTGTGTGTGTGTGTGTGTGTGTGTGTGTGTGTGTAGGGCAGCTGGAGAGGAAACCTCTTTCCTTCCCTAGGTGACCACATCAGCTAATATGGCTTTAAAATATTATCTCTATGCAGATGACCCACAGATCTAGAAATAGATTATAAGCATACATTGTCTCCTCTGATAGAACATAGGTTCCCTGAGAACAGAAAGTGTTTCATTTTTTGTCTCTGTATCCCTCAGACCTAAAACAACTCCTGGCACATATAAAGTACCTAATAAATGCTTGCTGAATGACTGATAATATTCTTGGTTAACAAATCCTAATACTGTATTGTGATAAAGTGATTTTCCCCCATCATACTTTCCTAGCAAACTTTCCCACTCTCGATCATACCTTATCACATACTTATTTGTGTTCATGTACTAGCCACACAATTCTCGATGCAATGGAAAGAAGACAGAATTGAGAAAACAAACACACAACTAAAATGACGTAAATGAAAAGATTGAAGAGCAGTTAAATGCGAATGTGCAAATATCATATTTAGTATAATTAGTCCTAGATTAAATTACTACAAAATATTTGTTGATCCTATCAGGACAATTAACAAAATTATATTAGCAGTACCATTTGGAAATGAACTGAAAGTTTAGAATTTTTAAAATGAGTAATAAAAATAAATACTGAAATATGACTACTCCAAAGACAAATTTTTAGCATTCCTACCTAGGATTGAATATACTACTTCTTAAACTGTGGGTTTCAACCCATGTAAATATTATAAAACAGTGATATAAAATTCTGTAATGTACACAGTAATCACATAATTTGCAAAGCACTTTCAATATCAAGTAGAAATAAAATATGTTATAGTCTTATTGGAAAATTCTTTCATGCAAATTCTGTTCAATAAGCACTTAGAAGGTGCCTACTATATACCAGGCACTGTGTAAAGTACTAGGAATAAAAAGACGAAAATGAAAACATACCTGCTTTTGAGGAACTTACATTCTAATGCAAATACTATTAGTTTCACAGCATGGAAGTAGTGCAAACTAGTATTCAAAGCAATTTCAAACTCATTTGCATTCCATAGCCAGTATAAAAATATACAAATAGAGGAAAAAAACAAGCATTTATTAACATCCTAGTATGTAACAGGACTTCCAGGAGCCCAGATGGCAGAGTCAGCTATAAATCACTGTAACTCTTCCAGAATCACTTCTAAACCAGCTACCCCTACCCTCACCCCCTCAGTGTAGCACCAGACACAAGAGTAGCTCATGGGCCTCAGGGCAACATCAATACAGCACCAGGTAAACAAATTAGGCCAGCAGTCCCTGGCACAAAAAGCCTGAGACAGTGCTCTTTCTACCCAGGGAGGAAAGATCAAATTTAAAAGAAGGGGAAAAGGTCCAAAAAAGTGAGCAAAAAACAACAACAAAAGAATATGACCACAGAGAGTTATTATGGTGACAGGGAAGATCAAAATGCAAACTCAGAAAAGGATGACAATGCAAAACACCAATGGGCAAAACTCCAACGAAAAATGGGAAGTGGCCTCAAGCTCATAATGTAAGAAGAGCTCAAAACAGAGCTTAAAAATCATACTAGAGAGGCAGAAGAAAAATTGGGAAAAGAAATGAGAGTGATGCAAGAGAATTATGGGAAATGAATCAATGGCTTGGAAAAAGAAAACAATTACTTAAAAAGAAGAACTGGCAAAATAGAAAAGGAAATACAAAAACCCACTGAAGAAAACAACTCCTTAAAAAGTACAACTGGCCAAATGGAAGAGGAAATATAAAAGCTAACTGAAGAAAACAAGTTAAAAGTTAGAATTTGGCAAGTAAAAACTAACAACTCTATGAGACAGCAAGAAGTAATCAAACAAATTCAAAAGAATGAAAAAATAGAAGAAAATATAAAATATTTTATGGGAAAAACAACTGACCTGGAAAATAGATCCAGGAGAGACAATGTCAGAATCACTGGATTACTTGAAAGCCATAATCAAAAAGAAGACTTGGACAGTATCTTTCAAGAAATTATCAAGAAAAACTGCTCTGATATCCTGGAACCAGAGGGAAAAATAGGCATTGAAAGAAGCTACCAATCCCCTCAGGAAAGAGATCCCAAAATAAAAAATCCAAAGAACATTATAGTCAAATTACAGAACTATCAGATCAAGAAAACAACACAAGTTGCCAGAAAGAAACAATTCAAATATCAGGGAGCCACAATCAGAATTACACAGGACTTAGCAGCAGCAACATCAAATGATAGGAGGTCATGGAACATGATATTCTGGAAGGCAAAGAAGCTAGGACTACAACCCAGAATCACCTACCCAGCAAAATTAAGCATAATACTTCAAGGGAAAAAATGGAATAGAAGGATTTCAAGCTTTTATAAGGAGAAGACCAGAAATGAACAAAAAAAATTGATCTTCAATATCAAGACCCAAGAGAAGTCTAAAAAAAAGGAAAAGAAAACATAAAGGAATTCAAGAGAACTGAACTGCTTACACTCCTACATGGGGAGATGCTATGCATAATTCTTAAAAATTGTGCCACTAATATTAGAGCTAGAAGGAACATACATAGACAGAGGGTACAGGTAAAAGGTAAATTTGAGGGAATAAGAAAAATAATGAGGGATAAGAAAGAGAAGTACAATGGGTGCAGAAGTAAGGAAAGAGGTACAGTGGGGTAAATTATTTCACATGAAGAGGAACAATCTATTATAGTGGAGGGAAAGATGGGAGGGTGGGCAACGGATATCACTTTAGCCTTACTCTCATCAATATTGGATTAAATAGGTAATAATATACACAATCTGTTGGATATAGAAATCTCATACCTGACAAGAAAGTAGGAGGGGAGGAAATTATATAAAGGTAGGGGAGAGACTGGCAGAAGAAGGGGAAGATTGGGGAGATGGCAGACAGAAGCAAAATGCTGAGGAGGGAAAGGTAAAAGGAGAGCAAAGACAAACAGGAGGAAAAATAGGAAGGAAGGAAATACATGGTTAGCAATTATAACTGTGAATGTGAATGGGATGAACTCTCCCATAAAATGGAAGCAGACAGCAGAGTGGATAAAAAACCAGAATCCTACAATATGCTGTTTACAAGAAACAGACTTGAAGCAAAGATACACACACAGAGTAAAGGTAAGGGGGCTGGAGAAGAATCGATTATGTTTCAGCTGAAGTAAAAAAGAGCAGGGGTAGCAATCCTGATCTCAGACAAAGCAAAATCAAAAATACACCTAACTGAAAGAGTTAAGGGGAAAAAAGAGTTAAGGAAAGAAACTACATCTTGCTAAAAGGTACGATACACAATGAAGTAATGTCAATACTAAACATGTATGTACCAAATCATATAGCATCTAAATTCTTTTTTTTTCCTGCTTTTTTGGATGGGGGGAAGGCTGGGCAATTTGGGGTTAAGTGACTTGCCCAAGGTCACACAGCTAGTAAGGGCTACATGACTGAGGCTAGATTTGAACTCAGGTCCTCCTGACTCCAGGGCTAGTGCTCTATTCACTGCACCACCTAGCCGCCCCTTAGCATCCAAATTCTTAAAGGAGAAGTTAACTGAATTACAGGTTCATGACCAAACAAGAGATAAAAAGCATTATGAAATGTAAAATAGATTATTTTGACTATATTAAATTAAAAAGCTTTTGCACAAACAAAACCAATGCAACCAAGATTGGAAGGAAAGCAGAAAGCTGGGAAATAATCTTTATAGTAAGTGTCTTTGATAAAGGCCTCATTTGTCAAATATAAAGAGAACTGAGCCCAATCTATAAGAATATAAGCCATTCCTCAATTGATAAATAGTTGAAGAATATGAATAGGCAGTTTTCAGATGATGAAGTCAAAGCCATCTATAGGCTTATGAAGAAGTGCTCTAAATCACTACTGATGAGAGAAATATGGGGCTGCAATCAAAACAACTCTGAAGTAGCACCTCACACCTATCAGTTGGCTAATATACCAATAAAGGAAAATGATAAATGCTGTAGAGGATGTGGGAAAATTGGGACATGAATGTACTGTTGGTGGAGTTCTGAACTGATCCAAACATTCTGGAGAGCAATTTGGAACTATAGGACTACAGACTATAGTCTATACATAGGACTATAAAACTCTATGCCTTTTGACCTAGCAATACCACTACTAGGTCTGTATCCCAAAGAGATCATAAAAAAGGGAAAAGGACCTACATGTACAAAAATATTTATAAGCAACATTTTTCACAGTGGCAAAATATCTGAAATTGAGGGGATGCCCATCAATTGAGGGATGGCTGAACAAGCTGTGGTATATGATTGTAATGGGATACTGTTGTGCAATAAGAAATGACGAACAAGCAGATTTCAGAAAAACCTGGAGAGACTTGTACAAACTGATGCAAAGTGAAATGAGCAGAACCAGGAAAACATTGTACACAGTATCAGTAACACTGTGTGTTGATCAGCTATGAATGACTCAGCTCTTTGACTTAAGCTCAATGACCCAAGACAAGTACAAAGGACTAATGAAGGAAAATGCTATCCATATTCAGTCAAAGACCTGATGGATTCTGAATGCAGATCAAAGCATATTTTTTCACTTATTTTATTCTTTTTGTGTTTTTTTCTTTTGATTCTGTTTTCTCTTTGACAACTGTGACCAATATGGAAATATGTTTTACATGATAGCACCTGTATAACATATATCAAATTGTCATTTTAGGAAGAGAGGGAAGACTAGGGAAAGAGAAAATTTTGGAACTCAAAATCTTGTAAAAATGAATGCTAAAAATTTTTCTTGACATGTAACTGAGGTAAAAAAACAAGATACTATTTAGAAAATTAATTAATTTAAAAACACAAATGGAGATCTGATAGTGTAATTTAAAAAAATCAACATTCCTTCAATTTGAAAGAGTTTATTAGTTTGAGATACTATATGTGCACTGAATGTTGAGTCAAAACAGGAAAATAACAAAGGCACAAAACTTAGAATGCTCTCTTTTCAGCACAAAAGAAGGTAAATTTGGCAGATAATCTTACCTGGAACTAGTCCTTGCTTTTACTCCTTCTTTGCCTGTCCTTTTGCTTCTACTTTGCTTTCTGGTCTCTGACTGCCTCTCACTCAGCTGCCTTCTTTTCTCATGCTGTTTCTGTTGACTGGCCACATCCCCTTCAACTTGTGACCCATCATCACTTTCCACTTGTGAAGCCGAGTTCTGTGCTAGGCACTTGGAAGAATGGGAGCAATTAGGTTCCTGTTGGTCACAGTCTCTTTGTACAGGGATAGTTTCAGTTTTTAGTGTCTCTGGAGTGGATGCCGAATTAGCTGACTTATCAACATGATCCTTTTCTTTAGACTTGACTAGATTGTAAGAGGCATTTTTTATAACTTTTCCTGGAGCACATTTAGTCTTTAAGCTTTCTACATGATCCTCCCTGTTGTCCTCACAGCTACCACAACACACGCATGAGTTAATGAGACAATTGGTGGCAGCGATGCCGAGCTGATGGGATTCATTTTCCTCTTCGTCAGCTCTTGAGTTGTGCACAGGAGCACAATTACTTGATACTTCTGGTGTAGTTACAGGCGAATCGGAAGAAGTAGGAGATTTAGGATTAAATATGACAGTTGCAGATATCTTCATCCCACCGGTCCGATGGGCTATCATTTCTGCTGTTTCTGCATCTTCCACATTCATATCCCAACCATTGAGGTATAACTGTGTATCCAAACAAGTGCAAGAATTCTGGACGGAGAGTCCAATTTTCTGCATTTTGCTCTCTTCAATATTATTGTTATTGCTCAAATCACTTTCTATCTCTTTTGTATGTAAAGTATCTCCTGCTTCTCTATTCTCTACATTCTGAGTGTCCCTTTCCTTTGACAGACCCTGACAAGTGCTGTTGACCCAAACCAAAGTTTCACTAGCTGACTCTGGCCTAGCAAGTGATTCTCCTGCTCCATCAAGGTCATCCATAAAAAATACTCTGTCCTCTTCATCATTTAAATGTTCAAGATTTGACCTGCTTGGTGAGGCCTCTGCACTTGAGCTGCTTCTCAGGCTAGCTCTATGTGCTGGAGACTGGCATATGCTGGGAGGAGAAAGGAGAGAAGACATTTCATCTCCTACCCTGTGAACCATCTGATTGAGTTGTTCCAATTCCTGTTCATCATATTGCATTGAACAGGCTAATTCAGCCTCTGTATTTTCTGCTGTGACAGAAAGCTGCTCAGGAGGGAAAGTTGCAGCTAAAGTGGGTGCAATGACAGAGGGCACTTCTGGATCTGTTCTGACAGAGAACTCCATATCTTGGGATATGCAAAGGTTCCGTTCAAGCGTATGTAGTTCTTCTTCAGTTAATGTTTGCAGTAAATCTCTGCAAATTTCAAAAGGGAAATTAAGAATTAAATTTCTAGAAAAAAAATCCTCTCATTTTGCTTAAAAACACCTTTGAAAAACAAATTTCTACTACTAGTAGAAAATCAGGAAATTTAAAAAAAACTATGAATAGTATTAAAATTTCCCCCAAAAGGTATTATATTTTTTCTTAGACATTTGATCTTATTTGATTCAATTTGGACATATTTCACATGAAAATCAAATAACTCCATGGAAAGACTTTCCTCAAATTAAAGGACAATTCCTTTTACTTAAAAAAAATTCTAAAATTCAGCTTGGAGAGTTGCTATTTAAATCATTTCCCTTTCTTTGTGAAGCTAACTAATCACTTCTGCATTTATTCTATTTGAAATAATACACAAGATTCTAATTTACTGTGATGCATAAGTAATACTTTTAAAGAATTAAAATGGGAAATATAATCATTTCAAGGTCTTAGAGAAGAGTACATTAAAATATTTTATTTAACTCATTTTCTCAAACCATAATTATTCTGCAGTGATCTGAATTCTGAATGCTGAAACTAGACAACTTGAGTAAATTCTGAAGTGTAACAAATGTATAATATACTGTGTAGATCTATTACTTTGCAGTACTGGAATGATTTTGAGAAACATTATCTTGGCAAGGAGATGATAGATCAACATGGCAATCTCTTTTGTACCATTTTATCTCTAGTTTTCGCATTCCTATTGACTAGGAATTATCCTCTGAATATTATTCCATCAGGGAAGCAAGAGAATGGCACTGATAGTCACCATTTTCACCAGTTAAGGTATATTTTAGGTTTTATGGTTATCTAAACCAGAAGTGTCAAAACATGCAGCCAGAGAGCATTATACGACCCATGACAGTCTTGGATATGCCCAAACCAGACTGAAATATAATTGGGAAATACTTGATAAAATTTTTAAAATGATAAAACATAATGTTAAGACATTATTTTCTAAGTCAATATGTGGCCTGCAGAGACCCTTCTATATGCTTTTGTGGCCCTTGTTTCTAGTTGAATTTGACATGGGGGTTAAATCACCCGACTTTAATATTTGGTAATAAAGTCAAATAATTTTTTGTTAAATAGTACCAGTAACAATATATACAATGGGATTCTGGGGTGGAGCTGGAGAGAACTACAAGTTTGTAACTGATTAGTCAAGAAGTATGTTAAGCTTAACAGAGACTGACCTATCTTACTGGGGCTTCTCCAAAGGACTGGCTCCCATCCATGAGTTACTGAAGAATGGTTAATTGTGGTTATATGGAAATGTGTAAATCAAATGAACTAAAACTGATTGTATATTGATGTGTCAATAGTAATTGTAATATCAAATTAAAATTGTTTTACTTAGCAGGAATGATATCGGAATGCAAAATTATGAATGAACAGTTGAAAGCTCTGTAAAGGAACTTGGTATATGTATATGATGACAGGTCAGAATCAAATAAGGCAAACAAAGAAAAACACAACATAAAAACAACCTGAACAATAAGGCTTATTTATATCCTGTTAGACCAGAGGTATAGGGCCTTTGGAGGCATTCCATCAAAATTATAAGAGCCCTGTTTCTCTGTGACTGTTAGGGCTAGTTCCCATGTATGAGTCCCCAAATATAGTAACTATGGATTTTGTACAAATATACAAATGTGTAAGTGGGCAAATTAATTAGATAAGTGAAACTTTGTAAATCAGAACCCACATATATTAGTGGCACAGTTCACTGGACAGAGGGGTTAGGTAAGTCAGTATACTTTGTAGAAAAATACGCAAAGAAGCAATAGAGCCGTTTCTATCTGGCTAACTTAGAGAGAAACACTCACAAGAGGTGGCCTGTACCAAGGTGATTTGATTCAAGACATCATTTACTGAGAATCTACTACGTAACACCCAGGACCTTGTACTAAATGGTAGGACTGTATAAGGAAGGAGTCAAAGTTCCTGCATTCTAAGAATTTATCTGGTATGTAAATAGATACACAAAGAATTGTATAACAAATTAGGTAATGAGTATAAAAGAGAGGTTCACACAAAGTATTATGAGAAACTTTAAGGATGAAAGATCGCTTCTATTTAGGGAAGGCTTCATGGGAGAAATGAGACTTGGATTGGGCCTTGAAAGAAAGAAATTATTTCAGGCAGATACATGTGGGCATTTTGTTGTTATTCAGTTGCATCCAACTCTTTATGATCCCATTTGGGGTCTTCTTGGCAAAGATACTGGAAAGGTTTGCCATTTCTTTCTCCAGCTCTTTTTTAAAGATAAGGAAACTGAGGGTAACAGGGTTAAGTGACTTGCCCGGGGTCACACAGATAGTGTCTGAGGCTGGATTTGAACTAGGAAGATGAGTCTTCTTGACTTCAGGTCTGGTGCTCTATTCACTTTACCACCTGGCTGCCCCTGGGTGGGCTTAGGGATAGAGTAAAAAGGGTCCATGACGTGTATGGGGCACAGGCTGAACAAAGCATGTTGAGGGAAGAAGGCAAGGTAAGAATGAGTAGCAGTGAACAGACTAGCTTGGTTTGACCTAGGGTGACAGAAGTGGAAATGGACAAATTGAAAGGACTCAGTCACCAGGCAGGCTCCATAAAAGGTAAGCCTTGGATAACCTCCTAGTACCTCTTTCTTTTAAAAAGGATAGGACCGGGTTGATAGAATTCTCAAACCCCTATGGGAGTGGAAATAGCATGGATTCTGCCTTACTAAATGGTAGCCCAAAGACTAGCAATTAATTATTCCAGATGTTTCATGTGTATGACTTTTACCTTTAAAATCTGCTTCTTATGAGTAGAACCCATGCACAATTCAATTTCTGAATCCTCCATAGTACTTAACACAGTACTAGGCATAGACCAAGAACTCAATAAATACCTGTAGACATTACTTTTAGTGAGTGACTGCTCCAGAACAAAGGCATTTTGATCCTGGAGGTAACACAGCAATCTTATGAATGAAGGCTATAACAGTGTCAATCAAAGGATCAAAGATTTAAGACTAGAAAGAACACTGGGAGACCATCTAATCCAATATTCTCATTTTACAGATGAGGTCCAAATAAGTACAGTGACCTGTCCAAACAGTAAACAGCAGAGGGGAAATATGAACCCAGTGTCTCTGACCACAAATTCAATACCTTTTCCTCTTCATCATAGCCTCTCTACTATCCAATGCTATTTCATGAATTTTAAAGGATGAACTAAACACACTTTATCTCTTACAATGAATCATTTGGTTTCCTAGAAATTAACTCATTCCTTTTCAGTTCTTCAGAGATAGAGTTTAGTTGTAAATTAAAGAATGATCCCAAAGTAAATGGCATACAAGTAGCAGCATATGACTGTTAATCATATAAATTACTCATATTTGATAAAATTAATTATTTTTAATGTTTGTAATTACACTTAATAAAAACATAAGACATCTAGTCATTTCCTGTTTAACAACTTTTATGGTAATGAAATTTCCATACAGAAAATAATAGTTTTATAGGTTACACTTCACATCTGACTAGGTCCTCCACTCTGCCCCACCATGCTCTTTTTTTTCATGTGTCTGTTCATTCAGACATTAATTTCTGAAAATGTGTACATCATTTCTAAAATTATTATTACTATATTGCATTCAGAATTGTCACCAAAGTGATTACTAAAAATTTTTAAATGCTGTATATAAGTCTTCTGACACTCTGATGACTGGAGATAATAAAATATAAATGACTATAAATAATCCATTTGTAGATTTCCCAGATCATTTGATGAAAATTCTCACCATTTTCCACATGCATAATACTGCTTGAAGAGTAGTTAATAGTCTTACACTTCTTTGTTAGTGAAATTAGAGCTATTGGTGTTTAATATAGGAAATTACTAATTTTTAAAGGGAGAGAGTCTATAAGAATAATCATGCTATGACTACAAGGGAGAGGACTACTATAGAAACTGTATCATGTAATAGTATGTAAAAATTAAATTTGTTCATAAAATCTAGCTTTCCATCTTCTCATGATAAAAAAGGTCTTATAGATGTATACATACATATACACCTATACGTATCCATATACATACACACATACATATATCTCCATGCTAAACTGTAGACTTTTGGGGGCAATGGGGAGGAAGGGGGAAAATTAAGTTAAAAAAAAGTATATAGCAGAGGACAAAAAAAAACATACAAGGAAGCAAAGAAAAGCTAGGCAGCTTTCAAAATAACATGCAGTTTATTACATGGGTTTTCTTGAAATGTACATTTATTGCTTTATAATGAATCCTCTCTTATGTTCTTCTGTGTACTTGGCATGTGTATATAATACATACATATATGTGTATATAATAATTTCAAACAATACACAAGAAATGTAGAAAGATAGTATCTGTTGAGCCGGAAATGTAATTCATGAAGTAACTGCTATGAAGCAGGATTTTTAAGAGTCTGTGACATTCATTTGGTACTTGATGTGAACAACCTTATGCTGTTACTTGTGTCTATGTTCTATCTCCCCAACTTAAGAGCAAGTATCTTGTCTCATGCATCTTTATAGCTTCTGTACCAAGTGCAAAGTTCTACATATGGTAAGTGCTTCATCAGTATTTGTTGTGGCTGTTAATAGTGAAAGCAGTCTTATTCTTCTAAATACGAAAACCAAAGAAAGCTAGAGACCAAGTTTGGCATATGGTTAGATTGGGAAGATGATAAAATTTCCTGAAAAAACTAAAAGTAAGGAGTCAGAATTAATATTACAGGCATAGGAGTCAGGAAGACATAACTGAAGATCGAAAAAATGATAAAATATAAATAATTCATTTTATAGGTAAAAGTAATTTTACTAAACTAACACCTACATGACACTTTTATTACTTTTTATGTTCAAAAACCAAAGGAATAAAAAAAAAACAAATAGTCTCTGTCCAGTTAAAGAATTCTTTGCATGATAAATGTGTCCTAATAACACAGTATTTCAGTATGTGCTTTTAGGAAAGACTAGTAGAAAGAATTTGCTTAAAAAGGCACATTGAACTTAATATTAACATAGAAGGCAAAGTAATATGCCTGAAAAATATGTCTCTGGTTATCCTAACAGACAGCTGAGTAATAAATGAACTTTACAAACACTAAAAATAACAGCTAAAAAAAAACTCCAAAAGAACAGTCACACAAAGAACATTCTGTTTTATGTGGTCCCTAACTCTAAAATTAAATGAAAACAAATACTGTCTTTAGGAAGAATCTAGAGGAGCTAGTTGTAGAAATATCAAATATTATGACCAAAATATGAAATGGTTTCTATTTTAACATCCATTAATTCATTAAACCAACATAATAAGTTATCTACTCTATTCCAGACAACACACTAGGATACAAAGGAAAAAACCCACAAAAACCCCTTTGTTTCTGCCTTCAAAAAACTGACATTGTATGGGGGAGAAAGAAAGGGACAGAAACATATGTTTAGAAAATTAAATACATACAAAATACAAAGCAATTTCAGCAAGAAAGGCATTAGCAACCATGGGGATCATGATTGGCTTCCCAAAGGAGGTGGCACTTGGGCAGAAATTTGAAAGAGGTTAGGGATGAATAAATGATGCAGGGGTAAGAGGGGAGTGGTTGCAAGTACACACCTCAAAAGCATACAGAAATAAAGGAGATGGAATGTTACATACAGGGATTAACAAGCTGACCATTGTGGAAGGAAAAGATAATTCATGAAATAGGAATGATATTCTTATATAAGTCTAGAAAAGGAAGCTGCATTTAGACAGAGGATTTTGACAACTGGATAGACATGCCGTATAATGTCAGGAGACAAAAGACCAAATAAGAGTTTATAGAAATAATCCAGGTAAAGCAACAGAGAACCTAAACTAAGATGGCAGGTATGTGAAGGAGAGAAGGGGATAGATATGAGAGATGGAGATAGACTCCAAAGGACTGATTGGATAGGACTGACTGTCAACTGAATAGGGAGCCAATTCTGAATTAGTTGTCTGTATCTACTCATACCCCTGATTGGCTGGAGACAAAATTTAGCCTTAAATCAGAAGAACTGAAAATAAATCATAATGAGTAATTGAAGCAAAGCCAACCTAACCTACTTAAAATTTGCTGTTGACACTGAAAAACCAAAAATAGATATAATGGATATTGACACAAATGATCAAACTTTCTTAACACATACAGTATTGACATACATCAGTTGTCACATGGAAGAAAAGACAGTTGTAGTCACAAAACACTTGCCCTCCTTGTCAAGTACAAGGGGAACCCTCTTTTAGAACACCAACTCACTGAGTAAATCTTACAAAGGATAGCTGAATATTATGAGCAGCACTGTCTTAAAACAGAAGTGAAGGGAAAAACATGTTTGCAAAAGCTTGGCAAAATGACTTTACATGTATAATTGATATCATATTGCTTGCCTTCTTAATGGACTGGGGAGGGGCAGAAAGGAGGGAGAAAACTTGGAACTTAAACTTTTAAAAATGAATGCTATAAATAAATTTAAAAAAACTTAAAAGCTTGGCAAGATGCTCAGTTAAGCAAAATCACCCTAAAGACCTCTAAGGATGGGATTAGAAGGGCAACAAACAGATGAAAAATGAAAAAGATCTATAAATGTTGGCCATTATATACAAAAGAAAGCTGTATTGGTAGTAACTCAATTTTGAGAATATCAATTCTCAAGGTACATGAAAGAAGAGTGAATACCAAAGGCTTTGAAAAAATCTCAGGCATCACTATCACACACACACATAAAAATCGAACAAAAGAATATCAGCAACACTTACCCACCATATGTCCATTTTCCCATTTCTATAAAAAAATTGGCCATAATCTGTATGTGTATCAACCAATCCTTGATGAAAGTATGTAAAAGGAACAGACAGGCTTTTGTCAACGTTGTTCTATAGCAGACCACATTTTCACAGTCCCACAAATGACAGAAGAATACAGCAAATATAGTAATATCTTAAAGTGCTTGTCTTTGTTGACTATAAAAACCCAAAGCATTTGGATTAGTAGAGCAAAATATTGTCTTAAAGGCTCTCCTCTAGCAAGGTATGCATTTGTAAAATTTATGATTTCTCAAAAAAATATATAACAGAGGTAATTTTGATTATTTATTTTTATCTCTGATTATTAATATCACATGAAACTTAAAAGAGGAAAATAGATGCCTGTCAAAGGTGTTTGCTAGCATCATGGAAGATAATCAACCTTGAATCAAAGTGAAAGAGGGGGGGGCGGCTAGGTGGCGCAGTGAATAGAGCACTGGCCCTGGAGTCAGGAGTACCTGAGTTCAAATCCGGCCTCAGACACTTAACATAAAAACTAGCCGTGTGACCTTGGGCAAGTCACTTAACCCCAACGGCCCTCCAAAAAGCAAAAAAAAAAAAAAGTGAAAGAGGGATTCTCCATACATGGTGAGATCCTTGATATGTTCTTATTTCCAGATGGTACCCAGAACATTGCAGAGTTTCCTAGATATCTATAATCATTAAAAGATTTGGCCTAAGTACCTCTTTTCAAAGATGCAATGAAAGAAAATTATTTAAAGAGAGAAAGAGTTTGGTAAAAGAGGCACCAAAAATACTGAAGAAAATAATTCCTAAAAAAGTGAATTAGGTCAAATGGAAAAAGAGATAAAAACTCTCATTAAAGAAAATAATTCCCTAAAAATTAGAATTTTTCAAGTGAAAGCTAATGACTCTATGAGACATCAAGAAGTCAAAAGAAACAAAGTCAAAAGAAAAAAAATAGAAAAATGTGAAATGTTTCATCAGAAAAACAACTGACCAAAAAAAAGAAAGAAAGAAAGAAAGAAAGAACAACAACTGACCTGGAAAATAGATTGAGGAGAGAGAATTTAAGAATTATTGGACTACCTGAAATCCATGACCTAAAAAAGAGTTTAAATATCATATTTCAAGAATTATAAAGGAAAATGACCCATATATTTTAGAAACAGAGAGCAAAATAGATATTGAAAGAATCCACTGACCACTTCCTAAAAGAAATCCCCCAAATGAAAATGCTCAGGAAGATTATAGCAGAGATCTCCTAGGTCAAGGAGAAAAGACTGAAAGCATTCAGAAAGAAACCATTCAAATGTTATGGAACCACAGTCAGAATCACATAAGTTTCAGCAGCTACCACAATAAAGGAACAGACAGTTTGGAACATGATATTCCAGAAGGGAAAGGAGCTTTGATGACAACCAAGAAAAATCTACCCAGCAAAATGGAGTATAATTCTTCAAGGAAAAAAAAACCAGACATTTAATGAAATAGGGGACTTTCAAGCATTCTTCATGAAAAGACCAGAGATAAATAGAAAACGTGATATTCAAATATAAGATTTAAGAGAAGCATAAAAAGATAAACATGAAAGAGAAATTATATGGGAATTAATGAGGTTAAACTATTTAATTCATATATGATAAGAAGATGTAAGTAACTCCTAAGAACTTTATCATTATTAGGGCAATTTAAAAAGTTTATATAAATATGTATGTGAGTCAATTATGTTTAAATGACATCAAAAATGGAAGGGTGAGAGAAAGAAATGAAGGGATGAAAAAAAGGAAGAAGGGGGAAAGTCATCTCACATAGAAGCAGACAAGGAAGAGTATTTACAGTAGAGGAGAAAACAACTGACCCAAAAAAAAAAAGAAAGAACAACAACTGACCTAGACAATAGATTGAGGAGAGAGAATTTAAGAATTATTGGACTACCTGAAATCCATGACCTAAAAAAGAGTTTAAATATCATATTTCAAGAATTATAAAGGAAAACGACCCATATATTTTAGAAACAGACAACACTTGAACTTCATTCTCATCTGTACTGATTTAAAGAAAAAATACACACACACTCACCTGGATATAGAAATCTGTCTTACCAAAAGGGAAGTAAGAGGTGAAGGAGATAAAAGAAAGGTGGGGGTAAGAGGGAGTGTAGAATTAGGGAGGCAGTGGTCAGAAACAAAACAAACTTGAGGAAGGACAGAGTAAAAAAAAGAGAGACAAGAATGAATGAATGAATGAATGAATGAAAATAGAATGGAAGGAAATATACAGTTAATAATAACTCACCCATTAGACAGAAGCACATAACAGAATGGATTAGAAACCAGAATCCAATAATACGTTGTTTAAAGGAAACACACTTGGAACAGAAAGATACAGCTAAAATAATGGACTAGAATATAATATATTATACTTCAGCTGAAATAAAAAAAAAAGTCAGGGGTAGCAATCATGATCTCAGACAAAGCAAAAGAAAAAAACACACCTAATTAAAAGAGATCATTGGGAAAACTACACTTTGCTACAAAGTACTCTAGACAATGAAGTAATATCCATACTAAACATATATATGCCAAATGGCAGATCATCCAAATTCTTAAAGAAAAAGTTAGTTAAGTTATAGGAGGAAATAGATAGTTAAAACTCTACAAGTGAGGGACCTCAATTTACCACTCTTAGAACTAGATAAATCTAACCATAAAAATAAATAACTAAGAAGTTAAAGAGATGAATAGAACTTTAGGAAAGTTAAATATGATAGATGTCTGAAGAAAACTTAATGAGAATAGAAAAGAATATATGCATGGCACCTTCACACAAATTATCATGTATTACTTGGGCATAAAACCTCACAAACAAATGTAGAAAACCAAAAATATTAAATGTACCCTTTTCAGACCATAATGCAAAAAAAAAATTACATTCAACAAAAGGCCTTGGAACAATAGATTAAAAAATTAACTGGAAACTAAATAATCTAATCATAAAGAATGAGTAGGTCAGGGGTGGCTAGGTGGTGCAGTGAATAGGGCACTGGCCCTGGAGTAAGGAGACCCTGAGTTCTAATGTGGCCTCAGATACTTACCACAAAAAAAACTAGCTGTGTGACCTTGGGCAAGTCACTTAACCCCAACTGCACTCCCCTCCTCCTCCAAAAAAAAAAGCAAAAAAAAAAAAAGAACGAGTAGGTCAAAGAACAAATCACAGAAATAACAATTTCATTAAAGATTATGATAAAGAAACAAAAATATCAAATTTTGTGGGATACAAATTTATATCTTTAAATGTATACATCAATTCAAGAGAGAAAGGGGGATTCAATGAGGTCATGCAACTAAAAAATTTTTATAAAGAACAAATTAAAAATCCCCAATTAAACACCAAAATAGAAATTCTGAAAATCAAAATGAAGATTAATAACACTGCAAGTAAAAAAACCCACTGAACTAATAAAACTAGGAACTGATTTTATGGGGGAGATGGGATAATAAAATAGGTAAGCCATTGGTTAGTTTGATTTTTAAAAAAAGAAAGAAGAAAAATAAATTACCAGCATCAAAAATGTAAAGGCTGTAAGAAATGAAGATTAACTCAAACCAATAATTAGAAGCTATTTTGCCTAATTATACGCCAAAAAAAGCTAATAATCTCAATTTCACTGAAATGGAGGCTTACAAAAATATACAATGCCTGGATTTAACAGAGTGGATATAGTATACTTAAATAATTCTACCTTAGAAAAAGAAAGTGAACAAACAACTCCCTAAGAAAAATCCCCAGGACCAGATGAATTTTACAAATGAATTCTACCAAACATTTAAAGAACAATTAATTCCAATACTGCGTAAACTTTGTGAAAAAAAATAGACAAAGAAGGAGTCCTATTAAAATCCTCAGTGATACAAATACAGTTTTGTTACCTAAACCAAGGAGAGCAAAAACAAAGAAAACTATAGTCCAATTTCCCTAATGAATGTTGATGAAAAAAACTTAAATAAAATGTTAACAAAGGCAATATAGTGTTGCTATATAGCAGCAAATGATAGAAAAACACAATAAAAACATTACAGTTGAACATCATTAGAAGGGCTATGGAGAAGTATATGGTGGGAGTGTGAAAAGGCAGTGCATGTGAAAAATTACAAGAAAAGTAAGATAATATATGTATAAACAGTTATGTGATTAGGAAAAATACGAGATGATCATGTAGAAAGGGTGAAGAATAACTATTGGACAGTATGGATTTACAATGTAATATCAGGAGATAAAGGGACAAAGAATCTCAATAGGTACTTGAAACTAAAAAAGTGTCATGGGGCATCTGTGGATTAAAATTAATTAACAGAAATAGTCATTAAGCAAATATAATTATTTGTATTGATTTTAATGTTATTTCAATTAAAATGTGTTAGTAATGAAAAAGAGAGATGTAGAGGAAAGTCCTCAGAATACTAGGTGGAACCCCAGAAGATTTTTGAGAAGATATGAACAAGGACAGCAACCTTCACGGGAGGATATAGCCGTATCAATGAAACCACAGATCTATCAAAACACAGACATAACAGGTTACCCAGTCACCAGTTATTATCTCACTTTGGCATTACTGCCCTCAGCAGATATACCTTTCTTCAAATTATAATTATATCAAACACATATCAATAAATATTATTACTATTACTTATTTGTAGAACACAGACTTTATAGTAAGACAAAACTTATGGGATACTCCTCTGCTGTAAGAAATGATAAGCAGGTTGATTTTTAAAAAACATGGAAAGACTTATATGAAATAATGAACAGTGAAAGTAGTAGAACCAAGAGAACATTGTATACAGTAACAACAATATTGTTCATGGCTAAGTTATTCTGAATAACATGAATATTCAAGTCAATACAAAGAACTTTCAAGAGCAGATGCTATCCACCTCCAGAGAGAAAAAACCCAACATCTAGAAGCATATATTGTAGGATTTCACGAAAATTAGCTGTATCAAATGTTGACCTTCTCTATTGCAGAATTGGGAAGGAGGGAGATAGGGTGACAGCTTAGAATTCAAAATCCAACTAAAAAAAAAGTAAAATAAACATTTTTTTTTAAAAAAGGAAAAAACTTATGAGAACATTAAGTCAAACTCTTCATTTTATAGATGATTAAACTGAAACCCAGAAAAGAGAAGTGCCATACTCAGTTTCAAAGTGGTAGTAAATTCTGGTCCTTTAACTACAAGTCCAGGGCTCTTTTTTACCATACAAAGGTTGTATCTTAAATTAATAATTTTTTAAAAATTTATTTCTTAAACTAAGGCATACCCTTATTAAAAATGAAAAATTTAAGTGCAAAAGTGATTAAAAGTCAAGGAAAGATTAATTTAGGGTAGAATTAATCTGATAAAATTTCTTAGAGGTGAGTTTAGTTTAAGGACATGATAGAGGTGAACTGATGGATTAGAAATTAAAAGTTACAATAAAACATATGAGTAATATATACAAAAAAAAGAAGGAACATGGTTATTTCCAGAATAACTTTCTAGGACAGCATGGAACATATTCTTCGTAGTTTGTGACCCAGACCTTTATATTTGTACTACAACTTTTCAAATGAATTTAATGGAAAATTACCAGGTTGACCTGGAGATGGAGGAAGAGGCATCTCTTCACGCTAAGGTGCTAAGCTCTAAACACAGGAAAATACAATTTGTGCTCTGAGAAGTTGAGCTGGAGCTGGGAAGACAGAGATCTGGCCAATTGCCTGGAACCTTGCTCCAAACCTCAGCTTATTTTCTGGATCACAGCAATGCTTCTATTTAAAACAGCAGACTTTGGTGGCTTTATTGCCTTTGCAGACTGAGTTGCTAAGTCTGTTTAAAGATTTAAATAGGTGTGACGTCATCTCTTAAGGTCTCAGAGCCACAGAGAAAGGCAAGCAGTTTACCAAACTCAAAAGGAGAGATGAAGAAATTGTATTCACCTATTGCTTCATCCTAACATTTCTTTGGTTGGTTATTCTTGTAGGAAGCTTCTTTTCACAGATTTCCTTATCAGTAAAATTGTTGTTATAGCTCTCCTTGTGTAAAAGGATTAATGGGCTGGAAGCTGCTTGTTAGAGACTGCTACTGAAGGATGCTTCACAGAATGACCGAGGAAGAGGAGTTGGCAAGATGATGTTACCAGCATCACCATGCTGGCTATAGAGTAGGTTTTGTTAGAAGTTCTTTCTCTGATAGAAGAGATGCTAAGGACAAACTGAGATCTAAGGTAAAAGAGGGAAGGGAAAACAAAGCCAGAATGCTGACCAAGCGGACAGTGCTTCTGTCTTGGAAAGTATAGAGCCTTCTTTGGTGCTAAGAGAAGTTCAACATTCTTTTCTCCGTGTTCTTTGTGGATTCAGAAATAAGAGGAGGGTTACAGTCCAAAGAGGCATACTTACTCAGGTTCACAGAGGAAGCACTGATGTAGTCTGACTACAACTCCAGAGCTTTCTCCATCATACCAAAGCTGTTTCTTAAATTCTTGATTTTTTAAAAGTTAATTTCTCAAGCGAAAGAATACTCTTACTAAAAACTGAAAATAAAAGTGCATAAATGATTAAAAGGAAAAGTAAATTCTTGATGCCAGTGACATCATGTATTCAGTCCCTATCTATATGCTTAGGTTGGCTTGGCTCAAGAACACTGGGTCAGGCAGGAGCACTAGGGTCTAGTCCCCATCCTGCATTCATGATTTGCTATTTGCTGCTGCTACTTGGGTTGTGATGGATGCACGAGATGTTGGGGAGACAGAAATGGCAAGACCAGCAAACTGATTAGATATGTAGGGTGAGGAGCAATCAAGATTTGAGAATGATTATAAGGGTATGAAAATGCGTAACTGGAAGGATGATGAAATCTTTGGCAGAAAGAATGAAGTTCAAAAAATGGGGTGAAATTTTTTTATGGAGGTGGAGAAAGACATATTTTTTGAATATGCTGAATTTGAGATGCCTATGGGAATGACATCTAGTTCAAAATGTCCAATAGGGCTAGGTGATTGGGGGGACCAGAGTTCAGAAGGAAATTTAGGGCTAGGTATATACATCTGAGTGTCATTTGTACAGACAGGTCAACTGAACCAGTGACAGCTACTGACAGCTAGAAAGTGTGTACAAAGGAGCCTCAGGGCATACCTATAGTTAGAAGGCAAGATGTGGATGATGATTTAGCAAAGGAGATTTAAAAAGAGCAATCAGACAAGTAGAAAGAAAACCAAGAAAGAATCACCAGGAGAGGAGAAAGTCTCATGGAAAGGAGTCAACAATTTCAAATGTTACAAAGAGGTAAGGAATGGTAAGGATTAAGAAAATGCCATCAAGTTTGTGGGTCAATGATAACTGGAAAGCGCAGCTTCGGTAGTGATGACATCAGAAGTCAAACTGCAAAGGGCTGGAGAAGGAGGGAGGGGGGAAAGAGAACCTTTTTTACCTCCTAAAAATTGAATGAGTTTACTTGTAGACAGTGAGTGCCCTTCTCATCAGCAATCTCGTTAAAAGAACACTTTTCAGGCATGTTTTAAGAGAGGATCCTTGTTCAGGGACAGGATGGCCTTTAAAGCCCCTCCCAACCCTGAGATTCTTCGACAACTGTCACTGTTACTATTATTACTATTTGTAATTAGGCACTTTGATTCTATGGCTAAAAAATCCATCATTTTCCTCATTGTGCATAACTAGCTATTTCTGAATCACCTGAACTAACTTGATTGCTAATTTTGATTTTTGTTCCATGAAAGAAGCAACAGTCAAGTAGTGAAATGATCAGTTACTGGCTCAAAAGGATAAGAAACCTAGTTATGTTTAAATTTCACACAAATCATCATACGGCAAGCTCTGTAAGAGAAAAGGCTTTTTCAAAATAAATGTTTCTCTAGTCAAGCGGCTACCACACTAGACATTGTCAGCATATAGCCTTCATTATTAAGTGGTTCCTATTAGTAGCATGTAAGCAATGTACTGGCAAGTTAAATGTTGGAAGTTTACAGTACAATTAAACAATATCAATTTTAATGATCTGGAAGCTTAAGAAAAGATTCAAGAACTGTACAGTGAAATAAGGTTCAATGTAACATCAGACTCAAGTATAAATTTCATGCTAATTATACTGCTGAAACCATCAGGACAAAACTGACAGTTTAAGGCAATATAAATAACTCCACATATAATCCTGTAATTAAATTTAATGAAAAAATAGAGTAGCAACAATTAAAAGGGGAAAATAGAGCAAAAGTCAACTCATTTTACTTAATACTAGTTACAAGCAAACTATGGAATAAAGAGTTCAATTGGCAACTTTTAAACATTTAAATAATTAAATGACTCAGTTGAGGAATAAAGAATCTAGCATATATTTCTAAAGCAAGAAAGAGGTTTATGGACCCCTTTTTAATGCATTTGGAATACTTCTCAGAAAAATCAAATTCAGGGTATAGATTACAGTTTAATTTCTAGGTTTGATAGCAAACATCAGAAATAGCTTAGAAATAGAATGAAAAGAAATCAATTAAATGTTTAACATAAAGAAGGCTTATCTGTAAAGTAAAAACTATCGAATAAATAACAGTAAATCTCAGAATATAGCTACTATGATGCAAAATTGCCACTGTAAGAAATATATTAAAAAGTGACTGATTTTAGCATTAATGAAGTAACTTAAAATCAAATTTATAAATTTTGACTTTTAATTATAGAGCAATGTAAAAACATATGTAGGTCATTAACAAGGATCTGGAGATAAGTTAGAATTGTTCATTCACAATAATACAATATAAAGGTTGTTCTTGGGCTACGGAAAAATACAAAGTACCATATGCTGGATAAATGAACTAGTATGCTTTTTTTTTTCCTACATGTAAACACTGTCCTTAAGGAAATAAATAATTTCTTTTTTAAAAAAATGCTACAATGTCTCTCTTTTCTGTTAATAAAATATTTAAGAACCATGGTTAGGTTGAAACCTAAAAGGTATTACTGAGATAAAATGATTATACAATTCACAGAAAAATGAACATTTATTTCTGAGATTAATTTCTTTATTCCCTTTATAAAAAATGCAAGTTAATATTTGAACAGAAGCGAAAAGCAAATAAAATGCTAATAACAACACAAAAGAAAATTTGAAAATGCCAGAGTTAAGATAGACAGTTGGAAGTAACAGCTGGGTTCGCAAAATGGCATATGTGAAGAAAAAAGAAAAAGAAAATGATGAAGAAAATTGTAAGCATAAGCCATTTCCGTACCCTCTTTGATTTATTCTATAATTTCACACATTCTCACTTCAGGGGAAGAAAATTATAACTTGAGGAAAGATGAGTCAATTACTACTTGCCTTATTTTTCTTAGCAAAGTGTGGAAGGGTCTAAACAGCTCAGACATATCTTCTGCCTTACGGTCCAGGTTCAAAGGTCCTTCAGAGTAAACTACAAGCCCACTGTATTCAAGATACAAAAGTTCCTATTTTGTATGAATACTGAATAAATAAAATATACAAGATAAACATCTAAAATAATATTCAAATGCTTACATGGATTTATATCCTTATGAATTGTCCTTGCTACTGGCTACTTTTTCATTTTTGTGTGATGACTTCATTACTGAATTTCATTTAATGCAAAGAAAATTAACAGACTCCTTCAACCAAAATGAGAACCAACTAAAAACAAAACCCTAAAGAATATCTTACAAGTTTCTTAAGTTTTTCTTAAGTAAAAAGTAATAATAACAGCTTACATTTAGAATTTTAAAATTTTAAAAGTGTTTTAGAAACTCTGAAGTTGTCAAAGGAAGTATTATTATGCTCATCTCAAAGATGAAGAAACTGAGAGCCAGAGAGGTTAAGTGATTTGCCTAAGGTCTCCCAACTAATTAGTGGAAGTGTGATGACCATGCCAGGTCTTCTGAATGCAGTGGTCTTTCTACTTTATCACATGGCCTATTTATGAGAATTTTCTAACTACTTAAAAATTATTACAAACTTAGTAGCCTTCAGCAAAAATAAACATTAAATATGTAAATGCATATAAGTGAGAATTTAAATGATCATACATGAAACTATATAATATTTCATTTAAATTATCTACTTTTTACAAATATATATATATGACTTAGCCATTAACTTTTCTTAAGTTATATACCTTCAAAGGGGAGAAAAAAAAGACAAAAGTAATCATGAAGGAGAAAACCTCCAGACTGGTAATCTCTATCCCCAGAGATCTCAGAGGGCATGTGGAAAAAGAAATTACAGAGATATTCTCATATGTTACTGACTCTATCTTTCAAACAAATTATTTACAGTTTTTCTATTTTAATAACAAAGAAACATTTCCTTCTATTTTCTTGTCATAAAAATAGCAAATTTAATAGGAAATGGTAATCTTGTTTTCTTCAGTGAAAAATATCTGCATATATGTATGTCTGCATAGATGCAGTGGGTAGTACATAGGCTTTAATTCTTGTATTGATGTTTCTTTTATTTCTATTTAACCATCAATTCTGTAAATAAGAGGACCTTACCTTCTACTTTACCAAAGTATCCAATGTAATTGCCTACACATAACAAGGATGCAACAGACATTACTGACTAGTATTATGATTATTTTCCTTACAAAGATAACGGCTCATTTAAAGAAAAAAGAGTTTGAAAATAAAAGAATTCTTTGTTGACTATTTCATGTTTAGTGTTAATCAACCCCCTAATGTGAGACTATGCATCTGTGATGCCTGGTTGAAGAGAAACATCACACATTTTGACTTCTCCTGTGTTGATTGTAACCTGAATTGTAACTCTGTTCAACTTACTGTGTAATTTAAAAGATTCAATTGCTGGCAATTTTTACTGTGATTTAAATTTGAATCAAAACAAACTTAAAGAACTAGGCAGAAAGAGACACGAGCAGATCTAGTCAAAGAAAGATGAACTTTTGTTGAAGGGTAAACTTAATGGCATTGAAGCTCTTCCCATTTATGTAATACTGACTAGGAGATAATTTGCCAAGACTGAAGTTTTAGTTTCATGGATAAAATAAGGTCTGTGAGAGAGAGAAAGAGAGAGGAAGAGAGAGAGAGAGAGAGAGAGACAGAGAGAGAGAGAGAGAGAGAGAGAGAGAGAGAGAGAGAGAGAGAGAGAGAGAGAAGGGTTAGTGACAATTTCATCTTTCACTTGATAAAGAAAGCAACAAGAGAAACAGGACCCAGTCTTGAAAATCCTAACCAATATAGGGGAAAAAAAACAGTTGGAGATGAAGAAATGGGAACAACCTTGGGAGAAAGTAACTGCATTATCTTGGAGTTGGTAATAAAAGAAAAAGGGGGGAGGAATGAATAGATAGAACAAAGCCTGGGCTTTAAGAAAATCTACAGAAAAACTAGACTTCCACAGTTTGACATTCTGAAGGCAAATGAAAGCTCACATCTGATTAGCTCAACAGAATCTGCAAGATGCTTTAAATACATTCTTATCTAATTTGATCCTTCTAACAACCTTATGATGTAGGTTCTGCTATTATTATCCCTCATTTTAAGATGAGGGAACTGAGGCTCAGATAAATTAAATGGCTTTCCCAGGGTTACACAGCTAGGAAGTGACTAATGTGAGATTAGATGCAGCTGTTTAACTACATCAACAAACTGGAGAAGGGCAAAAGCCATTGTTATTTTTAAAGAAGGTGAAAATATGGGTCATAAGAAGTAGAATCAGATTGATATTTACTCCTGGCAAAATTTTAGAACCATTTGTGAAGCAGACACTTTAGGATAATTTAGGGAGAAAAAAAGATAACATGGGATCCTTAATAATAAGTCATGCCTAACTAAATTCATCTATCTATAGCTATATCAAACTTATAAATATTTAGTGATGTTAGGTATTTTCTTCACAGCCATTCTGTAGGAAGGCAGTATGATTATTGTCATAAGGAAAGTGAGACTGAATTTTTAAGAATTCATCCAGAGTCACACAGTAGGAAGGACCAGAGAAGAGACTTGAACCCAGGTTATCTTGATTACAATTTCAAAGCATTTTCCATGGACCTAGAGAACTGTAATTCCAATCATTCAAAGAAATACTGACAGCACTGCGTCATGCATGGGACTCCTTATGCTGGGATCAAGAAGGCAAGAGAGAGATGACTCCAAGCACAACTGAAGCAGCAGACATTGGCTGCTACCCCAGAATCAGAAATCCAAGAGAGCCTGGAACTGAAGAGACAAATGGCAAAGACAGCCATCTCCTGTTGTGGTTTAGGATCTCTACCAAATAGTGGGTATTCAGGGGAGATGTAAAAAAGGTCCCAGTCTTCTTCTACTTATTGTCCCTCATTTTATCTCTAGTTTCTCTCTCTTCTAACTATTCCCTAGATTGTATCGGAGGTCCAAAAAGTACCTCTAATAAAAGAGGACAGGAGAAACTTTATGACAACGTGTCTGTCACATCTCTAACTTCCCCATTTGCAATAGTTTGAATCTTTCCCTATGAAGAGCCTCAGCTGCTGCGTGAGTGAATCCAAGGATGTGACCCCATAATTCAGCTCTTCTGTCTAGACATGAGTGGGTATTGTGGACATAAAAATGAAACAGAGTGAACTTTCAAGAGATAACATGCTGCTTGCTTTCATTAAGTGAATACCAGAAGAATACATAGTTCTAAAGTCTAGAAAACTGTACCGATAGCCATTTACAGGGCATCTCTAATAAAAGCTGTTTTCTGCATGACTGAGAATGTTAATTATAGTCTCATGTAATTTATAATTTCATAGATTCTTTTCTTAGCAGCCTGGTCATCAGATAAAGTAATTGCTGAAGTCTTCCAAGGTAATTTAAATGGACACCTGTTTTCGTCCTTTGACTTGTAGTTTGAGCACTTTGTCCTCATCTTAAATTATAAATTGTACCATCCTCAGCACATGACCTTATTTACTTCCAGTCTGCCATTTCTTATTTGATATTCTTTTACTCCCATCTTTACCCTTTGCCCCTTCAAAATCTTAACTCCATTCAGACCTTAAAGTTGGCATATCCCGCTGAACATTGTTAACTTGTTTTCACAGAAAAAGGACACGAGAGATGCTATCAGAGGAAAAATATAGGAAAAATGTTCCAATCTAGGAGATATGCTCCTGGGTGGCCAAAATTCAAACTTGAAAACTTAAAATGTGGTATTTCAGAGACTTTACACTACGGTAATGTAACATGATGTCATCCCAGTTCTCTCTTTGCCACCTTGGTGTCTTAGGAGTTTTCTTGTCTTAAAGGCTGGTTTACTGAGAGCCACCTCTCAAATACCCTTCTCTGGGAGACCTGGCATGCAGGTACCAAGAATGGGAGGAAGAGCTTTTTGATGCTGTGGCACTGTCTCCCTGGTGACCAGAGATGTATACACATGTGATGGTCAGGTGGAGTATGCAGGAGGATGGAGGAAGGGGCCTGGACCTTGCTTTTAGAACAGTATACCCAGGCTGCAACCTTGGATATGTGGGTAAGGAAGGAGGACACATATCCAAGTGGCAGTTCCTTGGGGTTCAATTAAACTCCCTTGGGCCTGCCCAGGAATCATTGTCTGATTGGCCCAAATATTTAAGATTTCCAGGGAAATATCCTGTTTCTGTCAATCAAAAGAAAATGGGATTTGGGTTTTTGGGGATTGGTCATATTTAAAGGAGTTTTATGTGAATAAAAACTAAATCAATATCTTCTGCTCTAGAATAAAACATAGTCAAAACATTGAGGAATATTTATTGATAAATACAGGAAGAGCTGTGAAAAATATGAACCAGATAGATCAAAAAAAGGCCTGGTTTAGTACATTAAAAATAAGTCTTCATCTAAATAAAACAAAAATATGTAGAAACATATTTTTCTCTCTTCTTTAATATAAGAGGGACATGACCAACCTCTCTTTGATGTAGGATAAGGGTACTGGCCAATATTTTGGTTAAGGTTGCTAAACTGCTTTTTTCCCCACTCTCTTTTTGAAATCTTTGTTACAGGGATAGCCCATTAGAAGTTTATATTCAGAAAAGAATGTTATTAAACAAAAGTTACCAATAAAAACAAGATGAAAACTTTTTAAAAGGAAGTATATGTAATAACTTTCTACAACTATCAGTACAATTATCAGTGTTTGGCTTTTTTCCATACTGATACCAAGGTGATTGTAAAAATGAATAATTTGAAAAGAATTTCAAAGAAAATGTGTTTCTAGCTTCAGATTGTCTTTAAAACCACGTCCTTGGTTGATGTAAGCTAGTATATTATATTCTGTTGTGGTGCAAGCATTTATCTGGACTTTATTTTAGAGGAGTACCAATTGGATTGTTTTACCCATTTCTTGTCTGAGGTTAGATAAAGGTCCTTGAATATAATCTCAGGATAATGGAGCCAAAAAATGGTGCTTTAGAACTAAGAGGGAAGTAAGAATTTTTAGGGTGATATTAGCTAACAGATTAATCTATTTCTTTTAAAAAGCCCCATACTTACTAATTCCTTTACTATTATAAGTTGAAGTGCAAAGGTGGTAGAGGAAACTCATATTTAATTAGAAACTGGCTTTACTTCAAAGTAAAAAATTCACTTAGAAAATGAAATTTTTGCATTAATGCAATTGATAAAACAGAAGGATATATGATTTAACCCATCTCTTAAAACAAGTGCAGCATTCACCTAAATTCAAAGCAACCCTTAAGGTTGTTCATGCCAGAAATCCCACTCTCTGAAATAAAAATTATCAAAAAGCTTTGAAAAAATCACCTTGGAATATTACTGTCCAATAAGAAATGTTGACTATAATGAATACAAAGGATACTGAAAATATAATATAAATTATGCAGAGTGAAGCAAGTCGAACCAAGAAAACAATATGCACAATGACAGGTGACAGAAATGCAAAGAACAACAAAACAACAGAAACTGGTGATATAATCATGATCAAACTTGGCCACCAAGAGCAGAGAAGACACTTTCTCCTTCCCCTCCCACTGCTGCTTCTCTGCAGGAGAGGGCTATAGGTGTGGGTAGAAGACAGTGTGGTTTTTCTGACCTACTGATTCTGATCTACTGGTTAGTTTTGCTGAACTATTTTTCTCCTTATTTTTTGTTCATTATTATCATGGATGGCTTTCTTTAAAGGATGGGGAAGGATACATTGGGAAATGAAAGGGGTATAGAAACAGAAAATATCTATATACAGTTACTTAATTTAAAAAAAACACCTCAAACAAGTGATTTTCTCAAAGTTTAAGTCAGGTTTTAAGTTACATTTTCTCTACTGCAGTAAAAATAAAGGCACTGACTTTTGTTCTTTTTGAAAAAAAGGATCTTAAGGAAAAGGAACATAACAATTGAAATAAAGAATGATCTCACTGTTGCCTTGTGGCAAAGAGATATGAATGGGAATATAAAAATTTTAAAGCCTCACGATACAGAAATGCAGCCAGTCTTATTTTCTTTGAATTTCCCAAATATTTCATTAACTAAAAGAAAGAACTTGAATATGATTGTGAAGTTTCATAAATATTTAGTTGGCATTTGTATTTTTTCTAGAAGCAAGCTCGTACTATGAAAAACTATATCTACATTTATTAGCTGCACCTGCCCTAGCTGCAATGTCTGCTAGAAAAGCTTAAGGAAATGCTTTGATAATTATCTTTCCTTCCACATTAGCAAAAACAGTGAAGTGAATAATACTGCATGTTATTTTGTGGGAGGGGGTAGGAAAGAAAAGAAGCCCTGATTCTGAATAAACTGAATAATCTGAATAAAGTCACAGCCTCTATTTTCACAGGTTCTTCCCAAATCATAAAAACTTGCGCCAACCCTGTATTAAGACAAATTACCACAGTTGGTGTCAATTGATCCCATGACCACGTTTCCTTACAATACGACCCTTTTTTTGCAGTAGGGAGAAACTCCTTGACTACTGAATCCAGACTACCTGAACCATAACTATCTGAATCACCAGGCATGCAAGCTGCCCTCTTCATCCACCTTCTTTCGGTAATGAAATGTGCTCAGGAGGGAGAAGGTTACCCCATTCTATGTCCTCTCATCTCCAGTTCCTCCAATTTTACAATGATGATGCAAAAAAAAAAATGTTTGATTTCACTGCATTTGCCTTGTAGGCAATAAGAAATTCTGAATGATTTTCCCCTAGGTTTTATACAGTTCTATGTCTCCATTTACTGGCTTTGCCAATTTTAATCTAGTCAAGCAGCAAACACTTAGAAAACACCTACTCTGTGTCAGACACTGGGGGCTACAAAGACAAAAAACAAACAATTCCTCTCCTGAAGGAGCTTACATTCTATCAATATATCAATATATGCAAATATATGCAAAATAAATACAATGCAGGGGGGCAGAACCTTGTAGAGGAGACCAGGAAGGGTCTTGTACAAAAGGATACTGGGACAGTTTTGAAGTAAACAAGGGAGTCTAAGAGTCTGTAAGTGAGGAGTGTATTTCAGACATGTGGGACAGATAGAGGACAAATACAGGGTGATGGGAGATGATGCAGTATGGCCGGTTTGTGTACAAAAAGAACAGTGCTTAACAAGGATGTAAAGGTAGTTTGGGGGTAGGTTATGAAGGGTTTAAAAGCCATATTAGGCAGTCTATATCTGATTTCAGAGGCAATACAGAGCTATTTGAGTTTATTATGCAAGAAAGTGATGTGATTGGGGGCAGAAAGGTGGTGCAGTGGATAGAGTGCCAGGGCTGTTGTCAGAAGGATCTGAGTTCAAATTCAGCCCCCTACACTTGCTAGTTGTGTGACTCTGGCAAGTTACTTAACCCTGTTTGCCTCAGTTTCCTCATCTGTAAAATGAGCAGGAGAAGGAAATGGCAAACTGCTCTAGTATCTCTGCCAAGAAAATCCCAGAAAGGGGTCATGAAGAGTTGGACTGAACAACCACCAGAAGACACGGTCAGGCTTGCACTATAGAAAGCTCACCTGGCCAGCTGTGTGACAGATAGGTTAGAGAGGGAAGAGATTTGAGGCAAGGAGACCAGGTGGGAAGCTATTGTTTTAGTCTACTGAAGAGGTAAGGAAGTCTTGAACCAAAATGGTGGTTGTTTGAGTAGAGGGAAGGGAACTCATGTGAGAGATGTGGATGCAGAAAGAAGAGCCAGGAGGTGACTCTATGCTTGAGCTGACATAGAGGGAAGGATGGCAAAGCTGCAAACTGGGTTGGCCAAAGAGTCTAGTCCTTGACAGAAACGGTACCCAGAGAAGGCAGATTATTGGGGAAAGATAACAAGGTCTACTTTAGATATGGTGAGTCCGAGATACTTCTTGGATGCCTAGTCTGAAATGTTCAATAGGCTGTTGGAATTACATACCTGGAAGGAGTTCAGGAGGGAAACTGAGAAGCTCAGGCTAGAGTACACGTACACATACACATATTTGGGAGCTTCTTGCAAAACATACATATGTGTGTATGTGTATGTGTATGTGTATATACACACACATATGGGAATTATCTACAAAGAGATGATAATTAAAGTCCTGAGAGCCAATGAGATCACTGGGAGAGGTGTGGGGAGAAAAGAGGAGAGGAGAGGGGAAGGGGGGACAGAGCCTAGGGAGATTCCCACAGTCAGAGTGTGGGATAATAATGATAAACCTGCACAGAAGCCCGAGGAAGAAGAGTCAGATAAGTGTGAGACCAATACCATGGAAAGGAGAGAGCATCAGAGGTAAGGGTGGTCATCAGTGACAAATCCTGCAGAGAAGGAGGAGGACTAAGAGAAAGCCATTGTATTTGGAAAATGAGAGATTTAAGACAGAGAATAATGCCCACTGCTCCTCCCTAGTACAATTTATCCTGAATCACTGCAGTGTATATGCCAGCACCATGATTCAGTATATTTATACTTCCTGATTGCTCCCATCTCAGTTTCAACAAGAGATCTTAAACCCGTCGTCTCAGACAATTCCACAGGGCTCTTTTGCTCTGGGATATGACTCTTTCTGGGACTCCTGAAACAGATTCCTGTTTGTCTCTGATCTTGTTCTCTGGGCATCCTGCAACTTGATTCTACCTGCTCTCCATCCCATATGCTACACTGAAAGCACGTGAGGACTGCCTATGATGTACAGCTTTGTATGATAAAGCTCTGGGGCTTTCCTGAAGTCACTATCTGCTTTTGTCATAAAACATCAAGTATTCCATTTTCAAGATACAATAATGATGGCAAACAAGCAATATTGTAAAAAGCCTTTCATTCCCTACATCACACTAGATTACTTCCACGGTTTAAAAAAAGTGGTGGTAATTTATCTTTTGGAGTGTATTTTGGTGTTGTGTCAAGAAAATCAGACTAAGAATCAAGAAGCCTTGCTTCTAATCTGGCTGTATTACTAATGAGCTGTGTGACTTGGTGCAAGTCACTTTACTTTTCTATGACTTATTGTCTTCATCTCTTAAATGGGAATAATACTTGCCCTATTTACTTCAAAAAGTTGTTGAAAAGACTAAACATTAAAATATAAGTAAATGTTCTTTGCAAAGCACAAAATTCTATGCAAAATGTAGTTATTATTTAATATCATCTTAAAACAATCCTGGTTTCTGTGGTCTTATACACCACATTACCAGATTTCCTCAAAGCGATTTGACTTTTTCAAAGGCACCAAATGAAATAGCAAAACCTCCCAAGTATTGCCTAATACTTACCATACAATGGCTAATCTTGGAATTGTAAACATTAATGCTGGTTCATAGTCATCAATCATGTCTTGAGTGAGGTATCCAAGCTTTAGAGCTCTAGCCAATTAAAAAAAAGAAAATTATTAATAACTTGTTACTTTTTCAGCAGATTATGTACAAATGGACAGTGAGAAAACTTTCCATTTCAAGGAGGGAAAAATAAAGTAATAGCTGTCAATTTTTTGGTTTTTTACACCAATTCACTAGCCCAAATGCAAAATTCTTCCCTCTTCCCCACTTCTCCATCCAGCTACACTGATCAAATTAGGAGGAAACAAACACCTTAGACAAGGCACTACTGTTACAGAGTCTGGTTAACACACCATTTTCCTTGGTTATGTCACTGTTAATAACTGATAACCTTATATCTATATCTCCCACTCCACAATCCCCTGTAATATCATTGGTTACACCTAAAACCTTTTAAATTTTGATTGGAAGAGGAACCACAGAAGGACCCTTTACTTCATAAACCACCTCAACATTAAAGTTTTGCAAAGAAGTCAAGACTTTGAGAAAGCAACTTTCTGCTGTCAAAGCAGTGTTACACGACTGGATCCAGAATTATGCTCCCTGAGAAGTACCAAATGAACAAATGAAAAGCCCTGTACTAATTTTTGACAGTACAAACTGAAAAAGTGAGATAGTCCATGTTCTCCAGTAGCTCAAGTTCTAACTGGGAGAACTATCACATAGAAGCAAGGTCAACTTCATGGCAAATGAAAAGGTCCTGAAGTCCCAAAGGGTTTGGGGTAGGAGTGGATGACAAAGTCCTGGGTCAACAGGGACATAATCTGTCCCCTTTTCTCCACTTACACAATGACTACAGCACAGGCTAGTGTCCTCTCTTGCCAGGGTTATTGCACTAGCTTTCTAATTAGTTTTTCTCCATCCTGCCTTTCCTCCTCCTAAACTTTTATGGATACAGTTGTTAAACTATACTTCCTAGAGTACAAATCTGGCTAAGTAATTCCCCTGCACATTTACCTTCACTGGCTCCCTACTGTCTTAAGGATAAAATATGAATTTCTCAGCCTGACATTTAAAGCTATTTACAGTCTGGCTCCTGTCTACCTTTCCCAACTCATTTCATATTTCTTTTCATAACATTTATAAAGCTCCAGTTAACATAATCCAAATTCAAGATTCTATTTTTGGTCTCCATGCCTTCATAGGATCTGTCCCTAGTATCTACAATGCTACCTTCTAGAATCCTTTTCTTCATTTGAGCCTCATCTACCAACTATATAAAGTCTTTCCTGATACACCCCAGGCCCTCCCTTGCATTATAATCTCTTCCTCCTCACATGACCTCCTATTTCCTTACATAAGGTTATAGCCTATATTCTCTGTCTATCGCCCCTGAAACCTGCTCTGATGGAACATAAGCTCTTGAAAAGGAATAGTTATTTCATTTTTGTTTGGCTACACTATCCTGTACATGTTAGGTGCTTAATAAATGTTGTCAAAATAAACTTAATCAATGACAGTTCCTGAAGTGCTGAATACTAAATTTAATCTTATTAGCTCCAACCCAACCTGTTTCAGTTTTTGCTGACCGCTGCCGGCTCCATTAAACTGTGTTTTACCTTTCTTTATATCTCCAATATTTAGCATGGTTTCTGGCACATAGTAAGTGTGTAATAAATGCTTGTTGACTGACTGGCTAACAATTTATATATATCTAAATAATTTAACATTGAGTTCCACAAGAAAAATACTCAAAAGTTTCAACTAGTCCAGCTAGGCCCTAAGTAGCTAAAAGTAATGATTTTGGGTCTTTATCATCCACAAAAATGCAGAATTGCCCCCATCCTCACCCCTACCCATCCCTTAGGAAATAATATTTCTTAATCATCAGTTAATTGTTTATCCTATGAAAGATTAAAATGCAGAAAACAAAAAGCATAATGAATTAGTATATGTTATATTCTTACCTCTCCACTGTTTCACAAAAAAGTACGATTACCTCCTGTTGTACATAATATTCTTTTGGTGATTTTACTGGTACCATGGCTGAGACATAACTACAAAGACAACGAAGTGTTATGTTTTAATTATAAAATGCTGTAATTTTGCCTCTTCAAATAGCTTAATTTCTTTTATTAAAGTCAAATAAATAAACATTTTAATTTTAACACCCTTTCAGGTGAGTAATTTCACAAATGCAGCAATTTTTAATGAGAGTAAAAATGAAAATAATTCATAATTATAGTAGCTTAATTACTGAAGGAAGTGACAGAGCTAGTAACTGTTTTCTAAGTAATAATATTCTGGAATATTAATTTTGGCTTGAATTCACTAGAATTATCTACCTGTCTTCTTGATGTTGCAGAATGGTCTGTTTTCTCTAATTTCTAATAAGAAAACAATTAGAAATGATGACTACAATACCGTGATTCTTATGAAAACTTTAAGTCAGGGAGAACATCACTATATGAACACCACAATCCAAAAGAAACAGCAAACTGGTTGCAGGAACTGAGAGTCAAGTCTTATAGTAAGTACCAATCTAAGTGGCAAAATGCAGGACTATTTTTTAAATTTAATCTGTCTCCTCAAACCTTTGCCCCTTTCTTGATGGCTGCATGCATTCCCTATCTCCAAAGTGCATTTATGGTTTCAATCTGTGTTTTATTCACTCTTTATTTTATAATTTGTGTTAGGGAAGGAAAGGAAATCCGAGTAAAGTTTGACATTAACTCTAGGCTTTCAGGGAGCAGATTTTCAAAGAGTTCACAGAAGGGATTACATGGCAGTCTTTCCAAGGGGGAGGAAAAGCTCTCAAGAAATCCTGAAGACAAGTAAAAATTATTCAGTAACAATGGAAAGGAACAGTCTAAAGAGAGTGAAACAGTTATTAGCAGGTAGATTATTAAGAAATTTTTCTGCCATATTTTTATATCACATTCATTTCTAAATATTTCTCCTCATCTAAATCTATTCATTGAACTAATTCTTAGTAACAAAGATTAAAAAGGAAAAAATAAGTACCAAACTCAATCAAAATACCGACTGTGTTAGCATATCCTTAGTCACCCACCTCTACAACGAAGAGAGGGAAGTGTTTTTTCTCAACACGTTTTTTAGGACTGAAATCAGTCATTTTAATTATGAAGCATTCAATTTCAGGGTTTTGCTCTGTTTTGTTGTTTACATTAAAAGTCATCAGATATATTCTTTTACTGATTCTGATTATTTAACTTTGTATCAGTTCATATAAGTCTTCAGATGCTTCTAGAAATCACTTTTGTTGCTTCTTATGGTACAATACTATCACACTATTCCTCAGTCTACAGACATCTGTTTTCCTTAATGTTCTTAGCTGCTATAAGAAGTATGGCTATAAACACTTTGGTGTAGCAGGGGCCTTGTTGTTGTTATATCCTCAGAGACTATGTCAGAAACGGGATCACCGGGTCAAAAATTATGAAAATTTTAGTCTATTTTGCGGCTTAATTAGATGTTACATTTTAGAATGGCTGAAAAAATTGACAATTCCACAGTGATTTGTGTACTGGTCTTCTCACAGCTCCTCCAACACTGACCCCTCGCCTATTTCGTCATCCTTCCCAATTTGCTGAGTACAATGTGAAACCTCAGTGTTTTGGAATGCATTTCTCTTACTATTAGTGATTTGGAGTAAACTTTCATAAAGTTAATTGTTTGCAATTCTTTTGAGAAACTCTGTTCATAAAGTCTGATCACTTTTGCAATGGGAAATGTCTCTTTATGTGATGGTAATTTGTTAATTTTGTACATATTTTAGAAATTAGTAACAGTAATATCTGACATGCAAGCTTTTTCCCCAACTGAAACTTTTTCTGCTTTTTCCTAAATGCATTGATTTTGTTGATAAAAAAGCTACTCAATTGATGTAGTCTAAATTACCTATTTTATCTTTTGTGGTATCCTGCAGCCCTCATTTGATTAAGAATTCTTGCCCGAGTCAAAGTTTCATTCATTTCAAAGGTACTTAATTCAAATCATTCATAACTTTTTCCATGGCATGACCAATCACTTTCATGTCATATATCCATTTTGAGCCTATTGTGACACGGTATAAGCCCATACTGTCATATAGATAGATAGATAGATAGATAGATAGATAGATAGATAGATAGATAGATAGCTTTTCTAAACTTAAATTTCTGCTCAACTATTTTTCAGCTTTCCCAGCAATTCTTATCACACAGGTAGTTCTTTTCCAAATATTTCGTGTCCTCAGGTTAATAGAGCACCAGGTGACACCTGCTAATACAGTTTCTTCCACTCATTTGTTTGTCTTTTTCCTACGTGTTACCAACTAGTTTTGATGACTACTGTTTTAGTACATTCCATGTTTATAGTGGGAATGTTCTGATATCACCATTCATGCTTTTAGGAACTTAATCCATGCATTTTAATTGAACTGACTGTACCAGGTAGTTTGGGAGCTCTGTGTGTATATATCAGAATCACAGAATTTTTCAGTGTCCCTGAAATCATTCAGTCTTTTTTTTTAATTTAGTTTTTATTTGTTTTCTTGTTTACATTATTCATTTTCATTACATTTTTTTGAATTACACATTTTCTCCCTGTCTTGCTCCTGCCCCAACCCCATAACAGCAATCCCACTGTAAAGCCCCTC
>CM053601.1:141199137-141219239 GCA_028646575.1 Pseudocheirus occidentalis
GGAGAAGTATACTCAAATTATTCCAGAAAAGCAATCACCTTTATATGAAATTTCAGTAAAGACCTTTCCTTTGAGCTATGTCAACTGGATATTAAATGTGAATGTACCAATGAAGATTCATGAGCCACAGATTCAGTAGTAGATCTGGTACTGTTCCTCCCAAGAACCACGGACTCAACTTGCAAGGTAACAAGGAGAGTAGCAGATTGAAGGAAAAAATAAAGACATTTCAGGTGGGTAAGGTAATATGATTATGGCATGGAGGCAGTAATGAACATTGTATATAAAGGGTAGGAAGACTGACTCCTATTGTACTATTCAGAGGCTAGGACCTCCATGTAGTCATGTGAGATGACACTCATGCCACAGTACTTGTCTCTAATCTTGCCACTCTTAACACTTAAAACTTTGCGACTTACTCTCTTGAACTGCTTCTGATTCTTGAATGTGTATTCTGTTTGTTCTGTCCCCCAAACTCCTTGAAAGCAAATATCTTATCTTTACTTTTCCAAATCATTTAGAATCAAACATAAGAGATAAACCTTTAACGATCCATGCAGAAAAAAACCAAGTAGACGTAGAGCTACTGCTCAGACTGTGATATATACTTGCATGAAGAGACAATATAGAGAGGCTAATAGTATGCTTACTGTATACAGTCACTGCATATGGGCAACGTGTAGGTCCAGAATTGAATAAGAGAAAGAAAACAGGCTAATTTTCCCTTTTTTTGAGGGCAACTGGGTTTAAGTGACTTGCCCAAGGTCACACGGCTAGGTTTTGTGTTAAGTGAGGCCGGATTTGAACTCAGGTCCTCCAGACTCCAGGGCCGGTGCTCTATTCCCTGTGCCACCTAGCCTCCCTCAGGCTAATTTTCTTAAGAAAATTATGTAACATTTAAAAATTTTTAAGCTGGTCCTTGAAACAAAAGCACATTCTCTTAATACTAATATCCTTTCTTAAAATGCTATAGGACTATGGATCATAGAATGATATAACTCAGAAGAAGCAAAACTGAGTGACTCCAGCACAACTAAGAACGGTAATGCATTTATAATGGTGTCTCACATGCAAGACGTGGCAGAAAAATCACCTCTGATTAAGAATTTAAGCAACTAGAGTAGCAGTTCTCATGTTGGGTCATGCATTCATAATAATGACCATACTACCTAAATTCAGCACTATCAAACTACAAAACAAAGCAAAAATGACCATATTTGCAGAAAAAAATTCTAGAATATCAAGGGATACAATAAAAAGATAGAAATTAAATAGAAATAGAACATCTCAAATTCTAGACATCATAATATATTATGAAGTAGTAATAATCAATACCCTTAGGTAGTGTTAAAAAAAACCCCAAGAAAGATTTATCAGTACAACAAAGTAGAAAAAAATCAGAAATAACCTAGTGTTCTATAAACATGAAAATATATATTACCCAGGCAAGACGATTCTATTTAACAAAAATTGCTGGAAAAAACCTAGAAAGCAGTATGGAAGAAACATAGTTAAAACCAAGATCTTACACCACGTGCTACATTAAACTCAAACTGTTATGTCCCAATTATTAGAGGTCACACCATAAAAAAAATCAGAAGAGAAGCAAATCAAGTATCTTTCACAGCTATGGCTAAGAATTGAATTTTAAATCAAACAAAGTATAGTGGTCATTACAAAAGACAAAGCAGATTACTTCAATCACATGAAAATGAATAAAATTAAGGAAACTAGAATAAGGGAAGTAACTGGGAAAATTTTTTTTCTACCATATTTAAAGATCTGGTATTAAGATAATACAGGTAACTAATAGAAATATATTAAGACCAAAAGCCATTCCTCAGTAGAAAAGTGGCTAAATATTTATAAATAGCTTTTAAAAGAATTCCAAACTATTAACAACTATATGAAAGAATATACCAAATTACTACTAATAAGAGAAAGACAAACCAAAACAATTCTGAGATTTCACCTCACACCTCATGGATTGGCTATGATAGCTAAGAGCTCATAGAAGGACAGGCACATGAACTAGCATAACCATTTTGGAAATCATTTTGTAATTATGCTGAGAAAATGACTAAAATATTTACAAAAAATAAAACAATCCACAAATATTCATTAAATACCAACGATGGGCTTAGGGCACTAAGCATACAAGTAACGAGGATGAAATAATCTCTAATTGCAGTGAGCTCACATCCTCATGGGGGAAGACAACATTTATATACAAAAATATATACTGTTCAAGTAAAAATATATATGAAATGATTCATTACAAGTTAGTTTGGGAGGGAGTATACTAGCAATTTGAAGGGCTGAGGAAAGACTTCATTTAGAAGATGGTGTCTGAGCGGCATCTTAAAAGAGGGGAGAAATTTTATAAAGCAAGACAAGGAGGGAGGGCATTCCAGGCATGTGGGACAGCCATGGAAAATGGAGATGAGAAATGGAATGTGTGTAGGAGGAATGAAGAGAAGGCCAGTTTGGCTATACTGAAGAGTTCAGGAGGCGGGTAATGTTCAATGAGGGTGAAAAGACAGGTTGGGTTCAGGAATAGTAGAAGACCTTACATATAGCCCCAAAGACACAAATGACAAAAAGAAAGCCCATATACACCAAAAATATTTAACAGAACTTTTTGTAGTTGCAAAGAACTGGAAACAAGTGGATGTCCATCAAATGGATGATGATTAAACAAATCATGGCACATAAACTTAGCAGAATATTACATACAGTGCTGTCAGAAACAATAAGTAGGACAAATAAAGAGAAACATTAGAAGTTTGAAATAAACTTACACAAATGGAAAAAATACACACTAATGACAACAATTAAATGGGAAGAACAACCAAAAACAACTGAAACTGAATGCTGTAAAATTATAATGACCAGAAAAAAACATGACAGGTCACATTCCTCCCTTCTTTGTGAAGGTAAGGAATTATGGCTGTGGAACAGTACTGGTAAGGTCAGACTTCTCGATACACTGGTCAGTTTTGCTGCATTGTGGTTTTTTTCTCCTTTTTATTCTTTGTTAAAAGAGATAGATCTCTGGGGATGTGGGAATACTGGGAAATATTTGTCAAGTAAAAACAAAAGATAAAACTGTATTTTTTCCAAAGCTATATTATCCAGGAGATACATGGTTAGGAAAGGAAGTGGGTTAGTTACATAGTGACAGACAAAAGATAGCCAGCCAAAATTTTATACTGCACTTAATGATAAAAGACCTAGCCTCAAGAGCAAGAATCCTTAATCTGGAGTCCAAAAACTTGGTTTTTCAACAGTTTGATAAAATTTCAATATTTATTCCATGAATTTAAAAACATAATTCTGAAAGATGATCTGAGTCAAAGATAGTCAAAGGGATTAGGGCATAAAAAATGTTAAGAACCATTTCTCTAAAGCAGCGGTTCTCAACCCGTGGGTTGCGACCCCTTTGAGGGTTGAACGACCCTTTCTCAGGGGTCACAGGGGTCACCTAAGACCATCAGAAAACACATATTTCCGATGTTCTTAGGAACTGAGACACCGCTCCTCTGTCTGTCTCCAGGCAGGTCCACCCACATGCAGATATGCCCACATATGAGTATTAAAGGGTCATGGCATTAGGAAGGTTGAGAACCACTGCTCTAAAGGAAGGCCTCGTGCATGCTGGGTGAATAAAAGAACATGGATAAGATTTGCACATGATGAGAAGGGGATAGGAATTTGATACGCTCTAATGGAGGAAGTACTCACATTAATGAGATCATGAATCCACTGAAACATAAGTGCTTAGTAAATGCCTGATTAAATGATTGGTTTCACATGTTGGGGTCTGTGCACAGCTAGAATGGTCTCCATCATGTAATTAGTTTTTTGGCCATCCAACTTGCCATAAGAATCAATCATTCAGCTTAGAAAATAAATATAAATCTCAAAGCTTTGAAAATTTAGTCATAGTCATATAAAAATAACACGAAAATTATACTTGTGAATGTTCATTGCAAGTATTTATAGCATTTAAAAGTTACCTCAACTCAAATTCAGCAAATAAGACATCAAAATGTTTGAGCGACTCCTTCATTTTTTCAGTATAAATGTTTAAATCTCTTAAGGCTTGGTCCCGAATAAGGTTTCTGAGTTCTTCCAAGCTACGCGTCAGATCCTTGGCTAGTGGTCTCATAGCCATGCTCTCTATTTCACGATTCATGATAATTGAACCTGCAGACAAGCACTGTGAAAACAAGAGACATGAGAAAGTGAGAGTTAAAACTACAAATACAATTTTTGTCAGATAAATTGCCTTAGTTATGACCATCCAAACAGACAAAAGTAGATCACAATACATTTTGTCGGTCCTCTTGATTCTCATTATTTAGAAAACATCATGAATTAGAGCAAAACAAAGACTGCTTCTAATAAAATATTTTGCCAAATTGGAAAAAAGTTTTAAAATTAACTTGCTTTTCCCTACATGATTTTTAAGTTCCTATTTTTGTGAATTGTCTAGTAAGCAAGTGTCAAAAAAAATTGTAATTCTAGCCATTTTACAACTGTTTGCTGTGCTAGAATACAGTATAAAGATATTCCTGTGACAGCATCCTCTTTTTCTATGCCAGTCAAACAAATTTTCATTAATATGTAAAGACAGAGATATAAACAAAACTGGGGCAATGTCTTTGCAATCCCTAATGTGATCTATTTATTTAACAGGGTTCCAAGAAACTTCTCCAAATCCCTTTTTCTCAGACCATGCCAGAGTCTTCCAATTTATTTGTTTACTGTGCTTAACCTATATTGATAGGGGGCAGGTAAGTGGTATAGTGGATATGGCACCAGGCCTGGCATCAGAACACCTGAATTCAAATCCAGCTTCAGATACCTACTAGCTGTGTGACCCTGGGCAAGTCACTTAACTCTGTCTCTGTTTCCTCATCTGTAAAATGAGCTGGAGAAGTAAATGACAAACCACTCCTGTATCTTTGCCAAGAAAACCACAAATGGGGTTACAAAGAGTCAGACATGACTGAAATGACTCAATGACAACAATGAATGGGGATAATAACAGGACCTCCCTCCCAGGGTTGTTGTAAAGATCCAGTGAGATTACATTTATAAAGGACTTACCACAGTACCTTGCACTATATAAACGTTAGCTATTGTTACTATTGAAAGAACCAATAAATACTAACTAGAGGGAAGGTGAAACCTTCTGTAGAAAGGTGATTGGGTAAATTTTTGGAAAAAAAATAGAACATATAAAATCTATTTTCATTCACAGTCTGAACGCCATGTGTAAGAATTAGATTGTTCAAAAATTAGAACGGATCTGGGACTCTGAACTTGTTTTGTGTCACAGACCCTTCTGACAGTCTAGACCCTGTCCAAGAATAATATCTTAAATGCATAAAATAAAACACACAGAAAACCACTTATATTGAATATAGTTATCAAAATACTTCTAAGTGAATTCACAGGCCCCTAGGTTAAGGATCTCCAAGGTCCCTTTATTGCACTAAATCAATGACACTATTTTAAACTCTGGGCAGTTAGGTGGCGCAGTGGATGGAGTGCCTGGACTGGAGTCAGGAAGACCTGAGTTCAATGACCTCAGACACTTACTAGCTGTGTAACCTTGAGCAAGTCACTTAACCCTGTTTGCCTCAGTTTACTCATCTGTAAAATGAGTTGAAGAAGTAAAAGGCAAACCCCTCCAGAATCTTTGCCAAGAAAATCCCTAATGGGGTCACAGAGTCAGACACAACTAACCAACCAATCAATTGCAAACTCCAGGAAATAACAAATCATCTAAGTTTTCAAAATCAGCTTCCTTTTCCCCCTAATACAAACATTGTAAAGATCTCAAGTCTTCAAGAAAATAAAGTCTTCCTCAAAAAAAGTTGAGCACACATGTCCTACGGAAATATTTCTAATGGGCATGCTCAGGAAAATGACATTTATTAATAGCAGTACCACCAAAATGAAGTTTTAAGATAGCATAAGTTACTTTTTAAAAAGATTCAGTTATTCTAAAGTATCAACAGCTTAACTTTAATTTTTTTTTTGCTTTCAAAATTGTAGAAAAATACATACGTAAATTTAAGCTATGGTTCTCAGTTGTTTGTTCCTATACTCACTAAAAATAACCAAATCCTCTCCTTTAAACAAAAAGTAACTCTGAGAACAGATGGCAATTTGTCCAATTTAAATCATATTTTCTTTAATACATGAATAGGAAAATTGTGTCCATGGCACGCTGTAGAGGAAAGAGGACTAGGGGAGAGTTAAAAGACCTAGATTCAGATCCCAGTTCTGTTCACTCTGAGACATGTGGCCTGGGGTCAGCTGTTCAGTTCCTTTCAGCCTCAGTTTCCTCACCTGAAAGATAACAACAGGAATAACTGCTTTACCTCCTTTTTAAAAAAAAAACTGTTTTGAAGAAAGCAAGCTGAAAACCCTAAAGTAATAGATAGGTACAAGTCTGTGTTGTTTCAGCTTCAAGTACCAAAAGAAAGCACATTTATTTGTCATTTATACACATTACAAAAATACGATCACAGAAATCAGAGACCCTACCTCTGCTCCAAACCAGAGCTGGCCAGCCAGATTGTCATGACGGATCTCCTCTGGGAACTTAACACAAAAGTCTCGATTTGCTCGATCACTTGGAATACATTCATCCATTATCTGATTTATAATGTTTAACACATTATCCTGAAACAGAAATAATTTAAAATTATGCAAATAACACTTCTGCACCACAAACTGAGTTAAAATAATGTGGTCAGGTTTAACAAGTATTTTGGAGTTTATTATCTGAAAAGAGACATTTCTTTTACTGGTAAATAATATATACTTTTTTTTTTTTTTTGCTTTTTGGAGGGCAGTTGGGGTTAAGTGACTTGCCCAAGGTCACACCGCCAGATTTTGTGTGTGTGTGTATTAAGTGGCTGAGGCCGGATTTGAACTCAGGTACTCCTGACTCCAGGGCCAGTGCTCTATTCACTGCACCACCTAGCCGCCCCTAAATAATATATACTTGACTCTTTGTGATCTCATTTAGGGTTTTCTTGGCAAAAATCCTTCGACAGTTTGCCACTTCCTTCTCTAGATCATTTTACAGATAAGGAAACCGGTAAACAGGATGAAGTGAATCGTCCAGGGTCACACAATTACTAAGCAAAGGAGGCTACATTTGAAATCAGGTCTTCCTGACTCCAGATCTGGCACTCTGGCCTCTGGCCTCAGACACTTAGCATCTATGTGACTCTGGACAAGTCATTTAACCCTATTTACTTCAGTTTCCTCACCTGTAAAATGAGCTAGAGGAGGAAATGGCAAACCACTCCAGTAACTTTGCCAAGGAAATTCCAAATGGGGTCATGAAAAGCCTATGGCATTCAAGTTCTGTACAAAATACATAAAAACAACCTAGCAAAGGAGTTTTTATGTGGCCAAGGAAATTTCAGAGAATCATTTCAAAGCTAGAAGAACTCCAACTCTTGCAGTTTACAAATTAAATTAACAAGTTAAAGTCCAAAGAAAAAAAAGGGAGTTGCTTAATTCTGGAAAGGTTAGAAGGGGCAAGGTAATGATGAGCTTTAAACGCCAAACAGAGGACTTCACACTTGCTCCTGAAGGTAACATGGAACCACTGGAGCTCACTGAATGGAAGCGTGACATGAACAGACCTACACTTTAGAAAAATCATTCTGGCTGCGTTGTGGAAGATAGATTGGAACAGAGTATGAGTTGAGGCAGGAAAAAGGCTACTTATTGCAATAGTCTAGGCAAGAGACCCCCCTCAAGGTCAGAACTAAGGTTTTTGCTATATGAATGAAAAGGAGAGGATGTATATAAGAGAGAAGGTGAAGATAGGAGCAATGAGATTTTTTTAATGGGGTGAATCATGGTGAATAGTTGAGGAAGACTTCAAGGTTTTAAGCCTGGGTGATTAGAATGATAGTGATGGAAAAGGGGAGAAGGGAAAAGGGGAGCACATGAACCTTGCCCTCATTGGAACTGGCTCAAAGAGGGAATAACATACCCATGCACCTGGGTGTAGAAATTGATCTTACCCTACAGGAAAGTAGGAGGGGAAGGGGATAAGAGAAGGAGGGTGTGTGATAGAAGGGAAAGTAGATTGGGAGAGGTAAAAATCAGAAGCAACACACTTTTGAGAATGGACAGGGTGAAAGGAGAGAGAGTAGGATAAACAGGGTAAATACTTGACTCTTTGTGATCTCATTTAGGGTTTTCTTGGCAAAAATCCTTCGATGGTTTGCCACTTCCTTCTCCAGATCATTTTACAGATAAGGAAACAGGCAAACAGGGTAAAGTGACTTGGTGGGAAATACATAATTGGTAACCAATACTGTGAAAAAAAACTTTTAGAGCAAGTTTCTTTAATAAAGACTTAATTTCTCAAACATGTAGAAAACTGAGCAAAATTCATAGTAATAAGAGCCATTCCTCAATTGATAAATAGTCAAAGGATATGAACAGGCAGTTTTCAGACAAAGTAATCAAGCTATCTATTGTCATATGAAAAAAATGCTCTAAGTCAACTATTGATTACAGAAATACAAATTAAAACAACTCTAAGTTTTTTCTTTATATTCTTTATTTTTCTTGGTTTTTTGGTCAGTGTTTTCTTTCACAGTATGACTTACACGGAAATGTGTTGTGCATACTCAAAGAGGTGGAGAGGGACAGAATTTGGAACTCAAAAATTTTCAAAAAGAATGTTAAAATCATTTTAACATGTAACTGGGAAAAAACATTTTAAAAGGCAAAAGAAAAAAGAACAAGAATGATGGTGATACTCTTTGCAATTATAAGGAATTTCATAAGACAGGAGGATTTGCTGGAAGGGAGGTGGAAGGTGAGACAAACCTTCTTTTTTTCACCCTATCCTGTGTGTGTGTGGGGGGGGGTAGTTCTATTACTAGTTAGTATAAATTGCTCCTGATAGAGCTGAACCAAAATACTACTTCTGTGTCATATGTAATATTTTAATAATTAAGGTTTGTCCAACTCCTTTTTTCCAACACAATTTTTGAGTGTATGGGACATTTGGTGCAAGAATCACAAAAGTCAGTCAGTCATTCTGTCTTTCCTGATTTTCCCATCTAGTATATTCTCTCTACCGCTGCTTTGTCTTTTTTTTTTTAAATCCTTTGATTTCGTCAAAGAGTTCAACTATATACTATACTCTATTGTTAAATCTGTTGCCATTTTTCCTATTAATACCCATGCCTTGCCAAACCCCAACCCAGGGTTACCCCTGTCATCCACTTTTTCTGCTCCTTCTCACATACTACTGAATGCTGCTAGTAGAAGTCACAGAACCAAGTCAACTAAGTCAGTTACAAAAATTTTTGTTCTCTTTTGTCAACTGGTCCCTCACTGCTAAACTGAAACCCTTTTATTCTCCCCTAATCGATTCTTCTCCCCCACTCCAGGTTTAATTTTTTATTTAATTTTTTTAAACCATAAAACTCTGCTTCTCTCTCTTTCCCACCTCCCTTTAACAACAAAAAGCAAAACTACTTTAGTAAATATGTATAGTCAAGTAAAACCAATTCTTGCTTGCACTGACTTTGCGTTTAAAAAAAAGTCTCAAACTTCTCTCTTGAGTCCATCATCTCTGTCCCGAGATGGGTAGTATTGTTCCTTATCAGTCTTCTGGAACTGTAGTTAATCACTGCATTGATCTGAGCTCCTAAGTTGTTCAGATTTGTCCATCTTTATAATTTTATTCTCATTACATAAAATGTTCCACTGGTTCTTCTTGTTGTACTCTGCATCAGTTCATAAAATTCTTCTTGAGTCAGTTCTGACACTTAGTAGCTATGTGACTATGTACTAGTCACTTAATCTCTATGAAATCTTTGTTTCTTTATCTTTAAAATGGCAATAATAATGTCTGTAGTACTAAATTCAAGGGGCTACACAAATGTCAGGTACTTTTATTACTCCTATGACAACTAGCCTGGTGATTAGAGGAAGGCAGATTTCTCCTTCTCCCTTTTTAACTGATTACCTTTTTGATTATGCGCATGATAGTAGCTTCCATTATGCAAAGACATGCTTCTTACTTTATTTAGAATAATAGTATCATGGTATTACAGAGCTGAAAGGCAGCTTTAAAATCAACTACTCTTATTCCTCTCCCTCCCTTCCTATTCTATAAAAGAGGAAACTCAGGGAAGAGCCAAAACTAGTACTATATTCTTTCTGATATTATACTCCTAATTTTTAGTGTATGTTTTAGTGATTTGTACAGTAAGAAGGAAAAGTTAGTTATGAATATTTTAGAAAGAAGACAGAAATAAGAATCTGGATACTTGGGTTGTAGTCCTGGCTTAGCCATTAAATGGCTTTTCCTTGTCTTTTTCATGAGTCTCCCTCTCAAACTGCCTTCCATTTGCTCTCTACATTTCATATGTGCATAATTATTTACTTGTTATTTCTTCTATCTGAATGCAAGCTCACTGAAGGTTTTTGCCTGTCTTTGTATCACTAGCACTTAGCACAGTGTCTGGCACATAGAAAGTGCTTAATAAGTGCTTGTTGATTGACAGATCACCCTATCTTGTGTGTGTGTGTGTGTGTGTGTGTGTGTGTGTGTGTATGTGGGTAGTTCTATTACTGGTTAGTATAAATTGCTCCTGATAGAGCTGAACCAAAATACTACTTCTGTGTCATATGTAATATTTTAATAATTAAGGTTTGTCCAAATAATATTTAGAAATTCAAATTAATTTAAAAATTCTGCTGGAATTCACCCAATGAACCAACAATTGAGTCAAAACTAAACCTAAATATCAAATTTCAAGGTCTAATGCCATATTCATTTAAAATTAAACCATCCTGAGTTACATAAAATAATTTTTAAGGATAGTAAAATGTGAACTTGAGGTACCTCATTTTAAATTTAGCCTATTATAGCAAAAATAAAAGAAACCAAAAACCACTTGTGATTTTGTTACATTACTGAGGTAATGGTTAAGAAGTTTTTCTTGCTTTTAAATACTGAATAATAAAGACAACTGAATTGTTTCTCTTTAGTTATTTGATTTTCAGAAGTAACACTTCTCATTATGACAAACTGTCCAGTTTCTTTGAAAATAAAACATCTCTACACAGCCTGACTTCTGCAAGAATAAGGCCTTGTCTAGAGATTGATTTACGATTTAAAATGAATCTCACTGGTTAATAAAAACATAAATGTTCTGTAACTAGTAACTTGAACGGTTTAAATACTCTATATATAGACATTCAAAAAAGTAATTTTCTACATCCTCAATTATTTCATTTTTCACAATTCTATAGTAGTGATTGACTTGTATCCATGACAGCATTAATAAAAAAAAACCAGACATCTCATTTCTTTCCTGATTCTACAAGCTTCTGCCATCATAAAACCTACAAAAGGAATGTGTGACAATTATCTACGTGATGAGTTCAGATGGAGTTAGTAATCCATACACTGGAAGAATGCCAATCAATTTAGATGAACTATCCAATGCATAGTAAGCAAATGAATCCCTAGTTTAACAGAGTTTCATGGAACATTCAAATTAGCTAATTACAGTAAATTGCATTGTAAGCTAAACATGAATGTACTCAAACATGTGGGGATGTGGTTTAGTTTAGGAAACAAAAATCAATCAGTTGGCTATAAAATACTCAATATGTTATTTAATTGATATTGCTCCAGTGAAACATAAGGGTTCTAATTCCACACTGCAATCAGATTTTATAGTTACCCTTTAGTTCATACGCAAGGCCTAATTTCAATAATTAGTATAAAAGTCTTAAGTAGAATCAGTAGTAAAGCTAAACTCTCCATTTAAGCTTAAACCCCACATTCCTCAGCTAAGTAAAGAAAAAGAGACATCAAGGAGCACTCGCTTTCTATGGAGTTCAAAGGATAATAGCTTTAGAGGTGCAAGAGACTTTATAGTCATTAAATCCAGTGCCCTCATTTTGTTGCCATTCAGTTGTTCAGTCACATTTGACGCTTTGTGACCCCATGAACCATAGCACACCAGGCCCTACCAACCTCCATTACCTTTTAAAGTCTGTTGTGTTTGTTGCTTCCATGACACTATCTATCCATCTCATCTTTTGCCATCTCCATTTCTTTTTGCCTTCAATCTTGCCCAACATCAAAGTCTTTTCCAAAGAGTCCCATCTTCTCATCCAAGTATTTAAGCTGCAGCATTTGACTTTCCAGTAAGTATCTTAATTTCTTTAAGTATTCACTTATTTGATCTCCTTGCTGTCCAAGGATCTCCCAAAACTCTAGCACCACAATATGAAAGCATCAATTCTGTGGCACTCAGCTTTCCTTATATTTCAACTCTCATAGCCATATATTGCTACTGGAAAAACCACAGCTATGGAAAAACTGTAGACCTCTGTCAGCAAGGTGATGTCTCTGCTTGTTAGTATGCATTCTAAATTTTCCACAGCACTTTTTCTAAGGAGCAAAGCATCTTTTAATTTCAAAACTGCACTCATCATCTGATCTTTCAGCCCAAGATTATAAAATCTGGCACTGCTTCCATTTCTTCTCCCTCTATTTGCCAAGAACTGGTGGAACCAGCTGCCAAGGTCTTAATTTTTTTTTTGATGTTAAGTTTTAAACCAGCTTTTACACTCTTCTCTCTCACCCTTATTAAGAGGTTTCTCAATTCCTCTTCACTTTCTGCCATCAGAGTAGTATAATCTACATATTCTGAGACTGTTGATATTTCTCCCAGTAACCTTACTTCCAGCTTTTGATTCATACAGTCTGGCATTTTGCATGATGTACTCTGCATATAAATTAAACAAATAAGGTGACAATACACAACCTTGTGGTATTCCTTTTCCAATATTAAACCAGTGATTTGTTCCATGTTTGATTCTAACTCCTGATTCTTGGCCTGCATACAGGTTCCTCAGGAGACAAGATGATCTAGTACTCCCATCTCTTTGAGAACTTGCTACATTTTATTGTGATGCACACAGTCAAAGGCTTTAGTGAAGTCAATGAAGCCGAAATATATGTTTTCCTGGAACTACCTTGCTTTCTCCATAATCTAGTAAATGTTGGCAATTTGGTCTTTAGTTCCTCTGCTTCTTTGAAAACCAGCTTGCTCTTCTGGTCATTCTTGGTTCACACATTGCTGAAGCCTAGTTTGCAGAATCTTAAGCATAACCTTGTTAGCATGTGAAACAAGAACAACAGTTTGGGGGCGGCTAGGTGGTGCAGTGAATAGAGCACCGGCCCTGGAGTCAGGAGTACCTGAGTTCAAATCCGGCCTCAAACACTTAACACGAAAAACTAGCCGTGTGACCTTGGGCAAGTCGCTTAACCCCAACTGCCCTCCAAAAAAAAAAAAAAAAGCAAAGAACAACTGTTTGATAATCTGAATATTACTTGGCATTGCCCTTCTTTAGGCCTGGGATATAAACTGATCTTTTTTTTTTTCTGGAGGGCAATTGGGGTTAAGTGACTTGCCCAAAATCACACGGCTGGTTTTTTGTGTCAAGTGCCTGAGGCTGGATTTGAACTCAGGTCCTCCTGACTCCAGGGCTAGTGCTCTAGTCACTGCACCGCCTAGCTACCCTCTGATATAAACTGATCTTTTCCAATCCAGTGATCACTGTTGTGTTTTCCAATTTTTCTGGCATATTGAATGTGGTTCTTTAATGGCATCATCTTTTAGGGTTTTAAATAGCTCAGCTAGAATCCCATCACCTCCACTAGCTTTATTGCTAGGAATGCTTCCCAAAGCCCACTTGACTTCATTCTCCATGATGTCTGGCTCTAGATCAGTAATCACACCATTATGTTTATAGGTGATTAAGATCTTTCTTAATCTTTTTTTATCAGTTAAAATCTTTCTTGTATAGTTCTTTTGTGTATTCTTGCCATCTCTTCTCAGTCTGAGTCACAAAATGACTAAGTGATTGTCTCCAGGTCACACAGGAAAAAGAATGGGAACACAGGTCATCTGACTCCAAATCCAGTACTCTTTCTTTGGTAAAATTTTGCCTCTAGAATAGGGCTTGGAATATGATATTCAAGAAGACCAAAGAGCCAGATTTAAAACCAAAAACAACCTATCCTGCAACACTTCCTTCAAAAAAATCCTTCAGAAGGAAAAAATAGATATTTAATGAAAAGACCAGAGCTGAATAGAAAATATGAAATGCAAACATAAGATTCAAAGTAAGTATAACAAGGTAAACATGAAAAAGAAGTAATAAGGGACTTAATATGTTTAAACTGTATACATATCTTACATGAGAAAATGATACTTGTAATCCCTAAGAACTTTATCATTAGTAGGTGTCTACATAGATAGAAGGCATTCATGCAAGTCAATTACATTGGGATGATCTCCAAAAAAAAAGTGGGAAAGAAGAATGCACAGGGAGAAGGGGGAAGAGATAAAATGGGGAAAATGTTCTCACATAAAAGAGGTAAGCAAGGAGAAGCTTTTACAATGAAAAAGAAAATGGGGGGGGGGAAGTAGACAATGCTTGAATCTCACTCTAATCAGATTTGGTTCGAAGAAGGAAGAATATACATACATACTCAGTTGGATATAGAAATCTATCTGACTCAATAAGGAAATAAGAGAAGAGGATAAACTCTATTGGGGGGATGATAAAGAGGAGAGTAGATTACGGGAGGCAATTGTAAGAAGAACAGACTTTTTTATTGACTTGTTTGTATACTTTTAGTTTACAAGATTCAGTTCCAGAATCACTTGAGTTTCAGATTTTCTCCCCTTCCTTTCCCCCACCCCCCTAATGGTGGCATACAATCACGTATAAGATCTGCAAGCTCTTTCACATTGTACAACAGTCTGGTTGTATAGAAGTGTTGTAACCAATGGAGTGAACAATGGGAAAAAAGAAATAAAACCAAACATAGAAAAGAATGATAGCATATATTGCTTCAATCTCCATTTAAACTCTGGTCTTTCTAGATCCTTCTCTGAATGTAGACATCTTCCGTTCTGAGACTTGTAGAGTTGTCTTTTAACTGTGCGTTGCTTAGAAGAGTCCAGTTTATCAAGGTTGGTCATCACACATATGATGTATCTGTGACTGTGTACAAATTTTTCCTGGTTCTGCTAAGAAGAACAGACTTTTTAGGAGGGAAAGGATAGAAAAAGAATGAGAAGGATAAACATAAGAAAACAGGATGAAGAGAAATACTCAGTAATCATAACTGTGAATGTGAATGGGATGAGCTTATCTATAAAACAGAAGCAGCAGAATGGATTAAAAACCAGAATCTAACCACATGTTTTTCACAAGAGACATAGTTGAAATGGAAAGATACACATAGAGTTAAAATAAAAGGGCTGGAAAAAACTCTATTATACATCAACTGAAGTAAAAAAGGCAGAGGTAGTAATCATGGTTTCAGACAAAGCAAAAGTAAAAATAGACCTAGCAATCAGAGAAACTATATTTTTCTAAAAGGTACCATATACAATAAAGTAATGTCAAAAAAATTTATAGTAAATTTCCCTGATAAAAGAAATTTCTCAAATATATAGGGAATGGAGTCAAATTTATAAAAATAAAGAGATATTCTGCAATTGATAAATGGGGAAAGGATATGAAAACTGTTCTAAATAAGTATGGGTGAAAGAAATACAAATTTAAAAAGCTTCGGAGGTACCACATCATATGTATTAGAAATGATAAATATTAAAGGAGTTAAGGGAAAACTGGGACACTAATGAACTGTTGGTGGAGTTGTGAACTGGTCCAACTATTTTGGAGAACAATTTGGAACTATACCCAAAGGGCTAATAAAACTGTGTATACTTTTTGATCGGGCAATACCACTACTAGGTCTGTACCCCAAAGCGATCAAAGACAAAAGAAAAGTCTACATATGTACAAAAATATTTATAGTAGTTCTTTTTGTGGTGATAAAGAATTAGAAATTGATAGGATGCTCATCAATTGGAAAATGGCTAAACAAGCCATGGCACATAACTGTGATGGAGTACTATTGTACTATAAGAAATGAAAAGGGGGTGGTTTCAGAAAAGAACAAAACATGGAAAGACCCATAATATGGACTGATGCAAAGTGAAGTGAGAAGAACCAGGAGACCACTGTTCATAGCAACAGCAATGCTGTAATGATGATCAACTGTGAAACACTTGCCTACTCTGATCAAAACAAAGATCCAAGGCAATTCCAAAGGACTCATGATGAAAAAAAATGTTATCTACCATCAGAGATAGAACTGATGAACTCTTGAGTGCAAAATGAAGTATAACTTTCTAGGGTTTTGGATTTTTTTTTGCTTTTTGTGGTATGCCTGATATGAAAATATGCTTTTCATGGTTTCATGTGTATGACTGATATAATTTTGCTTGCTTTCTCAATGGGTGGTAGAGAGTAGGAGGGAAGAAGAGAATTGGAACACAAAATTTAAAAAGAAAAGAATGATAAAAAAACTTGAAAAGAAATTAGGTTTAGACCAAAATCACATTATATATACTCCAATGACCTAGACAGAAATGGCTCTAGCATAAACAAATTAAAGGAGAGAGGATGGTGATACTTTTCACAATTATGGAAAAAATAATGTTCTAAACTATACAAGTGTTCTTAACTATACAAGAGATAGACTTCACAGAGGATAATATTAAACAATCAGACCTACATAAAATTAAAAAGCTTCTGCCTAAACAAATTCAATATAGCTAAAATCTTAAGGGAAACAATTAACTGGGAAATTATTATAGCAAATGTCTCCAATAGATACCAAAGATCTAGAATTGAAAGGATCTCTATGACGTGAAATTCAGCCTCTATATTGCAAAGGTACTTTCAGAGTAGGAATTTGAAGCCAGACCCTCTGCCGCCAATACTGATACTCCTTCCACTGATTGATTCAAATATACAAGAAGAGTAATTTCTCAGTAGATAAATAAATTAAAAGATAAAACAAGTAGTTCTCAAAATAAGAGAAATAAGCAATCAACATGGGAAACTAGGGGAGGCAGTGGAGACAGTGTCCAGCCTGGAGTCAGGAAGACTCATCTATTTGAGTTCAAATCTGGCCTCAGATACTTACTAGTTGCATGACCCTGGGCAAGTTACTTAACCCTGTTTTCCTCAGTTTCCTCATCTGTAAATGAGTTGGAGAAAGAAATGGCAAACCATTCCAGGATCTTTACCAAGAAAATCCCAAACAGGGTTATGAAGAGTTGGATGTGACTGAAAAATGACTGAACAACAACAAGCAATCAACAACCATATTTTTAAAATGCTCAAAAATCAGTAATACTGAAAGAAATGCAAATTAACACAATTTTGAGGTTCTACTTCAAATGTAACAGATCAGCAAAAGTGATCAAAAAAGGAAAATGAAAATTATCAGAGGAACATTGACAGTACATGAACACTAATATACTTTGGATAGAACTATGAATTTGCCTAGCCATTCTGGAAAACAAATTGGAGCTGTTCCCCAAAAGGCACTAAACTATGCCTTGTTTTAACCTATCAGTACCAACACTTGGCATATACCCTAATGAGATCAAACAGGATGGAAAGAACCCATATGTTCAAAGTAGCACTTCTGGTTGTAGCAAAGAAATGAAAACTATGGGAGTGCCCATGAACTGGAGAATGGAAAAACAAACTATGGTATAGTAATAGAATAGAATAGTATTATAAGAAATTATTAAAGGGATATTTTTTAAAAACTGGGAAAATGAATCAATTCATACAGAGGGAAGTTAACTGAAGCTGTAGACCTATTAAGATAATGTCCACAACACCATAAAGAAAAAACATTTTCAAAGTCCAAGGAGTGTTTTATCAATGCAGTGACAAACCATGACCCCAAATAAGACTGATAATGTGACTTGCTTTCTACCTTCTGATAAAGCTTTAATGGATTACAGATGCATGAGACATATATTTTTGGACATGGTCAATATATGGATTTGTTTTGTTTGACTATGCTAATTTGCTACAAGAGAAAGGGTCGTTTTTGGAGGGGGAGGGATTTGAGGAGAAAAAAGATGATTATAGCAACAGCATAAAAAGAAAATAAAGAAAAGAGCATGAAAAAGACATTTTGAAATATGCACATATATAAACAGGAGAAAATTCAGAAGGAAACACAAACAGGATAGCTTTGGAACAAATGTAGTGAATTTAGTATATACTTTTTAAAAAAAAACTTCCATGAAGTATTGAGAGTTTCAATTACAATCTTCTTTTAAATTTTTTGTTTATGGGAACATTCATATTTATTTTGTGTTTATCAACTCAGATTATCCAAAAAGATTTAAATGAAAAAATAATGCTACTCACATTCTACTGAGATTACATTATGGCAGCAGGGCCTGGAATATAATTGCTTCCACAGAACTAAAAATGAGCATCATGCAGAGGACAATGGAGAAGAACCACATGATGGAGATGAGCAGACTAAGAGATTGTCAACATAGAACTTGACAGAACAAAAGGCATAAAGGATGCCATCAAGAAACTGTACGTTAGGAAGAAAAGAAGAGTTAGTTGTTGGGCAAGGGCATGGGATGACAGGTGGACAGTTAGAACATTTCACCAGTACCATTGCGATGTCAATAGAAAGCAAGAAAGCCCTTGAGTTTTCTGGACGGTCACCTTATCCTGGAGAAGGTATGTGGGGGTCACAGACAAGAACTGCACTGGATAAGTGGGCATGCATCAGCTAAAATCTGTATCACTGCAGGGAGGGACCTTCTGAAATGATGTGAAGATTTGAGCATTTGAAAGCAAATAAAATGCCTTGAATATGTCTAAACCCACTGGCTGTATTTCATTCTGAATTTTAAATTGCTTTAGTGTAAAGGGCAATGATTTAACAATAAGTTTGTCTTAACATAAAGTTAATTGAACTTTTATGTACATATTATTGAAAAAGTAAGTGTATTAAAGGTAAAGGTAGAGATTTAATCAGTAAGTAGTCAGTCAAGATTAAAAAAAAAGTTTGAGGAAAACAATTCTCTCTCCCCTATTCTAAGACAATTTTGCATAGTAGTACACTGACTAGAATATGGGGGGGAAATACAAGAAAAACAATGAAAATCAATCAGTAAGCATTTGTTAAGCATTGACTATATGCCAGGTCTTGTTTTATGTGCTAGGGATATGAAGAAGAACAGGAGATAGTCTCTTCTAGAAGCTTACAGTCCAATGGGGAGGGGACACAATATGCAAATAACTACGTTCAAACAAGTTATATATATAGGATAAATAAGAAATAATCAACACTGAAAAGGCACTAGAATTAAGAGAGACTGGGAAAAGCTTCTTGTACAAAGTGGGCTTTTAGGTGGGTCTTGAAGGAAGCAAGGGAAACCAGAAACCCAATGAGACATAGATGAAGAGGGATTCCAAGAGGGTGGCACATTCCAGGGATGGGGGATAGCCAGTAACAATGCTTGAAGCATTTCTGTGTATTTGATGGAGATTTACATTCCTGAAAAGAGAAGTGACTTTCCCAATAATGTGCAAATTCTATTTCACAATCTATCTTGCCCTACTAGAAAGTTGGAGGGGGGGATAATGGGGTAGGATATAAGAGAGAACAGATTGGGGGAAGGGTATTCAGTAGGCTCGCTATCTTGATGTGGGGGGTAGGGGAGAGATAGGGAGAAAATTTGTAACTCAAAATCTTGTGGAAATGAATGTTGAAAACTAAAAATAAACTAAAAATAAATAAACAAATTTTAAAAATTCTATTTCAGGGGCGGAGCCAAGATGGCGGCGTAGAAGCAGCAAAGCACCACAGCTCCCACACAAACACGCTAAAAAACTCATAAAATGGGACGCTAATCAGATTTTCAAGCTCCAAAACTCTCCATAAGACAGAAAGCACTACAGGCAGCGCAGCAGTCTGGGACCCCCGGCTGAAATCCCCGCCGGCTCAGGCCCTGGGGCATCAGGCGGGGAGCCGCGGCTATAGCAGAGCAGATCTGCTGCACTGGAGGCAGAGTTACCACATTTATCAGGCCAGAAGAAAAAAAGGCTAAGAGAAAGGTCAGTGGATTTTGCTAACTGGGGAGGAGAAGAGC
>CM053601.1:141219739-141238127 GCA_028646575.1 Pseudocheirus occidentalis
GAGAAAATTTATAACTCAAAATCTCGTGGAAATGAATGATGTAAACAAGAAAATAAATTTTAAAAAATTATTGGACTACCTGAAAGCCATGATCAAAAAAAGAACCTAGACATCATCCTTCAAGAAATTCTCAAGTAAAATTGCCCAGATATTTTAGAACCAGAGGGCAAAATAGAACTTGGAAGAATTCACCTATCACCTCTTAAAAAAGATCCCAAACAGAAAACTCCTAGGAACATTATAGCCATGTTCCAGAGTTTCCAGATCAAGAAGAAAATATCACAAGCTACCAAGAAGAAACAATTTGAATATTGTGGAAACACAATCAGGATAATACAGGATCTAGCAGCTTCTACATTAAGGGATCAAAGGGCTTGGAATATGATATTCTGGAGGTCAAAGAAGCTGGGATTAAAACCAAGAATCACCTACCCAGAAAAATTGAGCATAATGTTTCAGGGAAAAATATGGTATTTCAATGAAATAGAGGACTTTCAAAAATTCTTGATGAAAAAAACCAGAATTGAATAGAAAACGTGACATCAAATACAAGAAGCGTGAAAAGATAAATGGGGGAAAAATATCAGAAAAAGAAATTCTCAATATGCATCAAAATATTTATAGTTGTATTTTATGTGGCAACAAAGAACCATAAACAAAGCAGGTATTTAGCCATTGAGGAATGGCCAAACAAATTTTGGTACATGAATGTAATGAAAGATTACTGTTCTATAGAAATGACAAACATGATGAATACAAAGAAACATGGAAACATTTATGTGAATTGATACAAAGTGAAGTAAGCAGAACCAAGAAAACAACATACAAAATTACTATAACTAATCAAATGGCAGGAACAACCATCACATATGAACCAAAAGCAAACACAAGGAACAAGCATAACCCAAAGAAGAAAAGAAATGGTGGGAAATCTCCCCTATTCCTTTGCAGGGACAGGGGAAGAGAAGGTTCGCTTGGTGTGGAACACAGTGTATATTTTTACATTTTTTTCAAAGTATTGATCATCTCTGTTGATTGCTTTTTCTCTTTTTCCTCTGTTTTCTTTTTAAAATAGCTTCTGTTACATAGGAGTTGCTTTCTAGGAAGGAAGAAGGGAGGAACACAAGGAGAAATTTACAAAATATTAAGAGAAAAGATCTTAACAAAATTTTATTTTAAAAATAAAATAAAAAGAATTCTCAGAATCTACTATATAGAGGTAAATGTCAGCAAAACTGAGAAAATAAAAGAAAAAGAAGAGAAGATTACCCACAAAAAAAAATCTCTAAGTCAACACAATACAAAATAGATACTGCATTCAATTTCAGAACAGAACTGAAGCAACATGGACTCAACTTACAACCACACTATTAGAAAATGAAGGTTATTTGTGGAACAGGGTGGGAAGGTATATTAATGGGGATGGGGAGGTAGATGACAGAGGGTAATGGATGCTGTACCCTGATCAAGTCCATAAGTGAGGGGCAAAAGGATGATGACTCTGACACCAGAATGATATTTTTACATGCCACTATTCTTCATGGTCTTTCAATATCTCACAGCTGTTATTCATTCATCAGATAATTTATTGATTGCCTGCTATATTTACATTACTATGATAGGTCTTTTCTCTATTGATCCTTACCCGCAGAACTTCTATCCATCCTTGGAGCTAACTTCTAAAATTATATCTAAACAAGTTGCCAAAAATTTTACCAGTCCACAAAATGTTCACTAGAACTTTATTTCACTAAGCATTTTAATGTACTGTGTGTAGAACCCCAAGTTAGATAGAGAAGGTGCAAAGTTTAGACAAAATAGATAAAATATGGTCTTTGATCTTGTGGAATTACATCTAGCCAGGACTTAAATAAAGAATAATATATACATTAATAAATGTAATATCAAAAATCTAGTTCCCCCAAAAAGTCTTCCTTGCACTTTACAATGAATAATGGCCACTTCCCTCTCAGACCTAAGGCTACATTTTGCTTTTTGCTCTCTTATGCTCTTCCTTATACTATCAGTAATTATAATTTATTAGTTTATTTTACAGTCCTTTGTGTGTGTGTCATGTCCCCTCTTCAGACTGTAAGCCCCATAAGGGCAGAGCTTGTATTTTATCAAAATGTTGGCTCTCCCCACTGCCCCAATTTAGAACACTGCGATGAACACAGTAAATTCTTTTTTTTTTTCTTTTTGGAGGGCAGTTGGGGTTAAGTGAAAGTAAATTCTTTTTTTAAAAAAAGTTTAATTTATTTGAATAAATTTAAGTTCTAGTGAAAGTTCTGTGGACTGGAAAAATTTTTGGCAGCTTGCTTAGGTATAATTTTAGAAGTTAACTCCAAGAATGGGTAGGAATTCAACAAGTAAAGACTGATGGGGGAAACAGACCTATCACTGTAGTGTGAATATAGCAGGCAATCAATTGAATTGATATGCTAGGAGATGTCTGCTAGAATGGTAAAAATTTTGGCAGTCTCTTAGGTCTATATTTACAGGAGTTCTTTCTAGATATCTTATGAACCAGATTTTTATGCCAGAAGCAGTTTCTAAATTATCAGTGATGCAAAAGATCATGGTTCTGGAGCTGGAAGAGGCATTAGAATTCATGTAATATAACATTCTAATTTTCATATATAAAGAAACCGAAATGCATAGACATTAAGTAATTCTCTTAACAACATACAGATAGAAAATGGCAGAGCCAGGATTTGAATCCACATCCTTTGACTTCAAATTCAATCATTCAAGGCAATCCTAAATCTACTGCCTAAAGATACTATCACTGAGATTGATAACCATGTTTACATAATTTTGCTTAGTGACTATATCATTCATTTTTATCTTATTTGCTAACTGGGATATAATGTTCCATCAAATCAGGTCAGGAGGCAAGATTACTTACTTTTAACCGCAATGATCCTTTCGTAATTCCTTTTGTAATTATATAATCTGTAATCAGCACTTCTTACATATTACCTGGTTCTCTAAATCTTATTACACATGAATTGGTATTTTATTGATATGTGATTTTTTTGCAAAAAAAAAAAAAGGAAAAAAGATAGTTCAAATATATATATATTTTTTCCCATCTAAACTGTAAGCTCTTTGTTGAGGAGACTATGCTTTATACTTCTTTTATAGCCTATAGTATCTAGACACAACACAACTGCCAAGCAATAGTAATAAACACATGCACATTTAATAAAGTACTTAGCCAAAATCACATTAGAAATGAATTAATAAAAATGAGTCCTTAAAGCTGTTCTTGTCCTACAATGTATTATCCTTACCTGACATGAACGAAACTGGTTGACTAGTAACGTGCATCTCTGTGGATCTTTTCTTCCATCCAAGCTGTCCAATTCAGCAGCTACCTGATTTAACTCTTCATCAGCATAGTAGAACTGAGCGAGAAGCTGTGGATCTGACCTCTGCAAAGATGATACAGATGGACAGTATTGTCTTACCTGTTCATGCAGATCCAAATAACGCACTGACTAATATTTGCATACTTACAGGTAAAAAAAAGGGAAGAAGTTTCACCAGGGCAGGCAACACCGGATAGGGTGATATTTCTTCAATAGGATAGTCCTGACAGCAGTACAGCCCAAAGCATAATATCCTATCTTATGTCCTACTGAGCCTCATTCAAGCCTTCTCGAGTGGTATCAAACTCAAATAACAACGGAGGCATATTGACTTAGTTTTAAAATATAATGTTATCTGTTTTTTACTCTATTTTAATTTATTTCATTAAATATTTCCTAATTGCATTTTAAACAGGCTCTAGCACTTGGGAATATGCCTTCCCATACCTGTGTTTTAAACGTAGCGATAAGAGGAAGAAACAGTGGTTGGCTCATCTGTTTAATTTCAGCAAAAAGAGAACTTGATTAAACATGAAGAATTCATAATTTCCAACTCCTCTTGGAATTTGGCCTTTTGCTGTTTGCAATTGCTCCTGCTTCCCAATTTTTAGTCTTTGGGCTGGTATGCTCACCAAACCTACTCTAATGAAGGCAGGTCTGAGACTCCCAGAACAGGATACGCTGCCTTGTTACACTTCAAACACTCACTTCTCAGGGTTCTACGGCTAACCTTGGTGCGTTTTGGGAGGGGGAGATACAGTGCTTGCTACTACTCCTTGCCTGGTGAGCTTCTCATTTACATTAGGCATCTTCATGTGTTTTTTCCCTTTGAGGTTAGTGAGACTTAAGTCTTGATTATGCATTTCTTTTGGAAGGATCTGCTGTGTTTCAGAGCTGGTAGAATCAGCAATTTGGAGGACATTTTTATTTAGAGAGACTGTCCCTTTCATTTGCTTCTGCATAAGATGTCCTCTATGACAGTGGAAAACTCCTTTGCAATGCCTGTGTCAATTAAACTTTTATTAAACACTTACCAAGCACTATGCTTGTTCTAAATGATAGTGATAAAAAAAACCAAAAATGAACAGTTGATGCCCTCAAAGAGTTTACATTCTATGAGGAGAGAAAACATGTACATAAATTAGTCTAAACATGCTGTTGTAGAAATATTTTCCTTATTTTATGCTACTTCATAAACTCTGAATTCCAGCTAAACCAGACAACATGTTCTCCAAACCTGACATTCTGACAGCTCCATGCATTTGCACAGACCATCCTCCACATTTGGAATGAAGGACTTAAGTCCAAATCTTACTGCACTTAGTACCTGTGTTAAATTGCTTAATCTCAGTTTCCTCATTCACGAAATGAGTTTAATAAATAACACCTACTTCAGAGTCCTATAAGAATCAAATGAAATGTATATAAAGCACTTTGGAGAGAGAGTGCCATATAAGTTTTTGCTTTTACTGTTATCTACATGTCTCAGAATCCTGTTTTCTTCAAAGAACAGATCAAATGATCTAGAACTATATATCCCACGTGCACTAAACTGATTATCTCGATACATAAAATGTCTTTTTTCTTTATCTTTTAACATAACTAAGAACCTATTCTGATGCTCATTAATTGTCCCAATGGGGGCAGAGCCAAGATGGCAGAGGCAGCAACCCAGCTGAACGTTACCCTCCAAAAAACTTTAAAATAACACAGAAAATTGAATTAAAGATCAGAATAGTTAACCAAAGGTCTGGGTGAGATATTTTTCAAGCCCAAGACAACTTAGTAGGTTGGCAGGTGAGGTCTGTGATGCTGAGGTGGCAACTGTCCCAACCGCCGTTACCGTATCTACCTGGCCCTAGGAACTGGTACCTGCCCCTGGATCCCTCTAAACCAGAATAAACACTGGTAAAATTTTGAACTCAATATTTTACTGGATGTTAACTAGCACTGGGCTAGACTCTATATGGTATTATCTTGCATGTTCTGTACTCTCAAGCAATACAACCTTATTGGAGAGAGAAGATACATCTGTCTCTCTCTCTATATAGTATATGTAGATACATGTCTATCGTTATTTGTACATAGACAGATGTATAGATATGTAACTCAAGGTTCAAGCCTGGTATATTAGCATAAGACTATTTTCACTTGCCAAAAAGTAATTATTCAACACTCCATGTGTGTATGAGGGGTGGCATTGGCAAGAACTTGGGAGAAGAGAGTTGGCAAGCACTTGGGAGAGCTCAAGGGGAGGCCCTTGGAGAGAGAAATATTTGGGGAATAAGCCAACATGTCTAGGAACCAGAACTTGACATGTCTCTGATTTTCAGCTTGTCACACTAGAGACTTTGGGGAATTTCCTCTTGTGTGACAATAGGCACTCTTTCTTACTTGAGCTGATGATATATCTCACTCAGTGGGAGAGCTCATTTACTCTATGTATTGTCTGATATATTATAATCAGAAAGATTGTAATATATCAACTGTTCTGATATCTGTTTGCTATTGCCTTGATAAATTGGTTTATTCACTACTGACTATTTGTGATGGTATTTGTAAAACTAGCATTTGTTGGGAAGGTAGTCAAGTATATAGCATGGAGCACTCCTTCATTAATATAAAGTGATAAGAAAGGCAGATTGAACCTTAAAGTTATTTGCCTACATTAGCAGTATTTAAGAGGAAGATGGATATAATTTTGAACTCATATAATCTCTTTGAGGAGAGCAGGTGGTTTTTGTTTACTTTTAGGAAGGAATCAAAGTCTGTCTTGGAAAGGGGTAGGGGAGATTACAATATTATCTATTCACAAGTCTCTGTCAATCATTTAGACAAGCCCATGAAGACATAAATGTAACATAACAAAATGTAACATAAATGTGGGCAACACACACATACATCCCCTTCATATAACTGAAATACTTTTAGGATGTTCACACTTCGATAAAGGGACAGGGACAGGGTAGAGAACAGAACAAGGGGGGAGGGATAGGAAGGAGAGACATATGATCACTGTCACAATATGTCCACTATGAAGATGTCCTGTATAATCACACCTACACAGCCTGTATTGAATTAATTGTCCTTCCAGAGGGGGTAGGTGACAAGGTAGGAATCAAAAGAATCTAGAATTTAAAGCTCTGCAATACCTGCAACTAGGAATTAAGATATACAGAGGCTGGGGTAGGGAGACCCTCCCTGCCCTACAAGAAAGTTAGAGAGCAGACCAGGGGAGGGGCTTTACAGTGGGATTGATGTTTTGGGGTTGGAGTAGGGGAAAGACAGGGAAAAAATCTGTAATTCAAAAATCTCATGAAAATGAATGATGTAAACAAGAAACAAATAAAATTTATTACATTAAAAAAGAAATACTTTTAAAAATAATATAAAGGTATAATTAAGTACAAAATATATAGTAAAAACATTCAGTTTTGTGAGAAGTCTCAAAGGAGAGAGGCATATGGTTAAGATAACATACATCAAATTAAAAGAAAATTAAAGTTAAACCCAAAAAAAGAGTGCATTCTGAAACAAAAATACCCAGACTTGCCAAACTTGTTTGGCTCTGTAAACTACTCTCATGCTGTTTACAGATATGTTTAATTAGCAGGAAAAATACACCAACTATAAGTTTTTGTATGGTACATTTTATCATAGTTCTGACTGTTTTATATGTCCCTAATAAATCCTTTTTCATTTCAATTACAAAATTGCAATTATTTCTTGGTAAAAAAAAAATAACTTCAGTCTGAAAGTTAATCTCAGAATTAATCACCATCAACATGAACTGCCTCCAAAAGGGGCAAAGCACCATAAGCAGAGTAGTAAAGCACCGTAAGAGAGTGAGAGGGTTAACACAAACCAGGTGGATCAAACAACCACCAGAGCAATGGACCATCACCTCCTCAACTGGACCATCCTCTCCCAACAAACCCATATAAAGACAGCCCAGGACTGTAGGCCTAGAGCAGTGGCCCTCAGTTCATTAATCCCACCTTAACTGAGAGGACAACACTCGAGGCAAAGGAACATAACACCCTTATGGCCAATGAAAATGAAATTTGTGTTTCCCTTGATGATTTTCTGAAGTTTCTTTGACCCCTCTGAGCTTCCCCAGTTCCCTTATCTGCAAAATAAAGGGTATGAAATGACTGATCTTTTATCTATGAAACTACAATGCCACGAGTGGTTTGCCCTTTTTTTTTCCTTCTCATTCCTTGCAGGGGTAATTTAACATAAAACCTTTTAAGACCCACTGCCTCTATTAGCTGGCCGTTTATATTCTATGATTTTTACCAAGTGAGAGATAGGTATAGGTAGGTGAGATCAAACGATCAGGCGTGTCTTGATCAAACCCCTTCCCACTTTATACAAATAAAAAAGTGATATAGCTCCTGTATTGAAAAAAAATAATACTCTGCTAAGGAAATAAAACACATATCTAGGAGTGATGGTTAGGGAAGACAGCCTTAGTCTAGGCTATCAAATGGATTGGAAATAAAGCAACAGGACAGTAGACTGTCCTGCCCTTTCCAGCAGCAAAGTTAATATTTAACTTAATTGTGTTCCTCCCACAGGAAGTATGAAGAAGGTGAGAGAGTGACTTCAGAAACAGGGAAAAGGGCAAGATGCCCACAGTGGCTTGCCCCTGGTGTTTTGAAGAACGGATGGGATGAACAAGATTCCAGAGTTCTAACTCTAAATTTTGTGACCATTAAATAAATCACTAATTAGACCTGGGCATTGAGAATCTCAAAGTTATATGGTACCCAAATGAGTCACGTGGTTCCACCCACTGCTGTAAGTCAATGTTAGAACTCAACCATAAAAAACATTTCTCCTATTTTAAATGCCTAAGAGCAGATTCTATGACTCTCTATGATATCTAATAAAATCAGAAAGGTCTTATAGAATCTGTATCTAAAATATCTTCTCCTTCAACAAACTCGATTTATTCAGTTTTAATTCTAGTAAAAAATGAGAGATTAGCAAATTAGCATCTTCCATTTTAATGATACAGGTCAAACTTATCTAAAGCGTGTTCATGGAGTATAATTGCTATGAGACATCTAAGCAAATAGAGAAATTATTCATTGTACGTGGCTGAACATCTCATATATGTGAGTTCTGGATGGAGTCATAATCAAGTGTTTCAAGAAACGAAAGAGTGAAATTATCTTCAAAGACTTTCTTCAGAGTAATTTTCAACTGACAAATGTTCATCTAACCACTTAATGAGTAGTCTTAAATTGTGTATTTTGTGGCACTGAGGAAGCATGTCCAAAAATACAGATGAGTGGTTTTTCTTGTAAGAAAGTACTACTGCTGCACAATAGCAAAGCTAATGTAGGTTTTAAATATCCAGTTCCTATGATATTAAAGAGAACTTAACAAGAAAGAGAAATTTACTACTTGGATTCCCTTAAGGAACATGCAAAGATGATTTGGAGTGATTGTCCTTTTTACTGACTTTACTAAGCAGGGGTTATTTAGGAGAATTAAGGTCATATAAAAATTCAGCATTCTTTGAAATGACCATTAGCACTGTATGCTTACATGTAATTTTTATTACAAAAAACACTTCTTATTAATATACTTTTCACATATCAACAATACCATATAATTTGTTTCTTTTTTCCCCCTGACATACGTATGCAAGGTTGTTGAACTTAAAGAAAAAAAGGGTCTTAGAAATCTCCTCATTTTACAGATGAAGAAGCTGAGTCCTACAGGGGTTAAGTGATGCTCTCAAGGTCACAGAAGTAGTTAAGCAGCAGAGTCAGGATTTCAGCTTACATCCTCTGCCTCCAAAATTCGTTGCTTTTTCTAGCCTACCATGCTGCTTTTTCAGGAACATGTTTAATGTCCTGTATTGTTTAATATTTTTATCAATTAAGGAATAGATGGCATGGTCTTCCAAGTCGCAGATTACACAAATCTGGGACAAAGAATTAACATGCTAGATGAAAGAAGTAGGATCCGGTAAGAAACCCTGATGGACTGTAGCATTGCATAAAATCTAATAAGATGAAATTTGAAGTCTTACACGTGAGTTCACAAAATCAACCTCACAAGAATAGAATGGTAAAGGGGGAGGCATGTTAGACAATAGTATACTTGGAAAAAATTGGAGAGTTTTAATGTGCTACAGCATCTAAAAACAATAGTACTATGTTGGGCTGCATTAAGAATCATATGGTGCTAGGTCCTCTGTATCCAGTCTTACTCAAACCACATAGTACTATGTTCAGATCTGGTTGCCACAGTTTAAGGACACTAACAAGCTACAGTGTGTCCAGAAAAGTGCAACCAGGATGGTGAAGGACATTGGCTCTATGTCATATAGGGATCAATTTGAAGGAACTAGGGAGGCTTAGCCTTGAGAAGGTAAGACTCAGAAGGGATATAACAGTGATCTATTACATTTGTGAAGGGCTGTCATGTGGAAAAGGGATTCTACTTGTTCTGTTCAGCCGAAGAGCAGAAACAGAATCAATGACTAGATCAGCTCAAAAGACAGAATGTTCTCCTTATCAGGTAAGGCATCATGGGGATTCCTTCCAAGTATAAGCTGGACTCAGTGGCCATTAAAATTCTTTCTAATTCAAATTCTGTCATTTTAGTAAGTCAAACTACACCTAAAACTTTCTCTTATACAGAGCAGAGTTCAAGCCAAATTCCAAAACATATGGTGTGTCTATGCAGTCTAGTGGAGAGACAACAGGAACAAATGAAAGAAAGAAAAGGCTGACTATATGCGAAGTACTGGGGATATAAAGAAAGGTATGACAGCCCTTGCTCTGAAGGAGCTCACATTCTAGTAGAAGACCCCACATATCAAGAGAAGACTTCATCCCCAAGTCAGAAGGAAAAGAAAGCCCACAGATCCTTAGAGTGAAGCAGCAAAGTATATACTAATGCACTGTCTTTACTGTCATTTCCATTGATAAAATGGCATTTATTACTAACACTGAGTCATTTGACAATGTCAAGGGTCTTGGTGGTAGGAACTTTCTTTTCTGGATCTTCAGCAGCTGTGGTTGCCAAGGAGGTTGGGAGCTGCAGTACCTACAGAGGCAGTTGCCAGGCCAGATTTCCTCAAGAGTTGCTCAGAGTTAAGTTAGAAGAAGAGTTCATGATCTGGCAGTCTTTATTTTCAGGGCTCTTGGTCTTACCCGGCAGTTGCTTCTGATGGTTGCAGAGACAGTGGGCCCTTTCTTGACATGTTCATTTTGTAAATGTTAGTTCAATTATAAGTAGATAATATAACCCATATGTCCACTGAACTTGTCACATAAAAATTACAAATATACAGTGAACATGAACAAAAAAGCAAAATGAAAAAAAAAACACTGGATTTGGAATCAAATCCTCTGCTACTTACAACTTTATACAGATCTAGTCAAGTACTAAGACTCCTCTATGACTCAGATTCTTCCTACGTAAAATGAGATGGCCTCTAATGGCTTTTCTAGCAAGTGGGGAAGGAGAGAGGTTTCTAAAAACAGTACTTTGGCCATAAGCCCTGTCATTCAATAACCAATACCCTTCTATCTACACTAGAGCAACAGAATTTGAAGATTTTCCACTCTGATTGCAGACTCATAAGGCCAAAGAGAAACGTCCCCATCTGTAACTGCCTCTATATTTATATAGAGATATAAAGCAGGAGGGGTGGGAGAAGGAACAAGGTGAGGATCTGTAGCTTAGCTCAGCTATGGGATAATTCAGTTTGCAGAAAGAAACAATATATGTGAATTATGACAAAAGTCTAATAGCCTGAGAATACCCACTATGGTCACTCTCCTCTCCCATAATTTATGTATATTAATAGAGTTTGATATGTGTAATCTCAGCTGGTAGAGTTACTGCACCATATTAATGAAATCAAGGCTGCATCCCTAATCTAAGGAATTAGACAAAAATATAGATCAATCATCATAAAGCCATCCCTATCATAGGAAAAAAATAATCCAAAATATATTCTGTGCTGATAGCAAGAAATACTTATAGATGGCTTAAATCTAACATTATCTAAAGATACTAGGTAGAATCAGAGACTCAGATGAGTCTTACAAACTGTGGTTCTAGATCAGCAGTTCTCAACCTGTGGGTTATGTTCAATTTGTAACAATGAAAATACATCCTGCATATCAGATATTTACATTACGATTCATAACAGTAGCAAAATCACAGTTATGAAGTATCAATGAAAATAATTTTATGGTTAGGGGTCATCACAACATAAGGAACTGTATTAAAGGGTTGCAGCATTAGGAAGGTTGAGAGCCACTGTTCTAGATGCTCAGATTTAATCCCTATGTATGTCACAGAATGCTTTTCTGTCATGATAAATTATTTCATTTAATAACAAAATTGTATATATATATATATACATATATATATATAAATCATAATGTAGTAGTCCAATAATATCAACACAAAACAATTACAAAAAACTCCACAAGATTCCAATACAATCTATTCAAGGCAAGTTGGAATTTTGGTTTGCTTAGTTTCTAACTTAGGGAAGGAGATTCTAGTAAAATGAAATATATATATTTTACTATGTGGAAATGTATCACATTTCTAGCTCTTTAAAATTCCCTTTTTATAAGAAAATAGACTACTGGTTTCCTTTTTTTATAATTATTCTTTACAGAGTTTAATGAGAATTATTTTTTAAAACAAACATAAATCTCTTAAATTTTCCCCAAAGGCATATACTCTGAAGTATGCCTACAGAAATTCTGATTGTAAGTAGATGGAAAGGGTGAGGGGAAAGTACAGAATCTCATTTTGTGTTTTAAGTGCTAAAACCCTTGTCTTCCTGACTCCAAGGCCAGCATTCTATCCACTATGTTGCTTCTCGAATACAAATTAGGATCCCAAATTAAACTTCTATATTAAAATCTGGGAAAAGAAGAATCTGCGACCAAGTTCTATTTAAACAGTTTTTAAAAAGGAAGGGGAAAAAAAGAGTGATTCTCCATAGAAGACTTAATCTGATGCTTCACTACTCCCTATATCTAGGGGATCTAGGGATCTCTGGATTCTCAAAAGCCATAGAAGAGGAACTTAAGGTCTGACAGGTTCTACAAGGCTAAAAAAATATTCAAATACGGTCTTGACGACAAACTGCATCTTCAGCTAAGAACCAATCTAGCTGAGGTTGGATGGTTTTATTACCAGCAGGCTGGCCAGTAAGTAATAAATCATTTAGCCACAACAGTCTAAAAAAACAAAGAAAAATACCTACAGTAATGACTCTCAGACCCACGTGTACCCTTTCCATTCTTTAAGTGAGGGTGGTCAGAAGGCAGAAAGAGGGCAGGGGCTAAGAAACATATAGTTTTTCAACAATTCTTTGGCAATTTATGTTGATGTTATTTCCATAAGCCCTCCTCTAGGAGTTCCTTATACTGATGAAATCACAGGACTGATAAAAAAAAAAACCCTAAATGTGAGATCCTCATAAACGAACAAGGTCATATGTAAGTAGAAGAGAAATGCATAGAGTCAGATATTCCCACTGTTGATGAAATCTGAAGACAAAGAAATTACTGCTAAACGGTTGGTTGGTTTCATTATATGCCACAGGCCAGAGTGATGATGAGGCTGCATGTTCCCAGAGAGCTCAGAATGGAGTAGTTTTACTAAGCTTCTGCTCATCATAGCTTCTAATGGTTCACTGTAGAGGGTGGATCAGCAGCAGTGGCAAGAGGAGGCTAGAAAACGGTCAGGATCTAGGTGAGGTTGCACAATAAAGGCTAGAAGATGAATCAAAAGATTTCAGAGATGTCAATACCACGGGTATTCAAACAACATCCATAAGATATGAATACATTTACATTAAAATGAAGAAGATAAATTAAAATAATTAAAACAGTACAGTGTGGTGTAGTGCTCTAATTAACTCTAGAGGGAAGCATCAGGCAGGAGCAGTGGACTGAAGGTCCAAAGGGGTAAATCTGGGCTTGATGTCAGGAAAAACTAATAGAATTGTTTAAAAGGGAACAGATGGCTTGGAGAAGGGAGAATGAATGGAGGGCTTGTCCTAATTGGACCAGATGACCACTTGTCCTGCATGTTATAGTGGGGGTTCCTTACAGGTATGGATTGGATTATATCACCAATGAGGTCCCCTTGTACTCTAAAATTATATGATTCTGATTTTTAGATTTTGCATCAAAGGATGTGGTTTCTAATTGTGGTCCCTAACTACAAGACATTTAGTCTCTCTTAATCTCAAATCCTAATCTTCAAAAAAAAAAAAAAAGGATGAACTAGATGACATATGAATTTTCAGCTCAAAAATATGATTTTATAATCCTAATTAAATCCATTTTAACTGAAAAAGACTTTAAAAATATTTTACTGATGGCTTTTTGTTATTATATTATATACAATTCTAAATATAACCTTCATCTTCCCATACCTACCAAGCTACACCCTTGTATTAAAGTTTGTTTTTTTTAAGAGGGAGAAAAGATATTTCAGCAAAAACAAACCAACACAATCACTCAAATCCACCACAAAGGAAGGCCAGTAGAGTTTCTCCATTTTTCTCAGTCAATATACATTTATTAGGCATTTACTAAATTCTAGGCACTATGCTAAATCCAGGGGATACAAAGAAAGGCAAAATTAATCATTGTCCTCAAGGAATTTACAATTTCATTGGGAAAGACTACACACAAAAGGAAGATGAAAAGGAGGAGAGGTATCTGTTTGGTGACATAATTAATTCTAGGGGAATACAACAGTATGGAAAAATGAAAAAAGGTTTGGCCCAAGCCCTCCTTGAATGGAGTGTCTGAGAAGAGATCTCTGCTCTCCACCTGCCACCCTCAACCTTCCACATTCCACTGTCTTCACCAACAAAACAAACTTAAGACCCAGAAAAGAAAGCCTCACTGCCAAAGTCCCTGTCAAATGAATGAAAATAAATATGGCTTAATCCATAGAAGTACTTATTAAAGAAGATCAGTTACTCTCTATTTTTCTGCTGTACCTCAAGAACCATGGATGTGGAGCTTTTTCCATCTAACCTGATGCTGAAACGTCCTAAATGTGTTGTCTCCCCCATTATAATGTGAACTCATTGAAAAGAGAAACTGTCTTTCTTTTCTGTTTATCACCAGCCTTACATGGTGTTTTGCGCAGTCACAGCACTTAATAAATGCTTTTTCATTAATTCTTCTCTTTCTACTAGTCTGACTCTTCCTTCTCAGTCCCCTTTTTGGATCATCATTTATATTATAACCCTTGGGGGTCATACCACAAGGATCTGTCCTGGTCCCTAATTCCTTTGTTTTCCAAATTATCATTAATTTCTATATATTAAATGATCATTTCTACGCCACTGACACCCAGATCTAAACATCTAGCACCAGTTTCTCTCCTGAGTGTCCCTTCTGCTTCACCAATTGCCTATTGGACATTTCACATCAGATGTCCCAAAGGTATTTCAAATACTAAATTTGTAAAAACATTTATTTCACCTAAAAACCCATCTTTTCAGTCGTGCAAAATTTCAAACTCAGCATCATCCTCAAGTCTTCATTCACGCTCACTCCACATAAAAACGGCTTAGTCTTGTCATTTCTACCTCCACAATCTCTCATATCCCTCTCTCCTTCCTTTCCTTATGCAGCCATAGCTGTCACCTTCTTCTGGTCCTCATTAGTATGATTACAATGGCCTCCTCACTGGCCTCCCTCCCTCCAAGTCTCTCTCTTCTCCATCCTTCACACAACTACCCCAGGACTCAATAAACTCCAGTGGCTTCCTTTAACATTAATGCCCTTCCTGACCTCTCTCTAACCTGCCTCCCCAGCCTTGCATATTACTCATTATTTTCTGCCACACACACACACACACACACACACACACACACACACACACATATTTAGACAAAACAAATCTTCTTACCACCCCCTATGTAATCTATCTCTACCTCTGTCTTTGCATTGGTGTCACCATGCCTAGGATGTACTCTTGCCTCACTTTTGTTCCTTCCTTCATTTTTTTCACACCAGGCAAGTCAAGTCAGAAGCATTTGCTCTGTGTAAGGCACCAGGGATACAAAGAAAGGTCAAAAAAGGACTCAAGAAGTTGATGGTGAGACTACTGGCAAACAACTATGACCATATAAAATATATAAAGGATAAACTGGAGATAATCACAAAGGGAAGGTGCTAAGAGTAGGAAGGATTGGAAAAGGCTTCTTACAGAAAGTTGGACTTAAGTGGGGTCCTCAAGGAAGCCAGAAAAGCAGGAGGCAGAGTGCTTCAGACATGGGAAACAGCCAGTGCCAGTGCCCAGAGGCGGAAGATGAGGAGCCTTGTGTGAAGAACAAATAATGAAGCCAGCGTCATTAGATGGCAGAGTACATGGAGGAGGTATAAGAAGAATGGAAAGACTGGAAGGGGGCAGGTTATGAATGGCTTTAAAAGAAAAACAGAAAAGCTTACATTTAAGGGCTAGCTTCTTCATGAAGTCTTTCCTACTCTCCCAAATGCTGTTAACTTCCCTCTAAAATTATATTATATCTACTCTTTGATATATGTTTTTCTGCAGGCTAACTGTAAGATCTCCACAGACTGTTGTCACTTTTATATTTTCTGACATATAAGAAGTTCAAGAGATATCATTTCTGGGTAATTAAATATTTTATTAACCATGCTAGCATACAGTTAATTAAAGGGGTCAGTGACACTCTCAAATGTCAAAGACCCCACATGGAACCCAGTCAACACATATGCCCTTGGAAGAGTGCATTTTCCTGATGATGATAACTGACTCTGATTGGTTAACAATTAATGAAAAGAATGAAATTATAATGGGAGGTGGGTCTATTCTGATGAAGGGCTGTGACTTTGATCATGTCATTTACTTCCACATCACCCCCAGTTTTGGGCAATTTAGACAAACTGCCCCCTCAAAAAACTGCCTGAGTAAAACACAGTGGGCCCTCACCTTAGTTTAAAGTCTGGTTGGGGAAGGCAACAATTCCATCTAGATAAGATAGCCTAGGTGGGTAAATTTTTAGGAAAAGTCAGGGATCTCCCCTGTTGTTATTTAATAATAACTTCTCTCAGTCTGTATCTTCTGTACCTAATGCATGCCTGACACATATTAAGCTCTTATATAAATCCTTACTGACTAACTCAATAAACATAGGTCATTCCTCCTACAGTTAGGGACCTCTTCCTAGAAAAACAGTAGAAATTAATAAAGTTCTCTGTAGGAATTAGGAATGAAAACAAAACAAGTATCAGTCTATTTTTCCTTCCCTTTTTTCTGCTTATTCTTCTGTAAAATGTTCATATACTTGTGCTTCCTTGCCAAACTAACACCTTTAAAAACAAAGCAATGCAGCGAGGCCCCAATTAAGACAAACAATGAAACCCATGAAGTGCTCATATTATTTGAATATGCATTCCAACAGGCTGGAATGAATGACTATATTTTATATATAACTTATAACTTCAAATAATGTGAATTCAAACAATGTGACCATATCATGAGATTCATTATTCATACTAATGAAGACCTACCTGTACATAGGTCATTCTGCTCCTCTCTTTCTTGACCTTTCCAATCCTGATTAGATGTTTTTCTTCCTACTCCATTATTCCTCATTTATGCTCCCCTCTTCCTGATACCCTCTCAGAATCCCACAATTCTTCTCTTACATACTTGTATATATGTAGATATAAAAATCCAAATTTGATCTTGACACTTCATAGGACAGTGAGGTGGCACAGAGTGCTGGGCCTGGAGTCAGGAAGACCGAAGTTCAAATCTAGCCTTGGACACTTACTAGCCAGGTGACTCTGGGCAAGCCACTTAAAATCTGTTTGCCTCCATTTCCCCAACTGTAAATTGGGGATATTAATAGCACCTAACTCCCAGGGTTGTGAGGAATACATGGGATAATAACTGTAGAGCTCTCAGCACAGTGTCTGGCACATAGTTAAGTGTTATTTAAATGTTAGTTATTATGAATATTGTAAGTAGTTAAGGGAAAAGGAACTAGTTATTGACTATCCATGTACCTTGAAAGCATACCTAGCTGAAGATCAAAGGATCTGATGATCTGGAGCCAAATGGACCTTAGAAATTACCTAGTTCAATCTTCATAATTTACAAATGATGAGACTGAAGCTCAAAGAGTTTTAAAAACTTGTCCAAGATTCCATAGCTAGTCAAAAAGCAAAAGGAAGATTCAAACCTAAGAGATTTTAAGTTCAAAACATATTTAGACAAAAACTCCTCCTCCTCGGTGGTATCTGAAAGACAATACCACTGATGTGATCCTATTTCAAGTCAATGTCAAATGATAAAAGACAACACAAAAATGGAAATGTTTGTTATTTAATAACATTTCCATGCCATAGGAAATTTAACTTGGCTTTTTCTCCACCTTTTGTATGATTTCATATAAAGTTTAAAATTCAAATCACTATGGGTATTACTTCTGCCTTTTTCTCAATGCATCTACTGTTAGTCACCAAGACTATGAAAAAAAGGACTAAAATAAATATACATTAGTTATAGTTATTTTCTCATCTACAACTGCAGCTTTCAAATTAGAACCCCATGCTCCCACCAAAAGTTCGGTTTTAATGCTTGGCTATGAATGTCTCTAGAATGAAAGCTTTAAAATATTTGGCAAAAACTTTCCAAAGATATCAAGTTAAAATCTATTGTGAACTTTTAAAAAACTTTCACATCAATGAACACATATAATAAAACTTTTTGAAAAGAAACAGAAAATTGTCTAAATGTAGGCACAAATTTACAGGTTTATAATGCATATTTTTCAAAAGACAGATTTACAAAGAAAAGCTTTATTATCAAATAACATCAACTCTAGTGAATTAAAAGATTGACATTTTGTGAGGGAAAGAAGTTTGCTTTTGTTGCATGCATGACTTAAAGTGATAGAATTATCTAATCTTTATAGAACTTTGAGACATTACAGTATAAAATTCAAAATTCCT
>CM053601.1:141238227-141281401 GCA_028646575.1 Pseudocheirus occidentalis
CTGGTGAAGGCCAACCCCCTTGTAGTCTCATTGGGGAGGAGGTTGGGAGGTGAATTTTTCACCAATGAAAGAGGGCAGTTGGCCAGGAGAGGGGACGTCCTAATTAGGTTTTTAAACCTTGGAACAGGGCTAGGCTCTCTCTTTCTTCTGGCCCCGAACTCATGCATCAACATGGGTAAGACATCATCTCATGGGGCACCCCTTTCTTCCCGGGAGAAAGGGAATAAATTCCTCTTCTTATCTAAGGCATCTCTGTGTTTACTTTTCTAATTAAATTAAGAATAATGGGTATTTTTTTATACCACAAACACTACCTACTCACCCTTTAACCCTTCTAACTGAGTTTCTACTGAAACTGCTTTCTCCAAGGCCACTATACTACAGTGGCTTTTTGTCTGTCCTCTTCCTCCCTGACATTTTTTATGGCATTGAATGTTATGATAATACTTCTTTCTTCTGAGTGCCTGCTTATATTCCCATGGCCCTCCTCCTCCTTTTCTGTCAGTAGATATATGGTATCTTATATGAAGAAAAACAAGAAGACTGATGTCTCTGGATCACAGAACACATGGAGGGTACTAAGAATAATGGGAAGGTAGGAAGTGGTCAGGCTTTGGCTTTTGCTGGTTTCAAATTCTTTCAACATAAGTGTTTCTCATGATTCAGAATGCAGCACCTCTCAATACTCTCTCCCTCAGCCCTCTCATTCTCTGCCACTTCAAAGGCATATGGCTCAAAAATGACTCTTTCCACTCTTACCCATCCCTAAGCTTCCATTCCTATATTTCCAATAGCCTGGTACATACAGCCACTGAGTTGGCCCCTGGCACCTCAAACATGGTCAACGCTGTCTTATATGATGTTAACTTCCTGTTAACCCCCAGCAAATACTTGTATTTCTTTGCCTTATAAATGGAATCTCAAGAATTATAAGTAGGAACACCATGGTTCAAGAAAGAGACTGATCATCTGAAGAGTATCTAGAAAAGAGCAACCAGAACATAAAAGGACCTTAAATCCTTAAATGAAGATTGGTGAAAGAATAAAACATGTTTAGCTTTGTGAAGAGAAATCTCAGAGGAACCAACATAACTATCTTCAAGTAAGTGAAGGCCTACTGTCTGGAGGAAGGACTAGAGCTGGGCTCAGAGGGAAGACATTGCTAGGAGCCATCTATGAAAGTTGCAAAGAGACAAATTTAGGCTTGATATTAGGAAAAATTTCCTAAGGAATAAAGCTACCCAAAAGTTGAATGGACTGCCTGGAGAGGTGTCCACAGAGGTTGTCCACAGGATGGACAACCCACTATTTCCTAGTTCTGTTAAAGTAAGAATTGCTTTAATGTGTGCATTGAACTAAATAGCCACTCAAGTTTCTTCTAGCTCTCAATTCTGTGACTTCTAGCATTCACCAACGTAACTGCTTTAGGTTAAGTGGGAGTCTTCTCTCTGTCCCTTTGATAGGACCCTCCATATGCCACCAGAAAGTCCATTGCTACAGGATGCCATATTGCAGTATTTAGACATCCTAACATCCCATCTTCTGCACTGAATCATCATTTCCTCACTTCAATCATGATGTGGGCCATTATTTCAATCCAATTCTGCCTTCTACATTAAAGTGGTATAAGCCATTCCTGATCCAAGCTGGTCTGGTAGCTCAGGTTTGAGATTGGAATAGAATGAGACACTCTTAGTTAACAAAAAAGGAAATTTACTTAGCCTTAGCATTGGGTGTGAGAGTGGAAAAGATTCAATTCAGGTAGATAAGGTCTCCCTCATCTCCATACAAAAATGTGTCTGGTTAGTTAAGTTTGGTGGTTGAAGTGGTAGTGAGTCATCTGTAAATAAAGCCTGAGGGGCATTGACTCCGCCGTGGACTGGCCTCTTTTTTGCCTAAAGATAAAAAAAACAAATCTATAAATGTCTCAAAATTTAGCCCCTCCAGACCAATCAAGTCTCAGAAACAGCTTTCTTGACTTTTGGCAGGAATAAACAAACTATATGGTAGGTACCAGGAGAGATATTATCCCTACTATATATGTAAAAAATAAAAGGTATTAATAAAACAGACAAAAAAGGGCAGTAACCCTACTGTCAAACTAAAGGCCTATATAGATTCCTGACTGTGGACCATATTCAGAGCCTTGGATAAGTTTCAACAACAAAAGTTAAGCCTCATTAAATAATAAAAAATTACTAAAAAAAAAAAAAAAAAAAAAAGTACTGGGATATTTCCAACTACTGTCCCAACACTGAAATTCCACATAGTAAATTGAAATGTATTTTTTTCCATTTTCTTTATTTTTCTTGCTTTACTGTGAAATGGCTAATATGGAAATGTATTTTTCATGTGATTTCACATGCATAATTGATATTATATTGCTTGCCTCCTCAATGGGTTAGGGAGGGATGGGAGAGAGGGAGAGAATTTGGAATTGAAAATAAAAAAGGCTTTAAATAAATAAATAATAAATTTGAGGGGGAAAATTCTACATAATACAATTTCACTAAACAAATATTCACAGAGAATGAATGACAGACTAAACAAACAACTACCATATCTCAAACTCAGGTGGGCCAACCACAAAAAGACAGGGAACTTCGAATATTATTTTATAATATTCAAATATTTAATATTTATTTATAATATCTAAATAATCATTTTAAACTTCCAGAAAACAGGAACAATTAAACAGAAGTGGCAGAAAGATGGCTTCTGTGACAATGTACTAACCTGATTTTCCTCCCTCTGACTGTTCAGTTTCTATTTCTGGTGCTTTCTAGCACCTAAATGTAGGACTATCCCAAGATCCTCTATTTTCAATCTTCTTCCTTTCGCAATATCATCCATTTTCAATTGGTTCGACTCTTGTTTTTATGTAACTGACTGCCAAATATATGTCCCTAGCTCTAAACAAGTTCCAATCCTCCATTTTTGATTATCATCTGGTTGTCCAATTGGCACCTCAAATCTGACATGTCTTAAAGAGAACTAATTATCACCCCTCCCAAACTAACCCCTATGGATTGGCACCAGTCAAGTTTTCAGTCATATAACTGGCTCAAAATTTTACAGTAATCTCTCTGTCTCTGTCTCTGTCTCTCTGTCTCTCTCTCTCTCATATATATATATATATACCCTCCTCCTTCCCCCCAACATCCCCAACTTATTTAACTGAGTCTTCTCAACTCCATTTCTACATTTTATCATATAATCATTCCCTCCCTCCTTTTCTATCGAATTATCTACAACTATATTCAGTCCCCAATTACCAGTTCAATTCAATTCCATTCAATGAAAATTTATCAAGTGTCTACATGTGCTAGGGACTCTTGCCAAGGACTGGAGATACAAAGACAAAAATGAAACTGTCTTTTCTTATATCCTACTTGGAAAATATACCATGTATTACATAAACTACCCTTCCAACTGGCCTCTTCCACTTCTAGTTTTTCATAGGTTCATTTAATTCAAAACCTCTCTACTTAACTGATGCTAAGGCATAGCTCTTTAAATCTTATTTGATGTTCCAAAAATCTTAAAAGGCTTTTGATTACTTACAGAATCTGGTCCAAGTATATATTTCCAAGCTTACTCATTGCTATTTCCCTACATGAACCTTGAGTTCCAGTCAAATTGGAGCACTTATTATACCAGGAAGAATCTGTGTTTTTATTATTGCAAACCATCTGCCTAGAATGCCCTTCACCTGATTGTTATTAAAATACTAACCCAGACTCCAAAGACCAACGTGATGCTATCTCCTCCATCACACTGTCCTGATTCCCCCAGGTAGAAGGCTTCTTACAACTCACTATTTGTTCTTTAGTGACTACAATCCTACAGCCTTTTATTTCAATTAATGCCTGCAAGTGTATTATTCATCTTCATGTCTTCTACAGTGCTTGATACATAGCAGCCTCAATAAGTTGTGCTGGGATATATTAAAAGGACTTGGACATCTTAGGAATGTTGTTAAATTAATTTCTTAGAACCACAGTTAGAATTATATTGTAGATTGTACTATTTTAAACTGAGACCTGCTTTTTATCAATGAAAGTGAACTAAACATTCACATTTTCCCAAAAGCTTTTATTTCCAAAAATATAGTTCTCAGAAAAAATCAGGGTAAACAAGCTAAGTCTTTCACGATAGCCTAAAAGCAAAAGAGTAGTTCCTTATTTGATTTTAGTCAGACTTTGGTCTTTACTTCTTTATACAGATGCATAAAAGATATGTAATGTTAGTTTTTAAAAATAAAAGCATGACTCCATGACATATGCGTTTTATTTGTATCCCTTTAATTTTTACATTTGTAACCTGAAGAGGTGTGGGGAGTGGTGTGGCTGAGGGATGTCATATAATCCCTTGTGGGTTCTTTGTCTGGAAAAAAATTTCAATAGGACCCAAGGTGTCTTTTGGCAAAGTCATAAAGTTTATTGATATGCTGGCTTAGTACCAGGCAGGAGAAACAGGTAATCTGCAAAGGGCAGGGATATAAGGTAGAGTTATAAAGTTTTACACTCTGCAGTGGGCAGGAAAAGGTTAAGAGACAGCCTGCAAAGAGTTTGGGCTTGAGGGACAAGATTTATAACCCTAAAACTGTCAGTCAAAGGCTAATTATGCTAACTAGGTAGGCATCTAAGCTCTTATTTCTTCACATTCCCTTTCAAACTGTAACAAACTCCTTTTCATTCCATGTCTTTTCATCTCAGAAGCATCCCATCTCCTGAAGTTCAGAGAAACCTGGCTCTATCTCCAGAAGACAACACATACCTGGTCACCTTATTTAATGCAGTTGGCTTTTCTAGCGTTTCACAAATATAGGGAGGACTTGGGGAGTGGTTTAGGAGTGGTCAGTGCTTAAAGGGACATGCACTTTTCATATCAACTGCGCATGTGGATTACCCATGATTCACTGGTAAATTCCTGAGGTGGGTTAGAGGAAGGTGTGGTTTTTAGCTTGACAAGTCACTAGGCCGCTTATGGTCAAGGACAAATGACATATATTCAATATGGCTGTTGGGAGGATAGACTTCATTGTTTCCAAGTCTGGGAATTAGACTGATTAGGGATTCAGGAGGTACCCTATTGAGACGGAATTATCTTGTCTGATGATGTTCAAGGTTTTTGGGTGCAGCTGGGCACTTAGAATAAAGGGGCTATGTATTTCTCTAAGGGTTTGTTGCACACTATTGAAACTTTCCCAGGTGCTTGTCTCTAGTCAGACTTTCTAGCTAAGGGAAGACTTTCAGGCTGGGGGAAGGGGAGAAGCAAGGTTTATGCCTTTATGGTAGGGGGAAAGTGTGACTTTTACAACTTAATTTGCTTGTTACAAACTGATGTTACATACAGAGGTACCCAAGCATAAGGGTGATTTTTACAAATTGGGGTTACAGCCAAAAGCATCCCAAACCGCATCATAGCCTGTTTGTAAACTATAGATTCCCAACTTGTATTTGCATGCTTTCATTTTTCTACTATAAATGAAATAACACCGAGTTAATACATGCTATGATTATTTGTATAAATCTGTTTTAAATGAGTATGAAATAGCCATAGAAGAAAATGGATCAAAATTCAATAAGTTGATTTTACAAAAAATTATAAACTAGTTTTTTTCTCTAAAACAAGTACAAAGAATACTAAAAGAATCATAAAAATAATTTAATGAAAGTTAATATTTATTGGTAACTTTAATGAAAATTTCCATTTATATTTCACTGAAGATATATTAGTGAGTGGTCCATTGGTAAATCTGCTTTTTCTACCTACAATTTAGTAAGATAACATTTTATAAAACTCACTCTAATTAGTGCTTCATCTGGTAGTTTTTTATCAACACTTTTGTTCTTTTTTTTAACTGATTTAATTCCCTATATAACCCAGAGAAATAACAACAGATCCATTTTCATCACTTTAACATAAAAAATAAGCCTCTAAAAATTCTTTTAAATTCCTTTCCCATGTTTTAATGATACTAAATTTAAATGCCTACTACTGTTTGTACCAGTTTAATGTGGCAACCCAGATTCATAGATATACACATAAATAGGCAATTCCAGAATTTTAATTAATAAAATAAACCCTGCATACCCATTTCAGAGACCAGACCAAAAAAAGGAATTTTTCTTATTGTTCCTTCCTTGTAAGTAGACTTATGGAAGTTTGTAAAAAAAAAAAAAAAGTATCATCTTTTTTTCACAGAGAGGCAGCAATGCATTAAACTGCCCATCCTTAGTAAACTGTTGTTAGACTTAACTGAATAAACTACCAGATAAAATATTTTTCATTTCTCCAGAGAATGAAAAAGTCACTGTTACTTTATTTCAGAATATTTACACAAGTCTGAACATACCTTAATTTGGTTATGAAATATAAAATAAGACTATAGCCTTTACTACTTCCCCTTTCCAAAGAGAAACAACAAATAACTGCCTTCCCTTTTAAAATTACAGCAGAATTCTTAATTGCTCCCAAAGCCTGAACTAGTTTTCCAAAGATATTTTCAACGTTATTTTATAGGCTAGTACTCTAGACTTCTTTACAGGAGGTTCAAGTATAAATATTCATCTGAGCCGAGAAAACAGTGTGCACAATAACTACAACAATATAAAGAGCTCACCAAAGATAAAAGTGAACGTTGCAACATTATAAACAGTGCACGCGGCTTGGAAGAAGAGCTCCTAGAAAACATCGCCGTCTGACGGCTGTGCAGGCTGGAGGGGCAAAAGTCCTCCGAACGGCACTCAGCTTCAGATGTTTTTGATGCCCTGATCAGTTATACTGAATTTTTCCACTTTTTTTTCTGTCTTTAATATATTGTTTTCTATATGGGATGGTTCTCAGGGAACGAATGAGGAAAGGATGTTGGGGAACAGCAGTGATGTGAAAAAGAAATTTATGAAACTTATGTTAAAAATAAATACTTAGGAGGCAGGTAGGTGGCTCAGTGAATAAAGCACCGGCCCTGGAGTCGGGAGGACCTAAGCTCAAATCCGACCTCAGACATATAAGACTTACTTATTTGCCCTGTGACCTTGGGCAAGTCACTTAACCCCAATTGCCCTTTAAAAAAATGCTTATCTGATACTACCATGCTTCCTAAATGGAAAAATGGGGAGGAAAAAGAGTTAACAATGAACTCTGTGTTAATCTTGATAATAGGCTAGCTCAAAACCATCAGAGATAAGAAGTTTCAGGTAACCAAAGGTACCAACTAAAGAACCCACACTGCTAGGCTCTCAGAGACTGGGAGCTGAGTGCTTTACCTATGAGATGCCTTCTGCACATGCTTCATCCATGCTCTCTTGGGATGAGACCATAGAGTGGGAGTTCAATCTGACCCATAAGTCTTAAATCACCAGATACATACTTACCTAAATGCCTGGTCAGAATGCTGAGCTGTCCCTACCCCTTAATCTCCAGTGTTTAACTATCACAGGACCCTGTAGGGATCAGGCTGGTCCTTTCACACAATCCTATAGTAGGTAAACATCTACCTCCTGCCCCCTTACTCCTAAATTTCAAAGTTGCAGTCAACCGAGGAAAAAAATCCTTTCCCACCCCCATGTCATTTCTTCCCTGCACTCATTCCAATTCATCTAAGCTCTTATTTCTTCACATTCCCTTTCAAACTGTAACAAACTCCTTTTCATTCCATGTCTTTTCATCTCAGAAGCATCCCATCTCCTGAAGTTCAGAGAAACCTGGCTCTATCTCCAGAAGACAACACATACCTGGTCACCTTATTTAATGCAGTTGGCTTTTCTAGCATTTCACATATTGGTCCAAGAAGAGGAGTTAGCCTACCTCTGTCATCCCCCTGTCACTCTGAGACCTTCCCCTTGGCCACTGTCAGTCTACAATCTCTCCTCCTTTGAGGTTAACTCTATCATCAATACTAGTGGCATCCATTGCTCCATCTACATCCTTGTTGCTGCAGTCTTTCAGCCTCTATACCACCCTACTAGGAATGCAAAACAAACAAACAAACAAAACCCCCTGCATTGGATCTTGTGATACCCTCAAGCTAGCATGTGGCATGTCTTTACATTACTTGTCCTCTATATTCTCTATATTGTCTCCGTAATTTTTTCCTTCCTTGGTCTAAGTATGGTGAAGTTCAACAGCTGACAGCCAGCCTTGGGCCAAAATACATACTCTTTTTTTTTTTAGAAGCAAATAAGGGAATTTTAAAATTAATTTTAAAGCAAAGTAAATAAAAACTATGTACTAAGTTATTTCCTTTGGGAATATAAGTCCTCTATATCTGTAGATGAACAAATAATGAGCAGTTAAAAGCTCATTTTCCAAAATCCTGAGAGGTGAAAGTAACAATACATGTAGGTCCTAAGATACCACATGAAAAAAGGAACACAGAACAAAGGGTGGTAAAAATCAGTTTAAATTAGGATCCAAATACACTACTACATTTTACTTAAGATGACCTGAATGCACTTATGTAGATTCTGCCCTTAGCAAACTAAAAAGCACATGTAAAGAAATAATAGCTCTAAACAGGAAGAAGGCCAGGATCTGGAACCACATATCAGTCCCAATTCCCCTCCAAAAGCTTTCTTTCTACTTCTCTGATTTTCTATACAGAAGTAGCTAGATGGTGCAGTATATAGCACACAGTACCCCCACCTACCTTGACCATTTATTGACTGGGGAAAGGTTCTTGTTCTTATGAATTTGAATCATTTCTTTACATATTTTGGATATCAGATTATCAGAGAAACTGACTGTAAATTTATTTTCTCCAGTTAACTGCTTTCCTTATAATTTTAACCATAATAATTTTGTCTGTGGAAAAACTTTTCCATTTTATATAATCAAAATCATCCATTTTTACCTATGATCCTTTCAAACCCTTGTCTGGTCAAGAATTTTTCTATCCATAGCTTCAAAAGGTGCCCTACTCCTTCTCTCCTTCAATTTATTTACAATATGACCATTTATATCTAGATTATATACCCATTTACAGCTCAGGGTGGCATGTGGTGCTTTTAGTACAATATTAATTGAATTAAATTTAAACGTTTGTGGCTTACAAGTTAAGACATTTCAATTTGTAGTCTGAATATTTTCATACAGAAGTGTAGGGAGGGGGAGGCTAGGTGGCACAGTGAATAGAGCACCAGCTCTGGAGTTAGGAGGACCTGAGTTCAAATACTGCCTCAGACACTTAACACTTTCTAACCATGTGACCTTGGAAAAGTCACTTCACCCCAACCGCCCCCTGCAAAAAGCAAAATAAATAAACAGATGAATGAATGAATAGATAAATAAATAAATGTAATTAAAAAAAAAAGAAAAGAAAAGAAAAGTGCAGGGAGAAGTCCAAACAAAGCATAATGAGAGATTCAAACAGAGAGAGATCAAGATCACTTAGATAAGAAAATTAGAGAAAGCTTCATGGAAGAAACAGAAGTGAACCTTTAAGGAAAGTATGATTAGGAAACAGAGCAGTCTAATTTGGCTAAATCCTGATGGGAACTGTGAGCTAACAGAGTACATTAATTAGAATATGTGTGTGTACAGATAATGTACTTGTTTAATTTTCACAACCCCATTTATTAGGTTATCACCTCTGGATTACAGATGAGAGCCAAAGCTCAGAAAGGTTAAGTAAGCTGCCCAAGGTAATAAAACAAAGTAGTGTTAGAACTGGGATTTGAACCAGGGCATACTAATTTAAAGCAGACAGTACATTTTCGAATACCACACTAACTGGCCCAGAAATGGACTTCATTTTCATAGTGTGGTACTATGGAAAGAGTTCTAGATGTGGAATCAGAAAACTGCTGTGTGACCCTGGGCAAGTCTCTTGACCGATTTAAGCTTCCATTTCCTCTTCCAAATAGGAAGAATAACACCTGCACTTTCTACTTCACAAGGTCATGAAGAAAGTGCTTTGTGAATCTTAAAGCACTTTAGAAAAGTGAGTTACTTTTATTAGGCAACAGACAGGCACTCTAAGTGTTTCTATCAGGAGTAAGATAATTTTAGAACTACTGGCTTTAGAGAGATTACTATAAAAGGTATGAAAAATGGATTAGTAGGGAGAAGGAACAGAGAGACAAATGAAGGGGGGGTTTATGGCAGCCCAGTGTAGTGTGCCAACACAATATTCACAGCTCTAAGAGTGACTATGAATATGCCAGCATAGTTCTCAATAGCAAAATGTAACAGACTATCCACATATAAAACAGAAGCAAAACATTTATTCAGACACTAGAAAATTAAATTCCAACACCAGGAAACCAAATTCATCATAGCAACAAATAAATTAATGCATCATAGCACAGCAGTGAGCCACACCATCCTTTAGACATCCCACAAACCCTCATAAGCCTAGCTGTCGCAGCAGCTGGCAAACACTCACAAGCCTAGTTGTATCCTTAGGTGCACCCTCTGCTCCCTCCAGTTCTAACGTCTCTGCCTCCCACCTTCCTGTGGGCTCTATTCCACCCCCACCATAGGCTCCATGTGATTACATTTAGCCTATTAGGGGGCAGAGAAGATCTTTGAAGTAGGGAAGATCTTCAAATTCCCATTATCATTACACCCAGGTTAAAAAAATGAATTCAATTCAATTGAATAACCACTTATTAATAATTTAATACATGCCAAGTACTGGGCTAGGTGCTGGGTATATAGAGATAAAAAAGAGAGAGCCTCTCTACTCTCAAGAAGTTTATATCACCCTCTTAGCTAATAATCATTTCCATTTGTTCAGCACTACAGAGTTTGCAAAGCGATGTACACAAACAAGTAAATAGAAGGGGTGGGTCTGCAGGGAAGAGCCCCTCCCAGATCTCCCATTTAAGGGGGGCAGCCGGACATCTAATCCACCCTTCTCCACCGGCTGCACTCCTGGCTTCCTCATGCCCTCGCCCCTTGGGCACTTCTGCCTCACTCCTTTTTACATGCTGTCTTCTCTCATCATCTGGTAAACTCCTTGAGGGTAGAGACTGTTGTTTGCCTTTTTTTTTAATCTCAAGCACTTAGTATGATGCCTGGCAAGCAGCAGATGCTTTAATAAATATTTAATGACCAACTGACGAAACAAATACAAAGTAACTGGGAGAGGCGCTAACAAGTGGGAAAACTAGATGAGGCCTCATGTAGGAGATAGTATGTGAGTAGCTCCTTGAAAGAAAGTTGGGTGCTCTATGAAGACAGAGACGAGAAGAAGGTAGTGGGAGGCAGCCGGGGGAAAGGCATGGAGGGAGGCAGATGCCAGAAAGAAGGCCGGTTTGGGGGGAACGCAGAGTATAAGAAGGGAAATTAGCCTGATAAAGTAAACGGGCAAGCTTGTGGTTGGCTTTAAATCTCATACTGGGGCATTTGTTATCTCAGCAGCAACAGGGAGCCACTGGAGCTTCTCAAGCAAGGGGTAATATTATCAAACCTATTTTGAGGCTGGCTTACAAGATTATTGCTTCTGTATTATATACAACAAGCTGGGACATAAGACAGTGTAATTGCTAAGCCAAGATAATGTATATCAAAAGTATTGTCAGACAAGTCCCGTTGCTAATTAGAAGATATAAGCCCTGCCGTACTTTTTTTTAAAGCCACATAGGAAGGATGCCACCCCTGACATTTATTTCCTGGCCCCAGTCCAAACATCTTAATCCTTAGGCAATCCAGAGTCTGGTTCTGGCCCATACTGGAGTTTGTGCTAGGGCTCTAAACCTCTTTACTAGGATCATCTGGTTCTTGTTCAATTCAGATCCACTCTTGGGGCCCTAGCACACCCTGCTGGGATCAATCTTCAGGGTGGACTCAATCAGTGACCTTTTTATGGCCATGAATTTGTCTGAAGCATTATCTCCTTCAGTTTAGTTCAAGTTCCACCGTCATGGTTTTTTGTATCTTCCTTTCAATAGCCTGGTATTTAGCAACTGCATCCTAGAGGATTCTAGATCTCTAGAGCTGGTTCCAATCCAACTCTCAGAGCAGCAGTATATTTCCCAAACGTTTTTAATCATGCCCCAAGGGTGATTTCTATGTTCTTAGAGTCTCCAGGGACAAAAGAAAAAATTATACGAGTCAGCTTGTTATAGCATGAGAATTTGATTCCTGTGGATTGGGCAAATCACAATCTTTCTTGTCTTCAGTTTTCTCATCTGTAAAATAAAGGTTCTGGACTAGATGACCTCAGAAGATCCCTTCTGGCTTTAAATCTATGAGCCAATAATAGGTCTTCTAACCTCTATGATGCAAAAGAATGAGACTGGAAGAAAATGTCCTGGCCAAATGTTCAACATCTATCATTTCCAGAGTAGAGCTAATTTGTTTGGATCTGACTACTTTTCAGGTTGCAATATAGTGATCCTGAAAGTAAGTGGCACATGTTCAAATGGTACATGTAAAATTGTTCATTAGTGCTTTTGGAATGTCATATAATTATTCTCTACTGTCACTCTTCAAATAAGTACTAAAAGCACCAAGAGGGCAGCCAGATGGTGCAATGGATAGAGTGCTGGGCCTTGAACAGGAAGACGCATTTTCATGAATTCAAATCTGACTTCAGACACTTACTAGCTGTGTGACTCTGGGCAAGTCACTTAACCCAGTCTGTCTCAGTTTCCTCATCTATGCAATGAGCTGGAGAAGGAAATGGCAAACCACTCCAGTATCCTTGCCAAGAAAACCCCAATGGGGTCACAAAGAGGTGGACATGACCAAAAAAATAACTGAAAAAAAAGTGCCAACATGCCTAGACAATCCATGAGTTTTTCCTTCCCCATCAACTGACTCCCTGTCTTGGCAATAAAACTGGCTACCAGCTTGAATCCCATGAACTATCAGAGGGACTCCTATTAGATATTACTGAAATTTTATTAGATTTGTGAACCAAGGATCCAGCCTGTGATCAGACCACTCAGCTGAACAACGTTTCCCCATGGGGAGGGACCCTTGAAAAACAATTAAAATCTTAGAAGGGCATTCTCAGAGACCATGTCTCTATTAGCCACCCAAATGTCTTAACTGGAAATTGAAATGGTAAAAGATCTTTTAAATTTCTCCAAACTGAAGACCGGCAGAGCCAAGATGGCAGCATAGAAGCAGGAAATTCTGTGAGTTCCCCAAACAACCACCTCAAACATCCATAAAATATGACTCTAAACAAATTTTAGAACTATAGTGACAAATTTTAGAACAAAAGTGACAGAGAGAAACAAATCTCCCATTGAAGGTAGCCCGGCAGGTCTCTAGGCAGGGTCCATCACAGTGCACTGGGAGCAGAGTGCAGTCACGTGTGAGCCACCCGGTTTCGGCCTCAGGGCAGCCCCAACCAACAGCTCCCAGAGCAGACTTCAGGAGTGTGAATCATCAGCAGCTGAGACAATTTCCAGATTCCTCAACCCATAAACACTAGAGAGCAAGTAAAAGGTCAGTCAGGAACTCTGTTGGAAAGGAGGGGCCAAGTCCATCTCCTGCCCCCAGGGCAAGAGGTGGCAGACTCATGTTGGCTGCAGCTGTTTCCCTGCAAGGCTGCCTCTAGAGCTCCTGGCCTGCAGATCGTAGGGGGATCAAGTTACCATTCAGAGGGTAATCTTGCTTTAACTTGCTTGGATCTGGATCACTGTCTTGGGTGAAGGGCCTGGGGAGTGTCACCAGTGGGCCAGAGCTTGTGGGGGCTGCAGAGAGTGCACCCTCCTAGTAGCTCTAGCAGCTGCAAAAACCCTAGTGATTTAGGACAAAGGAAGCAAAGCAAGCACAATAATCAAAACTTAGATTCCTTTTTGGGGGACAAAAAAGATCAAAGCATGGAACAGAAGGAAGACAACACAGTCAGAACTCCTACATCAAAAGCTTCCAAGAAAAATATGAATTGGTTACAGGCCATGAAGGAGCTCAAGAAAGAATTTGAAAATCAAGAGAAGTGGAGGAAAAATTGGGAAGAGAAATGAAAACGATACAAGAAAAACATGAAAAGCAAGTCAACAACCTGATTGAAGAAAATAACACCGAAAAAAACCAGACAAACTCAAAAGGCAAAAGAGGCCCAAAAAGCCAATGAGGAGAAAAATGCCTTAAAAAGTCACATTTGCTAGATGGAAAAAGAATTTCAAAAGCTCACTGAAGAGAATAATTCCTTCAGAATTAGATTATAGCAAATGGAAGCTAATGACTTTATGAGGAATCAAGATACTATAAAACATCCAAACAAATGAAAAAATAGAAGGTAATGTAAAATATCTCATTGGAAAAACCACTGACCTGGAAAAACAGATCCAGGAGAAGTCATTTTAAAATTATTGGACTATCTAAAAGCCATGATCAAAAAAATAACCTAGAAATCATCCTTCAAGAAATTCTCATGGAAAATTGCCCTGATCTTTTAGAATCAGAGGGCAAAACAGAAACTGAAAGAATTCACCAATTGCCTCTTGTAAAAGATCCCAAAAAGAAAACTCCTATGAATATCATAGCCAAATTTCAGAGTCCCCAGGTCAAGGAGAAAATATTACAAGCAGCCAGGAAGGAACAATTTTACTCTTGTGGAAACACAATCAGGATAACATGAGATGCAGCAACTTCTACATTAAAGGATCGAAGGGCTTGGAAAATGATATTCCAGAGGTCAAAGGGGCTAGGATTAAAATCAAGAATCACCTACCCAGCAAAACTGAGTATAATGTTTCAGGAAAAAATATGGTCATTCAATGAAATAGAGGACTTTCAAGTATTCTTGATGAAAAAAACAAAGTTTAATAGAAAATGTGATTTCAAATATAAGAAGCAAGAGAAGCATGAAAAGGTAAACGGAAAAGAAATCATAAGTAATTTATTAAAGTTGAACTATTTATATTCCTACATGGGAAAATGATAATTGTAACTCATGAGACTTTTCTCAATATGAGGATAGCTGAAGGGAATATATTTGCATATATCTATCTACGTATATGTGTGTATACACATGTGTGTATATATACACAAACATATGTGTATGTATGCATACATGTATGTTTATATAGGAGGGTATATGTGCATATAAATACATATGTGAGTGCGTGTATATATATGTATATATATGTACATGTATACATAGACAGAGGGAACAGGATCAGTTGACTAGGAAGGGATGATATCTAAAAAATAAATAAATAAAATTAAGAGGTGAGAGAAGAATATAATGAGAGGAGATAGGGAGAGACAGAATAGGGTAAATTATCTCACATAAAAGAGGCCAGAGAAAACTGTTACAATGGAGGGAAAGAACAGGAAGCCAAAAGGAAATGGGACAACTGTACTCTCACTGAATTTGGCTTAAGGAGGACATAACATACACACTAAATTGGAAATTCCTACACAGTAAAGTAGCGAGGATAAGAAGGGGAGGGTAGAAGGGAGGGCAAGTGTGGGGGAGGGTAGTTAGAAGCACACATTTTTGAAAAGAGATAGGGTCAAAGTAGAAAACAGAATAAGTGGGGGGGTGGGATAGGATGGAGGGTAATATAGTCAGTGTCTTTCACAATATATCTATTATGGAAATATTTTGTTAACTACACATGTACAACCTATACTGAACTGATTCTCTTCCCACAAGGGGTGGGGTGATAAGGGAAAAAGGGAAAGAATCTGGAAATCAAAGTTTTAAAATCAAATGTTTAAAAAATATTATTATTATTATTACATGCAACTGAGAAATAAGATATATAGGCACTGGGGTATAGATATCTTGCCCTACTAGAAAGTCGGGGGGGGTGGGTAAATATAAGAGAGAGCAGATTATGAGAAGGAATATTCAGTAGGATCACTATTTTGGGGTGAAGGGCAGGAGAAAGATGGGGAGAAAATTTATAACTCAAAACCTTGTGGAAATGAATGTTGAAAACCAAAAATAAACCCAAAAAAATTTTATCCAAACTGAAAACATCCCTTATTAGATAAGGAGAGGTCAAATTCATAAAGAAAAGTAGACTTCTACTGAAGTCTCAAACTAACACCAATGTTGAATCCTCATATTCATTGCTTAGCAAGGACTTGTGGGGGATGCCCTACAAAGTATCAGTCTTGTGCCCATATATTTGTGCTTCTATGTCTTTGTGTGTCTATATTTTTGTGTCTCCGTATTGGGACAGAGTAAACTAACTTTTCTTGTGGCTGTGAAAAGTAAGCAGATGCATAAGTATTGAACATAATCAGCTTTAAACTGGCCATGAATTGACTGCATTTGTGGATGCTACTCCTTTGTGGTTATCTCAACACTGTGGAGTTTGTTTCCATAGAAGAAAACAAGACATACAAACTGCTTTCATTGTTGTAGAGAATGAGGGGTTTTTTTTCCACACTCATTTTAAAAGTGTCAGATTGCTGGAAGTTTGTTCAAATCAAGGAGCGACTTGATGGTCAATAAAACTTAATCCTTATTTTTAAGTACTGTAGGTAAAATTGATTTTAAACATTAGATATTATCCATCCATATTCAATTAGTTTCTGAAACTAAATTTTATAGATCATGGCCGCTTGTACTGTTCATCCAAGAACTTGGAGTATTTTTTCAGTTTCCAGAAGAACCTCCTAACTGCTTTAAAAAAAAAATAGATTGTACAAAGACGTTAAGCATTAAGGAGGTCAACTTTCAAGTGATCCACATGACCCTCAAATTATTATTCAGCTGTGACAACCAGTCTCAACCAGAAGTAAGGAAACTTTTTTTTTATTTATTGCCCAGGGTAGTATGAGAAAAGAACTGATAAGTTAAATGATACAGCCCAGCATGACCAAGAGGGAAAAGATAAGGGGAAAGAAAAATTTAAGCTTGGGGTCCAGGCTAGATATTCTAGTGTCTGAAAGAAGGTCATGTTGTTAAGAACTGTAAGAAAAGTGGTGGGAAGTCATTCCCCAATGGATAAATGGTCAAAGGATATGAACAAGTAGTTTTCAGATGAAGAAATTTAAGCTATAGATAGTCATATTAAAAAAATGCTTTAAGTCACTAAAGTGACTTAGTGATTAGAGAAGTGTAAATCAAAACAACTCCTATCATACTAGCTAACATAACAAAACAAGGAAATTATAAATGCTGGAAGAGATGTGGGAAAATTAGAACTCTAATGCATTACTGGTGTAGTTATGAACTGATTCAACTATTCTGGAGAGCAATTTGAAACTACGCCCAAGGGGCTATAAAAATGTGTATGCTTTTTGACAGTAATAACACTTCTGTATCACAAAGAGATCATAAAAATGGGAAAAGGACCCACACGTACAAAAATATTTATAGCAACTCTTTTTGTGGTGGCAAAGAACTGGAAATTGAGCAGATGCCCATCAACTGGGGAATGGTTGAACAATGGGATACTATTGTGCAGATGATGAGAAATGATGAGCAGATAGACTTCAAAAAAACCTGGACAGACTTGAATGAACTGATGCTGAGTGAAGTAAGCAGAACCAGAACACTGTACATAGTAACAGCCACAATGTGTGATGACTAACTTTGATAGACATCTCATCTTAGCAATGCAAGGATCCAAGATAACTCCAAAGTACTAATGATGGAAAATGCTATTCACATCCAGAAAAAGAACTATGGAGTCTGAATGAAAATGGAAGCATATTATTTGCTCTCTTTTTTTGTTTTTTTTCTTTCTCGCAGTTTCTCCCATTGGTTTTAATTCTTCTTTACAACAAGACTAATGTGAAAATAGGTTTAATATGAATGTATATGCAGAGTCTATATCAAATTACATGCTCTCTTGAGGTGGGGAGAAGGGAGAGATGGAGAGAAAATTGGGAACTCAAAATCTTATGAAGTGAATGTTGAAAACTAAAAATAAATTAATTAATTAAAAAAAGAAGTGGTGGGAATATCTGTGGAATAGGTATGGCGCAAAGAAGGATACGAGGAATTAAATATAGACCTTAAGGTAAAACTATCCCTGGGGATATTAGATACAGATTACTGCTGTTGAGCTTAATTTTCACATTGCCTCCTAATATTTGGCATTAGGGCAATGTGTTTAAAAACTGCAAAAATATGTTTTTGTCCTTAAAGTATACTCTGATCAAGATTTCTCTATGTTAGTTTTAAACACAATCTATTTAGAATGTCAAACGTTAATATTTTAAAATGTATGCTACTGTTTGTAAAACCATTGTGTAAGAAATGTTATGAATTGAAAAATGCAATTCTCTTGATCTAGACATTATCTGGGTATTTTAAAAGGAAGGAGGGGAATACTGAATCTATAGAGAAAACTCTAGATTCTGAAATGTATCAGCTTTTAATCACACTTTCCCCAAAGAGTAACAAGTTTATTGTTTTAAAGAGAGAAGGGAAAAAAGGGGGAACTAAACCAGTCTGTAATCTTCAGAACTTTGTCTCTGGTTTACTTACAATGCTCATAAAACATACTTGCAAATTTAAAGTTTACTTACTTTTAATTCGGTCACAAGTCTTTCTCTTTTCATGGAGGCAGTTCTTAAGAGCCAGATAAATTTAAGCTGCCAACTGTTACTGAAAATTCACTGACACTCAAGAGCTGTCTGCCGTTCTAATCCTCTTTTTACTGCTGCTTGCAAATGGGTCCAATTCCCTTTTTCCCCCTCTTTCCTCTTTAAAACAATAAACCTGTCACTTCTGGGGGAAAGAGTGATTAAAAGCTAATCCACTTTCTACTTTCCGGAATCTAGATACTGAATATGTTAGGCCTGAAGGGGTTATGTGGTGTTAAAACGCTGGTATGTGGCGTTAGCCTCTCCAATACTGCTTGTTGCAATGGCACTTTTAAGCTTAGTGTTGATTTTCTCATTTTCCTTAAACCCATAAAGGCTAGTATACCATCTTATGTCAGAATTCTTATCAGTGAACCAATCTAACAAGGATAAAATTGTGTAACAAACTATACTGTTCCACTAACTACATGAATTAGTTGACACTGAATGTCATTGAAAAAGAGATTAATTTTAAGAATAATTAACTGGTAAGGCAGTGTTAGATGGCTCAGTGGATATGACACTGGACCTGGAAGCAGGAAGACCTGAGTTCAAATCCAGCCTCAGACACTTACTAGCTGTGTGACCTTGGGCAAATCATTTAAGCTCTGCTTGCCTTAATTCACTGGAGAAAGAGAACCCAAACCACTGAAGTATATGCAAAAAAACCCCATAGAGTCATGAAGAGTTAAGACATGGCTAAAAAACAATTGATAAGTACTGAAAATGCAAAGTAAAAGTTCAACAAAATTAATTCTATTAATAATCTGGTATATGATTGGGAAATTAACTAGGAGAGAATTAAGAAAACTTTTCCTGTTAGCAATTTTAGACATACAGTGGTCTGTCCTTAAAAGCCCCCTTCCCAAGGTTAATACAGAACAGTGTATGCAGAAAATGTCAGATGTCTCTGGGTAAAGTGAAGCCACCCTCTTGAAGTATCCAGTAAGGTTACATTAAAAACACAAGGGATAGATTTAGCTTTTTGAGTGATTTAAATGAGAATAAAGAAAAGGTTTATAGGAATGTGGAAAATGCCACCAGGAATCTTTGAAAATAAGTCAAATTGGGGTGGCTAGGTGGCACACCAGCCCTGGAGTCAGGAGAACCTGAGTTCAAATACGGCTTCAGACATTTGACACACTAACTAGCTGTGTGACTTCGGGCAAGTCACTTAACCCCAACTGCCCTCCAAAAAGCAAAAACAAAAAAACACAACAAAAATAAGTAAAATTGATAACAACAGGCTTTTGGGGTTTTTTTTTAAGTGCTGGTATCTAACGGTCTTGTGTAAACTGGGGTTTTAAATGGTATTTTTTATTGTAAAATCAGAAGTGATTTTATTTGATTAATATTTATCTTAATGCTGATTTAAGGAGAAATGTGTTTCCATATTAGGGTAATTAGTTAGAGCCTTTTGCCTGGACCACCACCTAGAATAAAGCCTTCCACCTAGAATAACAGACTGAGAAAGTTTAACAATGGCTAACTCAGCATATTCTGAGCTGACCTAACAATAACAGTTGTGAATTTAAACCAGCAGAGCCCAGTATTTTCCCCCCAGTAGTTTTAATGTGAGATTCACTTGTCTTATATGACTTCATTTAAAATGAGACATATCTTCCTATTGGAACAAGTAGTCAGGACTTACTACCACTCCTTGTCGCTTATGTTTCCTGATCTAAAGGGATAAGTAGAAACATCTACCTTCCCCACCCCTAGTTGTTCCATGTTTGTATTACCTTCTTGTTGTTCTGGTTGTCTTTAATGAAATGTTTTTTGCACTAATGCTTTTCCAAATTATAAGGATTTGAGCTTAAAAACCACTTGTGATAGAACGAATGGTTTTCTATGAAGGATGACTGGGAAATACATTTGTCTACACCGCTATCATCTAAGCCTGTTATAGGATTTGTGTTGTGCTCTTACTGTTACTGTATTCCTATCGTGTCTCTGAGGCTTCTGATATCTGAACAGAAACAATGCCTTGCTGTTGAAATTGTGTTACACACATCTCTTCAAGCTGCCCTTGCCTGCAAATCGTCAACCTTGCTTACCACAGCCTTCTGATCGCAAGTTGTGAAACTGCCCAGCATGAGCACCCACCCAGCCACAGTGGGGAAACTTAAAGAGTATTGATTTTATTTTTTGGACCACCACACAACCCTTACAAAATGATATCCATTAATGTATTGGACTCAGCCATCGTGCCATCATGCTATTTACTGACTCTGAGATTCTACTATTCAAGGTAAAAAGTCATTGGACTGTCATTTGACATTACTCTGCATTTTGATACCAGGTAGGAAAATCTGAAATCACCAACAATAACGTGTTCAAGGAAATGTGTTTCAGTCTGGCAGTGGCTACAGGCAGACAGCCGTCCCTGGGAAAGGCTAAGGGGATGATCTCAGCGTGGACTAAGGTAGTGTCCTCTTGACTCAGTTTCCTAAAAAGAACATTTCCCACTTAGTCAATCATAAGCCTGTCTTCCATACTCTGAAAAATGAGACACTTTCCTACATCACTGGCTGTTAAATAACTCATGCCTAGAGTCAGAGTCGGAGTATTTTCTGCCTGTTACAATAACTAAGTGCCTCCCTTTTCCCCTTTCTATAGCAAGGTTTTCTATTGGAGCAGGTGGCCATCTGAGTTACTGCTAGCTCATATAAAAAACACTAAGATGCCAGTGGGGTACATAAATTCCCTAATCAACTAAATAAAAAGAATGTTTGAGCTTGTCACCCCTTTAAGAACTATGTGTTCATGTATAAGAAAATGTTTTCTTTCAGGATGCTAGAGCGATACTATCCTTACATAAAGATGTAAGGTAAAAATGTAATGCAAATTTTCTTTTCTTTCAAAACTGAACGAAGTAGAAGATTTATTTTTGTTAAAGCTTTATTTAAAACTAAAGGCTTTCCTCTTATGTATCCTAGCTTATATGTCTACTTTGGTAAATAGTCATCTTTACTAGAAAAATTCATCTTATAAGTCAGGCCCTTATGAATTTCTTTTTTAGAATTCCCTCTGTAGCCTGTTTATAGCAGTGTCCATATCAGGTACAAGGATTAGGTAACACAGGAGAGATAGAAAAACTTAAATTCTCTCTGAAGTTTTGGGTGAATTATGAGTTCCTGACAATTGAGTTAGTTATTGGAAAAACCAAACTCAGGAGAGTGTATAAAACTGTATTGAGGTCTGTTTCACAAAAGATTCTAGAAGAAACATCTAAGAATCTCTACAAGTAACTTGAACCAGAGAAGTAGATCTTCTAGGAAAAGCCCTTGTCTTCAGAGCTGCTCTGAGAATAGACCCATTCCATAATGTCCAAAAGGAACAGATGTTTTCAGAAATCAGATGATGGCATGAGACATCTGAGCCCTAAGATATGATGTGCTGATGAAATGAACATCAATAATGAGTTACTAGGAAAAAAACTGAACATCCACCCTTCCCTCTGTTTCTCTAAGGCTTACTTACCAAAGAGGACTGCCCCCTCAATGGAGTTTGGTCATGTATACATTGATCATGGATGGTCAAAAAGACCACAGGATGAACTGTAATAAGATTAGGCCTGATGGTTGGGGGGCTATCCTCTCTCATTAGTCCTATTAAAGCAGAATATCTGGGAAAAAATGTCTTCACTCCCTATTCCCATATATTAAGGTTACAGCATTAGAACAATCAGAAATTGTAGCCTCCTTTTCACAAGCACTTCTTCAACTACTACTTCAGCTTTAAAGCATTATGGGGTGATAAGATTTACATGATTTTTATTATGTCTTGATTTGTAACTTTAATCAGGCTAAGTGATTCATGGAAAGTGAGGCCTACCACGAATCAAAGAATTGAGAAAACTAAATTGATTTTGTGCTCTTTTTCATTTGATTTTATTCTGTAATTAATCCTTTTCCGTATTTTGTATAACTGTCTATACTAAGCCCCTCTGTCTCTAAATTAAGTTCAGAAATACATAGATTTAAAAGTTCAGCCTTTGATTCTGAGTTAAGGTTTAAAAGTTGTTTCCTTATATGTCACTTTGATTAGAAGAAACTTATTATCTTTTATACCCTTAAGGTGTCCTGGTGGAATGCCAGGACATCTGTTATTATTTCTGCGCTGTTAGTTAGCCTAATATAATTCAAGGAAATATATTATCTCTAACTATCCTTATGGGGAACCTACTGGGGAAACCTTGGATACCAATGTACAATTAAAAGGGATCTGTTATCTCACTAAGAAGCCTTGCAGGCTGCAGAAAGGCACCAAGAATCTGTTACCCCTGTCCCATCAAGAAACCTTGTAGACTGAAAAATTCAATCAGTCAACCATCCTTAGCTATAAGAAGGGATGCTTACTAACCCCATATCCCCCACTTCTAGCCATTCATATTGTTTCTTCCCCTAAAATGCTGTCACCTCATTAACCAATCAGAGTGTTTCCTTGCCTACCAAGTTCTGTCCTTTGTTCTAGGCTTATAAAAATGAGCTGCCTTCCTTTCTCTAGAACAGTGGTTCTCAACCTGTGGGTTACGTTCAATTTGTAACAATGAAAATACATCATGGATATCAGATATTTACATTACAATTCATAACACTAGCAAAATTACAGTTATGAAGTAGCAATGAAAAGAATTTTATGGTTGGGGGTCACCACAACATGAGAAACTGTATTAAAGGGTCGCGGCATTAGGAAGGTTGAGAACCACTGCTCTAGAAGATCTCTAGCATTATTAAGGTATCCATTGACCCACATTAACTGATTCTTGTTCTACCAATAAACTGAAAATGCTCAGACCTCTACACCTCCAGCTACCTTTGTTAACAAATGTGACACTGGAAAATAAAATTTTAAATGTCCATACTTCATTCACTAAATTGGTCAGGCCTCTGCTGTCCCTAAAAAAGTATGACTTTTGTATACTGTTTTCCCAAAATAAATTTTGGGGAAAATAGTTCAAAAAATCTTTTAAGGTACAGTATAAACTACTAGAGTTTTTGTCACTCTATAGTCTTTAAAGAAATTTCCACATTCACACCACAAAATAAACAGTTATTGGTTTCTATGATCTTGAAAACCTTTGCCTTCTCTCTTGAGCCAGTTTTACTCTTCTGATTTTATTTTCACAGAGGAAAATAAACCAAGCATTTCAATAGAAAAAGATATTACCAAAAAAATACTCATTACATATCTCTAAAAGCAAATTCTGAAGGCTTGGTGAACAGAGCACTGGGCTAAAGGCAGGAAGAACTGGGTTCAAATGAGGCCTCAGACACTACTAGCTGTGTGACCCTGGGCAAGTCATAACCTCTGTTTGCCTTAATCCACTGGAGAAGGAAATGGCCAACTACTCCAGCATCTTTGCCAAGAAGATCTCATGGATGCCATCGGTGTACTATTGTCCACAGGGTCACTAAAAGTTAGACATGACTGAACAATTTCACCACAACAGTAAGTACTAACAGATCAATCATATATTTTGCATTGAACACGCTCTAGGCTAATTCAGTACTTTTAGAATCAGTTAATTTTTTGTGTAGGGGTAGACAGAGAGGCAAATGACTATGAACATTTGAATTTTGTCACTCAAGATATGCAAATGTGTAAAATGGTTTTTGCTTCATATGCTTAGCATATGGCTCATCACAGCTCTAAAATTCCGAAGTTACTCCTTAGTAAGTTCATTGCTAGATTTCTTAAAAACCTAATCATGTTTAATGCCTCTAGGATCAAATACAAACTCCTCTGTTTGGCTTTTAAAGCCCTTAACACTTGAACCCAATCTACCTTTCCAGTCTCATTATTTGTTATTCCCCTTCATTAATTCTATGGTCCAGCCAAACTGACCTTCTTACCATTCTTCAAACACAAAAATCCATTTGCTTTCTCCATATGCATTTGTACACACTCCCCCCTCACCTACAGGTTTTAGAATTCCAGGTTCTTTCAAAGCTCAAATCAAGTGTTACCTTTCATATGAAGTCTTTCCTGATCCCTCCAGCTTTTAGTACTTCCAGACCTCCAAACTCACCTTGTATGCACTTTGTATAAAAAGAACATTTGTGTAAGGGGAAAAACAGCAGGACCTGATGGGTTTTAAAGTTTAAAACAAGGGTTCTTATTTGTGTCATGGATCCCTTTTAGCAGTCTGGTGAAGTCTAAGGATTTTTCCTCAGAATGTTTCTAAATGCATAAAGTAAAATAGAATAGAAAAAGGAAGCCAAAAATTATTGAACATAAGGGTGCTTTTTTTTCCATCCAAGTTCAAACACTGTTTTAAGGAAGACTCCCAACAGAACTCAGAAGTTGACATTCTGGCCCTGGGGTCCTGATAGGTGAGCCCCCACCACTACCATTTTCCATGGCTAGTCTCCATATGTGTTTTCTTCCCTTGTTAGAATGTAAGCTCTTTGAGGGCAAGGGCTGTCTCGCTCATTTGTATCTTGAGCACTTAGCACAACGGCAAGCATACAGGAAGCATTTAAATGCTTTGGCATTCACTCATCAAGCCACAAACCTCCCTGAAGAAATTCATAAACATTGAAGAGTTTAGCTTACTCATCTACACAGAAAAAAAAATTGGATGAAGGGCACTTATTGTCCAGATATGATCATGCCGCTAGATAAAAGAACTATAGAATCTGTCTAGCTGCAGCAGTATCTTGGACAGATACTGTAAAAGGAAAATGAGGCTGGCCCATAACTGAAAGAGAACAGACTTGCTGGCCTTTAGAAAACTGAAAAGCTCCTTTAATGATCCCAAACATCTTCCAGAAAAAGAGAGTTCATCTTTTCATAATAATTTTATATATGAATTTCATAATATTTTATCAGTGTTGTTATGTGGTTCTGTGTCATGGAAGATTACAGTCCCTAAAAAATAAAAAATGAATATCAATCAGAGGGAAACGTGGAAGATGGATATGAGCAGGCTCTGATGTATCCAGCCCTAAATCTGAACACTATGAACTACAAACAAGAACCAAAGTGAACAATGTCATCAGAGAAGTGAACAATAGAAGGAGACAGACCAGAGAAGGCTATAAGAAGAGAAGATGACAAAAGCAAAGGATATCCAGTGGACAGACAGTGCCTATGTTCTACTGGCATCTTCCTAAGGTCAGTATTAAGTGAAGAAGCCCTCAACGTTTTGAGCTTCCTCAAGGAAGTACCTTTACAAGGGTTTCACAGGATGCTTGGATGGTTAATGACTTTTATCACTAGAAATAATATCTACATTGATGAGATAAAAATCACACTTGAGTATTCAAACAGACACATAAATTTTACAGTTTCCTTAATGTAACTAGAGACATCTTGATTACTGCAAATTCAGAATGTTGAAAGATCACCCAAGAAACAGTCAATAAATCAATCAATGAACAAGCATTTATTGAGCAGTTACCACATACCACTGTGCTAGATGCTAGGGATACAGAGACAAACACAAAATAACCCCGACTTTAAGGAGTTTATATTCCATCAAGGGATAAAAAAATGAGATGACACAATGGATAAAATATTGGGTTTGGAGTCAGAAAGACCTGGGTATGAATCCTATTTCAGACACTTATTCACTACATACTTAACCTTCAGTTTCCTCATCTGTGAAATAAATTGGATTTGACCTCTAAGGTCCTTCCAAGCTCTAACCCCATAAACAAACAAAAGCTGGAAGCACAGAATTGCCTTGCCAATCATGCAGAAATGGCAAAAGTGATAAGATTCCTCAATATAGAAAGCTAAAGGTACATTGACAGTCATAATCATAAAAATCACACAGTGAATAACAATCAAAATTTGATTATTTGGTTAATGGTGGAAAACAAAAGTGCTAATGTCAAAAAATGTATTTTTATATAATCTATATAATAATAATAGGAAGATACAACATAGTAAGAATGGTGGCCAGAGAAGTGTATTTTGGTTTAAGGAAGTCACAGGGAAGGTGTAGAAAACAAAAGGGCTATCAATTGACATGCCCTTTCTGGAAGCAATGGTGCTAGGCATCTGATTATGATTCCAAGACCAAGAGGGAGAAAAGGAGACTAGAAATACCACTAGCAAAGGTAAGAAAACTGCAGGGTAAGAGATGTGGATTTGCTCTCTCCTTCTCTGTCCCCACTCCCCAACATGGGGGCAGGAGGTGTGGTTGGGGGGGGGGTGTCTCCTGAGCCAGGCCAGCCCAGCCTCATAGCAGAAATTCCAGATCCCCTTTCTCCTTAGGCCATGGTCTCTGGAGAGTCAGTGGTAGAGAACTGTAACAGACATCACAAAAAATATAACAAAAGTCACCTTAAAGCGCTGAATTATCATTAGTGCCTTACGGCATTACCTTCCCACTTCCCCCATTAATAGTGAACTTTCTAAGTGAAAAGCACTACACAATTAAACACCATTATCTATTTGAATTTGTGGAAAATTCCTTTGTTGGCTGAATTGTGGCATATGCTTCCGTATTTTAGTCCACCTGGTATCAATTACAAACAACTTCATAAGCTTACCGTGAAATGTTTTCCCCACCCTATGGCCTTCCATTCTACAAAATCTTAAAGTTTAAAATATATAAGTTGGGCCCTGTACAACATATGGCAGCCCACCAAAGGATTTCGTGCAGCCCATGAGAAATGAAGTTTTGCCACTGCCGAATCTCCTGTTTGTCACATGACCCAAGGCAACCAGTCTGCCTCTAGTCTAACCTATCTGCTGCCCAAAGAAGTTTGGCCTATTTTAATTTTGGCCCCTACCTATGGCCAAGTTGTGCAGGTCTGATAAAAGTGGATAAATGCTCTTATTTGGGAACTTAAAAATGCAAATTACTAATAATGTATAAAGCTAATTATTTACCTGATGAACCCACTACATATTTTCAGTTTAAGCATTACCGACCTCTGTAATTCACATCACTGCTTTCTCAGACTATATAAAATAGGTCAAAATCAAACACAATCATAAAACTACAATACTTTTACAAGTCCCCAAACTCAAGGATGACTGAATTATGTGGGAAATGCTCCAAAACCAAAACTAACTCCATTTTAGGCTCCATATATTAGGACAGGAGAAACTGTTTATAATTGAAGAGGACCTGTGAGATTTGCCAGATGTTTGTAAGCAAGCATGCCCAAGACCACTTAACAAGGAGACACCCTGTAAGCCAACTATGACTGACTACCAGACTGAGACAGTCACTCTTTGGGGCTCAGATTTTTCCTGCCTACTTATTTGACCGAAGACTAGGAGTTTACTCCCAAAGTGGACACCACAAATTGGACGTTCTCTGCTCTGCCCCTCCTTTACCCTGGCTCTGAGAAATGGGTCTGAAATGCTTGTTTCTGTTCTGTTTCATTTGTCCTTCTTAGTTTCAGGTACCTAGGATGACAACCTCCATCTTTCCCCCCACCCCACTGAACCTACGAGATCCACCCATCAATGACCTTGGTGCCAGGATTCCCTGGCTGAGTCCTGAGAACCCTGGGGGGAAAGTGAAACTGGAACTTGTCTGATTTACAGGCAGTGAAGGCCACTAAAAGTAGTGTTACATATACAAAGAGCTGAAAGGAATCATTTGAAAAATACTGATAGAAGGAATATCAGGAATGATCTTTATGTCAGAACGTCCAAATATTCTGAAAGAATTTTGTTGAAACAGACCTTGTATATCAGCTCCATGAAAGATAAGTTATTTTGACTCAGGATTTCTGCATTTGAATCCTAGTTTTGTTATTCAATGCCTGAACAGTCTTGAGCGAGTAATTTCACTTTTATGGACCTCCCTCCATTTCCTCATCTGTAAAATGAGAAAGCTGGAATGACCCCTAGGGATCACTTTCAACTACAAATCTATCATCTGGTGACATTGATCTGGTCCCAACCACAAGATTCCTGTACATAATGAGATTCTACAAATGCCCCTCATCACGGCTGCTTTACACCTATGTCCCAGAATACCACAAAGCTTGTTCAGATAACTGCACAGTAACATGGAAGGGCTAGTCAGACACACTAGAAAACAAGCAGAATAAAAACACATATTGCCTGCCATGCAACTGAATGGACAATCCATGGAATGAGTCCATCAACATATGCATGTGCACATATATACATATTTGTATATATTTATATATATTTACATATATACACATACGTATATGTGTTTTAGATCCAGAAATGAGTAGGAGCAAAAGACTGAGCAGCCCTGCAATTAGGAAGATACCCAGTGTTTTCCATCACCTCAAAGTGCTGGGCATTACAAAAGCTGATCCCAATACTAACATTCTCTAGTAAGTTACATGAATGAATGGGAAAGCATTTATTAAGTGAAGTGAAGAAAGTAGGGTTTGGTGATTCAGGAGACACAGCATTATGATAAGTGGAAAGGAAGCATAAACAGCCAAGAGGCAAAGCCAATGACTAAGGTCATATAGCAGTTCTAATATTCAACATCCTAACCTTCAGAAACAGGAAATGACAACATATGCACAAAGTGCCAGGGCCAAAGAAGAATTACAATTGCAACAAATCTAACTAATCCAAAATGCAATAGAAAATGTGATTGACGGTGGAGTCAAGATGGCTGTGTAGAAGCAGGAAAACTCCACAGCTCTCCCCATAACCACCTCAACTACCTATTAAGTATGACTCTAAACAAATTTTAAGGCTCCAGAACTCACAAAGTAACAGAGAAACACATCTCCTGCTGGAGGTGGCCTGGCAAGCAGATGGGAAGGGGTATATGTGTGTATGTGTGTGTGCATGTGTATATATAGCTATATACATACACACATATGTGTGTATGTGTATATATACGTGTGTATATATACATGCACATATGTCTATATAGGAGGGTATATATGCATATGAATACATATGTGAGTGTGTATATATGTGTACATAGACAGAGGGCACAGGATCAATTGAATAGAAATAGTATGAGAGGAGATAGGGAAGACAGAACAGGTTTAATCCTCTCATATAGAAGAGGCAAAGGATAATTGTTACAATGGAGGGAAAGAACAGGAAAGCAAAAGGAATGGGTCAACCTTACTCTCATTGAATTTGGCTTAGGGAAGGAATGACATAACCTCTAAATTGGGTATGTCTCTAGAGGAGAATAAGGGGGAAGGGGATGAGAGGGAGGAGGTTGGAAGGGAGGGCAGGTTAGGGGGGAGGGTTGTTAGAAGCACACACTTTTGTAAAGGGACAGGGACAAAGTAGAGAATGGAACAAGTGGTGGGTGGAATAAGAAGGAAGGAAATATACAGGGACTGGGGTAGGGAGGTTCATCTTGCCCTACTGGAAAGTCAGTGGGGTGATGGGGGAGGGTATAGGAGAGAGCTGACTGGGGGAGGGAGTATACAAGTGGGATCACTGTTTTGGGGTGGTGGGTAGGGGAGAAAATTTTATATCAAAATCTCATGGAAATGAATGATGTAAAGTAAAAATAAACACAAATTAAAAAGTAAAAAGAAAAGAAAAGAAAATGTGATTGAAGGAATAAGATTGCTTCCCCGTAAAAAGGAGGTAGATTGGTTACATTGGGGAAAAAAGTTAAAAGAGATACACTGCCAACGTTGTAAACAGATACTCCAAGGTAACAGAATAATAGGAAGAAATGAGACTAAAAAATAGGCTGAATCCAAGTTGTGAACGGTATATAAAGCCAAACTAAGGAGTTTATATTTTATCTTATTAGCAATAAAGAGCCATTCAAGGTTTTATGGTCAAGCCTGTGCCTTAGGAAGATGATTTTGTGAAATACAACCTGAACGGGAAACAAGGAGATCACTTAGGAGGCTACAGTCCAAAAGTGAGGAGAAGAGGGTCTGAACAAGTTAACAAGCATTTATTAAGCTCCTACTGTATATGAGGCACCATGTTAAGTACTGGAAACCAGAATGATGAGCAAGGGTAATGACAATGTGAGTAGATGAGGGAGAAAGATCCAAGATGGGTTGTGGAAGTAAAACTTACAGGACTTGGCAATGGAAAGAATTTTTTTAAATTTTGAGCTTTTGGACACAAGATAATGGTGGCACCACCTTTCATCAAAAGGAAAATGGGGAGTTGGATACATCTCTACTTATGGCAGGAGGTTAGGAGAATACTAGGGTAGAATATTGGATACCTTGCTCTATGTCGTCTCTGCATCCATTGCTTGTTTTTGTTTAATGCATGAAAAAGTATTTAAATGCTTACTTTTTTTGAAGATTCATGCTCAATGTTTTTTCAGTTATGTCCAACTCCTCGTGACCCCATTTGGGGTTCTCTTGGCAAAGATACTAGAACAATTTGCCATTTTCTTCTCCAGCTCATTTTACAGATGAGGAAACTGAGGTAAACAGGGTCGAGTGACCTGCCCAGGATCACACACTTAGTAAGTGTTGGAGGACAGACTTGAATCCAGGAAGAGGAGTCTTCCTGATTCCAAGACCAGTGCTCTATCCGCTGGACCACCTAACTGGGTGTTAGCGATACACATAGAAAAGTGAGACAGCTCCTGCTCTCAAGAAGTACATATTCTTGTGGGGGAGATCACACATATAAGAAGTTTCAGCTGGAAGCTAGATGGAAAAGCTTATAGTGAGTGGCCTTTAGGGTGCAGAGGTAAAGCAGATGGCAATGCATCATCTTTACTGCCATTTCCATTAATAAAACCATAACTGTTGAGCCATCTGACAGTGCCAAGAGCTTTGTTTTCTGGTTCCTCAGTAGCTATGGATGCTGAGGCAGGAGGGGCCAAGTCATAACTCTTCAAAAGTCACTCCCTAGGATGATGGCTATAAGATGAAGACTGGGTGAAATGCTGGTGTTTTAGGGGGGACTGGTGTTCTCATGACCCTTGGGCTTGGTGACAGCTGGAGTACACAGTAGCTGGGATGGCAGGTCCCTTCTCCCCAGAGGTTTCATCCTTGGATGCTAGCTATGGAGACAGGGTAGAAGTATTTTTTTGTTGTTGTTGTTGTTAAAAAGGAAAGTTCCACCAAGATGAAAGAGGGTTTTTTCCTCCCCTGGAAGTCCCTCAGGCTTACGATAGAGGTTTAATCCTCCTCTCTTCACTCTCATCCCCTCCACCCAATTAGGTGTTGAGTCTTGTCACTTCTAACTTTATAACATCCCATGTGTACCCCATCTCTCCTCTGACACTGCTACCACCCTGGTCTAGACCCTCATTACCTTATGCCTGGATGACTATGATAGTCTGCTGGTTGGTCTCTCTGCCTTAAGCCTCTCCCCACTCCCACTCATCCTCCACTCAGCTGTTAGAGTGACCTTCATAAAACACAGCTCTGACCAGGTCATCCACCTGCACCCCCACTCCCATTTAACCAACTCCAGTGGCTCCCTACTATCTCTAAGACCAAACATAAGCCCTCGTAACCTGGCTCCTTCCAACCATTCTCATCACCTGATAGCTTATTCCCCACTTCAAATACTCTGCCATCTATTGCTTCTTGCTAGCCTCCTTGCTATTCCTGATACAGGACATTGCATCTCCAACTCCAGGCATGGAAGTTGAGAACTGGCTGTTCCTCATGGCTAAAACTCTCTCCCTCCTCATGTCTGACTCCTGACTTCCCTAAAGTCCTACCTTCTGTTAGAAGCCCTTCTCAGTCCTCCTTAATCTTTGTGCTTTCCCTCTCTTGATTATCTCCAACTCAACCTACATCTATTTTGTCTGAACACAATTGCTTTCATGTTCTCTCTCCCATTAGACTGTTGAGTCTTTGAGAGCAAGGTTGGTTTTTTTTGTTTTTTGCCTTTCTTTGAATCCTCAGGGCTTAGCACAATGCCTAGCACACAGTAGATGCTTAATAAATGTTTGCTGACTTGTTGATTAACTATATAAATAAAATTTATTTTTAAATTATATTAATTTATTTATATATTATATAATACAATATACTTAAATTACGTTAATTTAAATTATATTAAATTATATAATATGTTATATATAAATATATAATTTACATAATAATGTGTTAATTATATTTAATATGTATCAAATTATATTAATATAAAAATATTATAATAAATTACAATTATATTATAAATAGGAAATTTGGGAAGAGAGGTACATTTGGGGGGAAAATAAATTATTTTGGACAAGTTGAGTTTGACATCAAAATGTCCAGGAAGTGGCTGAATATGAGAAACTGGAGCTTACGGAAGAGGCTGAGGTTGGATACATAAATTCAAGAGTCATCTGCATAGAGATAACTGAATGCAGTTGTAGATAAGAATCCCAAAGGATAAAGTATAGAAAAAGAAGAAAAGTAAGTTTGAGAAAGAACACAGGTAGACACCTACACCTGGTAAAGGTGCTGTGATCACCAAGAACGAATGGTCAGACTGTTTTGGTTTCATGGCATGTTGTGCGGGTCATCTCAAAAGAATTCACAGACTTAGACCATCTCCAACCCAAGGAAAGGCATTTATTGAGAATCACATTCTCCAGCAGGCTGAGGTCCAAGAAGGAACTGGCAACTTCAGTAAGACAAGACAGGCCATTTTATAGTGTAATGATGCTGATTACACAACAGAAATTAACATTAAAAATGCAGGAGGGGTTTCTTAAAGGATTAGGTAATAGAGGAGAGGTCCCAGGCTTGGTGGAACTGTACATGTGATTTCCCATAATGCACACAGAAAAAACCCTTGGGGTATACATGTATGTATGATAATGATATTATGTGTCTTAAGTTCACCTAAAGGGTTGCTTTTGCTATTACTGTGCAGGTGCCTACTTAGGAAAAGTCCCTTCTATTGTTTTGGGGTCCACATCTGGCTCAGGCATTCTGGTGGAACTGCTCTCTGATTGGTTGGCTATTGTGCTGAAATCTGAGATTGGATGAATGTGGTTGTGGTTGAGTGCATGGACACACCTGCTGTTTCTGTAAGGAATACAAGGAATGGGTCTGGGGGCTGTGGCTAGGATTCCATCACATGGGCACGCCTGCTGTCCTACTGAGGCAGTGAGGCATATATGAGAAAGTTAGGATGTTGAGTTTGGGGGCCTGTGGTGTGGTTAAAGTCAGACTGTGTGGTCAAATCAGGCTACGTCCGCTGTTGAGTGAGGCCCATAAGGAAGACAGAATATTGAGGCTGGAGGCAGCTATATTAGGATCCAACAAGATCAGAAAGCAATTTTAGAGAACCCAAGAGACGGAGAAAATTCCCAGAAGAAAGTGGACAACAGTATCAAATGTTACCAAAAGAACAAAAAAGCAAACAAAAAACCCCTTGGAGGATCAAACCATCAACAAGTATTTAGTAAGTATCAACCTGTGGTTTGTCCTTTGTCTTCCCCGAGGACCATGACATCAGGAAGGTGATGCCTTGACATACAAGTGATTGGGATTTAAGTGATGGAGGGCTGTACAAAGTCACCAGCCTCACTTTCTTTTCTGGAGCCATCTGGATCCAGTGGCAAGATATAGATCAGGATGACTTGTTTGAGCCCTGATTGTTTCAGAGCAAATGGAAAAAGCAACTTTTTCTGTTCTGATCAAAAACTCTGAGGGTCTTCCCCTCACAGACTGGTATTTTTTTTAACCAGATGAAAAAGGTCATTCTCTGCCTCATTTCTTACCTAGCCTTAACCACTGAAAGGGCATTGCCTCTGTCAAACTGAGACCTGTTAAATACCTTAGCTTAAAAAGGCCAAGGTCTCTCACTGTATCCAGGACTATGGGATAGGGATACAAAGACAAAACAGGTCTTGTCCTTAAGAAGCTTATTCTATGAATAATAAAATGTACAGACACTTATGCAGATGCAAAATATACACCATAAGGAACAGGTTTAAGACACTGGATTTGTAGCTCTCGCTATACTCTAAAATCTTTAACTCTTTCAATCCTCAAACTCCCACCCCAGGCTTCCCTTCTCCCACTGTCCTGACTGAGTACTTCCCATGACCCAACTACCTCTAGGCAGTACCAGCCATCTTTTGCTTTTACTCCCTGATGATCTGGGTCTTTCTGTCTTCATAGTATCTCTCATATGCATTCCCTTTCCTATACTTACACAGACACTGCCCTTGTTCACGATCTTATCTCCTCCTGCCTGGACTATTGCAATAGCCTTTTAACCAGTCTCCTTGAGTCAAGTCTTCATCCATTCCAATCCATCCACCACACAATTGCCACCATGATGCTTCTAAAGCATACGCCTGCCCACAACGACCACCTCTCCCCACATATACATTCACCTCCAAAATCAAATAGAACTGCCTCTATTAGACATTTAAAGCTTTTCTCAACCTGGCCTCGCCTATCTTCTTCCACTTCACTCTCTCCACACACACTCTAAAATCAGTTATAATCATCTACGTGTTCCTCAAAATAATATTCTATCTCTTATCTTTACAAGCTGGCCCTGCTGGTAACAGTCTCCATCACATTAGCTTCCCTGGCTTCTTTTGTTGCTTGTCTTTCTCCCTATTCCCCACCACACACACATATCCATGAGATCAATGACACCCACCACAGGGTGATGCCTTCACTTCTGCTTGAGTTGGATTTAAGTGAGGCAGAGTTGCACAAAATCATCAGTCTCATTCTCTCCTCCAGAGTCATCTAAATCCAGTGGCAAGATAAAATTCAGGACAATTGGAAATGACCCAGGATGAAATGAATTGAACTTGATGTCTTCAAAGCCTGACCAAGTTCTAAGAGCTCCACAGCACTTGCTTCAGTCACCTTCATGGTTGCCTTCATGGTTAGTGGAACAAATTGTTCTCATCCACCCATTTTGCCAGGGAAAGTCTACACGTGCTTCAGGTAGACACCCCCCCTAACTCACCAATAGGTTTGGGGGCCCTCAGTTACCTTCAGCCTAGTTTCTAGCCTATTTGCCAAGATGGTTACCAGGGTATGGCCGCTGTGCATATTCCAGCTTCTTGGAGCCACAGGTAAAAGGTGATACAGGGACACCAAAGGTGGGTGAGCAGCCCTCCCCTCAGACCTGCTAGTCCTCCTGGAACACCCCATACAAAAAGCTCAAATAACACTTGCTGGATGAGTCCTTTGGGCTCACACTTCTCACTTAGTGAAAGCCTTCCAACTAAGATGACTTTCCTTCTATTCTCACTATCTCCTCCATTATCATGTGAGCTTCTTGAGGGCAGGAACGGTGTTTCTGACTTAGCACTGTGCCTGGAATATAGTAAGTGCATAAGAGATCCTTACTGCCTGACTGACCACCTTCTCATCAGCTGCTGGGGCCACCACTCCCCTAGATAGTTGTATCCTCTGTTATGAGACAAATTCATTAGAAGGAGGAACTACCACCACTTTTATATCTGTGTCCCCAGCGCTTAGCACACATAAGTGCTTAATAAATAATTCTGAATTCATTTCTTTGGCAATTAAGAACTAATTGATGACCTCTTAGAAAGCAGTTTTAAATTGGTACAGTCAGAAACCAGAGTACAGTGTTGAAGAGAAAATGCAATGTAATGAAGTGAGTTTCTAGATGAGAAGGTGCACAGGGATTGAGATTTGCATCACTGAAGAAAATACCCAAGTAGGGAGATTTCTGAAAACCTTCTACAATTATCTTCCCAACTAGACTATAAACTCTTTCAGATAAAGTCTTTTCTTTCTTTCTTTCTTCCTTTCTTTCTTTTGCCTAGCACCTTTGCACAGGAGCCATTTACACTTAAATTGTAGGCTAACAGATTATCCTTTATTGAATTAGCAAAGGCAAGCCAATCTCAGAAGGTTCTGAAGTCATAATGGGCCCTAAAAAACAACTAGGAAGTCAAAAGAGCTTCTGCCACTCCCCAACTGCAGCTCATCTCATGTTATTAACAGGTTAGCTGATAACTTCATAAGATTTCATTCCAAAATATACACAAGATACATGAGACAGACTGCTAAGTGGGAGGGACTGCTTAATAAACTGTCAGATAAAAATCTAAAAGATATGAAGGCATCAGTGAAGATATGCAACAGTTACAATAATGTGTACAACTTTACTAACCCTGTAGATGATTTACTGAAAGGCAATTAGCTTCATCAGACAATCTAACTATCAATGTGATTATTCCACATATGTATTAAATCTTGCCCAATAATGGAAACAGAATTTATTTCTTGACTATATTTCCGTCAAACTGCATAGATTACTTGTATGCCAACGAAGCCCTACAATAAGGCCACCCTATATTCTCCTTTCTCCCAACTCCATCTTCTTCCTTTCCCACGTACAGTATTAAACATAACCAATTATTTTTGTCAAAATAGACATAGCCTAAGAAGAAATCTTATAGGAAACTTTAAAAAAAAAGTAGAGCATGATAGAAAGTTTAAAAGATGTTATATATCTCAAAAGAGAATTTAATTTTTTAAATGCCAAGTGTTATGACTGCACATATATAATCTATATCAAACTGCTTGCCTTCATAAGGGAAAGGAGAGAATTTTGAACTCAAAAAAAATTTTTTAGTTAAAAAAGTTACATGCAATTGAGAAAAAGTAAAATAAAAAAGTTAAATGCTAAAAAATAAAAATAAAAATGTCAGTACTTTTTGGAAAAGTGTTACATGGCAAAAGATACTAAAAGATAACTTTTTTTTGTTAATGAATGAGTTCAAGATTGTTCCACTGACTAAAATCACTGTTTTCTTTATCATCTCCTTTACCTTCAAAACAGAGAAAACAATGAAAAATATTTATTTAAACTTTATTCGTAATTGAAGAACTTTTAAAATGGTACAAATTTCATATAAAAATGTTCCTGAAATTATTAAACAGTATTAAAACACTGTATTGTATTATTTTCTAAATAATCCCAGTTTCTACACTTTATTAATAGAATTCAAACACCAAAATCTGCAAATATCACCCCCAGAATATTTTTAAACATCACAAATCCATTTAATTCGGTTTAAGATGAAAGATGATCATTTTAAGTTTCAAAATATTTTCCACTATATTGTAACTAAAAGGTGCTTTAAATTAGGCTTTAAAATCTTAGTATGAATTTTATAGTGAATTCCTGGCATGACCTTTATAGCTACTGAAATCAGCAGTGAGAGATCCTCAAATCCTGCAAGAATTTCCCCATACGGTTCCACCTACATTTAACAAGCTAATTATTCTAAACTGTAAAGCTCTCCAGCACAGAGACTGTGCTTATTTGTGCCAAATATTGTATTAGACTAGACATTACATATAAACATATTTAATTAATAATCCAAGATTTTATTTGAACACAAAAAGCTATTTGAATGACTGAATCATGCTAATCCAGCCAATTCAAAAACCAATTCAGTAAACACTAAGTTATCTCCTAGGTGCTGGAGCAAATAAAGATAAAATAAGACAGATCTTCTTCTCAAAGAATCAAATAATTAAAAATTGAGGCATTTAACTTCCAAAGACAGACCATTAACAACCATCACAAGTTACCACCATGGTTATCCAGACTACAGGTCATACAGGACACAATTCAATTTCAATAGCACATAGCAGCTGGTGTTCTAGATCAGTCTATAAGCTAGCACTCCATTTCATACGTATGTTATAAATTGTAACAATTCACATTTATATAGCACCTCCCAATAGCCCTGGAAGATTGACATAGCAAGTTTATTCTCTCTTTACAGATGAGGAAACTACAGCTCAGAGGTAAGATGAATGATGGCATTGCCTACAGTCAAATGTGAATTGGTTTCTCAAATCAAAAGACACTTACCCTCTGTATGCCTCAATTTCTTCAGCTATACATTAAGACCTTTATGCTAGAAAACATCTATCAATTACAATTCTAAATTCATAGTTTAGGATGCTATGCCTAACTGTCACTCTCAACCTTTACTCATTCTCACCCCTCATATACAATCGGTTAACAAGCCCTCATTTTACCTTCTCCCCTTTCTTTCTTTGGACACTGACATCACTTTTGTGCAGGTCCTCACATCTAAACTACTACAATAGCCTCATGGTTGGTCTTCCTGCCACAAGCTCTCTCCATTTCAATTCACCCTTTACTCAGCTGTCAAAGAGACCATCCTAAAGAAAAGATCTGACCATGTCTGCTTCTCTCTCACACACACACTCTCTTTTCTCCACCCCCTTCCCCCAACTCAAACTCCAGTAGATCCTTAGCCCCTCCAGGAACAAATACAAAAACCATCAGCATTCAAAACTCTTCATAACCTCTCCCTTTCTCATCTTTCCAGCCTTCTTATATTTTATACCACCACCCCCACACACATAGACACATGCTCTGAAAGCTAGTGACACTGGATACTCCATTTCCCAATCTCAGGTACTAGCTGTCCCATACCTCTGAAATGCTTTCTTTATTCATCCTCTTCCTCCTGGCTTCTTTGACTTTCTATAAGTACCTGATAAAATTCCACTTTCTACAGGAAGCCTTTCCTGATCCCTATTAATTCTAGTAACTTTTCTCTGTTGATTATTTCCAATTTATTCTGCATATAGCTTGCTTGTATATGGTTGCTTGCATGTTGTCTCCCCCATTAGAATGAGCTCCTTGACAGCAGGGGGTTGTCTTTTTCCTTTCTTTGTATCCCTGTTCTTAGTATTGTGCCTGGAATATAGTGGGCACTTAAATGTTTACTCACTCATTGACTGTGCTACTTTAACTCTGTATGATACAATCATCAAAGAACAAGGGTTATTTCAATAAGATTAAATTCAGTTACAACCTTCGTAGTTAAAACTTACTCCCACCAATTTTCACAGATACCACAAATGAATGGAAAGTACTGGGTTGGCTCTTTGTGGTATTGGCTACCAATGGAATAATTATACATATTGCTCTATTCTAGCAATCCAAAGATGGCACTAAAATAAAAGGGAACACAGAAGACAGCCAAACAGTGATAACATTCTTAGTTCTATGGCACACCTAAAAGGATGTGTGTGGTATTTATAGATCTCATTTACAAAGTGTTCTTCAGAGTATCTCAAAACATTGCTATTTTGTAATTGATATAGTTAATGATACTAATCAACAAACAAAAAAGGTGTCTATATCTTATTTTATTTGTGGTAGAATGACTTATTTTCTGTCAAATCAATAACATTTACTTAATACTTTACATACTTTATCTCATTTAGCAACCTAAGAATTACGGCTTTTCAGAAACAAACATAAGACCCTATAAACTAGACTGATAAAGCACTTTCCTAAGTAACATGGGAACTCATTTGGAAATTAGTTACTTTTCTGTGGAAAAACTAGCAAAATAGCTTCCTCTAAAAATACTAATATCAAGTGTATTATTTTTAGGCATAGATAAGTTATAGTGGACATACAAGACAATTTTGTTACTTATAAGTAATAAAATACTATAGAAATGTGAACTATTAAATGTTTACACATCAGTTTTTATGAACTTACTGCTCAAAAAAATTCACCTTTTGGCAAAATGGTCTGTTTTAATTGGTGAAAAACTTATATACCACAAGAAACAACAGTGAATTCAACCAACATTAGAAACATTAACAAAATTACACCAAACACATCTAGATTTGGAAATTTGTTTCAATGTGGAGTACATAAGATATACTACAGGAAAGGATAAATTTTAAGACAAATTTTTAACATGAAGAAAAATTAAAAACATACATTCTGAGAAAAAAACGTTCTGCCACCAAATTATTTGGTTATCTTCAAAAAATAAAAATATAAACCTTAATAAATTGAAACAATGTGAAAATTAACAGCTAAAAAGAGGGAAATTTTGGTGCTACAAAACGGTCGAAATCGGAATCAGATTTCACAGGGAGAACTTGCAGCAATTCAGCTACACAGTTCAAGTTCAATAAGAGCTTCGGAGACGCAGAAATTCTAACTTCTGAGTACCTTCTCTTGGTATCTTATTAATACAGAAAAGACTGGGGGAGGTCGTAAATGGTTTTCTGCCTAAAGCTGGTACCTGTGCCAAAATGAATAGGCATCTCTATCATGAAAAAAAAAAAAGTCTAGCATGCTTTTTTTTTCAAATAGAAGTGGGTATTGTAACTGTTCCCACCCACTATTTGTATATAAGCACATTTATATGTAGTTAAATACGCATATATTTAAGGGGTCCTTCTGCAGAGACAGGATTAAAACAACTCTTTAGCCTAAAATCAGTAACTACGAGGAAACATTTTTACTAGGATCGGGACGTGGGGACAATTTCCTAGTACTCTGGCGGTTTTGACGAACAGAGAAGTGGTTAAAGTCAGGTCCAAAAACATGAAGCCCTGATCGGAATAAGCAGAAGCGAGGGGCTTGCCGAAGAGCCGCAGCCGCAGCTGCAACGCCTGACCCGGCTCGGCGCCGCAGCACAGGTTTATCCGCCCAGAACAGCTCCTGCAGGACACCCTTCAAAGAGGCTCGATCCTGTACTCTGAGAGAGGCTCAGCCCTCGGGCAAAAAAAGAAGCTCTATGAGTCCCCATTTCGAAGCTTTGTCAGCTCCTAAGCTTTACTCCCCATCTCCAATTCAAGAAGACCCCCTACTCCCTGATTAGAGTTCGAGGGAAAGTGACTCTCAGAATCCTGTGTCACCGTCCAAGACATAAGGGAGAAGGAAGACAGGATCTAAACTATCCCTCAAAACCATTTTCTTGCTACGGAAGTCATGCACAGGGGAAAGCTCTGGACACGGGTTCGAGTTCCTATTCCGCTACTTGCGAGCTGACTGACACTGGCAAACCCCTTCCCTTCCCTATGCTTCCCGTCTGTAAAACAAGAAGGATGAAACCTGCGCTCTCTTTTCATGAAGGGGTGAAAGAAATCTCTCGGTCAGTCTGCTAAGCGCTAAAACGATCTGAATTATTATTCTATGGGGGGGGGGGAAGGAGCGCGGGGAAAGTGCTCAGCAAACAATGCTAGGTCTCCACAAAACCAGCCGGGGTGAAGGGATGACAAGCTAAGAGAAGTCACCCCGGTGCCCACCCGCCAGCCCGAGCACGCTTGGCCACTGTCACAAGCGACATCCTGGTCCCCGGCGGGAGCCGCTGTCCCTAGTGATCACGCACGCACACATATATGCATGCACATACACGCACTCGTGCACACACACACACACACACACAAACACACACACACACACACACACACACACAAACACACACACGCCTGCAGTGACGGGCTCAGGCGGCTGGCTAGTCTTCCTTGCCCCCGGGCAGGCGGAGTGGCGTGACACGATCACCGCGGGTGCCCAGCCCACGGCGCGGGCCCCAAACGGGGCGCCGAAGCTCCCGGCTAAGCCGGCCCGAAGCTGCCACCGCCCATGTCCCGGTCCTCGTTTCGCCCGGCGGGGAGCAGCGGGACAGGAGGAGGCAGGGGCGCCAGTGCCGGTCCGAGCGCGGACACACGCGCGCGCACCCACGCGCGCACACGCACTCCCTCCCCCTCGCACCTGCTCACCTTGGGCTTGTACAGCCACTTTCGGAACCTGTTCATCATCGCCTCCGCCGGCTCTGGCCCGCCCCCGAGGAGGCGGCGGCGCCCCTGGGGACCGGCTGCTCAAGGGAGACAGGGAGACCAAGGACCACTTCGAGGATGACGCGGACGAACGGCGAGGACGGGCCGGCCGCGGCAGCTCCTCCGCAGGCTTGGTCCCGGGGCGCGCGGGGGCAGCCGCCGCCGCCGCCGCCGCCGCCGCCGCCTCCGCCTCCTCTTCCCCAGCACTGAGCCCTGGAGGCGGCTCGCGGAGGCAGCGGGGGACAGGGTGCGCGCGGCAGGGAGTCGGCGCGCGACACACGCTGCCTGGGGGCGGGGGCGGGGGCGGGGGAGGGGCTAGCGCTCGGGCTCCTGCTGCTGCTGCTGCTGCTGCTCGGGTTCGAGCCCAGCCCGGCGCGCTCCCCGGCTCAGCCTTCTTCTCTCCCTTCTCTGACAGCCCCAAAACACTTCACAGTCACGGCTGCCCCAGGGGTTGGGCACATGCGCCGTACGCACCGGAAGCCCCCCTCCCCTCCGTTATCCAAGCTCATGGGAGGGGAGGTGTTGGGAATTAGGGGTGGGAGTGGACAGGAGGGGGGGAGGGTGTTGAGAAAGCCGTCCACGACTGTCCAATCACTCCTCGCAAGGTCCCGCGCTCCCTCCCCCACCTTGGTTTACAGACAGGGCACACAACGCCCGCGCATCACGTTTCTTCTGGGTCTGGAGAAGAACTACAAGCCCCAGGATGCATTGCGAAAAGAGAGCTCATCGGCCACCGTCTTCCTTCTTGAGAAGAATATGCTGAGAGTTGTAGCAGTCGGGGGAAGCGCCTAATCTGCGCTTTGCATTCTGGGGATTGTAGTCACTTTGCAGGCACGGTTAAAGTGGGGGGTTGAAGGGGGAGGATTTTCTTTCCACTCTTGGCTTCACGTTCCGGTTGCTGGGCGACGGCGCACAAACAAGCATTCCTCTGCTCACCGTTTGAGTAGTTTTCTCACATTCCCCCTGAAGCAAAGAGCAAAAGGGTGATGGACTACACTTCCCAGAAGACTGTGGTCTCGCTAGCCTAGGCAACGCTTCTGGTTGTATAAACGCCAAAGAAAGATTCTGTGAGTTGGAAGTGAGCAACTGGTGTTTTGACCTAATCTGTAAGGAAGAGTTCACTGTTGGGGAAGGCAAGTCCTGGACAGTGGAAGGAAAGGGGATGCCCGCCAACCAAGTTTTGGGGACGCTAACCTAGCATCTTTTTGACATTTTCAATTATTCAGGACCTGGGCTGCCCCCTT
>CM053601.1:141291771-141353536 GCA_028646575.1 Pseudocheirus occidentalis
AGTAAAGGAACAGGGACAGGGTAGAGAACAAAACAAGGGGGGGGTGCAGGATAGGAAGGAGGGACATACAATTAGCTTCTCACAATTTGCCCACCATGGAGATGTCCTGTGTAATTACACAGGTACAGCCTGTATTGAGTTGCAATACACCAGTGGGAGTGGGTGACAGGGGAGGAATTGCAAGAATCTAGTATTTAAAGCTATACGATCAAATGCAACTGGGAAATAATACATACAGGGACGGGGGGCAGGGAACCCCTCCTTGCCCTGCTAGAAAGCTAGAGGGGTGTTGGAGGAGGACATAAAAGGGAACAGATTGTGGGAGGGGCCTTACAGTGGGATCATTGTTCTGGGCTGGGGGGTAGGGGCAAAAAGGGGAGAAAATTTGTAACTCAAAACCTCGTAGAAATTAATGATATAACCAAGAAAATAAATTAAAATTAAAAAAAAAAAGAAGACACATGAGAGAAATTAGTAGTGTTGGAAGAAAGGTGGTGTGAATGATTGTGGTTTGGTTTAATATGGTGTAACTCCTCTCCTCTGTCCCAGCCCCAACACCTTATGGGCTTGGTTATCCCCTATTGGACAGCCCTGTGATACTAGGGATATGGAGGAAGATGAGACTCTTGAATGGTTGAGACAGAAGAAGGGAGCAGAGGAGAGGGAGAAAGAAGAGAATGTGAGAAAGGGGAGAGAGAGAGAGACAGAGAGAAGAGAAGAGAAGAGAAGAGAAGAGAAGAGAAGAGAAGAGAAGAGAAGAGAAGAGAAGAGAAGAGAAGAGAAGAGAAGAGAAGAGAAGAGAAGAGAAGAGGAGAGAAGAGGAGAGAAATGGGGAAAGAAGGAAGAAGCAAGGTATGGACTTTGAATGGTGATTGTGAGATCCCTGGAAGCCACAAGCATGGGAAGGAAAGCTGGCACCCTAATATATATCCTAATTCTCAGCATCTGTACCCTGGGAGACTTCTAAGGGTAGACTCATTGGGTGAGTCTCTCTCATCCATCTCTCTCCAGGGTCACAGGACCCCCTAACCCTTATGTATTCTGTTACCTAAATTAATACGTATGGCTTTCCTAACGACTACTTGACTTGCTTGCATTGATAAATGTTTGCTCACTATTTATGGTTGTATTTTATATAACACACATATGGTGGGAGAAGCAAAACCGGCTGAGATCAAACTACTTGTCTAAGTCCAAGTTCTATCCAAGTCTGGGATAGAATTATTTTTCCCCTAGTGCCCTGCCCGGTAGAGGTGGCATAAAAGACAGTAATTTGGAGTGACTAGGGAAAGAGGTTTTTACCTTGAAGCCCAAATGAATCATACTCCTAGACTTCAAGCATCTGCTATTTAATACATAGCTATAATACCAAAATGATACCCTTTTTGAATAGAGGAAAGTAAATGTCTCATGTCTCATGATTAACTGTAGCATAGTCAGGTAGAGTCTAAGGGCACAGCAGTGGACTGAGATAGTCCATTACCCCTTGAGTGTTGTGGACCTGGGAATGGCCAACTGGGGGCTATGTTAAGGTACTACAAGTAAATCAGGAAGATTATTACTCTAGCTAACATCTTGTACCAGATGTATTCAATTCTATAAACACTTATTAAGTGCCTAACTGATGCCAGGCAGTGTGCCAGATGATGGGTATAAAAATAGAAAAATGAAATATGCAAGACAAGGCAATATCTCACCCACCAAGTCCCAGGGCACAGGCCAAGTTCCAGTAGGAGAGGGGTTAGAGTACATATGGCATGATTAGGAAATGACTTGGAAGGGGTTGATAGAAGAGGAGGAAGAAAAGAAAAAAAAAAGAAAGCCATCAAAGAAGGCTTCAGGAAGCTTTCTCTTTCAAGCCCTTTGTAGGAAGGGCATCTATAAATGCATTGTGTTGTTATTGCTAATAATAATAAACCCAATTATTATTGGCACATGGGGCACATCACTTGGTTTACACCCAAAATAAGGTGACATTATGCATTACACTGTTTGTTAATATGGAATATTAAGGACAGATACAGGGCATCACAAAACTGGATACAGAAAGTTTTCAGCCCAGTTACAAATACACCTTTCATTGCAGGAGGATTTCTCCTCTCTGGCAGCAGACTCACTCATAGGCCACACCTTTGCCGGTCAGCCCAGGCTCCACAAACCTTCTATCCCTTTGAACTTACCCATACAAGACAATTACCTGTGTTTGACCCTCTGACCAGGTCTTGTTCTCCAAGTGTTCCATGTATGAGAATCTGGTCTCCCTAGCCCACAGTGAATGGCCTGAGGACAGGAGACTGAGTTTGCTTCACATCTTGTTCCACCAGACTTTGAGCTACCGGAGAAGGAGGAGATCCGTTCATCTTCCTGTATCCCATGTCGGGGCAGAGCACCAAGGGGTAGGGGAAAACTGACTCATGAGATATTAGTAGGTGATTAATTAGGAGGGAGGGAACCCTGAGTTCTCAGTGACTGACCAATCACCAAAACCATAATGATTATGTGAGCATGTGTGTGCTTGCACACTTGTACTAGCCTTTCATTTCCCCCCAGGTTTCCCTCCTCTGGGATTTATCATGCCCCCTTCCCTCCTCACCTTGTTTTTATATGTGTTTTCCCTACTAGTTCCTGAAGGACAGGGGCTGTATTTTGTATCTTTTTGGGTTCCCAACCCTTAGCATAGTGCTTGGCACATAGACTCTATGTGTTTACTTGGGCACATGTGCATGTGCATATACCTGCATGTGTATATCCATGTGTGCTTGTGATGGCTCTTAGAGTATCTGTGTTTGTGATTATATTTTTGAGTGTGTTCTGCCTACAGGAGTGTGGGTTTACCAGTCCCTCCCATTGCATTGTGCAGACAAAGCTAGGAATATTTGTGCCTGGGGCAAATATTAAAACCACCCATGGGGCAATTGACATTAGGAGTAGAGGAAGATGTAGGGAAGAAGGAAGACACTACCTTAGGAGGAGCGGAGGTAGAGACCCCGTGGCACCCTGGTCCTTATGGCCAGATACCCTGAGATGCCAAGAGACCACCACAAGAGAGGAGAGACAGGAGGTAGGCCATTTTTTTTTTACTAATTATTATGAGTAGGTGCTAAGGTTACTCATGTCTTCACACTCAGCATCTAAGAGGCCTGCTTAGGTTATAGGGAAATAGAACAAAAAATTATATAACAAACAAAATGTTTTGGGGGAAGGGACTGATAAAAGGCTTAGAGATGCTCCCCCTGACCCTGCCCTGTTGGGTCTCTTGTTGGTAATGGGCTGAACCGTCCTCAGCTAACAGGAGTGCGCGATCACCTGGGGGCAGAATGCGAAGGTTGCACCTGTTTGCGATAAACAGGATTATCTCTCCGCCTTTGGGGTGATTTCGCTGTGGCGAGGGCAAGGCCAGGGGAGGGTCCCTAAGGGGCCCTGGAGAAAGGACTTAAATACAGGCTACCCGGAGGCAGAGGGAGTTCCAGCCACACCAAGCTTAGAGAACGTAGCTAGAGCAAGTCCTGTGTCTTGAGTTTTCTGTGCAGCTGTTTCTCTCAGAGTAAGCGGAAGCTGGGAGCCAGGGACACCCAAAGCCTGTTGAGGAAGGGTATAGGTGAAACCTATACATCCTGACCCTAAAAACTGTAGCACTGCCCCAAACAACTACTGCCACTATCATGAGTCTACAGTGGCTAGAGCTGGAAGAAACCTTCAGAACCATCGAACTCAACTCCTCTCTTTGACAGAGGACAAGACTTCAGAACCATCCAACTCAACTCCTCTCTTTGACAGAGGACAAGACCTAAGGACCAGAAATAGGAAGTGATTTACCTAAGGACACAGAGTAAGGACCACTGGTCTCTGACTGAAACTGAGGCTGAGCTGAGGTGGAGTCAGGTTTGAGTCCAAGTCTCAGAGACTCTCAGATGGCTAGGAACCTTATGGACCTTGGAGACCCACCTTGTCCCAACCCCCCCCCTTTTTTTTCGCTTTTTTGGAGAGGGGAAGGGAGGGCAGTTGGGGTTAAATGACTTGCCCAAGGTCACACAGCTGGTTTTGTGTTAAGTGCCTGAGGCTGGATTTGAGTTCAGGTCCTCCTGACTCCAGGGCCAGTGGTTGTTCTATTCACTGTGCCACCTAGCTGTACCCCCTTTTTTCTTTTTTTTTTGGCTTTTCAAATCCTTTCATTTTACAGAGGAGGAAACAGAAGGTAGGGTCAACAGACTAGGGTCAGTGTTCAAGTCAGGACTAGAACCCAGGTCTCCTGGCTCCCCACCTAGCATTCTTTCAGTCAGATTGCTAAATGGTATGTTACTAGGGGGGCACAGGCCCTTTCAGAGCACCAGCCTCTGGTCTCATGATTCTGGAGGAGCAGATGAGAGGTAAGGAAGGGCCCCTTCCTTATCAGAGGTACACTCTGGCCACAGTTTCACCCATTGCAAGGAAAGCAGCCCAGCAGCCTCTTTCAGGAGGATTAAGGGCTTGGGCCAGCTCTAATTTGGGAAGATCACACTTTCCATACCCATCATTCTAGGCTGCTGCTGCTGGCACTAACCAGGCCAGGGCTGAAGCTCCTTCCCCAGGCTAGGCTAAGCCAGAACTCATTTCACCATGGCCTGTGTCCTCTCTCCCCTCTCTTTAGGGGAATTAATGTCAGAGCCAGGGCTGAATTTGATCTACTTCCTCACAGCATCTGGTTCCAGGCCATCCTAGTACCAGCTCAGACCAGACACAGCTCTGCTCTGCTAGGACTGGCCTCCACCCCCCACCTTCTTCCTTAGAGGACTGCAACAAATAAAATAAGTCCTGGCTCTCTACATTTCACACCCTAGGGAAAGCTCAAGTTACCCTCTCCTAGTTCTGCCTTAGATCCTCTGTAGTCCACACCTTGGTCAGGGGGCTCAGAGCTGATAGGCTCACTTTCTTTCATTTGCTGTGATTCATTTACAAGCTCAAGGCCCCATCCTCAATAATATTGCATAGTCAGAAAAATGTGTCTTGGGAGGGCTCCACCATCCTCTCCATCCTGTCCTTCCTTCTCCACCCTCTGTTCCCCAGGCCCCACACTTTCTCCCCCTTTCCTCCCCCTTCTAGGTCCCTAGGGCTGACACTTCCCTGATCCCCAGCCTATAATCAGGAAGGACTCGGAACTCATACCTCTAGCTCCCTTTCCCCAGAAATGATTTCAGCCTCGGTTCTCCCCAAGGGGAGAAATGATCTGACCCCTTGAGAAGGTATTCCAAGTCCATTAAGGAGGTGTTTTCTTGAGTGAGGAGCGGTGGAAAGGGCAAGGCTAAGACCCTGAATTAGTGTGGAGTGGTGAATGCTGGGGGTAAAAGGAGGCTCTCTCCTAGGAATCCTGAAATGATGGTGGTGGTGGTGGTGGTGGTTGTTATGATGATGACAGCTACTAATAGCTAGCATTTATATAGAACTTTAAGGTTTACAAATCTAATTTGATCCCCACAAAAAACTTTTTGAGGTAGAGGCCATTATTATTATCCCTGTTTTAGAGATGAGGAAACCAAAGTTGAGAACGGTTAAGTGACTTGCCTAGGATCACATAGTGTCTGAGGTAGGATTTGAACTTGGGTCTTCTTGACTCTGAGACAAGCACTCTGATACATCCAAGTAGAACATGTAGCTGAAAGAACATTGATGTCAAAGTCAAAAAAATCCCATGATCAGAAGCAGTCACTTAACTTCTCTGAGATTTTGATGATCTCCTTCTGATTCTAGGACAGATAGCATGGTGAGGGCTGCCCTCTCCAGATGGTAGAGAGGCCTGGGAAAAGGAAGCTTCTCAAAAGTAGGAACTTCATTTTTGTCTCCATATCCCTAGGGCCTTGTAGAGTGCCTGACAAATAGTAGGTGCTTAGTAAATGTTTGTTGATTGATTGATGACAGCCACAGGGCCCTCTGGTGGCAGTAGGGAAGTGCTATATGATATTTTCTTTAATATCTAATTTTAATTTGTTTAGATATTTAATGAATTTATTTTTATTACCATTTGGTAAATCAAATAATTGTCATTTATGATGTAATGAAATACAAGTGTCACTTAAATTAAATAATATCCATTATCTAATAAATACTATTTATGAAATTTTAGACATTTAAATAAAAGCTTTAATAGTTTTACATATTTATAAGTTAAATACTGCATGTTATTTATTATTTAAAATTTATTGTTTAATAAATAAATTATTTAATGAATCCCCCAGCAGCATACTGACAGAAGGAAAAGTCCTCACCTTCCCATATGCGCAAGTGGGCCTCCTTGGATGTCCAGATCTGGAGCAAAACTCCCTCTACCTTGTGTTTACTTCTGGCTCTGCTAGTCCTGGGCACTATTTTCTTCATGTAGCCTAAGAATCACATTCACTATTTGGCTATTATCACAATGAAGTCCATTATATTTTTTAACATTTTCTTCAGATGATATGCTGGCTTCTACCTTATAGCTGGGAAGGTAATGCTTTGAACTCAAGTAGGAGACTTGTCATTTGTCCCTATTGATTCCACCCCCCTTTGATTCATCCCACTGTCCCAGCCAGCCTGGTCTTTTTGAGATTGCTCATTCAATGTGTTGACTATTTCACTTGGGTCTGCATCATATACAACCTTGGCAAGTATGCCATCTATGGCTTCATCCAAGTCAACGGTAAGAAGGTGAAAGAACACAGATCCCTGGGGCACTCTATTGGAGACAACTTTCCAAGCTGACATAAAACCAGTAATTACTACTCTTTCCCATTCAACCAATTCCAAATTGATTTAACCACATGACCTCCGTAGCCCACATCTCTCAGAATTTTCCGCAAAATTAGTGTGAGAGCTTTATAACAAATGCTTTCCCAAAATCTCGGCAGCCTCCATGTGTGGTCTAGTATCCCTGATAGTGAAAGAAATATAGTGGGGCATGACCTGTTTGCCATAGTGGTATTATGGGTCTTTGCAATCACTGCTCCATTTCTAATTGTTCCCTCATCAGCCCTTTGGTAACACATTATAGAATTTTGTCAGGAATTAATTTTGTCAGGAATCCAAGATCATGAAATTAAAGTTTGCAGATTCCATTCTCTTCCCCTGCAACACATGTCCATCACTGCTTTATTCAAAGGGCAGAAAATGCCAGTTCTCACTTTGAATGGCAAATAGTTGCATTTCTTTCCTAGCAGAAGGAATAAGAGGGGCAGCGGTGGTGGTGTGAAAGAAAGGACATGGGGTTGGGAGACAGTACACTCAATCTAAATCCTGCCTCTCATTGACTCATGGTATGACTCTAACCAGACAAGTCACCACCAAGTGCCATCAGAGGCAGTTTCTGAGCAGGAGGATTTCCTTTGCAAAATGGAACCATAAGATTGAAGCTGTGGGTACCCTTAGAAACCATCCGGGCCAAGGTTAGACCTAACATTCAAAGCAGCTGTGTTATATTTATCTTTGCTCTAGACTCAGCTTCATGAGGGTTCGTGTATCTTACACTCAACTCCAAATCCCACCTTGCCACGGTAGCATCTACTCTATATATTTACTCTGAGAATCAAACAAACTTGTGTGTATGTTCTTATTAATAGCACCATCCCAGGGAGTGTTACTAACTGTTTTCTTTATCTCCAAGTCCATGTACTCTCAAGCATATTGTGGGGTGAGCCACTCTTGAGTACAGAAGAAGCCAGAATTTTGGTGTACTTCATACTGAATGGCTGTCTCAGTATTTCTAGGTATAGAATGCAAGCTCTTCTCAGATAGCAATTGTTCCATTTTTGGTTTTGTATCCTGGGTGCCAAGCACTACATCTTGCAGACAGCGAGCTTAACGTTTGTTTTGTTGAATGGAATGGAATAACTAGAATTTAGCTAACAACACTGTCCAATAGAGACAGGTTCCTTAGAGAATCTGATTTAAGCTGGAAGAAGGATTAGATTTCTTCCATGTGGCTTTGTTGAGGAATGAGGGCCAATCTTTCTGAGGCCCAGGGCCCTGAAACTTCCCAAGTGCCATTAGAAAGAGGGCTCTTCACCTGGAGGTCTGTCCATTTTTTTTTTTTAATAATTTGATAACTGTTTTGGTATTCTTGATTTTCTCTGAAACCATATTTTATGCACTTGGAAACATTATTGGGAAAACAGGTCCATAGACTTTGCCTAACTGCCAATGACATGATACATAAAAATATTTAAGAACCCTTGGGCACTAAAATATCTCCTGCAGACTTTGATGTAAATAAGACTAGGCATGAGATGGCTATGGAAACAAGGTAAGGGGGATATAAACCTAGGAAGAAATCAGATAAAAGAGAAAAAAGAGAAAGAAATAAATACTGGAAACCAGCACAGACATATGAGGTATAAAAATTTGTATTTATATTACAATGAAAGACAGATACAACACAATACCTTTGGTGGGAGCCGCAGGCAGCAGCAAGCACCAGGAACGTGTGTACAAATGAATCTTTACAATATAATACATCTTGCCACCTACAAAGCGTTCCTTTTCAGGTACATATTCAAAATATCTCTGGCACAGAACCTGCCCAGGGCACCTCAAGAAATTGCCAGTCAAGTGATTCCCTCTTTCCCTTTCCCCCACTCCACACAGCACCTCTGATGTGGCTCCTTGTTCAACATGGTCTGTCTCTACAAAAACCTCAATCGTGGCCTCCTTTATACTCTAGGAGAGGGTGCAGCTTTGGAGGATGAAGGACTGCAGATCTAGAGCCCTTCACGTGGGTGTGGGGAAAGGGTCAGGAAGGGTGTCCTTAGAGGAAGCTAACTCACTAACCAAACTAGCCAAAGGGGGTCTCTTCAGAGTTTCCACTCCCAGGACTCCTGTCTCCATTGGCTTTTTTTTTCAGGGATCTGCCTGGGAGGTGATTTTGTGTCTGTCTCACATAGAAACCCAAGATTCTGGAGGTAGAAGGACCCTCAGAATTAATATTAATCCAACCTGGATGGGGATACACTAGCCACTAACCTTATTTGGACCTAGACCCTGCTTCCTCTTGTAAAAAGGGGAGCAAGAAAAAGAAGCCCAGAGAGGTTAGTGGAACAAACTAGATTTTGTGACCAGGAACCTCCTTAAAAAGGGAACACCTCTAGAACACCAAAGTGAGACATTGTTCTAAGCAAGACTCCCTTTCCTCTCTCCTCTAGAACGCCAAAGTGAGACATTGTTCTAAGCAAGATTCCCTTTCCTCTCTCCTATCCTGGTCTGAAAAGATGAGTCCTATATTACCACACTCACAGACTCCAAAATCCACCTTGGGAAGAGGTTCCCTAAAGAAAGCCCTTCCTTCATTGATGTTTGAGACCTCAATGGCTGTGTACTGGCAACTGCCCTCCTGATTGGATGACTGGGGGAATTTCTATTTTATCCAGAGAAAATATTTAGGAAGAAGACAATAGTAGGTGGTGATTAAGGAAAACAGAAAATGAAACACTCTGAGTAAGTACAGACCATGTTCAGGGCAGTGAGACTTGCCCCGGGGCACTGTCTGCTCAGCTTCCTTGTTCACTGTGTGCCCAGGCCTCCTTTCACGGGATGAGAGATGAGCATGGGAGAGTCTTAATCTCTCTGTGTTCTTACACATGGCTTTGTATTTTGGTTCACTGATTAAGATAAATGGGTTTGGTAAAAAAAAAAAAAAAAAGGTTAGAAGGAAAAAAAAATTTAATGCAATCACGATTCATGATCAAATCTGAAAATTCTGTGTTCTGAGCGCCTGTAAATTTCACTGAAGGGAGTCTGCAACCATGCTGCATAAAAAACTTTTCAAAGAGGCTGGGGGCTATGCTGACAGTCACTCCCGGGGTCACCTTGTCTATTCCTAGCATTTGTGCAAATGGCAATTTTTCAAAGTCTACTCATTTCCAGAGTGTTAAGGATGGATGGTTTGGGCTGTATAACCCCAAGGCCCTTGTAGCCAATGGGGCTTCCTCTCCTGTGCTGGTAAACCCAGGTAGTGACAGACCCTGGTATGAAAGTGTCCTGCTTTATTTGAAGCCAGGCCACCCTTCCCACAAGCAATCCCTGCTTCTTGGTACCAGGATGGCAGAAAAAGACAAAGGGTCATAGGATTTTCAGACTTTGAGGTCATGGAGTCCTCAATTTTACAGATGAGACAGCTAACACCCAGAAATGAAAAGAGTTTCCCAAAGTCACACAAATAGTAAGTGGTAGGCAACACTTGCAAATATGGGCAAAGGGGAGAGAGTGTTATCAGTCAGGTTCAATTTCAAACTTCTAAATGCCAGACTAACGTATTCCTTTATAATAAAAATTATTTCTAGAAAATCCTAAGCCCAACAAGACAAAGAAGAGTGACTCCTGAAAGTCACACCTCCCCCATACCATCACTAAGCAAAAATGTTAGTAATCTATAGAACAAGGAAACGGGGGGAATCCCAGTTGCCAAATCACAGTGAGGCAGGGGGTGAAGGGGTTGAGGGGTGTTGTCCAAATTGATGACCAGCTTCCAAAGAATAAAAAATAATCTGTGCTCCACACTGCGGTGCCCTGCTATAACCAGGCTCCAGGATGGGTATTAAAAGAGAAATGAGTAGAAGTAGAGACACACTATCACACTTCTGTCTTCTGGATTTGGCAGTATCTGTGAAAGTATCGACAAAGTCAGGACAACTGGGTTTTGCAAGATCTCCCCAAATTAGCATCTACATGTTCTTGCTGGGGTCAGAGGGGATGTGTGTAGAAGGGACACAGGGAAGAGACTATTTCAAATTAGCATTCAATGACAATCACATTCATTTTTAAAAATCTTACCCATCCCTCTGTTAATTTAAAAATTTTCATTTATTAGCAGGTTCTGTGCAAGAGGGTCTCAGCAAAGGAAACACTTTACAATTCAGGAGCATGCTCATTATAGAACGAATGAACAGCAACAGTTGATCTGAACCTCACTGTGGATGACCCGCCTAACCGTGTTGTGTGTTACTTAAAGTAAACTCACGATTTTGTTTCCATGATTTGGAAATCAGTTATAGAGGCACCAAAGGAACTAGGAAAGTTTTGCTGTTTCTCAGCTACCCACAATATAAGTCTATTGCTGTGCATTTTTCCCCCCGACAAACGAGGATTTTAGTCATCTGCAAAGTATATTGAACATAATACCAAAACCTGCATCACAGAAAAGGTTAATGGTTTTCAGAATCAGCTGCCAAAGTTGATGACCCAGACAGAGCCCTTCTCTGCCCCCACCCCGAGCTGATGGAAGGGGTGCCTGTGAGTCAGGTTACATAACTCAAAGGGGGTCTTTTCCTTGTTAGCAAGATTCCCCACTGTGGTAAGAGCACAACAAGGCACCCCCCCTCAAAAAAAAAAAGCTGCCATAAAATGTCTTCAGGTTTCTACATCCTGTACTGTAAAAGCAATGAGAGGACACATACATTGGGCGCTGAATGAACAGCTGGGTCTTCGTCTGAGGACTGAGGGTCAGTATTGTAAAGACTGCTCCAATACTACAAAAAATAAATCCAAGATGGCAGCACCGTGACAAGTTCTAGGATGTGATACAGTACAGTAATGTGCTCTTGTTTCAGAAGCCAGTGAGTTTCTGTCTCACAGAGATCCCAGCTTTATAAGCCACTCCTATAAATGGGCTGTGTGCGCTTAAGAAAAGGAGCTACAAAGGAAACCCTCATCTCTCCCCCGTTCCACCATCCCCATCCATTCCAAAGAGATGAAGGAGGAGAGGAAGAGGCCCCCAGCTCTGGCTAATTCCTGGGAAGGGAGATTGAGGGAGACCTGACCCACTCACATGGAGGACCACAGAGGAAACCACTTACTCACTTGGCCAGGCTTTAATGTCTTCTGAACAATGCAAAGAGAGGGACACACACAGTCACCAAGGCACAATATGACAACGGTGAAGAGTCCCTGGGACTCTGGGTCTGTACCACTCCCTCCCAATGCAAGGAAATGAGAACATTTAGGAAAATATAATACAAAATCTCTTACAGGAAATATAGACTACACTTGCTAAAACCACTTATCTAAAAGTGTTTATAGCCATTTTCTTTCTTTTTGTTGGGTTTTTTTTTTGCTTTTGTTTTTTTTTTTTAAAGACCTTCTCTAATACTAATGCAAAGACTGGTCCATTTTTTCTTACCCAGCAAGCCAAGCCCTAATGACTTCACTAAGCAGAATTTGTATTAAAAAATACATCTTCATAGTATTGCTACAACATGGGTAAATATGTTCAGAAAAGCTGGACAAATGCTATATAAGTTGGGTTGTTTTAAAGCATAACTTTTTTTTTGCATTTTTTTTAAAGAGAAGAAAAATGCTGTTACATGGTGTGCAGAAGGAGAAAATTCATTTACTCATCCTCTAACAGAATACTGGAAATAGAGCTGGGACTTTCCCACCAAAAGTAGTGGCTGCTGAAAAAAAAAAAAAAAGGAAAAGAGAAGGGCCTCCCCACTATCCCCAGGCCTCTGTCTCCAAGAGCTGGCACTAATATGGAGTCTCCAAACTCTGGAGGGTTAGCTGAGAGCTAGGAAAGAAAGGCAGTGGGGCTGCTCCCTAGGGGTCTCCTTGGGAGGCTCACTACTCACGAGGCCACCATGCCCCGCCGACCTTTGCTGCCATCAGGATGCCGACCACAAAAAGCCAAAGGTGACTCAACATCCCTCATGAAGTCATTCTTGAACCTGGCTTTCCATCCACCCAGTCTGAAGCACAGTGGTCACTAGTTAATATAAGGGAGAGATCTCAGAGCAAACTCTGTTTTAGAGAGTGATTGAAAGTAGGGTGGGGTTATGGGGAGGGGGGCTCTACCTCTCTTAAAACTGTGAGAAGAGTTTCTACTACATAGTTTTAAGTTGGCCATGACCCATTCCTCATTTCCCAAGGGCAAACAAAGCTTCCAAAACACCAATATGCTGGGAGGTGCTGGTAGAAGCTTCTTCCCCAGGTAGAAGCTGGCCCATAATCCCAACATCAAGTTCAGTCATTTTTCAAGATTTCCAAGGGGTCTCTCTCTCTCTCTTGGTTTCTTTCATTCTCCTGATTTTTGGTTTGCTTTTGGTTTCTTATTAAACTTCTTACAACGTCATGCGTGTTTCCAGCAATTACATTTAATACTTCTTCAATGGAATGATTATGACTTTAAAAAAAATTATAGTTACAGCTACATCAAGCTAACTTTAAGTCACAACTGTACCTAACCACGGATCTCTGCAGTAAAAACCGGGGTTGACAAGAGCTACTTGGTGTGGTCCCAGGGCAGGGAACCAGGGGTTCAAAGCCCCCGCTTCTTCAGCAGAGGCCAGTGGTTGGAGTTTCCTGGGAGAGCTGCAGTGGACACGGTGGAATCGGTCGTCGGTCTAAGTGCTTCAGCTGGATGCTCCGGAGGTGGACGGGGTCGGGGGGTGCTCGCTCGGGCCCTACGAGAGCCGGCCCGACAGTCTGCGGGAGTGGGAGTAGCTGCTGTCGCTCGAGCCGCTGCCCAAACTGTAGTGGTCATCGGCATCACTGGCACTCCCAACACTGTCCATTTCCCCTGGGGTGAACTCCATTCCTTCAATGTCCACTTCTGTGTGGGAAGAAAGAGTCATATGTTCATAGGCTTGAAAGCAGAAAGAGGTCTTAGAAGACACAGAATCTCAGGCTTTAGAGCAGAAACTCCCAAGATTATCTAGACTGAATTTCTCATTTTACAGATGAAGAAAATGAGGTCCATAAAAGTTAAGTGACTGGTCTAAGGTCACCTGGTGCATCAACATCATAGTATTTAGAACTAACCAGAAGTGAATTTAGAGATCCCTCTCATCTAAGAGGCCTATTTTACAGATGAGGAAGGCCTCTTGGGGTAATGTGACTTATCAAACAGGTAATAAACAGCCATGATGGGAGGGACTCAGCTCCAATGCCTCTAAAACCAGGGATCTGTCCACCTTCTCTTCCAGGCCACTATCTGAAGAAGGGATATTCCCAACTGAAAAGCCTGCCCTAGCCTTCCCTGACTCGTTCCTGCTCCAACCCTAGCCTCATGCCTAAGATTCTACCCAGATGATGGAGGCCAGGCCAAGCCTGATTAGTTCGGAGCCTAGAGGGACTCCAGATCATCCCCAGAACAGCAACTGGGAATAAGTAGCCTTATTTTGGTGAGGGAGTAATTTTAGAGAAACAGCCTGTGAGGACATCCACAACATAAATAAGAGGGATTGCTTAGTGCAGTGGTTCTCCAAGTATGATGAGACCATTTCGGGGAGCCTAAGATGTCTTAATATCTAATAGAGTAAATATCAATGAATATAACCTACATAAACAAAAGCTCTTCAGGGAAAAGGGGGATCCTTAACCATTTTTAAGAGTATAAAGGGGTTCAGAGACCAAAAGTTTGAGAACCACTGGCTTAGTGGGAAGGATGCCTGACTGAAGGGTTGTGGGGTGGGAAAGGTACCCCAGAAAACATGGGTTCAAAACATGGCTCTACCACTTATTAGCTGCATAACCCTTGTCAAATTCCTTTGTCCCTGAGACTCAGCTCCCTCATCTGTCCAATGGGGATGATACTTGTCCTACCTCCCTCACAGCCTGTCGTGGGCCAACACAGAAACCTTCGAGTTACAAACCATTATCATTCAGCCGGATGCCTGCCAATCACTAGCTGTCAAACTTCAAGTGAGCCCTGAGAAGGAGCAAGGGAGAAGAGATCTCCAAATGATTATGAGGGTTATCATCACACAGTGGGATTTCAATCAGGAAGATCCCAATTTAAGAAACTTAGTGACAGGGTGACCCGGGGCCAGTCACACATTCTCAGCATCTAGGCAACTCTCTCTGGCAATACAGGAAGTCTCATCAGAGGATACTAGCTGATTACACCCATGAAATCACAGATGGAGGGGAAGACAATCAACACCATCACAGGGAAGGGGACGCCTACAGATGACCCTCCTGCACAGCCCAGAAAGGTGCTTTATCTACTAAAATTCTAGCACAGGCTGGCTAGGTAGAGTCCCAGTCTATGCCTGCTGTCTATGCGCTGCTACACATGCGCACTGACCTTGCTCCGAGTCAGTGGAGATGGTTGAGCCAGTACTGTCAGTGCGCACACGCTCCATGCCCTGCACCGAGAGCTGCTCCAGGCGACGTTTGAGGTAGCGATGCTCACGCTGCAACTGTTCCTTCACGTTCAGGGCTTTCCGGTCCTGTTCTTCCAATTTCTGAGGGGAGGTGGAACAGGGTGGGGAGGAAGAGAGGACCAGGAGAGGAAAGAAATGAAAGGATGGTCAGCTGGGGCATAGGGCTAGACTATGACACTCCTACCTACCTCAGACTCAAAGCTCACCTCACAAGCACAAGGCCAGTCCAAGCCCTAGACTCAGGGACTTCACTTGGGTTCCCCCCAGATCACCAGGAAATTATTGGGCCCAGGGATGTCTAGCAGCAAAGTGCAACTTCTATGAAGACCACAGAGAGCTGACTCCCAAGTCAGAGTCAGAAGCAGAAGGGGACAAGGCAAGTTTCACAGACACCAGATGGTTTTCCCAGATGACACCCACCCATAACACCCTGCAGCAGCCTACAAAACTCCATCATCACCATCACCAAAAACAGATTTTCATTTAATACTCAAGAATCCATCTCCTCCACCTTCTCTGTTCCCACCATGGGTAAAAATATGGATGATTCCTACTTGGCACAATCTCTTCCTTGTCTCCTACCCTCACACAGCCCATTCTCCTAGCCATAAGCCTGGACATTAAGAATTCACAATGAGGGGTACCTAGGTGGTGCAGTGAATAGAGCACTGGCCCTGGAGTCAGGAGGACCTGAGTTCAAATCTGACCTCAGACACTTAACACAAAAAAACTAGCCTGTGACCTTGAGCAAGTTACTTAACCCCAAATGCCCTACCTTTTCCCCTCCAAAAAGCAAAAAATAAGAATTCACAATGAGTTTTAGCTATGTTCCCTTTTCCATTCCCACCCAAAGACCTGAGTTTATTTTTGCAATCAACTGGGTCTCCTCTCGCTTGTCAGAACAGAGATGTGAGACTTAAGAGTGAGAGAAAAGGGGAGAAAAGAAGAGGGAAGAAGTGAATGAAAGTCAGATTTTAACAGAAGATCATTTCCCAGACAACAGAGGAGTACAGCTGTTGTTTGCATTAGGACACTGAATGCAATCAGATATAGCCAAGAAAAGTCAGGAAAGCCAGAGTTCAAATAAAGCCCCATTCATGAGTCTCTAGAGAAAAAGCTAGAAGAATCATAAACTCCCTGAAGGCAGGGACTTCTGGTATGTTAGCACAGCACCTTGTACGTGGTACATGCTTAACAGATGTTTGTTAATGCAAACAGTTTCTTATGCAAGTATATTAAATGCAAATGTTTGTTAAATGCAAGCAGCACAGAGAACTGAGGTTTAATTGAGTGTAAGAGACATATCAGGGAGAGGCCATTAGGACAAATGATGGTGCCCAAAGAAACCTCAATACCAGCTCTCAATTCTGAAGCTGCTTCAGGCCACCACTCCGTATTGTCGAGATTCCTTTGACCCTGATACTGTCACGAGAGAATACTGCATGTTTCAGAGACTATTTAAAATAATACAACCCCTGCCCCCAGCCCAGTCCATACCTTACAAATAGGGAAATGAGAGCCCAGAAACAGAGGAAGTGACTTGTCAAAGGTCACACAGTAAATGTTCTTTCACCTTTTCCTCTCTGATTTATGTCATTTGCAAACTTAGCAAATCTTTTCCCAGTCACTGAAAAATGCTGAGAGGAGCAGAGCAGGAGGGTGGCACAGTGTGGCAGTCGGCCCAGCCCTGACTTTGTACCTCTTCTGAATAACTGGGCCCTTGCTTTGTTTCTTGTAGCCAAGCCATGGACTCATTAGGGCCCTGAGCCCTGTGAGGCTCCATCTCACTGCTCTGGGCCCAAGTTCCTGCCTCAGCACCTTGCCTCATACCCTGGTTCCTCTTTGTCTGTGGCCTTATTTTATTTTTAAAAATCCGCCCCATGTCTGGAGCCCTGACTTCAAACCCCAGTTCCCATGGATGTCTAATGTTACACTGGGATACCACTGTAAGCATTCTGCAATTGCTAGATTGTAGGGCCCCATGCCATCTGACACACACATGGCCAAGAGAACAGGGGATGACTCGGAAGGCCCTGTCAAAGGACATGGCTATCACAGTGATGCACATTCAGCCCTTTGGTGTCCAACAATTGAAGACAGCTCCCAGCACAGCCCACTACATGCCCCCTTTCCCCAGAGGCTGACATGAAACAGAACACAAATGCAACCTGGTTATACAGGGAAAGCCACTAACATACCCAGGATCCCCAGAGCAGTATTGTTCTTCCACAAAGAGGCCTCACCTGGCCCTCTTTTTCTCCCTTCTGTCCATACACCCAAATTCTACAGTGAGAGCAAAAAGACCAGTCTGGCCACCTCAGGGCCCTGAGCTCTCCACAGAATCACCGAGTCTCAGGGCTTGGGAGATCTAGTCCAACCCAGACCTGACCAGGAACCCTCATTCTAGTATCTTCAACCAACAGCCTACTAACCTCCATTTGAAGACCTCCAGTGACAGGGAACTCATTACACATCTATTTCTTATGAAACTTTTCCCTTAGACTGAACTAAAATAGGCCTCTCTGACAATTTGTATTGTTCTGAGTCCTGCCTGGGGGCCAAACAGAACCAGCTGAATCTCTTGTGATAGGCACCTCTTCCAGGATCTGAAGACAACATTCTTCACGTTCTCTGAAGAATGCTCTTCTCCAGCTTTCTGGGAGCTCTTCCAGGTCTAAGCCTGAGTCCTGATGCCAATTACAGGCTAGACGCATCTCTTCCACAGTCTTCTCCATACGCATGTTTCTATCTGGCTCAGACCTGTGATTTCAGTGCATCAGGACAGGGCGGCTCCCTCAGCCAAAGCATGTCAGCACCAACTCTAACTCGAGTCTTAGTTGCTGGGGGCAGTCAGAAGCCAAGTGCATGTTCCAGGGTCACATGGCCAAGATGGGTTAAAGGTGAGACCTGAACCCTGCTCTTACCAACACCAAGGCTAACCCTTCTCTCTTTCACCTGGCTCTGAGCATCAGTTTCTTTAAGGGGTAAAAAGAATACAATGCTTGAGCTATATTTCTGTACTAGCCAAAAACCAGAGGCTAATGGAGTGTCAACCTAATTCTGGTACATGAACTATTACTGGGCCATAATAAATTACAAAATGTCCAGTTTCATAGGGAAACTGGGAAGAACTCTATGAACTGATGCAGGATGAAGTGAGCAGAACCAGGAGAAACAATTTATAGGAGGACAACACCACTGTGAAGAAAACCTGCTTGGAAAGACCTTGAGATTCCAATCAATGCAACAATAAATGAACTCAGAATATGGAAGATGAAACATGCAATTCATCTCCTGCCAGAGAGGTGCTAAACTTAAAATGCAGAATTAAGAAATACATTTTCACGCACGGTCAACTGGGGAAGTTGTTTTGCTGGACTGGGCATGTTTATGACAACCCTTCCTTCCTTCTTTCCTTCCTTTTGTTGTTCCAGAAAAGGGAGGGGGGAGTGACATTGTAAATGCCTGTAAAAATAAAGTATGTTTTTCTTTTTAAAAAATTACTAATATTTTTAATTTTTACATCACTTTTTTAAATTTAAAAAATAAATGCATGTAAAAATATAAATGCTTTTTAAGCACATGTTTTTAGGTTAATTTATTTTTAATTTTCAACATTCACTTCCATAAGTTTTAAACTTTTTCCTCCCCTCTCTCATCTCCCCCAGATGCCATGCAATCTGATATAGGCCCTACATACACATTCTTATTAAACATATCACATTTTTTAATTAAAAAATAAGTGATAGAAAAATGAAAGGCATTAGTCAACAAGGTTTAAAAAAGAAAAACATACTTGAGCTCTTTGATTCCCAGATCTGTTTTGAAAAGAGCATTTGGGAAACCATAAAGCATTATAGAAATGAGTTGATTTGTTATCATTATTACTACAAAATTAAGTTCCACTGAAGAAATGAAGAGTGAAAAAAATAAGACTGCAGAGGAAATGTCTACTTAAGAAAAGGATTTAGGGCTAGAAGGGTATTGAGAGATGAGTCTTATGGAATCACAGGCTTTAGGGCTAGAAGTGTCAATTAGGCATCCAACTGTCTCATTTTACTGACCAGGAAACTGACTCTCAGAATGTTAAGTGGCTTGTATTCAAAGTCACATGGCCAAAAGGTAAAAGACACTGGGATCTGGACCCAGGTCCTTTCTCTCTAACTTCAGGGTTCTTACTATTCTACCTGAATCAAGCACAGATGATACATATTATTAATCATTCACGTTCCCAACCTACACATGACAGTAGGACTCCTAGGAACTACAAGGCAAAAATTTCAGCTTAACTTAGTTGTTGCACAAACTTGCTATAACTGCTAAATTTCTTTTTAAAATATTTTATAATTGAGATTTTGCATCAATTAATATTGACCACAGAATTCTGGAGATGAAAGGAACCTTTGTGATTGTCTCATGTCTTCCAGGAGAAGGCTGAGGCCCAGACGAATGTGGTCTAGCCAAGGTGAAGGTGTCAGCCAGTCTGGACCTGGACCAGAACCAGAACCAGAACCAGGACCAAGACTAGGACCAGAATGTGGGGCTGCTTCTCCAGGATTATCCAGCTGAGGGCTTTTCTACCACAATAAGCTGTTTCTTAGAACTGCTCAGGAGATGTTTTTTAAGTGTACGTTAAAGAAGGTCATTTGAGTGTCTGTGCCCAGGAACCACTGGCAAAGGGCCTAGTTTTAAACAAACAGGTATCCAAGTCCTGTTCCCTGAGGGTAGAGGGCCCATTATCATCCTTCAGGGTCAAAGTTTCTGAGGGGGTCTCTATGTGACTGTTAAAGAATGAAGGCCAGCAGCAGCTTCTATAAAGACAAGGGCTGCCTGAGCAGGATGGAAAATGCCTCAGATTTGGAGTCAAAGAACTTGAGTTCAAATCTCGACTCAGCAAATTATCCTACATGTGATCTTAGGCAAATTACTGGAAGCTCATCTGTAAAGGAGACAACTAGATTAGGTGACTTTTCAGTTTCCTGAGCCTACGTACCCAAGACAAGCTAGGCAGAACCAGAACAGGCACTTAAAACTCAGATCTTTCAGTTCCATAACCGATAAACAGAGATTGGACCAGATGATCTGCCCTGAGATTCCTTCTAGCTGTAACAGGCAAAGGGCACAAGAAACCAGGTTCTACCCAGGCAACTGGGCTGCTCTGGGTCTTCCTGGATCTCTCCCACCCTCCTGCTCTGATTACAATAATCACATCAATATTACCTTTGCTATGCAAAAGACCATGTCAGCCTCTGCGCCCACCACCACTTCTCCCATCAGAATGTAAACTCCCCATGGGCAGGGCTGTTTCACTTTTCTATCTGCATCCTGTACCTAAAAGTCATTGAATAAACATTTATTGGGCACCACTATATGCCAGTACCACTATATGCTAAGTATTGGCACATAGCAGGCACCTAATAAATGTTTTTTCAAGCATGTCTGCATTTCTTCATAGGCTTGACCATCTCAAATGACAACAAAGAGCAGAACAGAAAGAACTAGGGGCTGAAGATGGAGAGATTTGGGTTCTAGTCCTGGCCTTGCCCCTAACTTGCTATGTGACCTTACCCTCTGTGGGCCTCAAAATGGGGGTTGGGGATGAGGTAGTCTCCAAATTCTGTATAAACTCAGATATTCTATGGCTGCAAAGAAGCACAGTACAGATAATCGCAAAGGACAAGCAGCCAATACACTATCTATTTATACCTGGCTCTAGGGTGTGCCTCTGTCCTGAGGATGGACTAGGCTGACTCCTTTACTCTAGGAAATCACTGGAGGCAGTACTATTTGGCCTGAAATGCTGTGAAGAACTAGACTGAATGGCCTTCCCATTCCTGTACTCCTGTCAGCCTTATGCCCTGGCCTCCCAGACTGAGTCTGAGGCTGGATCAAGGCCAGTCAGGTATGGGCAGTCTTCTAGCCATTCCTTGGAGAAGGACTCTTCTGGACCTTCCATTTCACATCCCACAAGGACTTTCTAAAGCTGCTGCACAATCTCACCAGGGCGCTTCTAATGCCCAAGGCACATTTTGGATCAAACTTAACCCACACCTGTCTGAAGATGACATTCTCCACTGTCTCCAAGCATACAGGTCTAACTCTTGAGGTTAAGGAGCAGTTAGGCCTTTGGGCAAAGGTTCCACCAAGGCTGGGGTGGGTAGAGGGCAGAAAGTATCAGAAGCCTACTCAGACTGGCTTTCACTCTTATTATCTACCTTTCTTCCTTATTCTTTCTTTCTTCTGCCTGGCATGAGGCAGTCCTGGCACAATACAGAAATCCTGCTGTATTATATACTTTCCCCGTGGCCTTGGAAAAGGCCCTGTACCTTATTCTGATCTGCTGATTCCCAAGAAGCGCATTCCTGGACTCGTCATCCTTTCTCTTCAATGCCTCCCTCCCACCACAGAATCCCAGGATTTGAGAGTGGGAATGGACTTCGGCCATGCATTAGTCCAGTCCATGTAGTGAGGATTCTGTATAGTAGAATCGTCACTATAACAAACATATTGGCCAAGTGGTTGGCTAGCCATTGCTTTAATGACTATCAACTGATTCTCATAAAACTTCCTAATAATTAAAGCCATGCAAAAGTGAGATGATCTGCCTCAGCAGGCAGTGGGTTCCCTCTCACTAGAGGTCTCTTCAAGTGAAGGCAGAATGACCATTCTTGGGGACTGAAGTCAGAAGAGTGAGGAAAAGGGTTGTTACCTCTTCCTCAGGAGATCAGAGGCGAGGATGGGACCTTCCACATCAGCAATTCTTTCCTCTTTATCTTCTCTGCCTCCCTCCCTCTTTTTTTCCTCCCCACCTGCAAGGTACAAAGAGTGCCTTCTTTCCTTGGGACAAGGGAGCAGGGTCAGGGAGAGGCCACCTCTGATCCATGACATCTGAGCTGCTGCACCTCTCCCCCTGGGCTCCCTGGGGCAGGGGCATAGGGGCAGCTGTTCTGCATGCTCTGAGTGGAGCTCACTGGCCCTGCCCATTGGCAAGGAGGCAGTGACCTGCCCCTAACCCTCTGCCCTCTGGAGCCATTCCCCTTCTCTTTCCAACCCTGCCCTGGGGGCCCCTTGGCTGGCTCGGGCTAGGGCATTAAAGGCCCCAAAGAGACAAACAAACTCTTGGGGGTGGAGCCTGCCATTCTGGGAGGCAAAGCGATGCCTGTCAGCTTTTCTGCTCCTTTTCCTTGACCTCCTCCCCTCCCCCCAACCACCCAGCAATTAAGACACTGCAGAGCACCAAGCTCCTAGAGCTGCTGTCAGATCTGTGTCATGCCAGGAAAAGCAAAGCATAAGTGCTCGGGTCCCCAGGTCCTGAAGCTGCCAGGTGAGCCTGAGCAGGGGAGCAGTAAAGGCTGCTGCTCCTGACAATATCATAACCCCGTAGAACCGAATGTGGTATCATCTGTAAAGCCTTCTGCAAACCCTAAGCCAATCTCTACATGTCAGATACACCCTGAGTTACTCTGTCTCTACAGTTTCCAAGCACACTTTTCACAAGGACCCCCAACAGGGAGGGGCTGTATTTTTATCCCAGGTTTTCATACAAAGAATCAAGTGAGACAGAAGAGAAGGGACTTGTTTGTGGTCACATCGTTAGTTTCAAGACAAGCTGACAAGAGCAGAGCTAATTAAGCCCATGAAGCACCCTGTCTAGCCCCCATGGCTCAGCTGTTTGCTGTTTGGGAGAGAGAGAAAGGAGACCTGGGCTCTCCCCTCAGGGAGCTTCTAGTCCCTCCGGGGAGGAAAGAGTCACACTCATACTAGGAAAAAAAAAAATCAAGATATCAACCAAGGGCTAAACTGTCTGGTACTGTGACATCCTGGAAGTCAACTGGATGACCATCCTGAGCCCAGGAGGCGGGGGGAGAGGGGGCACTTGCTACCCCCAAAGCAGCACATTCCCACACCTGGATGGTTCTAACTTCTAGAAAGTTTTTACTTTGAACGAAACTCGGCAAATTCCACTCAATGTTCTCCTGAGGCTAAATAGCAGAACAAATCTAATCTTTCTATACACACACAATCAGAGCCTTTCAAATACTAAAAGACCAGCTATCGTGTCTCTCCCCTGAGTTTTCACTTAAACCACATCAAAAAATGACCTTCGAGTCACTTTGAGCCATGTGGTGGAATGGTTACAGCCCTTAATGTGGAAGCAGCAGAACTCACCAATCTTGACACTTACTAGCTGGGAGGCCTTGAACAAGTCACCAGCCTTCTCAGAGTTTCTGTTTTCTCATCTATAAATCAGGATAAATAATACTGGCAAGTTCTGCTCCACAAGGCTGCTGGGAAATTCAGATGAGCATGGATCCAGGCAAAGGACTTTGCAAACCTCAGTTATCAGTTATTGTTCAACTTCATGCAGCTCCGTGGTCTCCAGTCCCTTTTGCCACGCTAGCTAGCTTCTTTCTCAGAGAGCCTCCTAAATTGTCAAAACCTTTGCTGAAATATGGCGCCTGATAGTGCAGAAGCAGGCTGGTAAGGGCCACATAAAGGTTGCCCTTCTCCTTCCTTGTCCTGACCATTATTCTCTATGTAGCCACAGGTGACATTCATTTATATGGCTTCCATACTGAATCAGAGTCATGGGCCATGCCTCTACTTATGCCAGAGGGATATTCCTTGAGCCCAAGAATCAGACTCTCCACTTAGCTGAATCCCAGCTGCCTGGTAGACATTCCCACGTAGATGGACAACTAGCAACTCAACATGTAAAAATCCAAACTCATCATTTTCCCTTCGTCCCAACCCTGCCCACCCTCTGCCTAAACCTGCCCTGCTTTTCAAATTTCCCATTTCTGCTAATGACATCACAATTCTTCCTGTCTCCTAGGCACACAGTCACCTTTTGGTTCATGCCTCCCTGACTCACCTCTCAACTCCTTCAATTGCCCAAACCCGTCATTTCTATCATTGTAACATCTCTCGTGTGCTCTCACGTGTATTCCCCCTCTTCTCCACCACCACTGCCACCACCTGGTTCCAGGGTCATTATCATTGGTCAGGACAACCGGAATACCCTCCCACCAGGTCTCCTTGACCTTTGTCTCCAGCCTCCCTGATCCATCCTTCACATTTTACACAAAATTATCTTCCTCACGTATGGGTCTGATCATGTCACTTTTCTCCTTAAAACCCTCCCTCCATCACGCCTCTCCAATAAAACACTCGGCCTGGCACTTGAGGTCTTACACAATGTAGCTCCAATTGGCCAAGTCAGCCTTTGCTCACAATATTCTCCTTAGTGCAAATCTGTGTTTCCATTTAATTGTATTGACCATTCGAGGTTGTCTGACCTCCTCCTGCCCTCTCCTGCCTCTGCCCAGGCTTTCCTCAATAACTGAAATGGATCTTCTCCATCTCTGCTGGCCCAAATCCCTCCCTTCATTCCCTCAAGGCCCAGATCTGGTACCACGTCCATGATGCAGCTTTTCCTGAGGTCCCCAATGGGAGCCCTCCCTCATCAAACCTTTTGGGCCAATGTGTCAGCTTTCTCCCATGCACTTAATCATTTTATTATGGACATATGTACATCTCATCATACTTATTTACAATAGAAGCCCCTTGAGGGCAAAGGTCCTGAATACATTTCAAAGGTATGTGAAAGGATGCTGGCTTTACCAATGAAGACTTTATGCCTGTCTCTATGATTTATTATGAGAAAAAAAAATAGGTCATCCACTGCTGGGTCCCCTTCTGGTGATGAGACTCTCCATACTTCACTGGGCTAGCTCTTAGGTGGATGGCAGATATCCAGTCCACTGCTGGGCCCATATGCAAAGTCCTCTGGCAGGGCCTATCAGAGCCTGTGCTCTGCCAACAGAGCCTTTGGGAACCAGGAATCACTGCCACGCCAAAGAGAAGCATTGGTGGGGAAACGGGAGGCCTGAAGGAAGTTAAAACAGGGAAAATATTTGAAGCAGTATTATAAGTGACTGTGAATGCAATATGTGTTTTGAAAAGGGAGATCCAGGGAGGCCAGCAGAGGATTCCTGTAGGGAGAGGGAAGGATCAGAGTTCAGCTGTCCAGGACAATCACACCAAGCAGGTTCATATAGCTGAGTCAAATATCTGAGGAAGGGAAATGGCCCATTTCAAATTACAAGGAATTATCTGTGAGGGAGTCCCTTAGGAACTGGTGTAAACAAAAACTTCCCTCTCCCAGTGTTCAAGTAGCGCCTAATTCATCCCTTGGTAGTTAGCCTTCGGAAAAACCTTTCAGCCAAGCTGGTCCTTAAATAACCATATGAAAGGGCCAGAAGAGACTCCCACTAGGGGCCCAGAGAGGTTAAGTAATTTGCCTGCGGTCACAGAGTAGGAAGTAGCAGAAAACCAAGCTTCAAACTCAGATCAAATCAATGGGCTTCCAATTGAGTGCTCTATTCACGACACGTCATGCTCTAATACAGTCCATCACTAGGCCCATATCTGCATTTAGAAGGCACTTAATATGTTTTTTTTCACTGACTAGAACTAAGTACAACCAAGAGTTCTGGGAAAAGAGAACTCGGTTCTGCTGCTCAGGGGAGGACGCTCGCACGCAGAAGTTCAGTTAGACTTCGAAGGACATCAGGACCACCTAGCTGAGCTAAAAAGCTTCCAGGTAGCTGCCACAAAGTCCCCACCCCAAGAGAGACAAATACATCTTCTAAATGTTAGTGAAGCAAAGCCAACCTGATCTCAAGAGGAAGAGACCGCCGCCTCCACCTAAGGAAGGTGCTTCCATACCTTGATGTGCATCCTGGCTCTTTTCAAAAGGCTGAGGGTCGTGTGGCGGGTGCTGTCCGGCCCCAGGGGCACAAGCTGTTTGAGCTGTTCCAAATACAACCGCAGTTTGGCTCGTCTGAAACAAACGGACAGAGGGAGGAAGAAGAAATCAGTTCAGATTGTAGGCCAGCATGGGGTCGAAAACCCCAAACCAACCAACTCATCTATTCCCGATGCAGAGTCAGCAGGGCAGCATCAGGAGGGGTTGGATACCTGCCCTCTGCCCTAGGACAGCTCCAGCCCCACCTCACCACCATGTTAACCTGCCCCCATTTAGAATGTGATCTGTAAGACCACAGAACTGTGAGTAACCTGGAGGTGGTGCTCCAGCACCACAGAACTGCGCAAAATTAGAGGTCAGCTTAGTGGTCCTGGAGTCAGACAACCTCAGAAGATGACTGGTTCTGATACTGGATGAAGGGAGTCAGGACTTTGCTGAGTTCCAGTGTGCGCACCTATAAATGAAGCAGGCTATTTGCACCATCTGCTGGGAAAGTGCCTGGGCCTTAAAGCATTCTGAGCAGGGATAGAATTATGGATTTTTATATCTTCTGTTCCTAGCAGTAGGTCCCTCTGGAACTTCCCTGAGAAGCAAAGGGGACACAAGTCATCCCTTGCTGGATGTCATCCCTTCTCTCTCAACTTAGCTAGACTGGTGAAAGGGCACTAGATCTAGGGGTGGGAAGACAAGGGCTTGACTAGATAATAGCTCAATGCCCTTTCAAGTCCAAAAGTCTATTTCAGAGTTCCAGCTCCTACATATAGTGACCACTGTATTCTGGATGAGTCATTACTCCCTTTCTAGGTCTTCATTTCTCTTTGTAAAATGGGGCTAATCCTTGCACTGCTAATCTCTTAAGGCTATTGTGAGGCATGAGTTCTGTAAATGGGAAAACACTACATAAGGACACTAATCACCAGTGGTTGTCCAACTTTCATTTGAAGATATCCAGGGACAGGGAACTCACTACCTCCCCAAGACAGTTCCCTGCCACTGTTTTCTCCTTGTATAGTTCAGACTAGAACCACAGCACTTCAAACCAAAAGATAGCCAGAGATCATCTAATACAGGTTTCTTTTCATAATACAGATGATGAAATCAAGGAACAGAGATGAAGGGACTGACCAAAGTCATAAGATTCGAAAGAACCAGAGCTAAAATCTGAATTCAAGCCTCTGATTCCCAGAAGGCACTTCAAACCATTTTCCTGAAAGTCACAAATTGAGAGATATTTATGATGAAGGAAACATTGAAGAGGCAAAGAGGCACCTTACTCCATCCCGCCAACAAGGTGACCTTTTGCCTGTTACTAGAATCTCCTTTGGGAAACGATCTTCCCGAACTTCATCTAGGGGATCTCAGGGGCAGTCAAACCGAGTAGAACACTATAGGACCACCTCCCCATCCTCCTCTCCCAGGCAAAAAGTTGTCAGAAATAGCTTCCTTTTTAAAAATACTTTCATTTCTCTTGAACACATTTGAAATGCATTTTCTGAATCCCACTGGACAAGGAAAACTTAGCCAGATCCATTCTCTCTCCCTTAGCACAGGAGAGGGTGGAGACTATCTCCCAAATATTTCCTCTAGTCTGACAAGACCCCCAGGAGAATGGTTCCAGAGTCCCTAGGAGCCTTATGGGCTGACATCTGTTGCCGGTTACATAAATGGTTATATAAGCCTTGTTTGGCTGGATCCTGCCCCACCTCCAAAGGCTACAAGATCAATTCCCACCCTTAGAATCTGTAGGATTTAGAGCTAAAAGAGAGTTCAGGGAGCAGCTACTGCCATCCCCTCATTTTACAGAGTAGACAACTGAGGCATAGAAAGTTGACCAAGGTTTCATAGTAAGTTGCACAGTGAGGATTCAAATCCAGGTCTTCTGACTCAACTCTTTCTACTACACCATGTCTCCGCTAGAAAGGTCAAATGAGACCAAAACCACCACTGCCACCTGTGAAATGCTTTCTGCATGTAGAAAACACCAAAAACCAACACAAAACCTCAGCCTTCTTGGAGCAGGGGAAGACCAGCTCTTCTACAGGTGCAGTCAGGTGAGGCATGATTTCCACGCCTCCCTTTCCCACTCCTCCATGTAGGAGGCCTCTATGCCACTGATGGCAATGACCATGTTTCCCACCCCACCCCCTAAGCACACACTATCCTGCTGGTTAAGCATGAGCAGAGAGCAACAATGGTGACATTGCAAACTTCTCACCATGCCTGGAGATGGGGAATGAAAGGCTCCCCAGGGAACTCCCAGGCTCAGAGAGACAGAAAATAACAGGGAGGGAAGAAGCCAACCTGGAAGAAAGCAAGGTAACCCTGGGACACAAAGGTCAACTCTTGGCCTCTATCCTTTCACAGGGAATGGGGAACAGACATATGAGTAAAGTCTGGCTTCATCAGAGAAGGAGAGAGGGAGAGAGGGAGAGAGGGAGAGAGAGAGAGAGAGAGAGACAGAGAGAGGGAGAGAGGGAAAGAGGGAGGGAGGGAGAGAGAGAGAGAGAGAGGAAGAGAGAGAGGGAGAGGGAGAGAGAGAGAAGGAGAGAAGGAGAAAGAAGTAGGAAGGGAGGGAAAGGGAGGGAGGCAGAGGGGAAGGGAAGGAAATAGAAGGGAGAGGAAAGAGAGAGAAAGGAGAAACAGAGAAGGGAAGTGGGAGGAGAAGAAATGAGGCAGAAGAGAGGAGAGAAAAGAAAAGTCTTGTTATTGTTTTGAGTCACAGGTTCTTATCTTCTTCCAAGAAGGCTGTCCTCTTCTTCATGGCGTGGAGGTGACCCTGGGCTTTTGAAGACTATGCTGAAGGTGGGGCACAAGCCCTGGAAGGTCTGGAAGAGTTTCAAATAGAGGCCATTGATAGACTGTGTGTCTGACATCCAAGCACCAGCCTACGTGCAGCAAGGATCCTCACTAGTCTGAAAGGTTGGTGGCAGAGTGACAGATAATATGGGGAGGGGGGAGAGGAGAGCAGAATCTGTTTGTTTTAGGGCAAGACAGCCTGGCCTACAGAGATCATTGACCTGGGAGCCAGGACACTGGGGCTCTAGTCCTCACTCAGTTACTTTGGATGTTTTTTACTTTGGGCTTAACTTTTCTGGGTTCATCTGTAAAATGGAGATAATATCACTTAATCTGCCTGGAGGCAGAAGGCTGGGTTGGACAGTGACTAAAAAACAGCTGAACAAAGAACCAAACAGTGGGGAAACAAATAGGATCAAGGAAGAAAGAAAAGTGGGAGTTCCAGTTAGGTTTTTGTATTTCCTGGGGTCCCCGATGCTAGATGGTGTCCCTGTCAATCCTCCAAAGTCCTCTGGGACGCCACAGAAGCAGAGAATATCAGAACTGGGAAGGCCCGAAGAACACAGGACACAGAATGTCAGAGTGACAAGGGACCAAAGAACAGAGAATGTGAAGGCTGGGAGGGACCTTAGAATAGATTACATCAAGTTGTCAGAGCTAGGACCGACCTTCGGAGGTTGACCATAGAATGAGTAGCTCAAATTTAAGCCAATCTGGAATTTGCCAGGGTAGTCAACAAGTATTTAAGAGCCCACCATGTGCCAAGGACCTTGCTAAGCACTTGAAATGCAAAGAAGAGCAAAAAACAATCCTGTCCCCAAGGAGCTCACAGTCCAAGGGGGAGACAACAGGCAAACAGCTGTGTACAAACTGTATACACGGCAAACTGGACATCATCAACAGAGGGAAGGTACTAATACCATTCTGCTGTTCGTCCTTCATTCTGGAAGAGGACCCATGATATCAAGAGGGTGATGTCTAGACTTGCAAATCAACTGGATTTAAGTGAGGCAGGGCAGTGGCAAAGTAATCAGCCTTACTCTCTCCTCCAGAGTCATCAGGGCACAGTGGAAAGTCATAGGTCAGGACAACTAGAGACCTTGACCTTTTAAAGTTAAGGCCTTTCCCAGGTCTTAGTTTATCTGAAGCAACACCCATTCAGTAGTTAAAGGCTAGGCAAGAACTAGAGTAAAAAGATGGTCCACTTTGCCTCCACAAAAGAATCAATAAGGGAGGAGAAGACCCTCAGAGTTTCTGGACAGAACAAAAACAACTGCTATTTACACTCACTTTGAGCCATCAGAACCCAAACAATGAGCAAGTGAGACCTGGGCTAGGGCCTATTCGGCAAGAGCCAGAGACTTTAAACTAGCATTAAATGTAACAGGAAAATCTTCTTGTAGGACATGGGGGTTTGAGCTGAGACTCAGAGGAGTCTGGGGAGGCCAGGAAGTGGAAGTGAGGAGGGAGAGATTCCCGGCATGGGGGACAGCTGTTGGGAGATGGAATGTCTTGTGAGGAACAGGAAGGAGGCCAGTCAGTGTCAGTGGATCGTAAAATATGCGGAGAGAAGGAAAATCTAAGAAGAGTGGAAAAGTAGGAGGGGACCAGCCATAAAGGGCCATGAATGTCTGATAGAAGATTTCATATTTGATCCTGGAAATAATTGGGGAATAACTAGGGTTTACTGAGCGGAGGTGGAAATGATGAAGTCATATCGGCACTGGAGGAGCATCACTGTGGCAGCTGAAAGGAAGTGGAGTGGGCAGACCCATGACCGGGTCAGAGTAATGATCCAGGTATGAGATGATAAAGATCTAAACCAGGGAGAGAAAGAAGGGGGTGAAAGTGAGAGGTGCTACTTGGGTATAATGGGCAGGATGGACAATGGCTGAACATGGGAGGAAAGAGGGTGAGAGACTGCTGATGGCTGAACTCTGATGTAAGGAAGCCATAGTGGGTGGGTGACAGTGAAGGTTTCAATACCCGCCTCTGACTTGGGTATGGTCCACAAGGCAGCAGCACGATCCTAAGATCACACACCTAGTACCTGAAGAGACCTAGAGGTCATCTGGTCCAACTTCTTCACTGGACAAATAAGAAACTAAAGTGCAAAGAATGTTTTATTCTGCTAAAGCCCAGGATGCAGGTCAGGTCTTGGGACAATATTCTTTTTTTTTTTTTTAATTAATTAATTTTAGTCTTCAACATTCATTTCCACAAGATTTTGAGTTCCAAATTTTCTCCCCATCTCTCCCCTCCCCAAGATGGCGTGTATTCTAATTACCCCTTTCCCCAGTCTGCCCTCCTCTCTATTACTACCCCCTCCTATCCTCCTCCCCCTCACTTTTTTATAAGGCAGGACAGATTTCTATACCTCATTGCATGTACATGCAGGAACACAACAGCATAACCAAACCTACCAGGAAGAAGCAGGGAAGGGGAGGGAACTGGAATCTGGAAGGGCTCCCTGATCTTCCAGAGACTATTAGATAAGCCAACATCCTGAACTATCCTGAACCACTCCTGGCCTTTCTGCATTTGGAGAACTCCCCCCTTTGGTTCTTTTTTTTTGATTGCCATTCATCAGGGATGATACCAACCCTTAAACCTCAGGGGTATGTTGTTCCTCACCTCTCTGAGGTCAGCAGAGGCTCAGAGGTTACCTGTGCTTCCAATTCAATTTAACAAGTGTTAACGTGCATACTCTGTGTGCCAAGCCCTGAGAGGAGAAAGAAAAAAACTAGACAATCTGCCCTCAAGGAGCTCACATTTAACTAGTAGGAAAGAGGAGGTTTGCATCATCCCCCATGTTAGACTCTAAGGGCCAAGGGGACAGGCACACTGTCTCTCTCCGGTGCAGGTGATCAGTGTATGTGGGATGCTGAATACAGGAACAAGCTATGGTTATTTAGGCACCTTTACAAAATCTCCCATTTTTTCCATCCCACCTTCAATTCAACCGGCACTGGTATGGGCAAGGCCCTGTGCTAGATACTAGGAATCCCCAGGTCCTGAGCCACTCCTTGGGCCCAAGACACTGGCAGAGTCCTCACTGGAATCCAAAAGCACCACAAAGCAGGAGAAGAAGACCTGACGCAAACCACAGATTTGCTGCTAACTTGCTGCAGCGGTCATCAGGGCCATTCCCACTCCACCAGGCCTCAGTTTCATTCTCTTGAAAGGTGGACCAGGTGATCGATATGGTCTCTGCTAGCTGTGAGAGTCTATGAATCTAAGAAAGTTCTATGACTCAAGACTCTAGGATTCTATAATTTAAAAAATTCCATTATTCTTACGTTTGATGACTCTCAGTCTTATGAGTTAACAGGCTAGCCAAGGGAATCTGGAGAAGGCAGCGAAATCAGAAGCCTAGTGCTACCCAAAGACCCTCACCAAGGAGAGGGCCCTTCCCTCCCTGGAAGGTGGGTTATTTCTGCAACCAGGTATTCCTATATCCAGGAATGGTCCTACCCAGAGGCAGGATATGAGGTATCTATGTGGTGTAATCTGGGGCCTGAGAAGCTTCCTCTGACCACATGGACCAAGAGATATGCCCCAGTCTACCACAATGCCCAGTGCTCTTTCTCAAGTTTTAGCCCCTAGAACTCCGAAGGTTTTCAGTTTCCTATGAGAGGGTTAACTCCCAGAAGGAGCATTGCCTTAATCAAACTATAGTTAATACCTCATTAGGGATTAGATAGGAACTGAGTGGGAAGGAGGAAAGGAAAGGACATTGGGAGAAAGGCAGCATAGTCCTCACAATCTGCCAGGAGTTTCCCTAAGGAGCCTGGAATTTGAAATTCCAGCCTGGGGTCTAAGGCCTTAAGGGAACAGGGAGAGGACAAGCACAATGTGTCCTACGAGACTGGTCAGAGAAGACTGGTGCCCACATCAGTTTCATCAGTCAGTGAGCCAGCCAATCAAGTCAGCGCCTCCCCTGCAGAGTCCTGGCCTCACAAGTGACCTAGGTGTGTCTACTGGGTCTGTGCCACTGAGGCTCCCCTGCCAGCCCACAGCCCCAGTGCCCAGTTTTGTGGCACTGCCTAGATCATATGTCAGGCGGGCTCTGAAGCCCAGGAATGAGACAAATGTTTTCCCCTCATCTGTGTATAAAGGCAGAACCTTGGCACATTGCATCTCTAACTTGACAAGGCAGCAGAAGAGGAATAAAGAGATTCTACACAGTCCTGAGAAAGGGGAAGAAAGACGGTTGTGTGTGTGAGGGGAAAAAGCTGAGATGCTGAGTCCACTGTCCCATCCACTATGCCATCCAGGTCACTCCCTTCCCAGTCGAGTTCAAACTCATCCTCCTGGTATTCAAAGTTTTCCACAATCTAGCATGCCTCAATTCTTCTAGAATTGTATCAGTCCCATTATATTGTAGGTTTTAGTCCATTTGGACCAATTTCTGCCTCTCCACCCTCCCCACAAACGTGTCTGGTGCTTTCATGCTCTAGAAAAACCAAGGGAAAGCGCACTCTAGTCTTCATTTGAGAACATCTAATCCTCCATCCACAAGGATGCACATTTGTCGTGTGGATATTTTAAGTCCCAGCTCCTCGACCTACTTAATGGCTGGGTCATCTTGGATAAGTGGCCTGGCCTCTTTCATTTGCAGCTTTTTCTGAAAATATGGATACAAATAATACTGGGAATATCCATTCTCCCAGTGGTGAGAATGAAGTGAGATAATAAATACAAGTGCCCTCTAAGCCAGAATGCTTCACAGAAATGTGAGCTCATATTATTAGGAGCACCATTAATCCCTAAGGCTTCTGGATTTGGGGGAGGGAGAGATGGAAAGGAGAGGTTTCATTGTAAATTCAAAACTGAAACAGAATAAAATTTGGATCTTTCCTTCCTTCCTTGACTACAGGGTTTGCCCTCAGGCTGGGATTCCTTCTGCCCCAGGTGCCTAAGAAACCTAAGGAGTGACTGACTGCAGAAAGATCCTGGGAGCACTGCTGGACCATGGACTCTGGGGAAGCCTCCCACAAATGGCCTCTGAGAACTGGCCAAACTCTTCCTAATGGCTATAACCTTTCCTGGGAGGGGCAGAGGCTCTGAAATTACAAAAATGACATTCTCAGGCCAACCTCCTCAAAGTCTCCTCTCCACCTGAATGTCCTTCCTCCCTCCTCCATCCCTCCAGCTATCATTCATTCATACATTCATACATCTATCTATTCCTTTAATAAACATTAAGGGCTGCACAGTGCTAAAACTCTGGGGACGCAAAGTTCCATTTTGAAATTACACAAACTACTTTTAAGGCACAGACAATCTATTATACTTACTAAAATAAATATGATAAACAAAGGAGATTGTGATGGGGTAGGGGTGGGAAAGAAGCAGAAACCCCAAATTCACTGACTTGCTCAGAGCCACACAGTGACTAAGGCAGGGTCTGCATTTGGGTCTTCCTGACTCCCATGCCCAACAATCTACTGCCAAACCCAGCTGCCTCCAACCTAGTGTTGTTGTTCTTCCCTTTCAGAAAGGGGGAAGGAAAGAAACTGAATCAGATGGCCCCTGGGGGCCCTTCCTACTCTAGGACTCCACAATGATTATGATGGGAAGATTGGGCCCTGAAGCTCTAAGCCAGAGATCTGTGTTGAAAGCACAGGTCATTCAGCTTGCTTCAAGCCCTGGGACCCCTTTGTAGGAACCATGACTCACCTTTTCTCTTGCCCCCACCACAACAATCCTACCCTGGGAGTGGAGACTCAGCATTTTCAACACACATTTGTTATGCACCTACTATGTTCAAAGTCGCTTGGTTCTGGAGGTTCTGTTCCCATGTGATTAATTTCATTAACATTAATGCTAAGGGTTTTCTATATCATTCGATTAACTTGCATAAAAGAAATATAGTCACACACACATGCATGCACACAGGCACACACACAGGCTCCTTCTGATTCACCATGAATTTCTTTCTTCCTTTCGTTACCCAGGACCAGTTGGCTCACAGTAGTATCTGATGTCACCTCCAAATGGAGGTCTCAGAGTTTTCTTCCTGTGCAGTCCCTGTTGGCAGCACCCACCAAAGATCATTCAGTGGCAATAGGATATGAAACTATACCTCCTTTAGCCTCTATGGACAGGCTGCCAGACAAATCCAATGTTCACAATCCAATCCAACCCAAGTCGCAAAACTGTGCTGAGCCAGTCTGCTACAAACTCATACTACCTGCCTTAGTAAAGTGGAAATAACCTTGACTCTGAAGTCACTGAATCTGCCCTATCATTTAATGGACTGAATGCACTTTAGTAAGTCCCTTTACCACTCTGGGTCTCTATCTCCTTATCTGTCAAATGGGAAGGTTGGTGTAAGATCCCAGAGGTCCCTATGCTACACCTTCTCTGTGCTCAAGCTCCTCCCCTCTTTCAGGACCTCACCTCCTATGCCCAAGACATATTTTGGATGGGAGTGGATGAGATGGCTTCTAAAATTGTCCTAACTCTGGCTTTCTGTGATGTTAGAAGGTTAAGGTCATTTGATGTGAATTTTCTCATCTCTCTCCATGCTGTAAAGCCTCTCTTGGCCTCTTTCTTTGGGGTCTCAGATACAGAAAATCCCTCCTCCTTGCCAAGGCTAACCTTCCCACCTATACCTTTCATCCCACAAAGTCCTCAAGCATTTCAATTCGATCCAACTCAATCTAACTAAAACATTTATTAAGTATTTACTGTGAGCCAAGCATGGTGATAAAGAGACATAAATGAAGAAGTCTCTGCACCTTAAGGAGCTATTATTTACCCAATCTACCAAGATGCATTTATTAAGCACCAAAAATTAAACCACTCTTCCTTCAAGGAGCTTATATTTTCCTAAGCGGAGACAATGTTGATCACATATTGCTCTATTTTTATAAAGAAAATAAACTCATTTTGTAGAAGGCAGAGGCACTAGCCCCTAGGAGAGGAAAAATCTCAAAAGGCCTCATATAGGATGCAGCATTTGAGCTGAGGATTCTAAGAAGCAGAAGCTTGGAGGAAACACACTTTAGGCATGAAGCACAGCTTAGACAAAAGTGGAGGGGGAGGAAATGGAGTTTTTGAATGTGAGAAACTGAAAAGAAGCCAGTTTGGCTGAACCACAGAGCTCAGAAAAGAAAGTTATATATTAACAAACTAGAAAAGTGGGTTAGAGCCAGGCTGAGAAGGGATTTCATTGCCACAGAAGGGCCTGGAATTAATGGATTAGGTGAGTGAACAGACCTAGGCTGGCACTTGTTCCATCAATCACCTCCTTTCCTGTATCTTCAATCTCTTCTCTACGGGATCTTTTTCTCCTGGCTTACCAGCAAGCCTGGTATAATAATATAGTTAATAATAACAGTTCACATTCTAAAGTACTTTATAGTTACAAAACTCTTCATTATAACCCTGTGAGGTAGGTAGGCCAGATAACATTATTCCTAGATTAGCCCAAAAAAAAAAAAAAGGGCAGGAAATTATGTAATTTACCCAAGATCACACAGTTAATTAATGGTCAGAATCTGAACCCAGGTCTCCCAATTCCAAGTCCAAGGTTTTTTCCCTCCAGAATCCCCACTGTAAGACACCCTGTTGGGGCCAGGCTGCCCATGGGTCCTTGCTTCTGAGAAGTCTGGCTAACACGAAAGAGGGAAACATCCTTGGAAGAGCCCACCCTGAACGATCAGATCACTGGGCCTGGGAGAGTCCAAGCATCACATCAAGGATTGTGGAGCAGTGGAGACAGAAGGAATGTCAGAGACCAAGGAGCAGGCTGACCACAGCCCTGGATGATCTGGGGGCAGGAAACCAACAGGGTCCAGGCCACAAGATCCCCCCTCACAATCACCTAGGAGGTAGGACCTTGAGAATTATCATTAGAAGAGAATCTGGGGGCCACTCAGTCTAAAGTTCTCATTTTACAGATGAGAAATCTAAAGCCCTAAGCAGTAAAATGACCTGCTCAAAGTCACCCTGCCAGGAAGTGGGGGTGGGGACCTCAGCTCAAGCCCACATCTTCTGACTGTGCATCAGGTGCTCTTGGCAAAAATGAAGAAGGTACAAGAAACTGGGCTGTGTGTAACTTCTCACCACCTAGGCCTGTAAATAGGGATGCTGAAGGTAGCAGAGACTGGGGAAATGTGCCACAGACCTCAGGAGCTGCTGCTTTGATAAAACACTTCATCTTTAGTTTGCCACATTTTCCTCCTGAGGTCAACTGATGTGGCTCTTATTAATAACCACAACAATCTTCTCTCTCTCTCTGTCAGCTTCCAGATTTACAGGATTCTTTTCCCTGCCTAACACCTGTGCGAGGCATAGGGTTCAAGTATTATTCTTCCCATTTGACATATCAGGAAACTGAGGCACAGAGAGGGAAAGGGCTAACTTAAAATCACACAGTCAGCAGCTAGCAGAGTCAGGATTTAAACCGGAGCCTTTTGACTTCCAAGATGGCTCCTTTCCCAAACCACATTGGCCCCAGGGAACAAACAATGGGTTACCAAGTCACCCAGGACAACGGAGCAAGCACAGGGTTCTTCCTCCCAGCTCACCATGGCTTTCAGAGAGAATCCAAATCAATTTTTCTTATCTCAGTGGTTTCTGGAAGCCCTTTGTCTGCTACCTGATGACAAAGCGGCTTTGGGCACTTGCATCTTGGCCATTTGAGCCCCGGGAAACTGTAACACTGTGTACTGGGCTTAGGAAATGCAGGCCTGATCTGTTTACTTCCTGGGGCTGGTCCATCAGCAGCTTCCAGGGGCGAGGATTGGCAAGGACTTCTTTTGGGAAAAAGAACAGTGAGGCACTAAATTTAGGAGATTCTGTCATCAGGCTCTGTTCTAGAATCTGGGCCTCCAGAGAAAGGAAGCATTTAATCTTCTTACTGTCCCCTCTTCAACAGCCCGCTGCAGTAACCCTTTAGGGTTGCCCAATCAATTCAGGAATCACCTCCATTTTCTAGACTTGTAAGGTTATAGAAAGAAAGGACTCCGAATCTTTCTGACTTTCCTTCAGTATTTAAAGAGTCACCAGAGACCTCCCAGGGCATTTAGTTCAATCTGTATATGAATAGGAATCTCCCTACAACATTCCTTGCTCTTTGTTACCCAGCCTCCACTTGAAAACCTACAGTGATGGGGAACTCACTACCTCAAGAGGCAGCCCATGGTACTTCTGGATACTTCTGATGATAAGGAGGCTTTTTACTTAAACTCACTGTTACTTCTATCCACTACTTTGAGCTCTGCCTTCTAATTTGGTCAATAATGGGCACTCTCTCCACTAAAGTAGATGGCAGCCTCTCCTCAGAGTAGTATACATTCTTCATGACTTGCAGTAGCCAACAAATTCTTCACTCGGTGCCCAGACTCAAAGTCCAGGGAGAGCCCAGTGTCCAAGGACAGAGAGGCACTTTGCTCGTGACAGACTCTGACTTTAGGCCAGAGGAACGACCACCCCTTTCATAGATGCATGGGGACCCACATAGTTGTTTCCTGAATTCTGCTCAAGGACTTAAGTCAGAAAAGATCTGGGTTCAAGTCCTGGGCTCTGCCGCTCTGTGACCAGCCAGTTCATCTCACTGAGCCTCTAGTTTCTTCATCTATAAAATCACCAGAACAACATTTGTGCTAACTCTATCATAGGGTTGTTATGAGAAAAATACTGTGTACAGCTTTAGCGATGACAGGGTCCATTCACATTCCCAAATGAGAACGCAATTCCAAATCAATGCAATCATTTTTCAGTTCAGTCAGGTATTGGGACTAATGTAGAAACTGCTAAGTAACACATAAGGAGAAGATCACAGATTTTGAACAAGAAGATACCTCAGGGGCCAGCTAGCTCAACCTCCTCACTTTACAGACAAGAAAACTAAAGCCCATAGAGGTGATGGGACTCAGCTGAGGTCATGTCCCTAGCAAGCAGCAAAGCGCTGTGTTCAGTCCAGGGAGAGGTAACAGAGGCAAAACTGGGACAACGGGTTGGACAGGATGTCCTGAGGTCCCTTCCATCTCAGAGATTTTATTAAATGGAGACTAGAGGAGTTCTCCTAGAAAAGTCCCACAAGTAGCAGCACCAAGACTCAAACCAAGGCTCCCAAGTTGCAACTCCAGGGCTTTCTCTATGATTATACCTGCCGTGTTCCATTTAATTCAAGCTAACACACATTTTGAAAGCGCCTACTGTGTGCAAAGCATCACTAAATGCTAAAGAAAAGACAAGGCCTGAAGAAGGCCTGGACCAAGTCCCTGTCTCCCTGTGGTTCAGTTTAGCTGGGGAATAAAACAGCAACAACCACATGATCATCACACAATGCCTGTACCACCAGGGAATTAAAGGGTTCAATGTTGGCTGGGCAGAAGGCCACCAACCAAGAAGAAGGGCAGGCATTCTAGATGTAAGGAATAGCAAATGACCTTGCCTTTCTGAGCCTCAGTCTCTTCATCCGTAAAATGGGGGTGAAAATATATACACTATCTACATCACAGGGCAGTAAAGGAGTGTTTTGTAAATCTTAAAATATGAGAGAACTTTGTTATTCATTATTTTTTTTTTATCAACTTCCTTTTGGCCTGGCCATTTGAGGAAGTGTGTATTACCTGTCCCCCCTCAGGTGCTGTTTCCCTGCATGACTCCCGTGATTCCAGCCTCACCCAACCTGGTGCCCACTCCTCAACCTTCCCAGAGCTGTGCTTTGGGTAGAGACAAACAACTGTTACAAAAGAAAAAAAAAAAGGATGTGGGCCCAGATTTGAAGGGCTTCTAAGTAAATGCAGAGACTGACAGGTGGCCCCCAAAATTATGAAAATGCAAACCCAGGGAGCCCACAGGATATTTAGGGATCCACCCTGCTACACAGTAGCTCAGAAGGGTAGAGTGAATCACAGACTAGGAATCAGGAGGCTTGGGTTCAAACTACGTATTCATTAGCTGGGTGACCTTGGGTAGATCATTTCCATCATTCCTTTGCTGTGTGCTTTGTGCGTGTCACCATCTAATCTGGATAAAAACCAGGTGGCTCAGCACAAACCTCTTGGTGTAACGGTGGCTAACAAAGCATCTCATTCTGGTCACTTTTGTTTTAATAAGTGTGGGTGGGAAGATGTCTACACCAAGAGTTTAGAAGCTGCTCAGAGTTTCCATTTCCTTATCTGTTAAATAAGAATCATAACCCCAGCATTATTTGCCTCCCAGATTTGTTGGTAGGAAAGCACTTTGTAAACCTTAAGAGCCAGAAAAGCTGGGAACTATTAAATGATTCAAGAGTGAGCTTTACTTAGGCACTGAACATCAGTGTCTGGTGTTTAATAAATGCTTGCTGACTGACTTAAGGAACATTGGTCCTGACCTTCATCATTTCATGATACAGAGAACTCCTTGCCTCTGGCAGTGCTCAAGCAGAAGGCTACACAGCTTTATGAGGTCAGGGAGGTTCTAGAAGGAGATTTCCTGAGCAGGGAGGTTCTAGACCAGATCCTCTTGGAAGGCCTTTCCAGCTCTGATTATCAACATATGGAAATCCTAAGCAGGGTCTGCCTTCAGCAGGACTAGGAGGCAGAAAAAGGGAGATTGGATTCCTCCAAGGAGAGAGCAGAAAGTCACAAAGCCTTGAGAGGACAGGAATTGTTTCTAACCTGTCACCATTCATGGCGCCCTAATTCTAGCTACAGAAACGGACAGAGGATCCTGAGAAGCAGGATTATTAAGTACTATTCATTAGGACTACAACTACTACTGGCTTCAAATTCTTTACTGTTTTAAAATTTATACAGGGTGTTTCTCACAACCACTCTATGAAGCAGATAATATAGAGCTGTATCATTATACCCATTTTACCGATGAGGAAATTGAGACATAGGGACTGTAGGGCTCAAATTCAAGTCTTCCTACTCCCTTCCCACAACAAAATATTTTGACTACGACAGCCTGGGAATAAACCATACAAATTTATGGCTCCTGGTTGGTCTCTCAAATCCCAAGGTTTAAGGGGCCAAGGTTCACCATTCCTTTGGATGGGTCACTTCCTCAAGCTCTGCTTTTTCTGTTATAGCCCAGCTGAGGTTAGGCTGCTGAGGGGACCCAAGGTCTCACTTTCTCAAAATTCAATCAGTTGCCCTACTTGGCCAGGGAAAGGTAAAGAAAAGAAGGGTTCTGGGACTCAGAGACAAGCCCCGTGCTCCAGGGCTGGGCGGCGGTCAAGGCCAAAATGCCAACAATTTAAGGAAATAACTCGGGAGGCAGAAGACATTTCCCAGAGCGCATTTTGTGGCTAGGGAGCCAAGGGAGGGAGGAAGGAATAAAGGAAGAAAGAGAAATAAAGGGCGGGGCCTTTGGGAAAAGGATGCCCTTTTCTACCAAGACACAGAAGATCTGATGCGCCCATTCGAGGATCAAAAGTGCTATTAGAAATGACCATCTTGTTTAGGCCACTCAGTATAGTAGAGCCAGAGCTGAGCAGGCAGGAGACGGGAAGTTCATTTTCATCACTGACTCACTCTACGGCCTCTAAGTTCCCTTGCATTTCTGACATACTGTGTTCTAAGGTGTCTCTGGCTCTGACATTCTGCAGTAAGGCCCCTTCTGTTCTGATGGCCTATGCTGTAAGGTCCTTTCTAGCTGAGACATTTCACATTCTATTACTCCAGTACATGGTTAGAGTCTGGTGGGAAGTGGCGGGGTGACGTCATGGAAAGAATCTCAGACACATTAATCCTAATTTTAAGTCTCAGCTCTGCCACTTATAACCTGTGTAACCCTGGGCGATTCTGGGGCCTTCCCCGAGTTCCAGTTTCTTCAGCTCTTTACCCTGTAAAGGCTGAGAATGTTGGCCCACAGGGAGGCGTCCTTTGCAATAGCTCCTTTGTAGCGTACAGAATCACAGCACTGGAAGGGGTCTCACAGGCCCCCTACCTCAGCCTCCCACTCAGTACAGGGCTCTAGGGGGGCAAACCTTACTTACTTACTTGCCGGGGCTGGGAAGTAGGCATGTTCGGGTAAAAAAGGATGAGACACGTCTTTGAGCACACAGACCTGAGAGGATTGGATGTAAATAAAGAGATGGCTGAACAGGCGGAGGAAGGGGAGGAAGGCAGAGTCGTCCTGTCCCTTTCTTGGATGCCAGGCTGATTTTTGTAGGGAACCCCACCCTAGGCTCCTGTGCTGCTGCAGCAGGAGTAGGGCTGCCTGCAGGACTCCTGCAGCTGTCAATGGGAGAGCTTGGACTCCTCGGGCTGAGAATGAAGGGGACCAGAGGAAGAAAGTGAAGCTCAGAAACCAGATCCCTTGCCCAAGGTCACATAGCAAGGAAGTAAACAAGCCAGGACTCCAGTCTAGGCTGTTCTGACTCCTGGACTGGCTCTCCCTCCAAGCACAGCTTGGATATCCCCTTCCCCCTGCCACCAGAGGCCTTTCTCTCAAGTATCCATCAATTCCTTTGGGGGATTATTTTTTATGCACTTCCTCTTTAAGTGAAGGAACTGGTTTCCTTTTTGTTATTCTGTCCTTAGTACCTAGCACATAGTAGGTGCTTAATAAAGGCTTACTGAAGTGAACAGAACTTTTTAGTACAGTGTGGCTCGGTGAGGCCAAGAGCAACTGCAGACACATGAATGCTTTCCTTATTGTCAACCTCACCCCCCTCAACAGCTCTGGGTGCTGTGGAAGACCGTGTGGTAAGGGATGTCTAGAGGAATGCTCCCTACAGAGGGCTGCGCTGGAACCCTTCTCTGGGAAGTCCCCCTTCCTCTTGGAGCTGATAACAGGCTCTGCCCCTCTACTGTTGTCAGCACTGGGTTCCAACGCCAAGGTCATCCCCAGCTCTGATGTCTAATGAGGGTCTTTCAATCCCTCTCTGCTCCCACTATGTGAGCTTCATCCCCCAAAAGTAGATGAGGCCATGGCTGGGTCCCTGGAAACAAGGCTCTCCTGCTAAGTCTAAGGTTCAGTTTCCTCCTCTTAAAATGGGCCTATAGAACTCGCATGGCTTGTATCAATATTGTTTTGAGAAGGTTTAGTTATTCTCAAGGTGTTGTGGAATGGACATTCTTATCTGAATCTTGGCTCGGTATCTAACTCCCATTGTGACCTCTGAGCCCTGCATGTGGCTAATTTCCTGCCCTCTCAGTCTCCCCAGATATTGTGAGGATCAGAGGAGACTGGATGGGAACGATCCCTTAGGAAATGTGATCTTGGCATAAAGTCGGGGTATGTGAGACATCAGCTGCACGGGGGTAGGGAACACAGAGCCCTACGTGAATATTTAGCCACTCCCCAGGTGGCCCGCTGTTCTGAACCTTCTGTCCTCAGCTCAGGCTCTTCTATACAAGGGCCTCTCTTGGGAGACTCCCCTTCCAGGAAACACAAGCTGCAGAACTGTGTGTTCTGGCCCCACCTAGGGCCTGAAATGACCAGGGAAGGCAGGCGGGCAGGCTGGCCGTCCCTTTGACCCCAGACATTTACTAAACACCTGTGGGGAGAGGATGGTCTGCTTCACGTACCCAAGTCTGGTTTTGAGGTGGAAGGAAGTATGATGTACAGGCTACAAGGGGTGGCTGGGGAAACTGGACACATTTTCTCTTATCAATCACCACTATCACCATCATCAGCTCACAGTATTTAGAGGTAAAAGGGACCCCAGAAATGAGCTTCTCAACCTGCAATCTGTGAACTTCTAAAAAAAATTTCATTTGACTACTCTATTTCAATATAACTGGTGTCTACTACAAACCTATGGATTTTACTTTACATGACATGGTTCTAAGAAGGGGTCTTGGCTGCATTATTAGACTGTCAAAAGGGCTCATGACAGAAAAAAGGTTAGGAACCCATAATCTAATCCAAGCCCTTCATCTTACAGAAGGGGCAACTGAGGCCCAGGGTCACCCAGCTAGTGAGCCGAAGCACTGGGATGGAAACCCAGGTTTCTTGACTCTAAATCCTGTGATCCTTCCACTATGTGATGTACTCACGATAAAAACTTACCTTTCTGGAATGCCTTACTTTCTTGACAGTCCCTGAAGTCCCAGAATCATTCTTTCCATTTTACAGAAGAAAAAACTAGGGACCAGTGGCAGAGGAAGGCTCGGCCAGGGTCCCGCTGCTAAAAAGGGGCAGAGCCAGGATTCTTACTGATGGCTGTGATCCCGGGCCCTGTCCTTCTTCCCAGCACAGGACATAACCTGCCTTCCCCCAAGCAGAGGGCTTCCTTGCCAGCACTATTCATTGTACAGAATCTTGGAACGTCGCAGCTGGAAGTAAGCAGGGGGTGAAGAAGGCCCTCTGAGATAAGTCAGTTTAATTCTTGACCCTTAACACAGAAGGGGCGATCAATAGGACTGTTCCCAGTGGACAGATGGGGAAATTGAGGATAAGAAAAGGGACAGTACTCTTCCTGAGATCATAGAGCATGTCAGTGGGAAAGCAAGGCCTGTTAGCACTCACACTGCTTCTCTTCCTCAAGGCTGCACTAATCCATCCTAAGCACAGAGACAGGACAGCTTTCATTTCTACCATCCCATACTTTCTGTCCCTCCCTCCCTCCACCAGTCTTCAGGACCTAGCAGAGGAGAGCCTCACATTACATAAGAGTTTCATTTCTGGGCAACTTAAAAATAATTGGATTTCTGTAACTCCAAACTGGTTTTTTAAATGCATGAGAGGGATGCTTGATATTGAAAGAAAAACCATTCTGTATACTTTCGGTTCCTGTTCCTATTCCAAGTTTACATGAAGTTCCCTGTGCTTCCTAGCAAGGGAATAACCCCACAATCACAGAATGTCAGAGCTGGAGGATACCTGGGGTTGGGGCACCTAGTCTGGATCCTTTCTACAAGAGTCCTCTAGGGTCACTTAAATGCCTCCATCAATGGCAGAAGTCAAACTGGGTTTACTAATGTGGCTCATTATGGGGCAGTTAGGTAGTGAGTGGATAGAGCACTGACCCTGGAGTCAGGAGAACTGGAGTTCAAATCCAGTCTCACACATTTACTGTGCATGGGCAAGTCACTTAACCCAAATGCCTAAAAAAAACCAAAACAACAATAACAAAACAAACAAAAAAAACAAATAAACCCAACCCACACTAAGGTGGTTCATTCTATACTTAGATACTGTTAATAATGATCAAATTTTTCCTTATTCAGGGCTGAAACCTGTCTCTTTGCAACATCCTCTCCTGGCTCCTCATTCTGTCCTTTCCCCCACCCACCCACAAGGCAGCCTTTCTCTGGAGCTCATTCATGGTGAGGTCAGGGTGGGAAGTGCTGCTCTCTCCTTTACTACTCCAGATTTTACTGGGCATTCAACTTCTTTGCACAGGGCCCTATGTTATCTGTTATACACAGACACAGTTGAAGACTTGTGTTTGCATGCTGCTTTTGCTGCTATTACTGCTACCTGTATGACGCTCAGCCTCAGTCTTCTTGTCTGTAAAATGAAGGGACTGAGCTACACAGTCCCTAAGGGCCCTTCCAGCTCTAGCCCCCAGGGTCCTATGACTTGGATACGGCCCCTGTCCTCACAGAGCTCACAGTCAGGAAAGGGGGAATAAGGAAAAAGCACCAAGTACAACATTATGGAGAATATGGGAAGCCCAGAGAGGGAAGAACAGGTTGTTTCTCAATAGAGTTGAGGGGAGGAGGAGGAGGAGGAAAAGAGAAGGATCTCAGAGCTGGAAGGAATCTCAGAGTCACTGAGAGGTTTCATCCCTTTTCGTGGAAAAAAAAAAAAGAAAGAGGAAAGAAGAGTATGGACTCTGCAAACAAGGGGCTGAGGAGTTGATTTTGGATTCCTGGCCAAATTCTAGTATCCATTAGTAAAGCTACAGTTAGTAAACAGATACCTAGAAGTGGTATTGGTGATTTTTTTTATGGTAGGGAAGGGGACTAGCACAGCCTCATCAAGCATAGATCATGCCAGGCCAACCCGACTTTCCTTTTCTGCCAGGGTCACCAGAAGGGTGGATCGAAGGAGTGTTACAGGTAGGTTTTTCTTCAACCTGAGCCGAGCTTTTGACAAAAGTCATGCCATCCCTTTGGAGGAAGATAGGGAAAGGTGGGCTGGTGATTTCTGGAAGAGGTCCAACGGCCAGTCTCCCAAGTCATTTATTTGTAGATGTACATCAACCTGGAAGAAGCTGTTAGTGAAATGCTCCTGAGATCTGTGATTGTTCTTGTTTTGCTTCGTATCTTTATCAATGACACAGAAAAAGGCATAGATGATGAAAAACTCAGGATCGGTTAACAAAGCCGGGTGACAAAGTTGGGATTCAAAAAGACCCGGCTGAGCTGACCAGTGAGAATCTAGTAATAGGAGTCAACGTAAAGCTTACACAGGCTCAAAAAATCAACGTCACAGGTAGAAATAAGGCAGGGGAAGTATGGCTAGTGAGCAGTTTGTTTTCAAAGGATGTGGGGTTTTTAGTGCATCTCAAGTTCAATGTGATAAGGCAGGCAAAAAAGCTAACACAATCTTAGGCTACAAGACAAAGTAAGTGGTCAATGCTGGGACCATGACACCTGCTATGCGACCTTGCCTAAGCCATCTATCTTTTGGATTTAATTTCTGAGCCTATTTCCTCATCTGAAAATGGAGGGTAATACTTGTTCTCTCAGGCTTGCCTTTCCTATCTCTAAAATGAAGAGGCTGGACTGTGAGCTTCTACCCACCATTAAACACTGATCCGAGACAACAAGCACAGTTTAGTACTGGGAGTCAAGAGGCTGTCCTGGGTACAGATTCCAGCTCTTGCATCCATTAGTCATGTAATCATCGGGAAAAGGTACTGAAATTCTCTGGGACTCAGTGTGCTCATCTGTGAAATGGAAATCATAAAACTTGTACTATTTGTAAAGCTGAATATATAATTATGGCCCCAGGCCAAACACTCACTGGATCACAGTTGCTTCTTTGAATCTCAAGTTTCCCTCAAAACTAAGATCAAATCCTCCTTCCTATGGAAGGCTTTTCCTAATCCCTCCAGCTGAGGGTACCTCCTTCCCAAAACTGCCTTTTTAAAATTTTAAATATACGTGAGAGGCAGTGTGGTATGGCATGGGGGTGAATTCAGTCAGTCAGAAAGACTTGAGTTCAAGGTTCCATTTCTGTCATCTCCTGCCTGTATGACCCTGGGCTAGTCCCTGAACTTCTGAGTGCGCCCAGGCAGCAATCTAGACCTGGGAGTTACAGAGGAGTCTCTTTTGGTCGAAGGTCCTTCTGGGAAGCCTCCCTATATGCTGATAAAACAACCCACAGACGTGCTCAAATAAAGACAAACCCCAATGGAAATGTATTGTCTCCCTTAAGAACAACAGATACTCCTGGAGAGCAGGGGCTGCTGTACTATCTTTGTACTGCCAGTTCTTAACACACAACTGGTTCACTGCAGGTACTTAATAGATGTTTCCTGATTGACTGCCTTAAGTCTTTCTAGTTTGGTAGAGACCTAGCAGGGATGAAGTCCCACCAAGATGGTTTTAGCAAGCCCAGGATCCCCGTCTCTGTTTGGTGAATTCATCCATGGCCATGAAGGGCTGGGTCCACATGTGAGTTACTGTTGCCTCTATGGTTCCTGCTTGGCTGAATGCTCAGGTCCATCCAGTCTGGCTCCACTCCTCTCTACAGAGAAGTTCCTTCTCTCACATGAGATCCCAAGAAACCCAGTCTCCCCTTAGGTAATCATCAACAAGCCAATCCCAGCAGTGGCTTCTCTGGTGGGATCCAGCCGATCTCCATCCTGACAATTCCCTGGCAGAAGCAGCCCCTTTACCAACCTCCCCACCACAAAGCTTCTATTTCCCCACAAACAATTATACAGATACAGCCTAAAAAAATAAAGCAGCAATAGCTGAGGGAGGGGTGCCGAGATGGGGCAGAGGAGCTCTACCCATGCTTGGTGCAAGGAGAAAAATCAAAGGGCAGACTTGTCTCAGGCAATGCTAGGCCAGAGGCACAATGGAAGGAATTCAGATGCACGGACTGAGCCAATCCCAGGCCTCCTCTAACCCGACCTGGGGACAGACAGACAGACAGAAATCTGGGAACGGGAAAGCCATTCTACAGCATGACCAAAAACAACAACTCTCTCGGACACTTACCTGTGCTTTTCTAGCTCGTTGTGTGAAGACCTGTCCAGAGAAAAACAAACAAAAACAAAGTAAGTGCCGGCTCAACAAACAACTGTGACCCAAACCAATCTGTGTCTCAGCTGGTGAGGGAGTTTGGCGACCCAGGTGCCCTGCCCGGGGCCTCCCCAGCTCGAGAGCAATGGGGACAGAGCTCAAACCTGGAGATGCCAGAAGCCTGTCCAAAGCCAACTTTCAGTCGGAGCTCAGCCTTGACGTTGGCAGGGAGGGCTCCTCAAAGGCATCTCAAAATCCCACAAATGCCACGTAGGAGAGGAGGGAGGAGAGCAGGAGCTGGGCTCAGATCCCAGCTGAGACACTCACTGACTAGCTATGGGACTCTGGGCAAGGCCCTTTGTTCCGCTAAGACTCAGTTTCCTCATCTGTGAAATGGTGGTAAGGATATTTATAACTCTTCTTAAGGTTGATGACACGGGCTCCAATCCTGTCTGCCACTTAGGGCCCATGTGACCTTAGGCATGGGCTTTTAGTTTTTTCATCTGTAAAATGGTGGGATTAGATCAGACAGCTTCTGAGGGCCCTGCCGGTGCTAGCCTTCATTGAGGGCATGGTCTGATTGGTGTCCCCAGTGCCTAGAACAGGCCCTGGCATATCAAAAGCATTTCAATTGCTTGCTGTTGACTGAAAAACTCAAAGTACTATGGCAATAGTAATGATTAACAGTAATATTATGATATATGCAAATATAATTGCATTATGTTAATATTAATAACCCCTTGTACTCACTACTCATGGGGCTTTAAGCAATCCCTTTGCCTCTAGGCCTCTGTTTCCTCATCTGTAGAACAGACAGCCTCTCCAAGGCATTTTGTTGCTCTAAATCAGCGGTTCTCAACCTGTGGGTTGCGACCCCTTTGGGGGTCAAATGACCCTTTCACAGGGGTCACAGGGGTCGCCTAAGATCATTGGAAAACACATATTTCTGATGGTCTTGGGACCCAAGACAGTGCTCCTCTATCTGTCTCCAGCCAGGTCTGCCCACATGCAGATATGCCCACATATGAGTATTAAAGGGTGGTAGCATTAGGAAGGTTGAGAACCACTGCTCTAAATCCTATAATAGACCCCTGAGCCCAGTTAGGACTAGAACTCGGCTCTTTGGCTCCTATTCACAGTTCTCAGAGGCCTGGTGGAGGGGGCAGGGGGCAGTGTTCACCAAGCCCGAGGTGCTCGGTCACCCTGCTTGGACATCCTCTATTATAGGAAGAGGCAAGCCTGGATGCTGTCCCGAGCTGGTCCATCCAGCTGTGAGGTTTCATGAATCCATCAGGCCACTCTACTCTAGGGCCTCATCTGCCATAATTAACCCCTTTCCTGCATGGGATGGCCCCTGCCCAACACTTTGCTTCATACTTCTGATATTCCTCTCACAGTATTTACAATAACAAGATCTCTGTGTCTGTCTAATCCTCCAACTCAAATATGACCCCGTGAGGTTAGATGCTGTACTGCTGGTTCTATACTCTGTATACAGCAGGTGCTTACTCAATACTTGTTGCTATATTGGCTCCTTCCCACACAAATGCAAACTTTTGGGCCTGACATTCACGGCCTTTCACAATGTGGCTGCACCCCGATTTCCTACAGCTCCTTATCACACACATCCTCACCCCCAAGCCCAAGCTGTCTCCTCTTGCCCTGTCTCCATCTGGTTCATTCTCACCTGCTTCATTCACCTTTCTCCTACCTGAAATGCTTATTCCCCTCCTTTCCTTCTCTCCAGGCCTGTCTTGGCCCTCAGCGACCAACTCAGTCCTGCTTCCTCCAGGAAGCCTTCCTGGAGAGGGACAACCCACAAGGATTCCTCCCTTTCTCCATGTTCCTGGAGAACTCCCAGGCCCTTAAGTGTTAACCAAGGGGGTCTATGTGCAAGAGAAGCTTTGTGTTTCAGCACACAACTCTCAGAGGGAACCAGCTGTGTCCCCTTCTCTCTTCTTTAGTTAGCTCCCTCCTCCCATCCCTCCCACGACCTAAGGAAGGCCTGAGCAAACACCAAGAGGAGGTGACCACTGGGAACAGGAACCACAGCCGGCCCTTCATACACAGCTGTCCCATCCACACTTTATCTGATCTTCACCACAATTTTCCAAAGCTGGCGAGACATTTTAAAAACGAAGAAAGAGAGGTTGGAAGAGGTTTCAACCAAGCAGCACCACATTCCAGAATAAATGGTGGCCTCCTGACTCTCATTTCATGGCTCTGTTTACTCCCTATGCCAGGATGGCCACTTTCTAGTCTCCTTCATACAATGCGACTTGTTCTTTCCCTTTCACTCCCAAACATATGCTCTATGAGGACTCTCAATCCCAGAACTACAGAATGTCAGATGTGAGAGAAACCTTGAAGACCTTCCTGTTCAATCACCCCCTATCACAGGTCCATGTTTTTTTTAGACACAGTAGTACCTGCTTTCAACACCCCAGAGACCAGAATTCTCGGCTGCTGACCCATCCCCATTTCCCATGCTCCATCGGAGCCCTCCTCAGATAAGGGCCTAGAAAAAACAAAGGGAGACAAACCCTGGGCCACCTTGGTCTGCCCTGAGGGCAGTCCCTTCCAAAGGTTAACCACAACAGCTTGCCTTCTGTCACATATACAGGTCAGTCAAGTTTGTCAAGAGATTAAAAAAATGAGCCCTCCCCTCTTTAAAGAAGAGGTGTGGAACCCTGCATACACCGTCAGGCTCAGGGGACACGTGGCTTAGCTTTGCTAACTAATTTCAAAATGGATACACCTGAAGTCAGGAGGATCAGAGCTGAAATCCAGACCCAGACACTTACTATGTGACCTTGGGCGAGTCACTTCACCTGTTTTCTGTTTTCTCAACTGTGATACAGGGACACTAACAGCATGTACCTTACAGGGTCCCTGTGAGGATCAAGTGAGAATATTCCTATAACATTTGCAGACCTTTGATTGTTATATAAACACCAGTAACTCTTTCTTTTTAAAAAAAAAATTCTTTTTCTTTTTGGCACAAAGGATGGCTTGCTGAGTGGGAAGGGACATATTTGTAAATAGAGGTGATGTGAAAATAAAAGAAATCAAAAAAAATTTTTTAAGACTTGAAGGTGGAAAAGAACATGATCTGTCTCTGTGGGGTGTGCCCCATTTTACTTGGTAACCTCTGAGACTGACTGACCAATGAGCATTTACTGAGCACCTCCTGTAACTGGGGACTTACATTAGGCCCTGTGGGAGCAAGGGAGATGTAAGGACGCAGAAGCCGGGCTCTGAGCCCCATCTTGGCTGCCCCCCAGTCACAGGCATATCCCTTTTCCCTCAATTTCTTCATCTGTCAAATGGGAGCAATAATATTTATACTCCCTAGCTCACAGTGTTGTTGTGTGCAAACTGTAAAGTGAATAAATCAATAAATTATCATCACTATTATTGTCATTAATAAACCTAGACTGCTGTAGAACTAGACCTGCCACGAGATCCAGTCCCCACCTACCCTTGGGAACTTCATTGGGAGAAAGGCCAAGGCATCAAAATAGCTAACTACAAGAAGCAGCATAGAACTAGCGGTACATACAGAAAACACTCAAGTGAGGGGTGAGAGAGATTGCCACGGGGCTGAGGTGGTCAGGGAAGGCTTCCTGGAGGAGGTGATGTGAGCTGGGCCCTGAAGATTAGGAAAATTTTCAGTGGGTCAAGAGGAAGTGAGAGGAGCATTACGGGAAAACTGGCTGTTCCAACTTGATTTTTCTGCCTGCACAAAATGCTTGTCCATTCAGCATTCATGGGGGTCCAGACTGGAAACTGTACCTAAAAAACATAATAGAACCTGACTCCTCCCCCTGCCCGTGAGTTGGCCCCCCAGTCAACCTCAAACAGATCACAGACGACTGTTTGTCCTTATTGAAGAAGCATCCCAGAAAAAGAGAGAGCATTGCTTAGGGAATGTTTAGAGCTGCAAAGGATCAATGAGTTTATCTACCTCACTTCACCTCTAGGGAAACTGAGGCAGAAACCAGAAATGGATCCAAATTGTTCGGGACAGTCAAGGACACAGGTCTCCTGATTCCTAGGCCAGAACTCTTTCTGCTAACAGAAGGGCTCATGCTGGAGGCAGAATGGACACTGGCTTTGAAGGTGACACAGGCTCTGTCACTTGTTCAGCTACTATCTGAAAAGCACTTAGCCCAGCCTGGCACACCGTAGGGGCTTCATAAATGCTTTCTCCCTTCCCTTCTCTGGAGCATGCCGAATGGGACCAGATGATTGCCAGAGTGTCTTCTAGCTCTAAGACAGCGATGGGCCGCAGTTTATGCAGAAGTTTAAAGCCACGAGCAGATCCGAGCCTGAGAGAGCCTTGGAATGAGGGCAGGAATCATCATACCGCCCCAGGAGAGGAGAGGACTTTCCAAAGGGCACACAACTGCAAAGCAGGGCGAGGCTTTGGACCCGTGACTCTACTCCAAATCTGCTGCCCTTTGTGTTAGACTCTGATGCCTGACCCAGCCAAAGATGCTTTGACACCAAACCCTATCAAGCCCTTTTACCTTGGGACTCCTCACATCAGGAGCTACAAGCAACAGGAACAATACAAAGGCTTGGAAGTAGGAGATCTGTTGGTGTTGGGAGGGGCGAGGCCTTGGAAAAGTCCTTTCCCTTTCTCCAGACCTCTGTTTCGGTGGCCAAGGCCTTTCCCATTGTGACATTCTATGAGGTGGTCAGGTGGCTGGGCCTGGAGTCAGGAAGACGAAATTCAACCTGAGACACTTCCTAGCTGTGTAACCCCAAGCCACCAAAAAACCCCCACAACCCCCAAAATCCCCCAAACCTGTTTGCCTCAGTTTCCTCAACTGTAACATGGGGGGGGGCGGGGAATAATAGTCCTTCCAGGGCTGTTGTGAGGATCAGATGAGGCAATATGTGTAAAGTGCTCAGCATGGTGGTGTCTAGCATAGTAGTACTTATATACATGCTTGCTATAATAAGTACAATAATATATGTAGATAATAACTACTCTAATTTATTATTGTTGTTGTTATGAAGAATCTCTGACAGGCCAATCCTGCCATCTGGCCCTCCACCCACTGCCCTTTCTTGTGTGGCCTGTACCAGGGCACCCCCACGCTGCCCCCCTGGCCACGGGAAGACCATGCCATCTGCCCTCCTGCTCTCCTCTGGGCAGGCTGTGCTGCTTGAGCAAGCAGCCTTTCTTGTGGCACGAGGAGAGCTGCATCCACAAGGGGCTGTCCTCCTCCTGGCCTTCCTCCACCCCTTTCAGAAAACAGAAACTTAAGAGGAGGACAAGGGGGTTTATACTCATCATGACGTGGGGCCTGGAAATAGCAATGACCACTACTGTTATCTACCAGCTGCAGGAGGAGCCCTGGTTGTCAAAGCTCATTCAATTTCCATTTCTTGAGAAATGACTCGCCTCTATTCCTCTCTTCTGCCAAACCTCGCCTGCCTCTGCCTCCCTCCTGGCCACCCCCATCCCCACCCCCCATCTGAACAAGGAACAACTAGGATTTCTGTAGAGCTTTAAGGGTTAGAGAAGATGAACAGGTGATGTAACCATCATGCTGCCATTTTACAGAAGGGAAATAAGAGGCTTAGTGGCTCAGGAAACTGCCAGGGAAACACTGTAATACAATGAGGAAAGTGTTGGATTTGGAGTCCCAGGGCCTGGGTTCAAATTGCTTGATTTGCTACTCACTACCTATGTGTCTCTGGAAAAATCACTGAAGCCCTCTGGATTTCAGTTTCCTCTTCTGCAAAATGAGAGGGTTGGACAGATGCTGCTGATTCTTTCAGTTCCAAATCCAAGTTCCTCAGATTCATCTTCGGATAGCTCACAGGGCTCTTCGGGCCCCAGGTCTAACAGCCTCCCCTCTTGGTACCCGTGCTGCTTCTGGACACACAGAGCTACCTCACCCTAGTTTTCAGAGCTCACAAACCTGCAGCTACCAAACACTCGGACATGCACAACAAATCACAGCATTGTGGGAAAACGTCAGGGGAAAACCGTACTAGAGTTAAGGAGTCCCGAGTTCAAATTCCAGCTCTGAATGAATTCTTTGACCTTGAATAAGCTGCTTCTCTTCCCTCGGCCTAAATTTTTCCATTTGTAAAATAAAAAGGCTGGATGAGTTGATGGCCAAGAGCTCCTTTGGTTCCGATGTTCTATGTTCTAAGGTCTCTCTTAGGAGGCCTCTCTGAAATAATCAAGAGTGCTCCCTCCTTCTACCCTGCTCCAATTTCTGAGTGCCTCTCTCCTCGGCCAACGTAGGCTCATATCTGAATACCAGTAGTGGTTTTAAGGCACAGTCTAGGCCAACACCCTCACTGTACAAGTGAGGAACCTGAGGCCTGGTGTGGGGAAGTGATTCGCCCAAGGTCATGTAAATGAGTCTAGTAAATCCATGATTCAAACCCAAGGCTGCCAACCTCCTGGACCTGGACTCTTCTGATCATCCTTGGTCCTTCTGAAAGTTTTAAAACTTTTAAAAGTTCAATAACACAGGATACAGGAGGGAGAATCTAAGCATGGGACTAGAAGGGGAGAATTGTTTCATCTCAATGCTCCCACTCCATCCAGGAGCCCTGATTCCCTTGCTTCTCACCTACAGTTTCATTCATTAAGGAAACATCAAAGTGAAGGAGAACAGCAGTAAAATCAACCGGGGTCAATGGACCTGGGTTCAAGTCTTGCCTTTACCATTTATAACCCATGTGACCCAGCTCAGGTCACTTTTCTGGACCTTAATTTCCTTCCTGTAAAATAACAGAATCTCAAGCTTCTAGTCCCACCCACACCTACACATCTATCCTCTACTACACCACCTAAAAACAGCTGATATCCAGTCTTTGCTTAAAGGCTTCCAGTGAGAAGGATACTTTTAACTCCCTCAAGATCACTGAGCCCACCTTGAGACAGTGTGGTTTTGCCGGATGAAGCCTCAGTTTACCCTCCTCTCTCCTATGTCTGTCCTTTGGAGCCAAACAGGAGAAGCTCATGATAGCCCTTAAAAATGAGACAGTTCACCTGTCTCCACTCACTTCTCCCAGGTCCTTCCACTGAACTTCACATGGAATAAACTTGAGGTCCTCACTGTCCCAGCTGGCCTCCTCTGAACATTTGCACCCAGGGAATGAGTAAAAGAGAAAGGTGGGGAAAATCTTCATGTACACATAATGTAAGCAATAATTCATTAATAGTTAATATGCACTGATCACTAAGGTCTCTTCCAGCTTTAAATCTTAACATTTAAAAAGTCAGTGAGAATTTAAGATGATCTTCAGTCAATATACATGACAATCCCTAGGAAATGACTTGTCCAAGGTTACACAATAAATCGGTGACAGAAACCAGGCTTCTGCCCTGAGGCTCTTGACCGTCTGTTCAGGGTTCTTTCTACTTCTCCATCTTAGTTTATCCAGATCTTGGGTACTCCTCTAGCTTTACCTGGTCTGCCTGCCTTCAGTCTTTCCCTTGTTACCTTTGCTGTTCAGTTGTTTCTATTGTATCTGACTCTTCATGGTCCCATTAGTTTTCTTGGCAGAGATACTGGCGTGGCTTGCCATTTCCTTTCCCAGCTCATTTTACAGATGGGGAAACTGAGGCAAGTGGGGTTAAGTGACTTGGCCAGGGTGACATAGCTAGTACATGTCTGGGGCCACATCTGAACTCAGGTTGTCCTGACTCCAGGCTGGGCACTATATCCACTGCGCCACCTAGCTGCCAGCTTTTGACCTACCCTGCTTAAGTAATATTCCTAACATACAGCTATGCTACCATGAAGGTAGGTATTATAAACCTGGCACCAGGCCCTGGGATCGATCGATCCATCCATCCATCCATCCATCCATCCATCCTTCCTTCTTTCTTGCTTTCTTTCCTTCTTTCTTTCTTTCCTTCTGCCTTTCTTTCTGTCTTCCTTCCTTTCGTTCCTTTTTTCTTTCTTTGCCTCTCACCTGTTTTATTGTTATTTAAATGTTTTTAAATTGTGCCTTAAAAGACAACATTTCCCCATGCAGACCAATCCCTAACATCTAAGCTGCTCTTGAAACAAAGCAAAACAGTTAAAAAAATAATCATACAAGTGAGCAGGTCCTGAAAAGGGGTAACTTTCTGTGTGCAGAACGCTCCTCCCTCACCAGATCTCTACTGAGGGGACAGAGATTCATATTTCACCCCCTTTCTCTTCCTGAACCAAGCTTAGCTGCTGCCTGTTAGCTGTTCTGATTTACTGCTGTTATCCCCGTCCTTTCTCTCTCCTGAGCCCTGAAGGCCCCATCTACTGCCCAACAGTATGCCCTGAAGGCTCCATGTAGGGGGGGGCAGCCTGACTGAACTAGAGCAAATGCCCACCCCGAGCAACCTGGAATAACAGCTGGCAAGGTCTGCACCATTCCGTGTTCAGGAGTCACAGTCTACACCACACTGGATGCGTGTTTCCTGTCCCATTATAGGTAAAGTCCTCAGCCTGGTCATTGAGGCTCTGTACAGTCTGGGCCCATCTGACTCTCTCCCTGCTTCTTTAGGAATGGCCTCCTCACAATCCTAATGCTCTCCCCACACAGCACCAAAGAACACAAGCCCTTCATTCTGCTGGCAGATGAGGCAACTGAGGGCCAAAGGAGGGAAGTGACTTGCCCACAGTCATGCAGGGAATAAGCAGCTAAGGCAGAATTCAAGCCCGGGTGGTCAGACCACGTGCTTGGCACTCTCTCCACCACACTGTACAGGATCTGAGGTCATCAGATCTGGAAAGCACCTTAGCTACCTCCAGTCTAACCATTTCATTTTACAAATGGGGGGAGCAGAGACCAAGGGACACAAGTAAATGGTCCAAGGTCACAACAGGCCGGGCAGAACCAGCTTCTTTAACTCCCAGGCCTATATTTCTTCTACTATGATTTCTAGCCCACTTCTCTCTCTGCCCGTCCAGATCCTCTGCTCCTTTATTCTATGACAGCCTCCTAACTGTTGGCCTCTCCTCACTGTTCCTCCCTCTCCAAAGCACCTTGCATATACTCAGAAGAGGAAGCTTCTTTACATGAGGCCATGTCATTACCCAAAAACCTTCAGAGCAAAGTAGAAACTGCTATCCATCCAATGCCCTTCACATTCGGCCTCCAACCTCCCCATCCAGCCTTCTCATGCTACTCTCCTTCCAATATTCTTTGTTTCAACTAAAATGACCTGTTGCTTAGCCCAGGGGCGGCCCATTCTCCTGTCTTCTCCTGTCTCTCTTTTCACCCCTATGTATGGGAAGACTGCCAACATAACCCACCTCCAAATCTTGGGTTCTTGAATCCTAAGGGTCATCTGATTCATGAAATCTTCCCTAGCACCACCAGCAGCGAGTGCTAACATTTACATAATAATTTACTCTGTGCTAAGTACTTTACAAATACTACCTCATTTGGTTCTCATGACAATCCTGAGAGACAGGTGTTATTATTACCCCCATTATATGGAGGAAGAAGCTGAGGCAAATAAGGCTAAGGGGCTGGCCCAGTATTACAGCTATAAGTGTCTGAGGCTGTATTTGAACTCAGATCTTCCCCATTCCAGGCCCTGCACTCTACCTCTGACACCGGAGGAAAATGATGTTGCCTTCAAGTTTCTCATGGCTCTTCTCATCCGGGCCTCTCTCTTTGCTTATGACAAAAGGGCATCATCTCTCAGCTTCACTTAGTCGCATGTCAACTCTCTGAAGGCAGGGCCTGTGTGGGAGCTAAGTCTGTCTCCTTGGGATCTACACTTGGCACAAGTTTGTTGAGTTGAGGCACCTTCAATGCCAGGGTTTATTTGGATATAGACCAAGGTGGGGAAACTTCAGGACCTAGGAGTCAAAAACAGATGCTGGGATGGCAGAAATAGCTCACCCAGGAATTTATCCCAAACAATTGACTCAACTATCTCCCACATTCAGGGAACGTGGGGAGATCTGGGAGTCTTAACTAGAGAAAATTGGCTTCCCAATTTCACCAACAGGTCCCTTCTCCAGGAGGCCTTTCCTGACCTGACCACCCAACATCCACAGCTCCTGCTTCTCTGAGCTCCCCAAGCACTCATGGACGGAGCATCAGACAGTCCTTCAATTATTTTACCGGTCCAAATCCTGTCCCTCAATCTGGTTCAAGGAAACTGGATGAGGGAAGAGACTCCTGCCTAACTTCCCCCACCCACCCATCCCACCTGAGCATAGGGATAGGCACCTGTCACAGAAGAGGAAAGACAGACAGAACTGCTGACTGCTGGGGAACAAGGCCAAGGCTGAAGAGAATCCCCTTACTACCACACTCCATTAAGCGTCTTCCCTCAGGCTCTATCAGTAGAAGAGCCCAGAAGACCCTAGGCCTGGCCGTCCGAGGAAGCCACCATTGCTAAGCACCTATTCCTTGCCATTACAGCTTGGGAGCAGGGCCAGAAAACGGGCTCCTACCCAAAAGAGTCATCCCCCAAGGTGGCTGAAAGATATCTTAGACATGGAGTCAAAAGCCTTAGCCTCAGTTCCTGCCCCAGACACTGAACTAGCTGGGTGATAGAAAGTAAAATCATTTCATTGAGCCTCAGTTTCTTCATCTGTGAAAAGGGGTTAATGATGCTGGTCACTACTTCCTCTGCAGGTAAGATTAAGGAAAGCACTAGTGAGCCTACCATAAAGTGTCACCGTTCCAGGAGACATTGTTATGATTCCTTACTGGTCACACATGTACCACTTTCCGGGGTTTTCTGAGCTTTGCTCTCGTGAAAGACAAAGTTAAAGCCGTGGATGGAAGGGCCTGGCCCAACAATGGGCAGAAAAACCCCTTAACCGCACCTCAAGAGCTGGAAGGGCTTTGAGAGCACAGAATGGCACAGCAGGAAGGGACCACACAGACCACTGAGTCTGAGTCTAACCTGATGCGTTCATAGACTCGGGAGCCCCAGAAACTTGCAAGATGTGAAATGACAAGAGAGCGCAGAATCAGGGATTCAGATCCAGGTCTCCTGACTCGCCCCCAGCACATTACCTCTCTTCTGGGTCTGCACTGGGTTCTTGGAGATCATCCAGCCCACCACCCTCATTTTGTCCATTCAGGTCTTTGCAGGTTTCTCTCACACGCACAAAGTGTTCAAGTATTGATGATCTAAATATGAATCATTTGTGGCTTTTAGCATGTGGGAACCCTGGTCCCCAGGGAGCCGCAGCCACCGCAAAGACCCAGTGTGCATGGGGAGATGCCAAGAAGACTCACAGAATCCAAACAGTATGCAGTTGTTTGTCTGTGTTGTGTGTGTGTGTGTGTGTTTTAAATCATCTGACCACACGAGAGGAACATGAGATGGGAAAGCTGAGATTGGCAGAAAATCTGGAGATCTTGTATGATAAAGCTGTCCCGTCTATGGTGGATGTCACAACACTGCCCACCAATAAAGCTTTGGATTCGGCTGCTTCTGACTGATGACAGATCAACTGCCTCAACCCAGCTAAGGGGCACAAACACCCCCAACTTCTGCAAAGCACCAGGGAAAGAGAAAGCCATGGAGGGACCAATGGGCAACGGTGGAGCAGCCCTGCCAACATGGCCTTCTTGTGCACATGCGTGCAGACACAGACAGACAGACAGACAGACAGACAGACACACACACACACACAAACACACACGCCCAGAGAAACAATACACACACACACCACTGCCTTGCTTGCCTGGGCCCAAGGAACTGCCCTGATCTAAAGCTGCCCCACTGCCCAAATCTCCCATTCACAGACTTCACCCATAGGCCCTGCTCTAGTACCACCAACCCAAACCAATGAGTGCCCAAATCCCAGCTTCTAAATGAAAGTCAAGCTGCTCTGAGGGACCTGTGTGGTACGGGAACAAATAATAATGTCACCAATTTAATGTCAGCCAGCATTTAAAGAGCCCTCAAAACGGCTTACGAAGTTTTTCTCCCATTCATTTGTTCCTTGAAGCAACCCAGTGAGTTGGGTAATAGGCCCCTGTCATTACCACCATCTTAGAGATGAAGAGCCCAAGGCACAAACATTAAGTGACTTGCCCAAGGTCACACAGCTAGTAGAACCTGAATTTCAAATCAAGTGTTCTTTCCTTGGTACCATAGCTGCCTCCCATTAGAAAATATTCTCCCCACCCCCCAAGCAGGGTGTCTCCACAAAGGAAGGCAAAGGGAAAGTCTTTCCCTTCCTTCCGATGTTTCCAACCATCTCCTCTACCCTCCATCCCTGCCTCCCCCAGCACTTTTTCCTGTTCTCAAGTCCTAGTTCAGGGTCCCTGGAACAGGAAAGGTCTGGGGTGAAACGCTCCTTTCAGAAACATTCACAGTGTTTAGGGTTAGAAATGGAGACCTACTTCTCACCTCTTGTTGTGCAGATGAGGAAGTCAAGGTCATACTGCTAGTTAAGAGCAGGCCTATCCTCGGCTAGGTGGTGTAGTGAATAGAGTACTGGCCCTGGAGTCAGGAGGACCAGAGTTCAAATCTGGCCTCAGACACTTGACACTAAAACTAGCCATGTGACTGGGCAAGTCATTTAACCACAATTGCCCTCCAAAACGCAAAAAGAAAAAAAAAGAACAGGTCCAGGTATAACACTAAGTTCCTACACAGGGCATTGTCTGGTCTTGGTCTTTGGTAAACTCCAGCCCTCTCTCAAAACTTAAATGAGGTTTTTTCTAGTGCCCCTCCCTACCCCAGCTGCTGGAGCATTTCCTGCCAAGGCTGTCTTGTTCTCTGCTTTTTAAATACATACTTATTTATGCACAGATTACCTCCCTCATTAGATTGAAAGTTCTTCGGTGGTTGGCCCCCCCCCCCCCCTTTGCTGGCCCAGGTGGGCCTAGCTAGCACAATGCTCAGACACACGGGAGGCCCTTCATAAGTGCTTGACGGATTGATCCTCATGGCTGGTCCTTGCTGTTTCTTTGGCCACACAGTTCTACATGCAGAAAGTTCGATGGCAGGGTGCTAGGCAGTCCTTGGAGGAGAGGGAAGGGTGGGCACTGACCAGGGAAGAAGGAGGTAGTTCTCCAGTCCCTTTGCTAGAAAGGGTTTTCCTTCAGAAGGACAAGAACACAATTGCTTCCCCCGCCCCTTCTTTACAAAGGAAAAGTGGAAAGAGGCTGGGACAGCAGGAGAAAGCCGAGGGGTTAGGCACCATGAGTCTAAGGCCCGTTATTCGGCAACGGTAGGTGGTGGAGGAGAAAGGAGCCGGAGGAGTAACCACGTAACAAGGCGCGGCCCCTTTAAGAGAATCTTCGGCACGTACACAGCGCTCTCTGGGCACGGTCTGCTTAGGCAAACAAAGCTAGGGCCCAGGGAGCCTCAGCCAGTGCCGAGCTGATCCGATCCGAGAGCTTGTCCGGCCCTGACTGGGGTGGGGGAGGGCACACAGTTCGTACCCTCACTCAGCAGGAGCCGCTTTCCAATTAAAATCAAGGGTGGGGGTGGGGGCTGCCTACGGACTGTAACTCTCAGAAACCACTGTCCAGAGGGGAGGTTTTCTCCCTGAGAAGCACACGGCAAACCTGGGGTTGGTAGGAGAGAAAAGCCGGGGCTTTCGAGTCCGTGGGAGGAGACACAGGTTCTAAGTCCCAGCACATGTTCTAAACTTGCATGACCTTGGGCAAGTCCCTTCCCCCTCTCTGAGACTCAGTTTCCCTATCTTTGAAAGGAGGGGGATTGGACTTGCGGAGAGGGGGCCCTTTCAGCTCAAGAGGCTGACTGACCGACCAAATTCCAGGGGTGCATCTGTTATTTTGGGGGAAGTCGGTCAGTCAACAACACGTTGTAAGCGCTTACTACGTGCCAGGCACTGTACTTCGAGTACAAAGAAAGGTAGAAAGCATTTCTTCTCCAGACCCTTGGGAGTAGGGGAGGGAATTATAAGTGTGTGCTAGCGGCTGTTTTTTAAAGTCCCCGAGCTGGAAAGTCATGGGGGTTGGGCTTCCACATGACTCTTCCTGCCTTAAAAACAAAACTAAGAAGTTGGGGGGGGGGG